>JBBGZY010000352.1:7532500-8132500 GCA_037952925.1 Lithobates clamitans
TATTGGGGATTTTAATATGGCTCCCTCTCCAACTATGGACAGACTCCATGCTTCTGGTTCTCCGCAGCTGGGGTTATCCTGCTGGGCTTCCACATTTCACATGACAGACGTTTGGCGTCATTTTCACCCCTCTGACAGGGAATACACATGCCTATCTACCACATACCGGACATTGTCCCGCATTGATCTGATTTTTGCCTCAAAGGCCTTACTACGGAGAGTGGTCTCTACGGAGATCCTCTCACGTGGAATTTCGGATCATGCTTCGGTGTCTGTTACATTTAGGCTCTCTGAGGAGGTGGGTGTCAGAACCTGGAGGCTGTCCAAATATTGGATTATGGACCCAGATATACAGGAGGAGATGCCGGAGGAACTATGCAATTTTTGGAATGGGAATACAGGCTCAGCTGGACCGTTAGTGGTTTGGGACACCCTCAAGTCATGGCTTAGGGGATCATATATGGCGCGTATTGCTGCCAAGAAGCGGCGGTCTGTGCAGTCTCTGAGGCATGTTGAAGAGCAGGCACGGTTGAGGGAGGCTGAATATGTAAGAGCTCCAAATCAGGGAACCTATGTCCCCTGGCAGGATACCCTGAGGGAACTGTCCCTACTCAGGGTTAAAAACTCACTGAAAAGGCTATGCTCGATAGTGCCCAGCGGGTGTTTGAATTTGGAGACAAAAACGGGAGGCTATTGGCATGGCTGGCTAAGGGACAACACCCCGTGACCCACATTGGCAGAGTAAGGGATCTGGATGGTGGCATTTTGACCGATTCAGCGGATATAAATGCTAGATTTTTGACATTTTAACAGACACTATACTCCTCTAGGGCAACTTTCCTCACCTCTGAACTCATTGAATATCTCGACCTGATCCCACTCCCTTCTCTGGAAATAGCAAAAAGTGAGGACCTGGATAGTGATATCTCACTTGAAGAAGTGCAGGAAGCATTGGGATGTATGCAGGCAGGTAAATCACCAGGGCCAGATGGTATTCCTATTGAATTCTATTCTACTTACCAAGAATTTTTGGCCCCTAAGTTCACCTCATTACTACACCAGTACCTTGACCTGGACTCTCTTCCAGAGTCATGGTCTGAGGCGATAGTGGTATTGGTGCCCAAGCCTGGTAAGGACCCAAAAGAATGTGCCTCCTACCGGCCTATTTCCCTGATCAACGCTGATGCCAAGCTGTTGGCGAAAATTCTAGCACGCAAAGGCTCAGTAGGGTGATAGAAGACCTTGTTCACGTAGATCAAACCAGGTTCATGCCGGGTAAGGGCACAAATATCAATATCCGTCGTTTATTTAATTTGGCCACTCACCATCAAAATGTAGGTACAAGAGTCATAGCCTCTCTGGACGCGCAGAATGCTTTTGACTCCGTAGAGTGGGAGTACCTATGGGAGGTGTTGAGGAGATTTGGAGTTGGACCTAGATTTTAACGTTGGTTAGAGCTGTTATATAGAGCCCCTAGAGCAAGGATAAGGGTTAATAACACCCTCTCAGACTTCTTTCTCCTCCAGAGGGGAACCCAACAGGGCTGCCCTCTGTCCCCAAGTCTCTTCGCTCTTGCCTTGGAGCCTCTGGCGGTTTTAGTCAGGGAATCTGATAATATTAGGGGACTCAGGGTTGGCTCTCTGGAGGAGAAAATATCATTGTATGCAGACGATACTCTGCTGTACCTGCAAGATGCTGGCCCTTCCCTACAAGCTGCGCTTGCGGCCTTCGACGAGTTTGGAAGATTTTCCGGAATTCGGATCAACTGGAGCAAATCTGTGTTGTTCCCTATTGATGCGCAGGCCAGACAGTTCGCGGCTCAGTCGTCATTGAGATGGGTGGATGAATTTATGTATCTGGGAATTAGGGTGGCGAGGGATCCCCAGTCCTTCCAACGCCTTAATATTCAACCTGTAGTATCACGCCTTAAAGAACACTGCTCTAGGTGGGCTAACCTACCCCTTAATTTACTAGGACGTATCAAAGTTCTAAAGATGATCTATCTCCCCAAATGTATTTATTTGTTCAGGAGCTGCCCGGTGCTGCTGCCCCGTTCCCTTTTTCGGGAGCTGGACAGTTGTATTGGCTCCTTTTTATGGAGGGGCTCCTCCCCTCGACTGGCTAGGTCAACTCTGCAGCTCCCGGTGGACTGTGGTGGGTTGGCGTTGCCCAACCTGCTGGTCTATTACTGGGCGGCCATACTGGTCATGGTCAGATGGTGGTTGGAACAATCTAAAGCCAATGCAGCAGTCTGTCTTAAGGCGACTGTTGTAGGGTCTCTCAAGGAATTAGGCAATTTGATCTATCGTGGAGCCTCAGCATACCCCTCCTTGCCGATCCCTACCAAAACTACTTTGGCGGTGTGGGGCCTGGCTAGAAGGAGGTTTGTCACTCCGGGTAGGTGGTCGCCCTTTTGTCCCTTGTGGGGAAACCCTTCCCTCCCACACTTCCGGACAATCCCGGACCCACAGATTTGGGCTCGGTATAACATCAAATTGTTAAAAGATATTGTGGTAGCGGGTTCTATCCGTTCCTTCTCAGAACTGGGTAGACTGTATGGCCTTCCTCGGTGGATGCTATTCCGGTACCACCAGTTGAGACGCCTTCCGTGCACAGTTCCTGACCCCGCCAGATCTCACATCTGATGTGGTTGAGGACTTGTTGGCCCAGGAGACCCTATCCAAGCCTTTGTCTGCGCTGTACTTCACTCTCATTAAGAAAGATTCTCCCAAGATGGAGGTACTTTGGTCTAGATGGGGAGCTGATATCCCTACCTTGGATAGGGAATCTTATGAGGAAAGTTTTGAGGAAAGTTTTAAACTGGTGATATCCTCTAGGGACAAATTGGTACAAGCTAAGTTCTTTCATAGGACATATCTCACGCCTCAGAGACTGCACAGAATATACCCTGAAAGATCCCCGGAGTGCCCCAGATGTAGATCCCCGGATAGCTCATACATACATATGTTCTGGTCCTGTCCCAGGTTATCGTTCTACTGGTCCGCAATAATGGAAGGTATAAATGCTCGTCTACAACTCGAGCTCCCATTAACCCCAGAATTGGCTCTGTTAGGCATACATGATGATGACCAGAGACCTAGATATACCAAGTTGTTGATATCATTGCTACTATTTTATGCTAAGAAGGGGATTGTATTGAAATGGAATTCTCATAGCTCTCCTGCGGTAAAGGCGTGGGAAAATTCAGTTAATGCTGTCCTACCTTTGTACAAATTGACCTATATAAATAGAGGATGCCCTCAGAAGTTTATGAGAGTGTGGCGTCCTTGGACGGACCCTGGTTGAGGTCTTGATTACATAGGTGTTACCATTTCTCTGCTACACGTAGTATGGTGTTATTGCTGGTCTCCCCTCTCTCTCCCCCCCCCTCCGGTTCTCCATCTTCCCACTCCCCCCCCCCCGCCTTCCCTCCCTCCCTCTTCCTCCCCCTCCCCATTTTTTGTTTTTTCTTATCATCACTGATACGAACCAGTTAAATTGCTTATGATATGAACTTTATGTAATCGTTTATTTTCTGTAAGCCATGTGTGTATTATCCTGTGGCCATTCACTGTTCTGATCTACTCTATATTGTATACCATTTCTTTTTCAATAAAGACCAACCTTGTTATTAAAAAAAATATATATATATTTTTTCATATGTTGCTGATACACAATCTGTATTTTATATATGGTTTTATTTTTTATTTTATACATTTTTCATCCACCCACGATAATTATAGGGTATAGGTGAATTCAATGGATCATTTTGGATCGGTTGTTATCCCCATTTTGGGTGTTTTCTAGATCATGATACAATAAATGGACCTCCCTTTTTTTATATAATATATCCACGTTTAGCATATGGTTTTTTTTATATATTCATAGGGGTTTAGCAAATATATGTTTTACATACATACAGTTTACATACATACAGTTATATGTATAGTGTTCCCCTTATTTGCATGTACAATTGATTCCATTGTATAATAATTAAAAGTAAGGATATATTTTTTTGACATGTCATATTTTATATGTTTTTAATACATGAAATGTATGTAATGTTTGTTTAGGTACATGCGATGGTACCTAAACAAACCCTAGCACTCTACAAGGAAGGATGTCAGCTCTGCCTAAATTTGAGGTCACTAGTTTTAGGAGTTGTCCATGAGTTGGTAACAAATGCCCTTCATAATTTTATAAACTAGTAATGAATGAAGGATAAAATGTAATACTTACTTTGGGTATAAAGAATTCTTTGAAAGTCACATCTTGGGTAGTGGCATGTGGAACATTTGTTGGCACGATATTGGCAAACCTTTGGATTTCATGGATAACTGCATCAGTATACGGCATTTGTTTTCGATGCATCAGGTGAGGCTCTCCAGAACCAATGACTTTTTCAATTTCTTTCTGAACATTTTCTGGTATTGAAAGAAAGGCATACTGGCTTATTTCAGTTTTTTTTTTTTTAATTTTCCTTTAAGATATATCCTGTCATTCCCAAGCTTCTTATTAGTTAAATAATAAAGCCATTTCAGCAGCATTTTGGTGGGTATAGGCTTTTACTATAAAAGGCTCCCCTTGTCTACTATGGTTAACTTTAAATTACAACCTGTCCAGATAAAAAGATGAAAGATATCCCTCCTGACTTGTGTTTTAGGTCTCATGCATACAGGACATTTAAAAAACGCCAACGGTGCTGCCAGGAAAAACAGCTATAAAAACGTGCTTTTAGCCATGTTTATGACTAGGGTTTATGGGCGTTTATTTCCCCTTTTTTTTGGCGTTAGCATTTTTGGGGGTTTTTACAGGAAAAACACTCCCTATAATGTAAAAATGGCAAAAGCAGCTAAACACGGCTAACAGCTTGTTACAGCATTTAGCCACGTTTAACAGAGTTTTTTGGCATTTCACATTTTTACAGC
The DNA here is from genome assembly GCA_037952925.1 of Lithobates clamitans. NCBI lineage: Eukaryota > Metazoa > Chordata > Amphibia > Anura > Ranidae > Lithobates > Lithobates clamitans. The sequence continues at coordinate 7,537,429 of JBBGZY010000352.1, forward strand.
TCGACAGCCTCTGCTTTTGGATGCACAGGCTGTCTTTTTTTGTACTGCCCCTAAACACTTACGCTTCCAAACTAACATGGAGGGGCATTTAGAGGCAGTAAAAAAAAAACAATGTCAGATGCCGCTAACAGCAGCTGTAAAAACGTCCTGTGTGCATGAGCCCTATTCACTATAAATAGATCCCCCTGTCTCCTATGATTAACTTTAATTACAACCTGTCCAGATAAAAAATGTGGAGGCTATCCTCCTGACTTGTGCTTTAAAGTGTTAGCTCTAGCGCTCTAGGCAGTGGCAGTAATGTTGCTATTCATGATCAGGTGGTATGCCTCAAGGACAAATTACATTTATACCAGCCATATGGTCTAAGCAGTTATCAGAGAATTGTCATGTGCCTGGGAAGATTGGGGAAAATGTCGAAAAAAAAAAAAAAAAAAAGCACACAAAATGAATCGCTTACCTTGTATTTCTGGGTATTTCATCATCAGCAGGAGGCCCCATCTAAGAGTGGTGGAAGTTGTCTCCATTCCAGCAGAAAATAAATCTGTCACCAGAACTGTTAGATTTGTATCATTGAAATATAACTCTGGATTTGGCTTTTCCTGAAAGTTATAAAAAAACATAGCATATCATATTTTATATGACATAGTAAAATATATAAAATATATTTTATATCACCCCCATCAAATCAAACCCTGCATCTATTACCTTTTGTACCACCACCCCCTCCCTTTAGAGTGTAAGCTCTACGAGCAGGGCCCTCCCGTCCCTTCTGTACTGAACTGTACTGTAATTGTAAAAGTGCTGCGTAAACTGTTGGTGCTAAATAAATCACGTATAATAATAATAATAATAATGATAATATTTTGTTTAGCTCTTATATATTTGTTGGGGCCTGTAGACTTAGGGTTCAATTTTAACCACTTCCGGACCGCCGCACGCCGATATACATCCTAACCTTGAAGGGGAATATCATTGTTATGGCAGCAGCTAGCTGCCATAACCCCGGTATCCTCTTCTTTGGCGGGCGGTCCAGTTTCCGATAATAGTGGTCTCTGTCCCGCGAGATCACTTCTACCAGCGGCAGGAGAGGGCCCCCCTCCCGCCGCTCTCCGCCGCGCGACGGGGGCAATCGGATCCTTGTAGGTTTTAGGTATGGAGACGAGTGAGGGGAAGATGGCCCCCACCTGTCTCCATACCATTGCAGGGCAGAAGCGACGTCAAAACGTCACTTCTGCCCATAGCTCTTAAACATTTTTTTTTTCTTATTGCATTTTAGTGTAAATATGAGATCTGAGGTCTTTTTGACCCCAGATCTCATATTTTTTTTTCATGGACAAAAATCTCATTTTATTAATAAGATAATCAGCATGGTACAAAACAGAAAGAAATAAATGATACGTCATATATGTCATATATGGAGGGTAGAACCACAAGAATACAAGCAATAGTATCACTCAGATCGCAGATCTTGTAATCAAGCAGTTTAAACCTTCTATAGAATACACTCTAGTTAAAACAAAAAAGGATTCTCCAGCTAAGCACATCATAAACCAGGGTGGGGTATGACCAGGGGGGGGGTAGAGGAAAGGGAAAAGGGAAGGTGGGGGGGGAATAGAGGGGGGTGGGGGAGGCCAGAGCATTTCAAACAACAGATGTGTACACAATCTATCATGTTATTTAGACAGGTCCCTCATAAAATCCTAAGCTGTCCAGGGTGCCCAAATACCCTCAAATTTCTTGGGGCACTTTCTGTTTAAATACGTAATTTTATACAGTGGGAGAGCCTTATTAATAGTCTCTTCCCAAAGCGTCATGGTGGTCGGGGATGCAGATGTCCACCTAAGGAGAATCGTTTTTTGGCATAATATAGCAAAAAAGCAATAAGGAGTTTAGTATAACGTGGTTTTTGATCGTCTTCCTGTACCACGAGCAATGCCAACTCTGGCGATTGCGTCAGCGATAACCCAAGACGTTCATTAATGGCTTCAAATACTGCAGCCCAAAATTTAGCCACTTCAGGACAAGTCCAGAACATATGAAAAAATGTCCCCACAACCTTCTTACACTTACCACAAAGGGGATCTCTCAGGGGGTACAGTCTGTGCAGGCGCTGCGGGGTGTAATACACCCTATGAAGAAACTTAGCCTGAATTACTTTATCCCGAGTCAAGATAACCAACCCAAAGCCCTCCTCAAAACATTAGTTCCACTCCTCTCTCTCCAAGGTGGGAATGTCAGCCTTCCACGACTCCCACAGTCTCTCCAATCTGGGAGAGTCCAAGTTGAGCAATGACAGGTAAAGGGAGGAGAGAGGTTTGGAAAGTGACTCCTGAGCCAAGAGTTCCTCTATAGGATCCATGGAAAGGACAACAGGTTCCGGAAACTGCGCTCGCACTGCATGGCGCAACTGCGGATATCGGAAATACATCCACCTGGGTAGCTTAAACTTGGTCTTTATATGTCAATAATTTCCCTGCAGGCATAATCTCTCGAATAGTCTTCACCCCATACTTTGCCCAGATTTGTGGGTCCGGGATTGTGCGGAAGTGTGGGAAACTAGCATTACCCCACAAAGGCTGAAAAGGTGACCACTGAGAAACCTCTTTCTGGCTACCACCCATACTCTAAGCGTCGTCCTCGTCGGAAGCGGTAGATTAGCATAAGCTCCAGGTCCCCTATACACGAGGTTTCCAAGGTCTCCGAGGGAGCCCAGAAAAGCCGCCTCCAGGCATACTGCCGCATTGCCTCTAGAGCGGAGAAACCTCCATCTAACTGACACCAAAATGGCCGCCCAGTAATAGACCCGAAAGTTAGGCAACGCCAGTCCCCCGCACCGCACCGGAAGACACAGGGTGAATCGCGTCAGCCTAGGGGTAGACCCTCCCCAAATGAAGGACCCAATACAACCATCCAGTTCTTTAAAGAATGTGTTTGGGATCCACACTGGAGAATTTCTAAATAGATAGTTGAATTTGGGAAGAAAGACCATCTTTATCAGGTTAATGCGTCCTAACAAGTAAAGCGGGGGGTTTCCCCAGGAGGCACATTTAGCTCTAAGTTGTGTTAGAACAGGGCGAAGATTTAGCTCATAGAACTCTGAGGGGTTCCGACTTATTTGAATACCCAGGTATTTAAAACTCGAGACCCACTGCAACTGAGTGGAGGCCACCGTGACTCGCGACAAGGGGTCTAGGAGGAACAACACAGAGTTTGTCCAATTTATTCATATTCCCAAGAATCTGCCAAACCCGTCGAAGAGCCCCAGAGCAGCCCGAAGGGAGGAGTCCGCATCGTGTAAGTATAGTAAAGCATCATCGGCGTATAATGACACCTTCTCCTCCAAGGAGCCGATCCGCAGCCCCTCCACCCCCGGGGACGCCCTGAGCAGAATAGCCAGGGGTTCAAGCGCCAGGGCGAACAGGGAGGGGGAAAGAGGGCATCCCTGATGCATGCCACGTTGTAGTTGAAACCCCTCAGAAATTCCACCGTTAGTTCTAATACAAGCAGTGGGCCTGTCATAGAGCAGCCACAGCCAGCGCAAAAACTGAGGGCCAAACCCATATCTACCCAGGACCTCCCAAAGGTAGCCCCACTCAACCGAGTCAAACGCCTTCTCGGCGTCAAGTGAGGCAATGACTCTGGATCCAGCGTCATCATGGGGGATAGTTAGGTTGAGCTGTAGTCTCCTCAAATTAATGTCAGTACCCTTGCCGGGCATGAACCCTGTCTGGTCCACATGGACAAGCTCATCCAGGACCCGCGCCAGCATCGACATTGATTAAGGAAATCGGTCGATAGGACGCACATTCTTCGAGAACCTTACCCGGCTTGGGCACCAACACAATTACTGCCTCAGACATAGATTCCGGTAATGACCCAAGTTCAGCAATCTGAGCGAACAACCCCGTGAGCCTAGGAGCCAGAAATTCCTGATAAGTGGTATAAAATTCGATCGGAATGCCATCTGCACCAGGAGTTTTCCCAGGTTGCATCTGAGTCATAGCGATCTGGACCTCTTCCAATGTAATGTCCATTTCTAGATTCTCACTGGCCTCCCGGGACAGGGATGGAAAGTCCACCCTAGCCAAGTAGGCCCCAAGTTCCGCTGAATCATAATCCACTCTAGTAGAGTAAAGTGAACTAAAATATTGCATAAATCTAGCAAGGATTTCATCAGTGTTCGTGAGGGGAACACCTCTCCCTGATGCATCCAACATGGGTACTAGGATTCTGGCCCCGGGACAACCATGACAGTAATTTGCCATTCTTGTCTCCATATTCGAAAATACACTGGGCAGTGCTAAGCATTGATTTCTTTGTCATCTCTATTCTGAAGAGCTCAACCGATCGGAGCGCAAATTGCCAATCTCCATAATTAAGAGGGCTAGAGTTGGCAACATAACCAGCCTCATTTTCTTTAAGCTCATCCTCCAGTTCCCTCAGCGACCGCACAGACTGCTTCTGACTATAGGTAATGCGGGAAATATACTCTCCCCTCAGCCATCCCTTAAATGCATCCCAGCCCATCAAGGCCCCCACTGAATTAGCATTTTCAAGCCAGTAATGACACAATGCCTCAGAAATTTCCTCCTGGACCTTAGGGTCCGCGATCCAGTGCCCCGACAGCCTCCACAGTCTCCTCCCAGCAGTGGGCCCCGATCTCACCATCATCAGAATAGGGGCATGATCGGAAATTCCTCTAGGTAGGATTTGTACCCCTGAGACCCTCTGCAGCACCGCCCGCGTAACAAACCCCAGGTCAATGCGGGAGAGGGTCCGAAAGGTGGACGAATGACATGTAAACATTCTAACAGAAGGATTATAATGTCGCCATGCGTCAATAAGCTCAAATGTATCGGCCCACTGCAGAAGATCAGGAGTCCTACGAGTCGACTGGTGGAGCCTGTCGACCTCCGGACACGGAACCAAATTATAGTCCCCCAGCAACATAACATTTGGAGTATCATATTTTATAACTGTACGCATAATGTCATACAGGAGGGACATGTCCGTAGGGAGCGGAAGATAAAGTCCCACAATCACATATGAGGTATTGGCAATTATCACATGTATGATGACATATCTTCCGCCTGGGTCAGTTTTAACATCTTGAAGCTGAAAAGAAAGGGATCGGTGAACCAAAATACTTACTCCCCGAGAGTAACTGGAGTAGGTAGCGTGATAATGTGAGCCCACCCAGGCTCTTCTGAGGCCAAGAACACGGGATCCCACCAGGTGGGTCTCCTGTAATATACAGATGTGCGGGGCATACTTTTTTAGATAATTGAAAACCAGAGATCGCTTAACAGCCAAATTCAGTCCCCGGACATTCCAGGAAAGTATTGAAAAACTAGCCATAGTACGTGTATATAAGAGCAAGGAAGGAGCAGTAACTACCACCCTGTCCCAATTTCGGGGGCAAAGTCAACCACCCAGGCGGAAGACCAGACACCATTGCCCACAACCACATGAGCTGCAGGACTATCCTGTCACAGAACTCTGTACCACAGCTAAAGGTGAGTACTATTGTTACAGAGAGAACTTGAGAAAAATGCACCGTGAAAAATAAAAAAAACTAAACCAAAACCACAACCAACAAGGGCCAGCAACGGCTGCCCACCCTACCCCCCAGACCCTTGAAACTGGGATCATGCATAGTTCCCCAAACCCAAAGTCTTCCAGAGTATCTCACTCAGGGAGGCGCGTCCCAGTCAGGCTACTAGAAAGTCAGTCACCCCCCTACCTCAATTACACAGAGGGGGAACCGCAATCCAAGTCAGCCAGGGGGCACCCTACCTCCCAACAGGAGATGCTAGAGAACCATATATATCCAAACGTATATAGGTGTATATAGTTCACCTGGATTAACCAGGGGCACAAAACTTGAGATGATTAGATAAATAATGTCCTGGAATTAGTAAGGTTGTCAGACCTATGGAGTCCTGCCTTCAAAACTGACATGAGGACTGTCGCCATCCCTTGCAACGAATCCAGGGACCCCATAGCAGTCATATCTGTATGGGCTGACTTCTTGGTGCATCCTCTTAATACTAAAGGCGGCCCCTAAAACTCAGGGGGGCGACTGGGAAAACATTAACTGTAGGATCAAAACCAGTATGATTTCCACACCCCAACTCAAACCAACAAGGTGTAACGGTGTCGCCAAACTTCAGATACTGGAGTGTAGTGATTCGCTCACTTCAGGGAAGGCAGTGACTCCAACCACGAGGAAGCTTCCCTAGGATTGGTGAAGAAACGCACTGTCTCGCCATCTACCACTCTCAACTTCGCTGGAAAGAGGATGCTGTATTTGATCCCCTTCGCCCTCATGGCAGCCTTAACCGCATCAAAGGATCTGCGCTCCTTCTCGGTTTCAATAGTGTAGTCAGGAAACAAAAGCAACCGGTTATTCTGATACGTGATTTCTTTCATCGCTCGTGCAGCCTGCAGAAGTTCATCCCTGTCCCTGAAGTTTAACAGGCGCAGGATCAGTGTGCGGGGTGGGGAACCAGCCGGTCCCCGCTGCGGCGGGACTCTGTGCGCTCTCTCCACAGTAAAGTAAGGGGATAGCTGGGCGCCAGGGAACAAGGATCTCAGGAGGTCTTCCACAAAGACAGTTGAATTCTGCCCCTCTGCAAGTCCCACTATCCGCAAATTGTTGCGCCTACTTCGGTTCTCGGCGCGATATTCCAGGACCTTAACTTTGTTTTCTAAGGTCCGAATCGCCACCGAGTGCTCCTCTGTAATGTCCTCCACCTGCCCTACTCTCTGCTCAGCCACCCCCAGCCTGCCACGGAACTTCTCCAAGTCCTGCCGAATCAGGCCAACGTCAGTCTGCACTGCCTCCATTTTCCCTGACAGGGTGGCCTGGCAAGCTGATATTGCTGCCATAACTTCAGGTATACCAGGAAGAGACAGAGAAGGAGTCTCTTCATCCGCCGTCTGAGTGGCCATATTGGAATGGCTGCGCGGGCTTTTCACTCCAGGCACTGCGGGCACGGGAGACTCAGTTGTAGATGTGGGAAAACGGAGCTTCTTACCGCTCTTCGGTCCGGCAGAGGATCGGGACGGCATAAGGGGATCCAAGCGCCCAAATCAGGGGCAGATAAACCAGGCAGGATAAGGTAACAGGATCAGTCTCTAGCAGAGCTCCGGGAAGCACGTCTGCTCAAGCTGACATCTTGGACATGCCCTCCCAGATCTCATATTTAAGAGGTCCTGTCATGCTTTTTTCTATTACAAGGGATGTTTACATTCCTTGTGATAGGAATAAAAGTGAAACTTTTTTTTTTAAAGAACAGTGTAAAAATATAAAATAAAAAGGTAAAATAATAAGAAAAAAAAAAAAAAAAAAAAAAAAAAAAAAGAGTACCCTGTCCCGCCGAGCTCGCGTGCAGAAGCGAACGTATATGTGAGTAGCGCCCGCATATGAAAACGGTGTTCAAACCACACATGTGAGGTATCGTAGCGATCGGTAGAGCGAGAGCAATAATTCTAGCCATAGACCTCTTCCGTAACTCAAAATATGCAACATGTTGAATTTTTTAAACGTCGACTATGGAGATTTTTAAGGGTAGAACTTTGTCGCCATTCCACGATCGGGTGCAATTTTGAAGCGTGACATGTTGGGTATCAATGTACTCGGCATAACATTACGCAGCAATGGCTCCTGCTGTTGTCTCAGCCAATGAGGCAGAGACCCGCAGAGCTACTGCTCTTGTAAACATTGCTGGATTGAGATGGGGCTCAGGTAAGTATTGGAGGGCTGGGAAGGCTTCTGCACACAGAAAGTTTTTTACCTTCATGCATAGAATGCATGAAGGTAAAAAACCTTGAGCATTTACAACCACTTTATGCCCCCCCTCCCCGCTAGGATTACCTCTCACACAACAATTTTTTGTTTGTTGGTCCTAACCTGACTTGGTATATTGTAACAATGTATAAAATAGGATATGGTTTAAGAGGACCTGAATTGTGAAAGGTGTCCCCTAAAAAGACAACTGAGGGAAAAGGACTAGTTATGAGGATGAAACAGGAGCAGGGAGATGCTTTCTACAGCAAGAAGAACTGTGAACAGCACATAGGTGACATCACCAATTTTCACTATATCTTGTAAGGCTATCAGTCAGAGATAGCAATGCCTTAGATGATCTCACACTGCACATATACTGCTATGAGGCTTAAAGCATAGGAAGTTCACTGATATATTTTTCAGTAACATTTCAGAACAATAGATACATATTTTAGCGTACTGCTTAGGCACAATTAACATTTCAAGATTTTTTCTTATAAGATGTGAAATCACTTAAAAAAACTACTTTACAGACTGAGCCTTTGTGATGTACTGTGTGGCAGGGTTGCGAATGATGTATGTGTGTCAGCTAGGTTTCTCAGATACACATGATGAGGGACTCCAGGATTTGTGCCTGTTTGTTTTCTCACCAGTCTTGGTCTAGGTCTTGGAATCCGGAGGCTTTGTAAAGCTTTGGGTGCGATAAAGTCTTAATAGGTTCACATCTTACCTGTTAACCAGACCTCATTAATTAATCTCAGCTTTTTATATGTGAGCTGACCAAGGATCAGGTGACTCTCTCTCCCTTTGCCCACTTGTAGGCAGGTGCAGTTTACCCTCCCCTCTCTAGGTGGTGCTGCATTGCTGTCCGCTCTACAGAGGGAATGGAAGATGAGAGGAACATTGTTCCTCTGCAGCCTCCGTAGGGGGTCACCCGTTGAGTAGTAGTCCGATTGGAAGCTGCAACACTGGATGATCTTTTGTGGGGGTAACGCTAATAAATAGCAGTGCCCTGCTGCAGTTGGCGAACATATGTGAAGTGGGTAGAGTAGGGATAGCTCCCAACTGTCCCTGATTTGGAGGGATTGTCCCTGATTTGGAGAAATGTCCCTCCGTCTCTCATTCGTCCCTCATTTTTGTCGGATCTATATAGATGTATATAAAATGCACTTTTTCTCTATCAAAAAGTGTTTTCCAGCGCTAAACCTTTCATCTGATTTCTAAATTGCTGCATTCGTAAAATTCCAAAAGCCAGTATAAAAGGAATAGTAGTGGTAAAAAAAGCACTTGTGGGTTTAACCAATCTTGTATTTTTGTACAATTCTCCTTTAAGGGGGTGTGGCAAGGGGCGTGTCCTATGCCTGCATGCTTTTGCTGATAGGTGTCCCTCATTCCCATCTCAAAAAGCTGGGAGATATGGGATCCACGCTGAATAGGGGCAGCTCATTTAGCCCTAGGAAGAGGTTGCTGATGGAGGAGGGACATACTACAGACATCGCTGCCAGTTCCACTATTCTGGGACTCTAGAATATCACTCTTGTGATAAAGTGTTTGAGATTAGCCATTTAAAATGCCACTATTCTTCCTACAGCCACCCCTCCCCTCAGATGCTGCTCCAGTAACATAAGCCAAATAGAGTGACACCCACAGTGTTGGGACTACCACAAAGTGCCTTTAACAGTGCTATTGCACCTGTGTTGACAGAGTTACTGAATCTCTGGTACCATAGTGTTGGGAACTGTTAAACCAAGTACCTTACCACTAGAGTTGCCACCTCATCCCTTTAAACCCGAACACATATTGATTACACAGGTTCTGTGGCTGATTAAGGTGGTAATTAAACTCACTTGGTGCCTTATCTGCATTAAATTAGCCCCAGAACCTGTGGAATTCATATGTGTTTGGGTTTAAAGGGATGAGGTGGCAACCCTACTTACCACTGTTCTTCTTGTGTTTTGGGTTACCTTCATTTAACCAATTAATAATTGTGCCACCATACTTGTTCTGTGTATGCCTGTCTCCCACATCCAGATAACTGGCCCCACCTACACACTGCTGGAGTAGAAAACTGACTGCTTACAGTACACTAAGAACATGCACATACTGCTAGTTTGTTCTGGGGAACTCATTAGGAGGTACCCTGTTAGTCAAGCACTGACCTATATTTAGTTTAGTGGCTCTGACATGCAGATGTTTTGCTTGTTTTATGCTTTGGATCTGCAGTATAAAGTCCTACTACACTGACATGTGTTTGTTTTATGCCTTGCTAAATAAAAGTGCAGGACAAATGTGCTTGGACTGTTTCTGGGTATCCCCATCTCGTGCATGGGTTACTGCTGCCACTACCAGCTGAGCCTGTCTCCATTACAACTTTATTGAAAATTACCAATCAGAAGCAAGTAGGTGGTGTATAAAATAACATATACCTCTTTTTGTTTGACAAGGAATGCATCAATTAAATTTCTCTGATCGTTGACATCCAGGTGATCCCTCTGAGTAGTGAAGGTTTCTCTGATAAAAGTGTGCAATTCCATTAAATTTGGGATGACTTGTCTGTGACTCCCAGGCAACCATCGGACCAGATATGGAAATGCATTGTACAACTAGATGAAGAAAAACTGTTAGATTCCTGATAATGATAAATAACCATAAATTGTCAATAGAATAAACACAAATTGTAAAATTATAAAGTATATGTATTTTTTTTAAAGCAAGTAGTGTAAGTACCTGAATTTGACTTCATATCAGCCTCTTGCAGTCCATGTATAACAGTATTGAAGTGCAAGAGGAATATTGCTTTATATGGCCAGAAAGCTATATGGCTGATAATTGCCTGATATCGTGCTGGAGTTTGGGAATCCCCTGGTATTTTTGAAAAGAAACTGAGCTAACAAGAAGACACCTGGACATGTGTGCTTTATGTACTATGGGCCACCTTAAAAGGAAAGGTGAACCAAAATATCATGTTAAAATTTTGCTGTAAAAATTACCTTACCAAAACCATTTGGGAGCCGATAATTCTGAGATTATCATTGATTATTTTCAAAAGCCTCAGAAGTTTTGGATCATCATAGTCAAAGCGATGACCAAGCAATATGGAAACAATGATATTGGCCACAGCAGCATTCATGATCATGGTGTTTTCAAATGGCTTTCCTGGAACATAACCAGAGATATTAATAAAGAAAACGAATTGTTTAGTAATAAACATCATTCTAAACAACAAGGGTCAAAAAAGTTAATCTAAAAAGGTTGACGGAGTAAAGGGTTTACTGATTTCTGCTTTGCAAATTCAGGATATCTCTGGAGGGTTCTAGAAACATACTTCGATCTGACACTGATTGGTGGATGTCTCTGGGTGGACACTGCTGAATGCAGCAGACTTCCGCCAACCAAGTAGATGTTTGCTGAAGGTGATAGGAGGAACTGCCAATGGCTTGGCTTTTTCATTAGGCTGGGGATGGTCTTGTGAGCTGCCTATTTTTTTACTGGACCATGCATATTTTTATCAAAATGTATGCTAATCTTCTAGTAAGATGTATGGTTTTTTTGATAATATATATATAATATATAGATAATACACTCTTGGGTATTTATGTTACATCCAACAAGAAATCATTACTAAAATAGATCATTGTATGTAGAAATGCTATAGCCTGCTTTGCTTCCCTGCTGAAAGGTAATGACATAAACAAATATAATTAAAATTTACAGCAGTTCTCATAAATGAACTTCAAGTTATTCAATCATCATTAAAGAGCCTTTGTAAAGGAGATTGTCTAGGATGTATAAGATGAGAATTGAAAGAAAGATGCCAACCCGTGGCTGCTTGTTTTCAGGAACTAGATACCACCTAATAACAAGATTCTAGTAAAGAGTTTAGATATGACTTCAGAAGAGAGTGATCTCCCCAAGACAATAGGAGCATTGTCAATAAAGGGGACAATGGAAAACACTGAGTATGTGAGTGTGTGAGAAGCCTGAAGAATCTGAGAAAAAAAATAGGTATATAGTATGTCATGTCTACTGGGTACATATATGGGAATCTATAGAGATAGTGAGAACAGAGAACGTTAAATATATAGGAATATATAGGATGGGTGTTGTTGTCAAATGTTGCCTTTTGCATGTATTGCTGTTCAAATATATGCACTAAAACATATATGCATCTTAAGCTGGCCTTAGATGGTTTAAATCTCAGCTGGTTAAGCTGAGATTGATCAACTTGGGTACAACCAGCATGTTTGGATTTTTACATGCAATTATTGCAAGCAGCTATAGCTGCTAGCAATATTCACTGTGCTCTCCTGGCAGAGACGGCTCTCTACGCCCCCCTCCCCCAGAAGTACAACCCGTGGTTGCAGGAGAGAAAAATCGCATCGTCTATGGCCTACTTTAGCAGGACCTGCTGTGCAAAGAAATGCAACGTAAATCAGAACAGAATAAATGCAACCTTAGAACTGTCAAACACGATGCATTACTACTGACCTTTGTAGGCTTTAAAAACTGTGATCAACTTTTGGCACTCTTCAGTGATCTTTTCTTCTATTATTCTCTTCCCCATCCCAAAATCTCGCAGTGTAGAAAGAGTAAAGCGTCTCATGGCTTTCCAGTTATTACCATTGGAAAATATAAGACCTGATACAAAAATAAAATAAAACATTGATATAAACTGAATAAATGTAGACTTTACTGTACCATTGTGCTGTAGCAATGATAAAATGTCCTGCACAGTTCTCCACTCAACAGAGCTGTTCAGAGAATGTGAGCATTGTTGAGTAGCAATGTGGACTACAATTAAAAAGTACAGTGATCCTCCAGTATTTCTACATATCGTATTGTCCCTCTAGTGCCCAGCGTCACCAACTGACATCATATTTGTGAGCCAAACTAAATGGATTGTGGGGTTAGTAGTTCCTCAGAATGGCGAATGCTCCGCATGACTATGCAGCTGAACCACATATCCCAGGGATCTTTGCTACCAACAGGGAGATGGCTTGGAGGAGCTATAAAAGAAGCCAGAGGCCCGCTTCACGCTCTCTTCCTCCTGGGCCTGACGCGTGACGGACCTCTCCGTGCACGGAGGGCGAGGTCACAGCCTACCACTAGAGCTGCACGATTCTGGCTAAAATGAGAATCACGATTTTTTTGCTTAGAGGATAGATCATGATTCTCGCGGCGTAACATCATCTTTCACATTAAAACAAGAAAAATTGTGCTAACTTTACTGTTTCGTTTTTTTTTTTCAATTTATTGAAGTGTATTTTTTCCCCAAAAAATTGCATTTGAAAGACCGCTGGGCAAATACAGTGTGACATAAAATATTGCAGCAATTGCCATTTTATTCCCTAGGGTCTCTGCTAAAATAATATATATAATGTTTGGGGGTTCCAAGTAATTTTTTTAGCAAAAAATATTGATTTTAACTTAAGAAAGAAGTGTCAGAAAAAGATTTAGACTTTAAGTGGTTAAACTTCCTGCATTTACATGTTGTTTAAAACTTGGCAGATTGCCTAGCTTATTTGTTTACACAGAGAAGTTTATCCCTTTGATCTAAGAAGGAAGTTAGTTACAATGTTTCAAGTCCTAAACTTGGCAGACTGCCCAGATGCTTTCTTTTGACAGTTGAGTGAGCAGATAATCTCTCCACTTCTTTGTGAAAAGAAATCCGCAAAGAATCCGCAATCCGCAAACTCAGCAGGAGAGATTGTCAGAGGGGGTGAATCGAGATGACGATTTTTTAACGATTAATTGTGCAGCTCTACCTACCACGCGGGGTACAACATTCCAACCCACTGCTTGCTGTTCGTCAGACATCCATCCAGCACCACCTCAGTCATCCGACAACCCGTGCTTCGAGCTTCACCTCGGGAGATCGTCACAGCGGATCCGCTGCAAGAGCGTCGCTCCGGGAGCTGCTGTCCAGAGGACAATAAATTGGCCTGGTCGTTGGTGAGAGGCCAATTGCAAACCTTTCCTTGTTACTTCACTGGGACATTGTACAGACAGCTTTACCTTCGGAATACTTTACTGCACCTATCTTTGAACATACATAGACATCTTTAGCTTCATCTATTTCAAGAAATCCCATTGCTCGTTACTGCACCTTATTGGATATAGTGAATGAGCTCTAAATGCCGGTGAAGACCATCAGGCCTGCAACGGGGACATTGCTGTCATTACTGCTTAAAGGGCCCTCATACCATTACTATTAAGCTTGATCTTTCATTAGGAATTAATGTTAAATAGGCCAGCCTGGGTTCCCCCTTTAGAAGTTTGTCAACATAAATACTTAACATTTGCTTATTCTTTCAGGTCATGTTCATATAGTATTCTACTGTACATATGTGTATATAATATACTGTTATCTCCAAATTATCTTGACTTGTTAGTGTAGAGGAATTCTTCTTCTGAGTTAGTACTGTTACTCAAAGCTCAGTAGATCCATTGCCTCCTCTGTGTAACAATAATCTCTTTGAATCATTCCAGTAAACGTTAATAGAATATAAAAACACTGAGTTTTTTGACATATTACTTTAAGGTGGTGCAAAGATGTCTTAACCCAGAGTGTCAGGTGGAAAGTTCACAAGGTCATGGCGGTACAGATGAGCAGGTACATCCAAGTAGTCCCCAAGGGGGTCATGCTACAGTTGATTGAAACCTTATGCAGGGGATGTGTCGGAACACTGGAGATCAAACCCTGCTCAAACAGAGCAACAGTGCTCCAATACTTCTAATGCAGTACTGTACAATAAAATCACAGTAAAAAAAAGAAAAGTTCATTAAAAAATGTACACATACAGGGGGGGTCCCCTAGTTACAAACATCCGACTTACAAACGACTCCTACTTACAAACGGAAGGAGACAACAGGAAGTGAAAGGAAATCTACCCCCTAGGAAGGGAAATTCACTCCTGTAAAAGTTAATATGGAAAAAAAGGTACCTCCACTGATGCTTTATCACCAAGGCTGGTTTCCACAACAACCCAAAATTTTTAAAATCCAATTGTCATTGGGATAGAAAGTGAGGTGAAATCTTCTAAACAGGGTCACACACAGCAAAACAAATGTTACAGGGGTGTTAACCCTTCCCTATGCTATCCAAAAAGCTTAAAAAGTTTTTTGGCTGGAGCTACACTTAAAAAATGGATCTGTTCCGACTTACAAACAGATTCAACTTAAGAACAAACCTACAGTCCCTAACTAGTTTGTAACCCGGGGACCCTCTGTATTTATTACTGTTCATGAAGCCTGTCTGCATTACAGCAATTTAAAAAATGAACATTAAACTTTAAACGGACCAGCAAATGATTCAGTTTAGCCTAATTTATGTGTAATTCACTACAGCAGAATTTAAAAAAAAAAAATTTTTTGAAAATCTGAGGTGATCCTACATTATTTATTGTTGCAATGTTGACCCCCCCCCCCCAATACATATTATAAAATAGTATTTCGCAAAAAAGAGGGACTGTTATGCACTCCAAACACCTGCAAGGTATAAATATTCCACCTCTTAAAGTACACAAATAGATCATTTATTCCATTTTGGACAAGTTTTTTTCACAATTAAACAGTGCCCACCATGCCTCCTTCCAAATATAAACACAATGTGTAAATACATTAGGTGACCACCCTTCATAAGTACACATAGGACTGTAATGTAGAGGTCGACCGATATGGGTTTTTCTCTGGCCGATGCCGATATTTACAAATCGCGGTGGCCGATGGCCAATATGTGATGCCGATTTTTTTGGGCCGATATATTAGGCCGATTTTTTTTTTTTTCTTTTTTTTTTTTTACCTTCATCTCATAAAATCTAACAGTTAGACCCCTTTCACAATGGGGCGTTTTTTAGGCGCTTTTGGGCTAAAAATAGCACCTGTAAAGTGCCTGTCAAACGGCTCCCCTGCAGTCTCAGTGTGATATCCCGAGTGCTTTCACACTGAGGCGATGCGCTGGCAGGATGTTAAAAAAAGTCCTGCAAGCAGCATCTTTGGAGCGGTGTATACCACCACTCCTGCCCATTGAAATGAATGCGCACTGCTGCCGAAGCGCCTGCAAAGCGCCCTGCTAGCAGCCGAATAGCGCCGCTAAAATGATGGTAAAGAGCCGCTAAAACTAGCAGCGTTTTACTGTCAACGCATGCCCGCTCCAGTGTGAAAGCAACCTTCAGTGATACGGAAAATTTTTTACATTTAAACATTTTTTAAACAAAACAAACCTCCAATCAGTTCACTTGTATGTAGAATTTAGATTAAAAAAAAAATATAAAAAAACACCTCTCTTAAATATTAAATACACAAAAACAGGTAATCAAAACTTCTGGATGAAAAAAAATGGGCTAACTTTACTGCTTAGTTTTTTTTTAAATTTATTAGTGTTTTTTTTAAAAAAAATTGCATTTGAAAGACCGCTGCGCAAATACCGTGTGACATAAAATATTGCAACAACCGCTATTTTATTCCCTAGGGTCTCTGCTAAAAAAATATATATAATGTTTGGGGGTTCTAAGTGATTTTCTAGCAGAAAATACGGGATTTTTACTTGTAAGCAACAGGTGTCAGAAAAGATTTAGTCTTTAAATGGTTAAACTGAGAGCTTCTACACACGGAGCTTAGTTCATTCATAATTGTAAACATTGTATCCTTCAGGTTCTTTTTATCAGATTTGGCAGGCTGCCCAGAGGAGGGAGAAGTCGCTTCACACAGGCAACTTGCACTGACTTCTATTACAGAAGTCTTTCGCAAGTCGCGCTGAAGCTATATCGGCTTTTTTTATCAGCACAATCGGCCGATGCCGATTAAGTAAAAAAAACCAAATATCGGCCGATATATCGGTCGACCTCTACTGTAATGTGTATCAGTTTTTTGGATATCTCCTATGTCTATCTATTTCTCGGGTCTCACCTGCTTCTTCCAGAAGAAGCAGGTGAGACCCAAAAAAATGCATAGCCATATGAGCTATCGAAAAACATATACAGTACATTACATATTTGTAAGGAGGCATGGCGGGCAACCACTGTTTTTATTGTGTAAAAAAGTATCCAAAATTGAATAAATTATGCATTTTTCTATTGTAATTAGTGGAATTGTTATATTTTGCAGATGTTTGAAGTGCATTACAGATCCTTTTATTGAGAATTACTATGTTATAATACAGCATCATTTACAGAGCTATTCTCATGTTAAGTTAGATTTCATGCCTTCTAAACCCACTGCTGTGTTGATTGCTTGCATCTAGCGAAGTGATTGACTTTTTAAAAAATTGCCCTAAAATTTGTTCACATGACCATTACGTATATGCTATAGTTCTCTGTATGCTAAACTGGTCATAAAAAGATCAGATTAAATATTGTATAGATACCGTGTTCCTGGCTTCCCTCCATAAAAACTGGCACACGTGGTCTTCCAGAAAACTCCTCCGCGTAGTTGACCAGCGCATCTTTCACTGTCTTATAGCCACACAATATAACCATCTTCTGAGGTCCCATCTGTAGACTGTACACTGAGCCATATTTCTCAGCAAGCTGAAAATTAAAAAAAAATGTTTTAATGATATATTGTATTTGAGAACTTAGTTTAGTATGCTGTATATTGCCACAAAGGGCTTGCTCATTAAAAAGTAAATAATTTAAAGCTTAACTCTAGTCAGTGTTTTTTTTTTTTTTCTTTAACAGTATATAGCACTACCCCCTGAGGAGCTGCTGGTTAAGACGGGTCCTCTGTTCTTTGCCTCAACCTCTATAAGAACTTCAGCCCCTCTGAAACACTAGATTGAGTGTACAAAGCATGCAATGCCACAGAAAATCACTGAAAGAAATATCTGGTAACCATTAATACTACACACTAATTAATACAACATTAATACAATGTGAAAACAGGCACTCAACCAGTTAGTAAAGGCAAGATTAATATATTGTCATCCAATATGGCGGGTAAAGAGGCTAGCTTGAAAAATGGATTAACAAAGGCAATAATTGCATTTTAGCATACAGAGTGATTAGTAATAAGGACCAGGCATAAGATGACATTTGGCATCCGAATCAGCATGGTCACCTAAAGAGCAGTGGGCAGTAAAATACAGGAGACTATACTGCCAAACTGCAATAATGGCGACAATGCTTGGCCTGGGCCAACTGGATAATCAATGTCCACAAAAAATAAATAAATAAATAAAATGAAAAGTAGAAGGGACCAAAAGGGTCTTGCAGGATGGTTTTGCTGGAGGAGCAGTCCTTTGTGGTGTTCTTCTGCCATCAATTGTTGTGGCCCTTTAAGAAATGGTGGTGCCCATATGAATCCCTAATGAAGCCACGTGATGCCTCGCATAATGACAGGCACCGCCCACTGTCAGCAGTGTATGAGCTCGCCGCTCGTTCGGATACACTGTACCTTCCGTTTTTAACATTGTGAGTACCCTGTATGCTGCTTATGTGTAATAAAGTCTGATACATGCTTAAAATACTACACTATATGGTTCCTTTATCTCTCCATTCACTATGATGCCCCCCCTGGATCGGAGGGCTGATTAATGACAGTTCCAGGACCCCCCTGCACAGGAGACACCACAAGTGCTGCCTAATCTATGCTGTAACCTCAGTATAGTGAGGTAAGGGGCCATTATCTACCACTAGAGGATTGTTGCATGGAGAAGATCCTGTTATACACTTCACATTCACATTCACCACTCTTCTGAACAAAAAGATTTTTTTCCAGCTGCCATCTGCACGTTTTTATCTATGAGCACTTTATGAAGCATTGAAGCTGTTTTTTTCTGTTGCACTAAGCCACCTTATTGAACTGTGCTCTTAAGTTTGAGCACCCCCTGCTGGCGCTGGACACTATATTGCATGATGCACAGCTATGAAGATCACTTTGGACATTCAATGTAACACTGTATTATTTGGCATTTTTTACTTTTTAGTGATTGAGTTTGTTACTATTCACATATTTATCTATATGAATCACGGTTGATTGCATATTATTATGTCCTAGATATCCTTTCACAGCACTTGATATTAGGATTTATTATCTCAGTGGTAATTATCTATTCATCTGTAAGAATTTCTATATCTTATTATTTATCTGTTTGGAGCCTTCACAATGATTTTATGGTCTACCTAAACTGAGATATGCATGCACACGCTTTTAGATGGGCCTCACCGTATTAGTATCTCTTATTATTTTTATTTAATATATTTTTTTTTCCGAGGCAATTATTGCTCGCACGTGTAGCACTTTGTATTTATTTTTTCGCCCTATGCACATACTGCGAGCATGCTTACATAGCGGCACACTCTCCATTAGGATTTAGACCACCATCCCACGCAAATGTGCAGGCAGGAAGCTAGCTCTTGAACCTAGGACATCCCAGTACACTGAGATATTTCAGCTCATTTTAGGATTAGCGCAGCACCATCCCCCTATATCAGTTATTATCACAAGCAGGGTTTTAGGCTGGACCCCGTTCGGTGCAGGCTGCTTTTCCTATCTAAAATTGCCCTCGCCACTTTCCCTTGGTAGCGCAGGAATATCATTCCCTACATTTGGTGGTGCCCATAGCAACATTTTTGGTAAACCAGCATGCAGTTAATATGCAGTAGAGATGTGGTACAGGTGCACTGTAGATGCGGGACAAATGCAGTGACAATTCGGCATAACTACAGTATAGGTTTGGTAGAATGGTGGTATAAGGTTGGGTATAGATGTGGTATGGGTTGGATGCACTTGGTGTCCTGCTCTCATTGGCTCAGTCTCTGCTAGCAGTGTCAATAATGAGCAGATAGTCCTCACACCAGATACTCCTGTGGAGTATCTCCGTAGAAGGGGACCTCCCTCAGTCTCTCCCTGAAAGCCTCTAATAAACAACAGTAGGAAGCAGAGGGTGAATGGGTGGTGCTGCGCTGCCCCCAGGTATCCTCAGCATCAGAAATACTCAGATAGAGGTGCTCTCTCTGTCTCTATCCTCGGCGCTAAGTTAAATACAAGTCCTCTCTCCACTTCTCCTACTACACAGTGTCTATTGGGATCTGTAGTCCAAATTATATTGCTGCTATCTCAAACTACAACTTTCAGTATTCTCAGCGCTCTGCATAGAAGTCTATAGGCTTGCTTGGCTTTAGCTCTTCCCCTGCTGTCCAGAGCAGATTGGTACAGCATAACATCAATATCTCAGTAGAAAGTGAAAGTAAACTAATTGTAAGGAGAGAAATTGTCCTTCTCCATGTTTCTGTAGTCCAGCACCTGGTTACACATATCATTAATAAACACCTGAGTAATAGGTGGCTGTATTGCTTCAATGTTTTTTGCAGTCAGCCACAAAGTGAGTTGAAATCGTAAGCACTGGTGCCAGGGATGAAACTACAAATCATGGGTACACATGGCAAAATGATGAAATTAAACTTCATGTAAAATCTTTTCAGCACCTGACATTTTGACAACCCTTTTAAACAGGCCCCTTTGCTGCTAATGGTCTGCTGCCTATTTTGCCAGCTATTTTTATCTCCCGTTTACTGGTCTTCGGTGATAGGCTACGCAACCTATTTTCTTTTTTTTATGTTTCAGTATTTTTATTATTCAAGAAAGTATGCCAACAAAGTAAACAAATACATTTGCATGTGCAAGTAACATGAGCAAACCATGAGAGCATACCGGGTATATATTGAACCTTTCTATTTTCATCCCATTTGCATTGATAGCCAGCAGACAGACCATAATAATACCTCATGTACACTGTGAACAGCAAGCGACTCCCTAATAACACCCTATTTTTTAATAGTGGGCAATAAAGTGGTTATT
Organism: Lithobates clamitans; assembly: GCA_037952925.1. NCBI lineage: Eukaryota > Metazoa > Chordata > Amphibia > Anura > Ranidae > Lithobates > Lithobates clamitans. Next base: position 7,558,019 of record JBBGZY010000352.1, read on the forward strand.
TCCGAAGAGCGAAGATGGGAGGAGACACTCTGCCGGTCCCATTACTTTCTCTGTTATAAAATGTTAGCACTGGAACTATGTGGGTAATTTGGGCTGGAGATCAATCACCCAGGATATGTCTACAGCAGCGATTCTGGCTGGGTCCCAGGGGTCCCTGCTATGGTGATAATTCTGCCAATGAACGATAACCTGTCAACTTGCCTTTTCTTAGAATTCTTAGACACTTCATGAGTGAGATTTACTGACAGTAGTCTGTGTCTCTGCCCACTGCAGTATACTTTATTTCATAATAATAATGTATTCTTCATTACAAAAACAAAAATATTGGTAAGCAGAAAGCTATTTACATACACTTTAACCAAGCATTTAAACGTTCAAGATCTTACCTCGTGAAATGTCTTATAAGGTTTATTCCTATCTATAATGTGCATATTTCCAATAATAGGCAAGAGTGGTGGTCCAGGAGGATAATTCGGATGAATTTTTTTCTTCTTGCTGAACCAAAAAGTTGCCAGGACAACACAAGTGATGACAGAGAGGACAATTGTAACTGGATCGGTTAAATACATGTCCGCAAAACCTGGAGAGAAATAAAAATTAGATTCCTTAACTGAACAAAAATTAACCCAAGTGGGGGAAGAATTAGAGCATCTGGGGAGATTAGCTTTGTATTAGTTTTATTAGCAGACACTTTCCTTGGCTCTCCAGCTTGACTAATCACACATTATATCCTGGGAGAAGGATATATCCAAGGATGACACAGACATTACACTTCCTCTCCACCTCTGTCTGTGTCATCACTACTATGCTTTGGGAGCAAACCCACTTCTGTAACTTTTTTGTTGAGGATGTGTGAGTTGCTTCTGGACTTTGTAGGAAAGGGTTCTCCGTGGCTACCCTACTCATGGAGGGACCCTAGAGTTGTACAGGCATGATGGCTGTAGCATGGATGGAGTGTCATAAAGAAAGGTCTATAAAATGTCCAAATGTTAGAAATCTTATGTTTATTTGAAAACGTGTATATAACATTACCACCATGTTTCGGAGGTTTGAACCCTTCTTCAGGGTTTAATGCTTGGAACTGTAAATTAGTGCATGGCTCAGTGTGTTGTTGTGGATATGAGCCGAACCCTGTAATGCATCAGCTATATTGTGTACACATTTGAAAAAAAAAAAGTTTCCAAGGATTGGAAGATTGAGATATTTCTCCACATCCTTCTGTCTCTGACATTCCACTCATCTTAGTTCTTTAAGAGCACAGTAAAGGGCTTTATTTTGGTGGAACTTTGTGTTCTTTGGTCTGTTTTTAAAGTATATCTAAAACCAAAACTTTTTATTAATTTTCATTAAAAGGAGGTAAGGAATAAAACTCATTCTTTGCCCACTGGGGATATTTGCCTTCACTTCCTGTTATTTAGACACAACAGGATGTGAGAGGAAATCTCTACAAAAATTGAAACATTCTTATATTGGATATAGCTATAACCAGAACAGATTTCCCCATTGGAAGAGTAATGCCGTGTACAGACGACTGGACATTCCGACCAAAAAATCCTGGATTTATTTCCGACGGATGTTGGCTCAAACTTGTCTTGCATACACACGGTCACACAAATGTTGTCGGAAATTTCGATCATCAAGAACGCGGTGACGTACAACACGTACGACGAGCTGAGAAAAATGAAGTTCAATGGCTCTTCTGCTTGATTCCGAGCATGCGTGGAATTTTTTGCGTCGGAATTGTGTACACGCGATGGGGATTTACGACAACGGATTTTGTTGTCGGAAAATTTGAGATCCAGCTTTCAAATTTTTGTTGTTGGAAATTCCGACAACAAATGTCCGATGGAGCCTACACACGGTCGGAATTTCCGACAACAAGCTCACATCGAACATTTGTTGTCGGAAATTCCAACCATTACTCTCACCTTTTGGTTTGGTGAAAACTGTAACTTTAAACATTTTTCATCACTTCAATGGTCACCAAGACAAATAGATACACTGTACACTGACAGCCATAAGAAAACTTACAAGGGTTCTAACCCTTTCCTACACAATCACATTTTTTAAAATCAAAACAGTACAAATAAATACACATTGGCCACACTCTAGAGTTATTTAAATTAAACAAAACTAAGAAATACATTATAGTCTGTGCATTTCAGTGATACAAAATCTGTGATATGATAAGTTCAAAATATCCTACAAGCCATACCATTAAAATGCTTCAAATCAATGGGGTGGGACTGGGACCCCCACTTCTCAGACTGACACTCACCAAATCTTTAGCACTTCCTAATAAATGTAAGTAGAAAAATCTCTCAATCTTCCCTTTATTAGAAATCCAAGAGGAACTTTAACATTGCTGTTTCCCAATGTTCTCAAGTATCAGGTGAACTAGGGGAAATAAATTAAAAAAAAAAAATTGCAATAGTAAACTACTTAACAATAAAAACAGAAAAAAAAACAAAACCTACAGCTCACATCCAGCACTACTAGAGTAAAGCCAAATGACTGCTAGCATGAATCATTGGCCTAAATGTATCTTACTATGTGCCAGTAGGCCAACCTCCCATTTAAAGCGGAGTTCCACACAAAAATGGAACTTCCGCTTTTCGGAACCCTCCCCCCCTCTGGTGTCACATTTGGCACCTTTCAGGGGGGAGGGGGGTGCAGATACCTGCCTAAGACAGGTATTTGCACCCACTTCCGGCATAGACTCCCATGGGAGTCTATGCCTCTTCCTGTCCCTACGCACTGTCTCCTGGGAAACACACAGGTCCCAGGAGATAGCGGGGACCAGTTATGATGCGCAGCGCGACTCGCGCATGCACAGTAGGGAACAGGGAAGTGAAGCCGCAACACTTCACTTCCTGATTCCCTCACCTAGGATGGTGGCAGCAGCTGCCGAGAACCGAGCGGCTTCTCGGCGTCGGCTGCCGACATCGCTGGACCCTGGGACAGGTAAGTGGCCATTTATTAAAAGTCAGCAGCTGCAGTATTTGTAGCTGCTGGCTTTTAATATTTTTTTTTTAGGCGGTTTAGGTGGACTCCCTCTCTGACAAGTATAATGTTGTCTCCACAGCTCTGATTTGTTTCATCTGAACAGCTTAATTAAAAATGAAGCAGTGGAATCCGATAACTATCACAGCTAGATGTACAACCAAACAACGAAAGATGACGTGAACCAGAATTACAAAACAGATTACAACGCACACATTCAAGAATGACATTTATCCTGCAAGGCTAGTTAAAAACACCTGAACATATTCAAAAAAATACAGGGGTTTGGTCACACTATATGGTCATATATAATGCTAAGCCCACTTACTGCGACAAAGTACCCTGAATTAGTGCGTCTCAACCATGGGAGCCAAACTCCTCTATGTGGGAGAACTGAAGGGATTCCTCCTATGCACTGGTGACCACTAATAAAAGAGGTAATGAGGAGGGAGAGGGGTGCTCCAGCCCAACAAAAACATGGTCAGGGTCTATTACAATATACAAAAACATATTTGGGGGGCACACCCTAAAATGGGTTTTAATTCAAGATGGTGCTGCTATAAGACCAACAAACAGTACAAAATAGATTACAGCTCATACATTCAAGAATGACATTTATCCTAAAAGGCTAGTTAAAAACACCTGAACGTATCCAAAAAAATACAGGGGTTTGGTCACACTATATGGTCATATAGTGCTAAGCCCACTTACTACAACAAAGTACCCCGAATTAGTGGGTCCTACACTAGTAATAGAATGAAAGATCCTGCGTCTCAACCATGGGAGACAAACTCCTCTGGGAACCAGAATTAGATGCTAACTTTTGTTTTTAAAACAGGGTACATACAGGCAGAAAAAAGATCTCAAATGCATTTTGCACTAAACAGCGCTTACTCATGGAGTGATCACCAAATCTGAATCTCCATTTTAAATGCAAATCTCCCTTTTTCCTTCTAGAAGAAAAAATGGCATAATCTTCATAATCTTCACATGTTCAACTATATGTAAAACTATTACAAAACACTATTTTAAAAACATGACATTAGATCCTCCTCGGAACTTAAACTCATTTTATTGCATCCTCTAAACTAAAAATGTCATATATAGGGAACAACAAATTGGCTAAAAAGAAAAAAAAAAACAAGGCTACAAGAAACAAAAAGGCATACAATCATCACATATCACATACACAAAGATAATCAAATATTGTATACACAAATAAATGGCTAATAGAAAGTGGGAAATTGACACTTAAACCACAGTATGGAAAATAACACAAAAGAGAGAGTGAAATGGACATCACTAATTCACTATAGGCTATAAGAAGATTGCCAAGACCCTGAAACTGAGCTGCAGCACAGTGGCCAAGACCATACAGCAGTTTAACAGGACAGGTTCCACTCTGAACAGGCCTCGCCATGGTCGACCAAAGAGGTTGAGTACAGATGCTCAGAGTCTAATCCAGAGGTTGTCTTTGGGAAATAGACATGTGAGTGCTGCCAGCATTGCTGCAGAGTTCGAAGGGGTGGGGGGTCAGCCTGTCAGTGCTCAGACCATACGCTGCATCAAATTGGTCTGCATGGCTGTCATCCCAGAAGGAAGCCTCTTCTAAAGATGCACAAGAAAGCCTGCAAACAGTTTGCTGAAGACAAGCAAACTAAGGACATGGATTACTAGCACCAAGATAAACTTATTTGGTTCAGATGGTGTTAAGTGTGTGTGGCGGCAACCAGGTGAGGAGTACAAAGACAAGTGTGTCTTGCCTACAGTCAAGCAAGGTGGTGGGAGTGTCATGGTCTGGGGCTGCATGAGTGCTGCAGACACTGGGGAGCTACAGTTCATTGAGGGAACCATGAATGCCAACATGTACTGTGACATACTAAAGCCGAGCATGATCCCTTCCCTTCAGAGACTGGGCTGCAGGGCAGTATTCCATCATGATAATGACCCCAAACACACCTCCAAGACGACCACTGCCTTGTTAAAGAAGCTGAGGGTAAAGGTGATGGACTGACCAAGCATGTCTCCAGACCTAAACCCTATTGGGCATTTGTGGGGCATCATCAAACAGAAGGTGGAGGAGTGCAAGGTCTCTAACATCCACCAGCTCCGTGATGTCGTCATGGAGGAATGGAGGAGGACTCCAGTGGCAACCTGTGAAGCTCTGGTGAACTCCATGCCCAAGAGGGTTAAGGTAGTGCTGGAAAATAATGGTGGCCACACAAAATATTGACACTTAAATTTGGGTATTTTCAATTAGGGGTGTACTCACTTTTGTTGCCAGCGTTTTAGACATTAATGACTGAGTGTTGAGTTTTGAGGGGACAGCAACTTTACACCGTTATACAAGCTGTACACTCACTACTTTACATTAAAGCAAAGTGTCATTTCTTCAGTGTTGTCACATAAAAAGAGATAAAATATTGGGGCTATATGAGGGATATAATATAAAAAAAAATTATATAAAAATATGAGGGATGTACTCACTTTTGTGAAATACTGTATATGAATGTAGTGAGACCAGACTGTTGTCTGACATGGATAATATCTCTGTAATTTGACAACTCTGCATGTTATAGGGAATTAATGATCACAAAAAATCCGGGCGTGTAGTTGTCACAAAGGATTTGGAAGGCCAAGAATAATTGTTTGCTTAGACTTTACATAATACTCCATATTTAAGCTAGTCCCACCTAGGCAGGATTTAGCTTTTAAAACCTACAAGAAATCTGATGTGCTGGCAACACCCTTTACAAAAATCCAGTTTGTAGGGAGCTTGCTATATGCAGTTAGTATCTTTAACCACTTGCTTACAGGGCACTTAAACCCCCCTCCTATCCAGACCAATTTTCAGCTTTTTGCGCTGTCACACTTTGAATGACAATTGCGCGGTCATACAACACTGTACCCAAATGAAATTTTTATCATTTTTTCACCACAAATAGAGCTTTCTTTTGGTGGTATTTGATCACCTCTGCAGTTTTTACTTTTTGTTAAAAAAATGTAAAAAACTGATTTTTTTTTTTTTTTTTTTTATATTTTGTTATAAAAAATTTAAAACGGGTCATTTTTCTCCTTCATTGATGTATGCTGATGAGGCGGCAGTGATGGGCACTGATGGGTGGCAGTGATGGGCAGCACTGCCAGGTGGCACTGATTGGCACTACAGGTGGGCACTGTTAGGTGGCACTGATGAAGCAGATGTGCCTCTTCCACTTGGGGACCGATGTCCCTCACATCCGAGACGGTGATCGGCTTTTTTTTCTACTCACGCTGTCAGCGTGAGTAGAAGAAAAAAACTATTACTGATCTTTTGTTTACATCATGTGATCAGCTGTCATTGGCTGACAGCTGATCACATGGTAAGGGGCCGGGACCGGCCCCTTACTCGGATCGGTGATCAGCCGAGTCTCAGTGACTCTGATCACAGTGCGTGTGCACAGGGGAGGCCGTCGTATGAGTGGATGAAATAATTGTCCTTTTCCAGACTTTTTTCTATTTTATTTTCACCTAGTAATCCTGCAAGTAACACATTTCCTTTTCCCTATGTAGCTAAGCTCACTGCTCCACTGTATTTAAAGCGGAGTTCCACACAAAAATGGAACTTACGCTTTTCGGAACCCTCCCCCCCTCCGGTGTCACATTTGGCACCTTTCAGGGGGGAGGGGGGTGCAGATACCTGTCTAAGACAGGTATTTGTACCCACTTCCGGCATAGACTCCCATGGGAGTCTTTGCCTCTTCCTGTCCCCACCGCGCTGTCTTCTGGGAACACACAGCTCCCAGCAGAGAGCGGAGACCACTAGGGACGCGCAGCGCGACTCGCGCATGCGCAGTAGGGAACCGCTTCACTTCCTGATTCACTTCCTGATTCCCTCACTGAGGATGGCGGCGGCAGCTGCCGAGAACTGAGCGGGTTCTCGGCGTCCCCTGCCGACATCGCTGGACCCCGGGACAGGTAAGTGGCCCTGTATTAAAAAAGTCAGCAGCTGCAGTATTTGTAGCTGCTGGCTTTTAATATTTTTTTTTTTTGGCGGTGTGGGTGAACCCCCGCTTTAAGGAAACCATGGTTGACCACCCAATCTGGACTTCAAACAGTTTATCTCCATTACAGAGGGGTAATGGGATAAGCTGTATGTAGTATGCCATGTTCTTCTGTTTTCCCTCCCCAAAATGACAACCAGGAATTGCTGTTTAAAAGGAATGTAAAGCTTACTTTATAAAATAAAATAACATATATAATAATATAATTATTATTATAATAATAATAATAATGTTTGATCTCCTGTCAAATTCGATATGCATTTCAATGGTGAGCAATATGCTTTGTTACAACTTGTGTACACCTTCTTGTGAAATACTTTAATAAAAATATTGAAAAAAAATAGTAATTAAAATAATAAACATGTTACACTTACCTGCTCTGTGCAATGGTTTTGCACAGAGTGGTCCTGAACCTCCTGTTCTTGGGTCCCCCTGCCAGCACTCCGGGCTCCTTCTTTACTTGGTATGCCACCACAAAAAAGCCACTTTCTATTATGGCATACCTGCAGGCTTACACCCAAGCTGGGCTGTGTGCATCTATTGAAGGTGAGGGCGCGATACAAACACTGTACCTTTTTTACTTTAAAGTGGTTGTAATTATAGAAGGTTTTTTTTACCTTAATGCGTTCTCTGCAGCCTCTCCCCAGCCTCCCTTATACTTACATGAGCCTGATCTCGATCCAGGGCTGTTCTGTGGGCTCGGGATTGAGCTTGTAGGTGTGTCACTATAGGAAGAGGAGCCAGCACACTCCCAGCAAATAATCTAGGCTGGCCTCTGCAAGGTTCGTGTATTAAAGATCGGGAACTGGGAGGCCTGATTCTCAATCACTTGATCTCTGTGATGAATAACTGTAAAGCCCGCCCTGGTGTTTTTCTCTCCTCTTGAATGGAGAAAAAGATACAATGTATCTTTTTCTCCTTGCTAGAGGAGAAAAATGTAAACAAAGAAGTGTGCACGATTCGACACATATGCTCTGTTATTTGCGGATTAGAACCCCAAATCAAATCTAGCTAGTCAAATGGGAGAAAGACCTATCCATTGATCTCTCAGAGATAGAATGGGAAAATATCTACACATACATCCATAAAGGGACGGTAACGTCTTTACACAAAAAAAAGAGTTCAAAATATTCTCCAGATGGTACAAGACCCCACTCAGGCTACATAAAATACTGCGCAATCATCCTCCCCAATGCTGGCGCTGTGCCAAGGAATTGGGATCGCTTCTTCACATCTGGTGGTCATGCTCTCTCATACAACCATTTGGAAAGAAGTACACAGACTCACAAACCAAATCACCACTCTCACCCTAGACTACTCACCATCCCAGTTTCTTCCACACCATTCTACAATTTTGAAAGCAGTTTACTTACGCTCGCTGGTCATACACATGGTAAAAGCAGCAAATATGTGCATACCTGCCAAATGGCGCTCCTCAGACCCTCCGCTCACATCAGAATGGGTTAGATGCAGAGGCGTTGCTAGGGGGTGGCTATTGGGGCTATAGCCCCGAATCTGGGGCCCACAGCCCCGAGTCTCTTGCCGCAGGGTCCCTGCCTAACCTGCGGCGGGCAGGCTGGCTGCACAAGAGAGGCGGAGGAGAGGAGAGAAGTGAGCGGGCGGATGAGCAGAGATGACATCATCTCTTCCTGACCGCTCCGCATCAGCACTCTTCACAGCCGGGCCTCTTCAATGTGGGAGCGAGGTGCAGAGAGATGATATCATCTCTCGCTGCCCGCCACACATCAGTGCTCTTCCGCCCTCACAGCGTGGTGGAGTGGAGGTCACGTGCTTCCTGTCATAGGTGCACTCTGCAGCCAGACCCCCCTTGCTTCAATGTTGGAGGTGGGGCGGGGAGCAGCAAGATGACATCATCTCTCACTGCCTGCCCCGCATCACCGCTCTCCTGCCCTCACTAAATGGACCAATGCAGTGACAATGCACATTTGGTGGTACTGGCTGGCATGGCAAGTTACAATCCACATCAGTTGGCAAGTGACAATCCACATCTAGTGCCAAGTGGCGTGGCAAGTGACAACCCACATCTAGTGGCAGGTAACGTGGCAAGTGACAATCTGAAAATGGTGGCAGGTGACGTGGCAAGTGACAATCTGCAAGTGGTGGTAGGTGAAAAGGCAAGTGACAATCTGCAAATGGTGGCAGGTGACGTGGCAAGTGACAATCCACATCTAATGGCAGGTGATGGTGGCAAGTAACAAGCCGCATCTGGTGACAGGCGATGGTGGCAAGTGACAAGCCGCACCTGGTGACAGGCGATGGTGGCAAGTGACACGCTGCACCTGGTGACAGGCGATGGTGGCAAGTGACACGCTGCACCTGGTGACAGGCGATGGTGGCAAGTGACACGCTGCACCTGGTGACAGGCGATGGTGGCAAGTGACACGCTGCACCTGGTGACAGGCGATGGTGGCAAGTGACACGCTGCACCTGGTGACAGGCGATGGTGGCAAGTGACACGCTGCACCTGGTGACAGGCGATGGTGGCAAGTGACACGCTGCACCTGGTGACAGGCGATGGTGGCAAGTGACACGCTGCACCTGGTGACAGGCGATGGTGGCAAGTGACACGCTGCACCTGGTGACAGGCGATGGTGGCAAGTGACACGCTGCACCTGGTGACAGGCGATGGTGGCAAGTGACACGCTGCACCTGCTGACAGGCGACGGTGGCAAGTGACACGCTGCACCTGGTGACAGGCGACGGTGGCAAGTGACACGCTGCACCTGGTGACAGGCGACGGTGGCAAGTGACACGCTGCACCTGGTGACAGGCGACGGTGGCAAGTGACACGCTGCATCTGGTGGCTGGAGATGTGGCAAGTGACATGCCCAGGGCTCCCACTGATTCTGCATAATGGTGAGTTGAACCACTTGCTTACCACTGGTGTGCACCCCCCCCCCCCCCCCCGCGCGGGCCTGCAAAAAGGTCGGTGACCGCTGCTATGGGCTCTAGCCCCAGATCTTTTGCAGACCTAGAAACGCCCCTGGTTTAGATGTATACAGAAAACTTCAGAAATGGTAGAACTCATTCATCAAGCGAATGATCCCCCTTCCAAATTCAGGAAAATCTGGTCATGCTGGCAACACTTTATCATTACTGATGAATATACCAAACTTATGGCTTAACCCACTCACAAAAAAGAGCTGATAGAAATGTAATTTAGAACTCTGGCCCTTACTTCTTTCCTTCTTGTTACCCCCTGTAAGGACTGTTGAGGAAGCCACTCACCCCTTTGAAACCTCTTCTAGCCATTATCAAGAACCCCACTCTATTACCGGTATTATAACCCTATTAAACAATACGAGCAAATGGTTGGTCCTACAGGCGGCTGCTGTCCTCAGAGAGCTGACTCTGTGGTATTGCAAGAGGGGGTGGAGAAAAGGGGACATACTAAAAGGAATGACAGAATGGAATGCCCATAGACTTTAACAGGGAGATGGAATGCCCATAGAGAATAATGGAACAAAGTGGAATGCCCATAGAGAATAATTGAAAAAAAAAAATTCAATTTGTGACAGACTCTTTAGACATATCAATTTTTTTTTAAAACTACTTTTAAATATCAGTGGCCATATTTAATATTGAGATTAGGTGGGATTATTGTTTTTTTATGGCATGACAGAATGGAATGCCCATAGAGTATAATGGGAAGTAAAATATAAACTCATTTGCAGGCAAATCTGAGAGACATAGCAATTTATCCTTTCCCACAGCTGTTCCTCAAGTAGAGTAGCAGATTGTAAGATTGAGATTATTTGGGATTACAGCTGTTTTCTATGGAATGACAAATAAATAATAGAAAGGAATGTCCATAGAGTATAATGGGAAGCAAGATGTGACCTGGAGTCAGAACCATTGCTCATACCAGATCAATCTTTAGCAGACATACTCTCTATGTTCAGTGGTGATGTCCAAATTTCACATTAAGTGGGATTATTATTGTTTTCTATGGAATGACAAACATATGACAGAATGGAATGCCCATAGAGTATAATGGGAAGTAAAATATAAACTAATTTGCAGGCAAATCTGAGAGACATAGCAATTTGTCCTTTCCCACAGCTGTTCCTCGGATAGAGTAGCAGATTGTAAAATTGAGATTATTTGGGATTACGGCTGTTTTCTAAGGAATGAAATAATAGAAAGGAATGCCCATAGAGCAGTGGTTCTCAACTCCTGTCCTCAGGTCCCACTAACAGGCCAGTTTTGCAGGATAACTGAAATACATCACAGGTGATATCATTTGCTGCTCAGCGATTGCAATATTCTAATCTGCATCTCCCCAAGGTAATGCTTAAAATCTGGCCTGTTAGTGGGTCCTGAGGACAGGAGTTGAGAACCACTGCCATAGAGTATAATGGGAAGCAAGATGTGACCTGGAGTCAGAACCATTGGACATATCAGATCAATCTTTAGTAGACATACTCTTTATGTTTAGTGGTGATGTTCAAAATTGAGAAGAAGCGGGATTATTATTGTTTTCTATGGAATGACAAAGGTGAATGACAGAAGGGAATGCCCATAGAGTATAATGGGAAGCAAAATATAAACTTGTTTGCAGGCAAATCTGAGAGACATAGCAACTTCACCTTTCCCGCAGGTGTTCCTCAAGTAGAGTAGCAGATTCTAAAATTGAGATTATTTGGGATTACAGTTTTCTATGGAATAAAAGATAAATGATAGGAAGGAATGCCCATAGACTATAATGGGAAGTAAGATGTGATCTGGAGTCACAACCATTCAACATATCAAATAAATCTTTAGCAGATATACTCTCCAAATTCAGTGGCAATATTTAAAATCAAGACAAATTGGGTTATAATTGTTTTCTAAGGAATGAAAGAAGGAAATGCCCATAAAGTATAATATATATCAACTCTTTTGCAGGCAAACCTGAAAGATATAGCTATTTAAAAAAGGGACATGTATTCCATCTGAGACAACAGCCTCATTTAAAGGCTTTGCCTTTATTTAAGACAGTTTTTTTTATACACGTGCTGCTTGATGAAGAACATGTTATGGTCGAAACTGTGCAGTCACTGATCTCAGATTACCTGCAATGTATATGAATATTTCAATTAAAGAGAATATTGCAAAGATTGGGATTGCATCTTCAATTTTTTTGATGTGTGTTTTTTGCAAAATTGAGGAGGTCCCTTTTGGATGCAATCTTCCTTGTCAAAAGAAGTTTATTGAGTATACAATATTATAAAGATACATAAAGTAAGTTTACAAGGATCTATAAAGTAAGCTCATTGTTTTACAGTAGGGTTTATATAGGTAAATATCATGAAATTTCAAATATTAAACATTGGGTTCACGTAAACCTAAATTAAAGATATATATCATTTCCTTAGTTACTTTTGTAGGTATTTAAATGATTTATACCTACTATACATATTGTTTACAGGTAGAGTGTATATAGGTCAAATAAATTCTGATAATGAGCTTTAATCGTAAGGTGGAGAAAAGGAAAGAGAAAGAAGAAAGGGTAGAAAGGCAGAGGTATGGTCCACAAGGTTGTCCCGCTCGTCAGTTTATTATTCTTTTTAGTTCTCTTTGAAGCCTTAGAATGGGTGTCTCTGTAAGTCATTTAATCTGTTACCATGGCAACAGGACAGAGTCATTGAAGTTTGACAGGAACTGTTGTTTTATCCAAGGGTGCCAAAGTTTTTAAAATTTTGGAATTTGATTTTGATCGATGGCTACCATCTTAGCATGGGACATTGTATTATTCATTCTGTGAATTGTTTCTGCTAGTACCAATGTAGGAGATTTCCATGCCTTGGCCACTGTTTGTTTTGCAGCCGTTATTAGTTGGATCATAAGTTTGAATTGAGAGAGTGTTAACCATTCTGGTTTTAGATTAAGTAAAGTTAAATATGGATCTGGTTGTATTATTTTTTAAAATATTTTAGATGCAATCACGAAGACTTCCTTCCAGAAGGTTTGGATTACTGGGCACGTCCACCATATGTGTAAATGTGTGCCTATTTCTGGGGATGCAATCTTAAAAGAAGTATTCTGGCTACACTGCATAAGTGTCACACCTTGATTTAACCCTTTAACAATCTCACTATTGCCAAATGATGGCTACAGCATGGCTCTATAACTCAGGGAGGGCCTACTATGATGTCCTCCCAGAATCGCAGGCGCAAACACAGGAGTATCCATGACCGGACTAGGTGCATCACGGATCACGGCTGACAGCAGCCGTGTACCACGTGATTGCTCCGACAAATGACAAAGCAATCACTTGTAAACAAACCAGCGTCATGTCCGGTTTCTCTCTCCCCTCTCTGTAACGATCGGCACAGTGTGAACGGAGAGGGGAGAGATTGGGTGCAGCAGTGCTGTGGGCTGGATCTGTAGTTCCCACAGTGCTGCTCTGTGCCCATTGCAGCACTTATTATGCCTCCTAGAATATACTTTGGGATGTTTTCTTTCAAAATTGGGGTTATTTTTGGGGCATTTCCATTGTCCTGGTGCTCCAGGGCCTTTAAAAGTGCAAGAGGTAGGTCAGGAAATTATGAGTAATTTATGCTCCTATAATGCCTAAAGATGCTCCCTGCATGTTGGGCCTCTGTATGTGGTCACGCTGTGTAAAAGTCTCACACATGTGGTATCATCATACTCAGAAAGAGTAGCAGAATGTACTTTGGTGTGTGATTTGTGGTATGCATATGCTGTGTTTCATAAATAACCTGCTAACAATGTAATTTTGTGAAAAAAAACTGGGAAAAAAAAACCTTGATTTTACAAAGAATTTTGGGGAAAATGTACAACTTCTAAAAACTCACCATGCCTTTTACTAAATATCTTGGACTGTCTATTTTCCAAAAATGGGCCATTTGGGGGGGTATTGGTACTGTCTTGGCTTGTTAGGTTCTCAAGAAATGAGAGCGCCCCCCCTTCTGAACCGTACCAGGCCACATGCCCTCAACACTGGGAGGGTGCTTTGGGGTATGAAATTTAGGGGGACCCCCCACCTCATTTTTTAAAAAAATTTTTGGTTCGGGGTTCCCCTGTGGGGAATTCCCATGCCGTTTTTATCAATGAACTTCTATGTGTATTGTTGGACCCGCAATGCATTAATAGCCGCGAGTAGTTTTAAATGACTTTTTTTGCTTTGAAATGTCATTTTGTTGTCAGATTGTTCTAAACATGGGAAACATGCGACCCTTTACAGGCATACTATAGACACCTCTCAGGTACGAAATTTAAAGAGATATTACACTTTTATTGTTTCACTTTAAGCATTATTAAAATCCCTGCTCCTGAAAAAAGGGCCGTTTTTAAAACTTTTTTTTTGCATTGATCCATGTCCCCTGGGGCAGGACCCGGGTCCCCAAACACTTTTTATGACAATACCATGCAAATAAGCTTTTAAAATTAGCACTTTTGATTTCTCCCATAGACTTTTAAAGGGTGTTCCGCGGCATTCGAATTTGCCGCGAATACCCCAAATTGTTCGCTGTTCGCCGAACTTGCGAACAGCCGATGTTCGAGTTGAACACGAGTTCAACTCGAAGCTCATCCCTAATAGAGAGTATGTCTGCTAAAGATTGATCTGATATGAGAAATGGTTCTGACTCCAGGTCACATCTTACTTCCCATTATACTCTATGGGCATTCCATTCTATTATTTATCTGTCATTCCATAGAAAACAGCTGTAATCCCAAATAATCTCAATCTTACAATCTGCTACTCTACTTGAGGAACAGCTGTGGGAAAGGTGAAATTGCTATGTCTCTCAGATTTGCCTGCAAATGAGTTTAGATTTTACTTCCCATTATACTCTATGGGCATTCCATTCTGTCATTCACCTTAGTTATGCCATAAAAAAACAACAATAATCCCACCTAATCTCAATATTAAGCATATCCACTGATATTTAAAAGTATTTTTTTTAAAAAAAAGACATTGATGATATGTCTAAAGAGTCTGTCAGAAATAGAATTTTTTTCCATTATTCTCTATGGGCATTCCATCTCCCTGTTAAAGTCTATGGACATTCCATTCTGTCATTCCTTTTAGACCCCTTTCACACTGGGGCGGTTTGCAGGCGTTATTGCGCTAAAAATATCGCCTGCAAACCGCCCCAAAACAGCCTCCGCTGTTTGTTCAGGGTGAAAGCCCGAGGGCTTTCACACTGAAGCGGTGCGCTGGCAGGAGAAGAAAAAATCTCCTGCAAGCCGCATCTTTGGAGCGGGGAAGGAGCGGTGTATTCACCGCTCCTAAAACGCTCCCGCCCATTGAAATCAATGGGACAGCGCGGCTATACCGCGTCTATAGCCACGCTATATGAGTGGTTTTAACCACTTCCGGACCGCCCACTGTATATATACGTCATTTTTTTGAAGATGGATATCTCGGTAACGGCAGCAGCTGCTGCCACAACCAAGGTATCCATCTTTTCAGCGGGCGGTTCCGTACACGATAATGGTGGTCTCTGCGGCGGGTTCGCCGCGAGATCGCCGTTATCGGCGGCGGGAGAGGTGCCACCCCCCCTCCCGCCGCTCTCCCGCACCCTCCGCCGCTTACCGGAGCTGTCGGTAGCGGCAGAGGTGATCGGGTCCTTTCCCTGCTTAGGTATGGAGACGAGTGAGGCCAAGATGGCGCCCACCCGTCTCCATACCATGTGATGGCCGGAGCGACGTCATTTCGACGGCTCCGCCCACTTCTCTTAAAGGCACAATTTTTTTGTGTCATTTTTTTAAGCGACTTTTTTTTTTTTTTTTTTTTTTGCATTTTAGTCTAAATATGAGATCTGAGGACTTTTTGACCCCAGATCTCATATTTAAGAGGACCTGTCATGCTTTTTTCTATTACAAGGGATGTTTACATTCCTTGTAATAGGAATAAAAGTCATCCAATTTTTTATTTTTTTTAAAAACAGTGAAAAATAAATAAAATAAAATAAATAATAAAAAAAAAAAAAAAAATTTTTTAAAGCGCCCTGTCCCGACGAGCTCGCGCACAGAAGTGAACGCATATGTGAGTAGCGCCCGCATATGAAAACGGTGGTCAAACCACACATGTGAGGTATCGCCGCGACCGGTAGAGTGAGAGCAATAATTCTAGCCCTCGACCTCCTCTGTAACGCAAAAGATGCAATCTGTAGAATTTTTTAAACGTCGCCTATGGAGATTTTTAAGGGTAAAAGTTTGACGCTATTCCACGAGCGGGCGCAATTTTGAAGCGTGACATGATGGGTATCAATTTACTTGGCGTAACATTATATTTCACAATATAAAAAAAAATTGGGCTAACTTTACTGTTGTCTTATTTTTTTTTTCAAAAAAGTGAATTTTTTCCAAAAAAAGTGCACTTAGAAGACCGCTGCGCAAATACGGTGCAAAAAAAAGTATTGCAATGATCGCTATTGTATTCTCTAGGATGTTAGAAAAAAAACAATATATAATGTTTGGGGGTTCTAAGTAATTTTCTAGCAAAAAAACCTGTTTTAAACTTGTAAACACCTAAAATCCAAAACGAGGCTGGTCTTAAAGTGGTTAACCCTTTTTCGGCCGCCAGCGGGGGGTTAAAACCGCACTGCTAGCGGCCGAATACCGCGGTAAAACAGCGCTGAAAATAGCGCTGTTTTACCGCCGACGCCCCCTACCGCCCCAGTGTGAAAGCAGCCTTAGTATGTCCCGAGAAAAGGAAGCGCCACCTGAGTGTAGTATTAATATGAACATTTAATGACAAATAAAAAATAAACACTTACAAGAAAGACATATTAAAAAGTCTCATCTGTGAGTAGGCAGTCTGTATCTTCCTCGAGTTCCAGTCCAGAAGTTGTATCTGCGTTGTAAGGCTGCAGATGGAAGCTTGTAGCTGGGTGGTGGCTAGATCCCATCCTGCAGATTAACCATGTGATGTCACAGGAAACATGTTACCAGGAAGCAGGAAATCAAGGGACAGGGGAGTGTGAAATGAATAGAAGTGAATAGGAGGCTGCAATCAGACTGCAGAGCAGAGAACACGTTTTCACCCTGAAGGTCTCTCTGTCCATCCATCTTGTTTTTTTATTATATCTTCTCTGTTCCTTCCTCTCTGTGTATCTCCCTGTGTACTCCTCTCTGTATATCTCCCTGTGTACTCCTCTCTGTGTATCTCCCTGTATACTCCTCTCTGTGTATCTCCCTGTGTACTCCTCTCTGTGTATCTCCCTATGTATACCTCTCTCTGTACTCCTCTCTGTGTATCTCCCTGTGTACTCCTCTCTGTATACCTCTCCCTGTGTACTCCTCTCTGTATACCTCTCTCTGTGTATCTCCCTGTGTACTCCTCTCTGTATGTATCTCCCTGTGTACTCCTCTCTGTATGTATCTCCCTGTGTACTCCTCTCTGTATGTATCTCCCTGTGTACTCCTCTCTGTATGTATCTCCCTGTGTACTCCTCTCTGTGTATCTCCCTGTGTACTCCTCTCTGTGTATCTCCCTGTGTACTCCTCTCTGTGTATCTCCCTGTGTACTCCTCTCTGTGTATCTCCCTGTGTACTCCTCTCTGTGTATCTCCCTGTGTACTCCTCTCTGTGTATCTCCCTGTGTACTCCTCTCTGTGTATCTCCCTATGTATACCTCTCTCTGTGTATCTCCCTGTATACCTCTCTCTGTACTCCTCTCTGTGTATCTCCCTGTGTACTCCTCTCTGTATACCTCTCCATGTGTACTCCTCTCTGTATACCTCTCTCTGTGTATCTCCATGTGTACTCCTCTCTGTATACCTCTCTCTGTGTATCTCCCTGTGTACACCTCTCTGTATACCTCTCCCTGTGTACTCCTCTCTGTATACCTCTCCCTGTGTACTCCTCTCTATATACCTCTCCCTGTGTACTCCTCCCTGTGTACTCCTCTCTGTATGTATCTCCCTGTGTACTCCTCTCTGTATGTATCTCCCTGTGTACTCCTCTCTGTATGTATCTCCCTGTGTACTCCTCTCTGTATGTATCTCCCTGTGTACTCCTCTCTGTATGTATCTCCCTGTGTACTCCTCTCTGTATGTATCTCCCTGTGTACTCCTCTCTGTATGTATCTCCCTGTGTACTCCTCTCTGTGTATCTCCCTGTGTACTCCTCTCTGTGTGTATCTCCCTGTGTACTCCTCTCTGTATGTATCTCCCTGTGTACTCCTCTCTGTATGTATCTCCCTGTGTACTCCTCTCTGTATGTATCTCCCTGTGTACTCCTCTCTGTATGTATCTCCCTGTGTACTCCTCTCTGTATGTATCTCCCTGTGTACTCCTCTCTGTATGTATCTCCCTGTGTACTCCTCTCTGTATGTATCTCCCTGTGTACTCCTCTCTGTATGTATCTCCCTGTGTACTCCTCTCTGTATGTATCTCCCTGTGTACTCCTCTCTGTATGTATCTCCCTGTGTACTCCTCTCTGTATGTATCTCTCTGTATACCTCCTCTCTGTATACCCCTCTCTGTGTATCTCCCTATGTACTCCTCTCCCTGTGTACACCTCTCTGTGTATCTCTCTGTATACCTCCTCTCTGTATACCTCTCTCTGTGTATCTCTCTGTGTATCTCCCTGTGTACACCTCTCTGTGTATCTCCCTGTGTACTCCTCTTTGTATACCTCTCTCTGTGTATCTCCCTGTGTACTCCTCTCTGTGTATCTGTCTCTCCCTGTGCCCCCCTCTGTGTACTCCCTATGTACCCCTCTCTGGATATATTCTTTGGGTACCCTTATACCCAGTGGGCTGAATGAGGAAATTGAAGTAAACACATTACTATAAGCCACCACCTATACTGCTCTACCTCATTCCCACACCATCTTTTGAGAGTATATACAGATATACACATAAAAAATGTTTTGTAAGCATCTTTATATATTTTTTATATTCAAATTTATCACTACTTTTTATTATATATATATATATATATGATTTTGTTTTTATTATTTTTCCCATCTAAATATATATCGTTAACTTTATATATAATTTTTTATATTTTTCATATAATTCCCATCTTTTTAGAATTTTTTTAGATATTTTCTAAAGTTTTAACATATATTTCTTTTTTATATTTAGCTCTTATGTGCCTTTAAGTATTCTAGTGCAATCATATTATTACAGGCTATTAAGTGTTCTCAAATACGGTATGTAGTTTATGCCTTAGATCTCCCCTGATTCGAGCTCACAGCCTCTCATAGCCTTTATCAGTGATGTGCTGCTAGCCGACGCTGAGCCTTGGTGTGTGTGTGTGTGTGTGTGTGTGTGTGTGTATGTGTGTATATATATATATATATATATATATATATATATATATATATATATATACACACACACATACACACACACATATATATGTGTATATATATATATATACTCACACACACACACACACACACACACACACACACACACACACACATATATTTGGCATGAATTATTTTTATACAAAAGGATCACCAAGGCACGGTTTAAAGAGCACCTTTCACTTTAGCTTTAATTTTGTGCTTTGAAGAATGGACTATACATGACCACAGCACATTCATCCATGTTTGCATATGTGTGTTGTCAACACTTGTACATACCAGTGTATGCACCAAGCACTTAACACTTTAAGCACGTTTAGCAATTTGATGTTTTTTTATTTTCATAGATTACATTGGGAGCACAATATAGGGACACACAGATTGTTACACAGGGGTATGCAATGATTGCACCCTAGAACAGAGCCACACCTACCTCTCTTCATTTAACACTAATAAGCAAAAAGTTGTCAAAGGAGGGGCACTCTTGGCAAAACACCCTGTTACCAGGTTAATGAGGACAAGGGTCTCTACTCTTTTGTGTGTAAATGAGTAGGGGCACTATGTACCCCTTACTCATTCACATAGACATCTGGTGGATCCCCACAACCACAGGACAAGGATTGTGGGGATCCCTAGATGGCCATGTGAATGAGTAAGGGGTACATAGTACCCCTACTCATTTACACACAAAAAAGTAGTCTTCAAATAAAGACACCAACATGTTTGATAGGCCCTTTATTAAGAAAATCCCCCAAAAATGCCCCTCATTGTGAACACTTTGTCAGCCAAGATGCCCACGACTCGCCGTAATTAAAAACCCGACAGACCTGGTGCACACATCCGATTCCAATGGTACTGCTCACAGAATGACAGCTCCCCAAGCTATCATCTTCATCAGGGAAGTGACAGTAGTGACATAGCAATGATCACATCTTGTCAATGACATTGCAGAAATATGGCCAGTGACTATATTTGGGCAGTGATATCACTGCTATCTTCACCCATTTGCTTATGTGACCTACTGTAGGTTCAGGCAGAGATATGCACTTCTACAAACTTCTCCTTTTGTCCCATGTGATAATTTTAACAAAAAATAAAAGAAAAGAGAAAATGGGTTCAGGTTTCCCGAATATTCTGACTTCCCTTAGCATCTCCTGCACTTCTTTTTTTACCCATGGTTCTCAAGCTGAATTTAGCAACACAATTAGGGAAATGTATCACAATTTGTAGAATTTAAGATTTGGAGCAGCACACCCTCAACCCTGCTGCCTTATTATCTGATGAGTATGGTACACACAGCCCTTGCAGATTTGTCTATGGCAACAAGCTGTAAGCTTTCTTCAGACCCGCCCTGTCAGTCTATTGTCAATGGGAATAATGTTGCCCACTTTGTGGGTGGACAGTATTTTAAATTATTTAAGATGAGCAGTTATATTTGATTTATTGTGCTTGAGGCTAAGTTCACACTTGCCTATTCTCTGAGAAGTGATCTGTGTTGGATTGGTTTTCAGTGTGGCTATGCCACTTTCAGGCATTCTGGAGGTGATGCTGCTGCCACCTGAATGCCCATTTTTCTTTTTTTTTCTAAACGAGACTAATGCACAACCATGAGATAAGGGTTTTTGCTAGAAAGTTGTCGGGTGACCCCATTGATTTGAATATCCAGTTTAACAGGATAATTTATGCCACGCTAAATTTGCTGCGGCCATAATGCTAAGCATTGTGGCTATGTTATGTGAATAGCTGCCTCTGAATGTATTGTAGGCTTTAGATGGTCTGCATTGGGAAGGTAAAACCATTACTTAACTAGGCTGTTTGTACTGCCCCCCCCCCCCCCCCCTTTGTAAAAGAGGCCTAAGATTTGTGGGTTTCAAGTTAGTTAGATTTAAACCCAAATAAAGGGCCAAAGGCAAAAATACCGGTATTTCCACAATCAAATGGCTGGTGTTTCAGTATATTTGTTGTTTGTGTTGTACATTTTTAGGTGGGATGATAGTGGGCATACATTGGTGTGCGCAGGGGGTGTGGCGGTGTGACTGGGCACAACCTAATCAATCCTTGTGCGGTGTAGATTCCCCCTGCTAATATTTCACCAAAGCATACCTATGTATTTAAAATATAAAATTGTAAAAAAATATTTGAAAAATAAAATTGGTAAAAAAATGAGTGACACCGTCCACTGCCCTACTAACACCTATCTCTGCCCTACTGACACGTCCACTGCTCTACTGACACCATGCATGTTTTAATACATAAAAAAAAAAATTTATTTATAAGAGTGTGTATACTGTATATACATACAGTGTGTGTGTGAGATAGAGAGAGAGAGATATATATATATATATATATATATATATATTTATATATATATATACACACACACGCTATGTAGCGCTGGTACATTTGCGATCTACCATATGTTAGGTAAATTTAGTAAAATTGTTCGTTAGGAAGGTTAAGTTTGCCTCTGTTTCAGCTTGGCTGACGTTGTGTGTGTTTCCAGACTGACCAGTGGATGTCGCTGTTATCACTGGTCAGTGTTGGAAAGGCAACGTGTCGAAGCGTATGGATGCTCTTCTGTCCCGGAGACAACTCGGTGGAGGTGGTCCTCCGAGTTGCATTCTGGGCGAGGGTATTTATGGGACAGACGCCATATTGTGGGGTTCATTTTTCAGCCACCTGCTGGCCCTCCTGGCCGACAGGTATGCGTTAGAGAGCAATCTCGTGGTCCTCCGTTCCGGAGGCCCACGTCGCTGCGGCGCATGGGTGGGCCCAGAAGCTTGTCTGGGGCCTACCACAGCAGCGGAGGAATGGTCCTGAGCTGTCTATCCAGAGTGAAGAAGCTGGACAACCGAGGAGATCCCAGGGGAGGACCCGTCATGGAAGGATCACGCAGCGTGCTGGTCTGGAGAGGGGCCTGGTGACTCGGTTGGAGGACGTATCCTAAAAGTAACTATACAGCATAGTGTTGGCGGGTTGGCTTAAAGGTTCAAGCACTGTGACTGACGTTCACTACAGAAAGACCGGTACATCCTGTGGCAGAGGATCGTACGGGTTCATCCCAAACAAGTCTGTGGCAGAGACTTTTGTTTGTGCTACGTACTGGCTGCTAGGCTGGTGAGAGAGGCCTATCCAGGCGAGCAAAGAGTGTGTCCCAGGAGGGGAGCGCATTCTATTATAATATCCAAATTCTACAAGAAGATATTTGAGTTTCTTCTGCAGTTTACCTTCTGCCTCTTTCCTGCTACTTCCTTAGTAAATTGTTTAATAAAGCATTGAAAACGTACTCAAGTGTTGGTGCGTGTGTCGTCTAGAGGTAAACTCAACGGAATCCTAGACCCGGTGCCGGTAAAACAGAGGGAAGGAGAGTGAAGGTAACAAGCCCGCTTAACCACTTGCCGACTGGGCCGTTGCCGAAGGACGGCAACAGCGCGGTCGGCTAGTTCTGGGTGGACGTCCATGGACGTCATTCCAGAATGATGCTCCCGCGCGCCCCCCTGGGGCGCGCACTCGGGAACATCCGTGACCACCGGGTCCGGAGGACCCGGCGCATCACGGATTACGGTAAATAGCCGCTGATCGCGGCCGTTTACCACGTGATCGTTCCGTCAAATGACGGAGCGATCACATGTAAACAAACCAGCGTCACGTCATGATGCTGGTTCCTCCCTCCCCTCTCTGTACCGATCGGTACAGTGCGGAGGGAGAGGGGAAGAGATGGCAGCGCTGTGGGCTGGATGTTTAGTGCCCACAGCGCTGTTCAATATACATAATGGCAACACTGTGCAATACTCTGCAACACTGTGCAATACTCTGCATCACTGTACAATACTCTGCAACACTGTGCTATACTCTGCATCACTGTACAATACTCTGCAACACTGTGCTATACTCTGCAACACTGCAAAACTCTGTCAATACTCTGCCAATACTCTGCATCACTGCGCTATACTCTGCAATACTCGCCAATACTCTGCCAATACTCTGCCAATATTCTGCCAATACTCTGCCAATACTCTGCCAATACTCTGCCAATACTAGCCAATACTCTGCATCACTGCGCTATACTCTGCAACACTGTGCAATACTCTGCAACACTGCAAAACTCTGCCAATACTCTGCCAATACTCTGCCAATACTCGCCAATACTCTGCCAATACTCGCCAATACTCGCCAATACTCGCCAATACTCTGCCAATACTCCGCCAATACTTGCCAATACTCTGCAATAAATTTTAACAGAAACAAGGAATTTTTTTTTTTTTTTTTATCGAATTTTCAGTCTTTTTTGATTTATAGCGCAAAAAATAAAAAACCCAGCAGTGATTAAATACCTCCAAAAGAAAGCTCTATTTGTGGGAAAAAAAGGACATAAATTTCATAGGGGTACAGTGTTGCATGACTGAGTAATTGTCATTCAAAGTGTGAGAGCACCGAAAGCTGAAAATTGGTCTGGTTAGGAAGGGGGTTTAAGTGCCCAATTGTCAAGTGGTTAAACCAGCAGCTCCACCAAGAGTTAGTGCTACAGCTATATTACCAAAACTATTGGGACACCTGCCTTTACATGCACATGAACTTTAATGGCATCCCAGTCTTAGTCTGTAGGGTTCAAGTTTGAGTTGGCCCACTGTTTGCAGCTATAACAGCTTCAACTCTTCTAGGTAGGCTGTCCACAAGGTTTAGGAGTGCGTATATGGCAATGTTTGACCACTCTTCCAGGAGCGCATTTGTAAGGTCAGGCACTGATGTGGACGAGAAGGCCTGGCTCGCAGTCTCCGCTCTAATTCATCCCATCTCTGCAGGCCAGTCAAGTTCCTCCACCCCAAACTCACTTATCCATGGCTTTATGGACCTTGCTTTCTGCACTGGTGCGCAGTCATGGAACAGGAAGGGGTCATCCCCAAACTGTTCCCACAAAGTTGGGAGCATGAAATTGTCAAAAATGTCTTGGTATGCTGACGCCTTAAGAGCTCCCTTCACTGGAACTCAGGGGCCAAGCCCAACCCCTAAAAAAACAAGCCCACACCATAATCCCCCCCCCTCTGCCAAACTTTACACTTGGCACAATGCAGTCAAGGCAAGTACCGTTCTCCTGGCAACTACCAAACCCATGCACGTCTATCGGATTGCCAGACATAGAAGCGTGATCCGTCACTCCAGAGAACACGTCTCTACTGCTGTAGACTCCAGTGGTGGCGTGATTTACACCACTGCATCCAAAGCTTTGCATTGACTTGGGGATGTAAGGCTTAGATTCAGCTGCTCGGCCAGAGAAACTCATTCCATGAAGCTCTCTACGCACTGTTGTGCTAATCTGAAGGCTACACGAAATTTGGAGGTCTGTAGCTATTGACTCTGCAGACAGTTGGCAACTTCCGCGCACTGTGAGCTTCAGCATGCTCTGACCCCACTCTATTTTATGTGGACTTCCACTTCGTGGCTGAGTTGCTGTTTCCAGTTGCTTCTACCTTTTTTCATAATACCACTAACAGTTGACCGTGGAATATTTAGTAGCTAGGAAATTTCACAGGTGGTAACCTATCACGGTACCACACTTGAATCCACTGAGAGCAACCCATTCTTTCAGGCTGGTTTCACACTGAGGAAAGGAGCTGCTCACAGCAGGGGGTTCGGTGCGTCTCCATTCACTGTTTCAGGTCTGATTTCAGCCTGAATTTTTGGCTGAATTCGGACCTGAAATGGACCAGAAGATGCACAGGACTCCTGTGCAATTCGCACTGGAGCCGCTCTGGAGATGTGTGAACTGGCTCCATAGAGAGTCGGTCACAATCTCCTCACATGGGAATTGGATGCGGGAAAATCCGCATCCAATTTACACTGGTGTGAACCCAGCCTCACAAATGTTTGTAGAAGCAGTCTGCATGCATAGGTGCTTGAGGTTATTGGAACATCTGAATCCAATTATTTGGAGGGGTGTCCCAACACTTTTGGCAATATAGTGTAACTGTTAATTCCCAAGCTTAAAGATAAAGCATTTTCAACAGTGTTTTGTTGGACAGATAATTATTTACCATAAATTGATTCTTCTGTCTCCTGTAGTTGACTTTAACTGCTACCTGTCTAGATATGGACCTACCTGTCCAAAATATGAAAGCTATTCCTCCTGACTGGTGTTTAAACATCATAGCTCTAGAGTTGCCACCAATGGCATTAATGCTCCATATTCATAGTCAGGTGGAATGCCTTGTAACAGGGAAGATTTAGGTAAATGGATAATACTTTATTGACCCTCAAAGAAAACGGGGCGCAGAATAAATGCCTTGCTTATTATTTCTGGATATTTCATCATCACCAGGAGTCCCCATTGGTGAGTGGTTGAGGTTGACTCCATTCCAGCAGTGTACAAGTCTGTCAGCTGAACTGTTTGAATTGTATGAATTTCAGGAAAAAGCCAAATCCAGTGCTATATTTCAATGATACAAATCTGAGTATATCATAATTGCTTTAGCTCTTATATGCAGGGCTGGATTTCAAAAGCAACCCCCCCCCCCCATTCCCATACTAGAATTACCTCTGACACTTTTGCTTGCTGGTCCCAACCTGAATTAGAATATTGTAACAATGTGTTTATAAGGTTATAAGTGATGACTGTGTTTTTACTGGTAATGTAAAACAATTGAGGCCATTAGCTGCCCATGTTGTTAAAGCAGCGTTCCACCCAAAAGTCTTTGACAGGTATCCTGTTCCCACTTCTGGGAGTCTGGGCCACAGCCCGTGACATCACCGCGGAGCTCCCTCCTCCTCTCCCTGTCACCGGGCCAGTTGGAGAGAGGAGCGGGGCCTCGCGCATGCGCAGTAGGGTTCCCGGCGTGAAGCCGCAAGGCTACACTGCCGGGTGCCCTTACCTGCAATGCCAGCGGCAGAACCCGACAGCTGATGGAAACATCAGCTGCTGTGCCAACATCGCTGGACTCCAGGACAGGCAAGTGTCCTATTGTTAAAAGCCAGCAGCTACAGTATGTGTAGCTGTTGGCTTTTAATTTTATCTTTTTTGGGCGGAACACCGCTTTAAAAAGGCCTTAACTGAGAGAAAAGGACTACTCACAAGCTGATTTTTTTTCCCCAATACTGACTTACAATGCCTTGTTCTGCACCATGGTTTTGTGTGGAACTGGCCATGTTGGTAGAAGATGGGCTCTGCATCCTTAAGTCAGAGCTACCCCCTAATGATTGGTGGTGGGGGGATTTTAGAAGCCGCAGCACATGTGGAGGAAGTACAGATGGGCAAGCATATAGCTGTTTGGCAGGGCTTTATTACGGCAATTTGTAAGGATTTAGCTCAGCGGCAGGTTCTGGGTGTCTTCCTGGATGAGTACACAACACGTTGAAAAGGCACAGTAGACAGCAGGAACTTGGTAAAACACACATGTAGTTTATTTACAAAGTCTGTCTCCATACAGTACAGTCATCAAAATGGAAAAATAAAACAAAAACAGAAAATAAATCCTTGCCATGTTGGGTGGCTATCTACAAACACTGGAAGCTAACTACCTGCCCTGGAGCAATCTACTGCTGCCCAGGCACCTGACTGTCACACAGAATAAACCAGAGTCCTTAGTCACACAGACTTTATCTCAGCAGACAAGCAAATAGTGGCTCCCCAGTATGTCCTGCACTGAGATCTAGTTCCAGGATGGAGCATACTCCCTAAGTAGCCTTGAAGTTTTATAGAGCCCAGAGTACTAGACCTGCTTCAGCTGCGCTTGTTAACCCCTCAGTGAGACCCTTTTCACACTGAAGCGCCACTAAAACGGCGCTAAACCGCCGGTAATTTTTGCTGTGTTTTAGCTGCATCTTAGCGGCGCTTTTTGGCGCTGGACACAACCCATAGTTTTCCTTGGCTTCCTGTCACAAATTATACATGACATCTTTCTGCTGTCAATGGGTTTTTAGGATGCCGGCAGTTGAGACACCACCAAGTCCTTAACAACCAATCAGGTCACCGGCCCTATTCACTTACATGGCCAAGAATGCCTGGCAAAGAGTGATGGTGTTACTAACCAAATATGACCATAGAATAAATATCAAATTTAAAAAATTGTCAACGCTAGTATATATAGAGCTTGCAACAAGGACTGATTTATAAAATCCTTTACTCTTGACAACAACGTTGGAGTGCTGCGACTTTGTTTATATCATTCACCAAATATAGCCATGTCCACATTTGGTCAGTGATGTTAAAATCCCCAGCCACTTGCACAGATGGAGGAGCTGGCTTCACTCCTACTATCAGGCTGGGTTCACACTATTGTGAATTGGGTGTAGGATCCCCGTATCCAATTCGCAATAGCAGGAGATTGTAACTGGCTCTTTATGGAGCCGGCTCACATATCTCCGATGCGGCTTCAGTGCGAATTTGCACAGGAGCCCTATGCGTCTTTAGGTCAGTTTCAGGTCCGAATTCAGCCCAAATGGTGAACAGGGACGCACAGGACCCCTGCTCTGAGCCACGTCGGCATGCAGTGTGAACCGAGCCTCACTCAGCACTGTGCATGGCTATCGGGCCATATAAGTCCCTGCATGCAGCCCAGTGGGAAGAGTCTGACAGCTGACTCCTGCTCCTATCTCACTATGCAGCACTGGCATGATCCTGTCCTGTCTCTGTAAACTATACTGCCTCCATACCTCTGTACCATTAAAGACAAAATCTGTTTTGTACAAGGTAAATGATGGAATCTTTCCTCTCATCACTGCACACATGATAACAACTCCCCACACCTGTTTGTTTTGTCCAAATGCTCACTGTCACAGTCTCTTCTTTCCCACTGCTTGTTTTGCTCTCACTACACCTCCAGCAGCCCCCCTCCCCTTGTTGAGCCGACATTTTGTCCCCCTATTCCACAGTCTTCATCTTAATCCCTCTGTATGCTAAGCAATCCATTCACCAGTGCCCAATCTCTTATCTGCAACTGTCACAGCCTCAGAATACTGCCAGCATTCCATTCATACCTCATCCTGTCAGACCAGACCATCAGCATTCTAGTGCTACCTCTTTGCTCCTTTATCCTGCCAAAACTCCTTTTTCCTCCACTGTCACTGTCCAAGCTAGAGTCAGGGCAGACTTCAGAAATTTTGGGGCTCTTTACATAGCTTTAGGCCTGGGCCTAACCACCAACATTCCCCAGGGCATGCCCACTGGCTGTCCCACTGAATCTGCCCACTGACCATCCCACTTTTTTTTTTTTTTTTTACACTCTTACAACCTAATATATCCTCCATCCCATGTCTTCCTACTCCTCTAGTCCCATCTCCTCCTTCTCCAATCCCATCTCCTCCATCCCACATCCTCCATTTTTACACTGTTTAAAAAAAATAAATTGTGTCACTTTTATTCCTATTACAAGGAATGTAAACATCCCTTGTAATAGAAAAAATCCTGACAGGACCTATTAAATATGAGATCTGGGGTCAAAAAGACCTCAGATCTCATATTTACACTAAAATGCAATAAATAAAAAAACATTTTAAAAATTGTCATTTTAAAAAATTATTAAAAAAAAAAAATGGCCCTTTAAGAGCAATGAGCGGAAGTGACGTTTTTACGTCGCTTCCGCCCTGCAGTGTCATGGAAACAGGCGAGGGCCATATTCCCCTCACTCGTCTCCATGCACAGCCACCAAAAGGACCGGATCGCCTCTGCCGATGGCTCCGGTAAGCGGCGGAGGGCACCGGAGCGCAGCGTGAGGTGGGGGGGGGGGCTCCCACTCTTATCTTGTAGCCGGCTGACCACGAGAATACCGGGGTTAAGGCAGCTAGCTGCTGCCATAACAACGACATCCGTCCTCAAAGTGAGGACATATATCGACAGTCAGCAAGTGGTTAATGGGATAATAATGAACCTGCTTTGCTGCTGATACTGATGGAGTTATTGCAAATGAATTTTCAAAGGCTTTTATTTGTCTAGTGATATCAAGAATAATATTATTATGCTTTTTTTTTATTTGGGCAAGTTACCACAACACCATCATCCCGTAGTTTTTAAGATCAAAGATACCACTACGTTGGTGTCCCTTGTCAATTTTACATTGTATTTTTTTAAATGTACCTGCCTACTCCCAAACTGTCATTTGAAGTAAAACACAAAGCCAAGTATCATTCCACACAATTTTTTTTACTGTGCATTAAAAAAAGAAAACAAATAAAATTCGACATGCTACCTGCCAACAGAACTTAACCAAAAAGTGCATTCTATGCATCCAAAAATATAGAAAATATACCAAATCAAATCATTATTCAACCAAAAAAATAATGACAAAGCAATAACTCCAAGGCCAATAATAAATAACACGTTTTCTCCTCTGAATCCGCAACATGGCTGGTTGACGAACAGCCGTTCAAAAACGAACTGAAAAGCGCGAAGTGAAAAGTGCGAAATGAAAATTGCAAAATGAAAAGCGTGAAATGAAAAGTGCGAAATGAAAAGCGCAAATCAACTCTCACTAAACTCACTAGCAGAAGGAGGCCAAAGTGTGGTGCTAAAGAGCTGAAAAACAACGTGGTACTTCACTATGTCCGTATTTGTTGGCCAAAAATTCCTTGCCGTTTGTAAGCAAGACAAGTTTAGGCCAACGCCCTTCGGACAAAAGTCCACGGTTTTGTTGGCCAACAATCCAATCGTGTGTATGAGGCTTCACTGTGATGATGGAAGAATCCAGTGATTTTCTTTCCTTCTACCTGGGGTGGAAGAAAAAAAAATGGTATAATCTATTTACTGCTTAAGAGTGTGTGTCTGTGTATGTATATGTATGTACTGTATTAATACTACACACACACATGTGTGTTTGAGCTTTGGGGTGCACACCCTAATGCCATAGGCGTAGCACACCTATGATTATATCATTACTACTATACTACTACTATTATTTTAGTAGCTGGGAGTTAACGTGGCCACGGAGACCAGTGCTTGGGGTTAACATTGCAGACAGTGAAACCAATGCTGGAGGTTATTATTACTGGCACTTACCTTAGTGCCGAGGGTTATTACTGCGGCCACTGACACCAATGTTGGGGATTAATATTGCTGCCGCTCACCTCAGTGCTGAGGATTTTGACTGTGACCACTGACACCAATGTTAGGGGTTATTATTGCTACCGCTCACCTCAGTACTGAGGGTTATGACTGTGACCACTGACACCAATGTTAGGGGTTATTATTTCTACCGCTCACCTCCAGTGCCGATAGTTATTACTGCGGCCACTGGCACCAATGTTAGGGGTTATTATTGCTGCCGCTCACCTCAGTGCTGAGGGTTATTACTGCAGCCACTGGCACCAATGTTAGGGGTTATTATTGCTGCCACTCACCTTAGTGCTGAGGATTTTGACTGTGACCACTGACACCAATGTTAGGGGTTATTATTGCTACCGCACACCTCAGTGCCGAGGGTTATTACTGCGGCCACTGGCACCAATGTTAGGGGTTATTATTGATGCTGCTCACCTCAGTGCCGAGGGTTATTACTGCGCCCACTGGCACCAATGTTAGGGGTTATTATTGCTGCCGCTCACCTCAGTACTGAGGGTTATGACTGTGACCACTGACACCAATGTTAGGGGTTATTATTGCTGCCGCTCACCTCAGTGCCGAGGGTTATTACTGCGGCCACTGGCACCAATGTTAGGTGTTATTATTGCTGCTGCTCACCTCAGTGCCGAGGGTTATTACTGCGGCCACTGGCACCAATGTTAGGGATTAATATTTCTGCCACTCACCTCAGTGCGGGTTATTACTGCGGCCACTGAAACCAATGTTGGGAATTATTATTGCTGCCGCTCACCTCAGTGCTGAGGGTTATTACTGCTGCCACTGACACCAATGTTGTGGGTTATTATTGCTGCCGCTCACCTCAGTGCTGAGGGTTATAACTGTGGCCACTGGCACCAATGTTGGGGGTTATTATTGCTGCCTCTCACCCCAGTGCTGAGGGTTTGGTCCTGCGGGCAAATGAAAAAACTAATTATTTTGTTGAACAACTGTTAATAAAATGCACTTTACAAAACCACTTTTTTTCTGTAAGTTAAACAATTACTTTAATCACCAGAACCACTATAGCTTAATAGAGCGCAAATAAAGTGTATGTCATATGGGATGAAGGTTTGCATTGTGGAGGGGAAGGGGGTGGCACAAAAATGTTTGGGGAGGGGTGGGCACCAAAATGAACCTTCACTGAAGTAGACAAAAATCTTTGCACTCTTAACAATGATTCTGACAGCATACAAACTAAATGCCATTTTTCTGCACTACTTCTTATCTTTTATATTAGGATTGTAGTGTAACCCTTGTTCTCAGTCAGTCTTCAGCAGAAGTAATGAACAATGCCCTTTGAAATACATTACAATATAGTGCAACAGCCCTCAACCCGGAGAAGCCTTGCCCACATGTATTGAAAAAGTCAAAAACATTATGCAATGGTTTGCAAGCAACAAGTGTCATGTGAGAACTGTACAAACATACCTAAAACCTTTCATATGAACTCACAACAAGGTAAACTGTGACTTATTGGCCCACTCGGCTCCCCTGTCTTATTTGGTTCTACTGTGCTGATCTAGCTGAGCTCTCCTAGGCAGTGCAGTAGTGGCCACACAGAGTCGATCCTTCAAAGGTAGCCAACAGTGAAAAGAGCAGCTGAAAGATTCGCCCTGTGTGATCACTTCTATACTGCCTGGGAGAGGGCTCTGAAATTCTGAACACCTCCCCCCCTAATTACTTGGTTGCTAGGTCCACCAGTGTCCTTACAACCAATGACATCACCTGTACGGGGGGGCACACTGAAGTAAGAAAGGGGGCACACTGATGTAGGGGGAGGGCAAAACTAATGTGGAGGGGCACATTTATGTGAAAGGGCATGCTGATGTAAGGAGGGGGCATACTGATGTAAGGAGAGTGGACACAATGATCTAATGAGGGGGCATATTCATGTAAGGGGGCACGCTGATGTAATGAGGGGGCACGCTGATGTAATGAGGGGGCACACTGATGTAAGGAGAGGGACACACTGATGTAAGGAGGGACACACTGATGTAAGGAGTGGGCACACTGATGTAAGGAGGGGGCACACTGATGTAAGGATGGGAGCACACTGATGTAAGGAGAGGGGCACACTGTTGTAAGGATGGAAGCACACTGTTGTAAGGATGGAAGCACACTGATACAAGGATGGGAGCACACTGATGTAAGGAGAGGGGCACACTGATGTAAGGAGGATAGGGGAACACTGATGTAAGGGAGGGCACACTGATGTAAGGGAGGGTACACTGATGTAAGGAAGGGCACACTGATGTTCGAAGAGGGGCACGCTGATGTAAGGAGGATGGGGGCAAACTGATGTGGGGAGGGGGGCACACTGATGTAAGGAGGGTGCACACCAGTGTTATTTTAAGCGTAAAATTTTGATTTTGTTTTAGTCATAGTCTTTTGACTCAAATGCCATTTTAATTTTAGTCATATTGTAGTCTTCTGAATTGTTTTAGTTTCAGTCGTATTTTGTTTACTAAAATCTCCTGTACATTTCAGTCGACTAAAAACAAATGTGTTTAGTTAAATTGTAATGCATTATTTCTCTAGAATTTCCAAACTCATTATATTTTACTCCTGGAGTAAAAAGAAAATCTAGTATCATGTTGTTATTCATGGTATTAAGGTTTGAACAAACTACACAGACACTCTGGATGGTGGTCTGAAGAGGCCTATAATGCACATTGCTCTGAACGGTGGTCTGAAGAGGCCTGTAAATGCTGCACAGTGCTCTGCACAGTGGTCTGAGAGGCTTGTAATGCACACAGTGCTCTGGACGGTGGTCTGAGGAGGCCTGTAATGCATTGCACAGTGCTCTGGACGGTCTGAGGAGGCCTGTAATGCACACAGTAACTCTGAATGGTGGTCTGAGGAGGCCTGTAATGCACAGTGCTCTGGACGGTGGTCTGAGGAGGCCTGTAATGCATTGCACAGTGCTCTGGACGGTGGTCTGAGGAGGCTTGTAATGCACACAGTGCTCTGGATGGTGGTCTGAGGAGGCCTGTAATGCACAGTGTTCTGGACAGTGGATTGAGGAGGCCTGTAATGGGAGCCTCCCAGTTCCCATGCTGCTACAGCTATGCTGCTTAAATTAGAGGGGCACACTGATGTAAGAAGGATGCACACTGATGTAAGGAGGGGCATGCGGATGTGGGGGGAACACTGATGTAAGGGGAGCATGCTTATGTAAGGAGGAGGGGAAAACATATGGGGGGGGCCACATTGGTGCAGAGTGTCATGCTGATGTAAAGAGGGGGCACATTGATATAAGGGAGGCACAGTAATGTAAGGAGAGGGGGACGCTGATGCGAGGAGGAGTACACTGATGTAAGGAGGGGGGCACAGTGATGTAAGGAGGATGGGGCACACTGATATAAGGGGAGGCACACTGATGTAAGGGGGGCACATTGATGTAAGGGGGGCACATTGATGTAAGGAGGGCACATTGATGTAAGGAGGGGGGCACATT
This sequence comes from Lithobates clamitans, assembly GCA_037952925.1. Lineage (NCBI taxonomy): Eukaryota > Metazoa > Chordata > Amphibia > Anura > Ranidae > Lithobates > Lithobates clamitans. Next base: position 7,591,863 of record JBBGZY010000352.1, read on the forward strand.
GATGTAACAAGGGTGCACACTGATGAGAGAAGGGGGCACACTGATGTAAGGGGGAGCACACTGATGTAGGAGGGGGGCACACTGATGTAATAGACAGCACACTGATATAAGGAGAGGGCACACTGATGTAAGGAGGGGCGCAGTGTGAGTAAATGAAATGAGAGAGGCTACAAATGGAGACCAGTACCCCCAGCCTCACTCTCCAAGGTAGTAAGGGACTTTGAGTGTGCCAAAATGGAAAATGAGATACAAAAAACTGAAATCTTTAAATAACTATATTTATTGCAAAGCTTTAAAAAGTAGTGCCATCTTTAAAAACATAAAAAAGGCATACTGAGTAAATCAGATGACATAATGATACACCATTTTACAGACAAGTGTTTAGACTCTAAATGCACAGGCACATTGATGTACAGCGGGAACTCTGATGTAAGGGAGGCACACTGAAGTAAGGAGGGGGGCGCATTTATGTAAGGGGGGGAGCACACTAATGTAAGGAGGGGGTCACACGGATGTAATGGAGTGGAGGGGCACATTGATATAAGGGGGAACTCTGAACATCATAAAAACTAAATACCATATTTCTGATCAACTTCTTATCTTTCATATTAGGATTGTAGTGTAATTATTATTATCAGTCAGTCTTCAGCTGATGTAATAAACAATGCCCTTTGAAATTCATTAAATGTAGTGCAACAGCTCGCAATCCAAGGAAGCCTTGCCAACATGTATTGAAAAAGTCAAAAACATTATGCAATGGTTTGCAAGCAAGTGTCATGTGAGAGCTGTACAAACATATCTAAATCCTTTCATATGAATTCAGAAGAAGATAAACAGTGACTCAGTGGCGTAACTATATAACTAAAGGGGTCGCATAGGCACACTGATGTAAGGGGGGCACACTGACATAAGAAGAGGGGCACGCTGACATAAAATGGGGGCACACTGATATAAGAAGGGGGGACACTGATATAGGGGGGACACACTGATGTAAGGAGGAGGAGAAAAATTATGTAAGTGGGACACATTGATGTAGAGGGGGCACGCTGATGTAAAGAGGGGGGCACACTGATGTAGGAGGGCATACTGATGTAAGGGGGGCACGTTGATGTAAGAAGGAGGGTAAAACTTATGTGGGGGGGCACATTGATGTGGGGGAGGGCACACTGATGTAAGGGGAAGGTACACTGGTGTAGGAGGGACACACTGATGTAAGGTTGGGCATGCTGATGTAATGGTGGGGCAGACCCATTTAAGGGTGGCACACTGACGTAAGAAGAGGGCACACTGATGTAGGGAGGCACACTGACGTAAGAAGGGGGCACACTGATTTAGGGGGGCTTGCTCATGTAAGGAGAAGGGGAAAACTGATCTGGGCCGGATTCCGGTTCAGTCTCTTACAATAGAACCCATGCGAGGAGAAATATACTGATTATCCATTACCTCACCTTGAATACCGTCACATAGTATAACCAGTAAATGCCACCAGTTATCATAATTGTAATAAACATATTCAGACCAAGAACATAGTTAAACAAAAGAAAAAGAAGGAAAAGAATATTAGAGAAGAGGGGGTAAACCCTCTCCCAAAAGCACATACCTATGCTTCTGTTAGAAAAATGTTGATAGATGCTCACACCAATGATCACTGCTGCAAAGGAAAAGTACTAAAGAGAGAATGGTCCATCTGAGACTATAAGACATGTCTAATGGTTTAACTAGCTCCAATAATGCCTCCTCCAAGCTAGACGAGGTGTACCCCGGGTCAGAGGTGTGTTCTGACCACAGTGCCCATATACAATTAAAACTTTCCCTAGTGCCCTTACAAGTTGCCACCTGTTCTTCAGGTTCCTTAATCTCCTGCACCTTCCGTATCCACTCCTGTCGGCTTGGAACGTGTGCACGTTTCCAGTAAACTGGGAGCAATCATCTAGCCGCATTTAGAAGATGTGGCAAGACGCTTTTCTTGTATTGGCTAACTGGTAGCGAAGGGATTATGATAAAGGAAATGCAAGGGAGAGAACAGAATATCTAAGCCCAATATTTCCTTTAGCTGTGTTTTAATATCCTCCCAAAAGGATCTGATCACCGGGCACTCCCACCACAAGTGAACCAGTGTACCACAGTGGGCACAGCCTCTCCACCAATGATGAGAGACAGAGGGATAGATCCGGGACAAAGCAGCAGGTGTCCGGTACCAGCGAGTCAGTATCTTGTAGTTCGTTTCTTGGGTTCTAGACTCTGTGGACATAGAATAAGTGAGCTGAAACAGATGATCCAGCTGTGCCCCAGAAAACTCCATCCCCAAATCCCTTTCCCATTCCCGATGTAAAGTAGCTTAGCAGCAGAGGTGGCGGAGCCCAAAAGTTGGTAAAGTTCGGAGACCATGTCGGGGATAGGCTCATCTGCAATAAAGAGGAGCTCAAATAGCGTAAGTGCGGACATATCCCTGACAGAGTGGCCCTGTGTAGCAAAAAAGTGACGAAGTTGATTATGTCATCAGAAGACCAGAGGGTAGCCACCATGATGAGCCCTAAGGGCTTCCAGTGTAGGGAGTCTACCCTTCTCCAGGAATTTACCACAGCTGACATTTGTGTCATCTGCCAGCTTCGAAAAAAGGCTATCTGCTCCCCAGGGGCGAACTAGCAGAAACCAGGGGAGACGGGGGGGCCAGAGAGTCTAAACAATGAAGTCGATCCTAAATTTAAGAGCCTGGAAAGTTAAAGGCGAGGTGGTATCTGACAGCCCCTTGTGCTCCCCCGGCAGCCATGGGGCATACGCCAGGTTACTTCCTGTTAAACATTTTTTCAGGGCAACCCAGAGCCAAGACAGGTATGGAAGCGCCAATTTAAAATCCGCTGGAGATCAATAGCCCTGTAATACCTTCTGATATTGGGCACACCTAAGCCTCCAGCCTTTTTGAGCACCTCAACACTTGCATGGCTATTCGGGGTCTCCCTGCATTTCACACAAAGTTAGACATCATACTTGTAAGTGTCGAGAAAAAGGTATTAGGCAGCATCTGCATATAAAAGATTATTCGTAGGAGGATATTCATCTTTATAATGTTCACCCGCCCTAGCCATGTGAATGCAGTCTTATGCCCCGTACACACGGTCAGGTTTTCGGACGGAAAATGTGTAATAGGACCTTGTTGTCGGAAATTCCGATCGTGTGTGGGCTCCATCACACATTTTCCATCGGATTTTCCGACACACAAAGTTTGAGAGCAGGCTATAAAATTTTCCGACAACAAAATCTGTTGTCGGAATTTCCAATCGTGTGTACACAAATCTGACGCACAAAGTGCCACGCATGCTCAGAATAAATAACGAGATGAAAGCTATTGGCTACTGCCCCGTTTAAAGTCCCGACATACGTGTTTAACATCACTGCGTTCAGAATGACCGGATTTTCCGACAACTTTGTGTGACCATGTGCATGCAAGACAAGTTTGAGCCAACATCTGTCGGAAAAAATCCTAGGATTTTGCTGTCGGAATGTCCGATCAATGTCCGACCGTGTGTACGGGGCATTAGACCAACTTTGAAGATCTTGTCTAACTGCAGCCAGTAATGTGGGGGAATTACTAATTGAAAGGGTCTCAAAGCGATCGGTTAGCTGAATGCCTAAATATTTTAATGAGGGCTTAGCTCGGGTAAAGGGGAACGCTGCTTGCAGACATATTGCCAGTGGTGAGGGGAGCACGACTGGTAAAATCTCAAACTTAGAGTAGTTAATTTTAAAATTATAGAGTGCCCCAAACCGTTAAAGCTCCTTGGCAGTGAGACTAAGGGCTCCATAAGATAAAACAACAAATTATCAGCATAGGCCCATAACTTGTGTTCCGTATTCCAAACCTTCAACCCCTTGATAAGCGAATTGGCCTGTATGGAGCGCAATAAGTTCCAAAATTAGGGCGAATAAAAGTGCTGAAAGAAGACACCCCTGTCACGTGCCATTCCTAATCAGGAACCTGGAGGAGAAAAGCCCATTCACCTTGACCTGGGCAGTGGGTGTTGAGTATGGGGACCTAATCCCAAAGTTTCCAGGTATTTCCAGGTATTCCCGAATGTTGGACAGTCTAGAGGCCCAAGTCTCATGCATCATCTTGGCATCCAGTGAATAAAGTTTGGCATAATAATCACGGAACAGCGAGGCGATCTTAGAGGAATGAGAGACTACCCCTCCAGAGGGTGACTGTGATTTATGAACATACGTCTGTGCCCAATGTCTTTGGTGGGCTCATAATATTTATGGGAAAGGTTACAAAATTGCTTGCGGACCTTACAGTCCAGTAAACACTAAAAAAAGGTCTCTCAATTCCATCAACCTCTGTAACACCTCAGGTTGATGCTTATGCCGAAGCTCCGCCTGCTGGAGGGCACCCAGGACCCTCTGAAAGTCAGCTTGTCGCACCCTCTTGCACCTGGCTCCCTGTGAGATAAGTTCACCATCACCACGCACCACTGCCTTGTGTTCCTCCCAAATCATTTCCTCTTCGACATCTGCGGTAGTGTTCTCCTTAAAATAATGAGTGAGAGTGTCTGAAACTCCCGCTACCACTAAAGTATCCTCCAAGAGATTTTAGTTTAACCGCCATGACCAAGTGTGACGGTTGCCTTGTGGCAAGGTGAAAGTGGCGGAGATAAGTGCATGATTCGAAATAGTAATATTCTCTATGGACAATGCCTGCAGCAGCTCGAGGGTCAAATGGTCAACAAACAAAAGATCCATGCAAGTGTAAACATTGTGCACTTTTGAATAATAGCTGAAGTCTCTGTCCGAAGGGTGCAGTATCCTCCCGCTATCCAGCAAAAGATGAGATTGGGGAGTTTTTTTGTAAATGCTTAAGAAACACATATGAATGGGTGGGTTGGTTGTGGGATGTGTCTAGCAAAGGGTCTGGGCTCACATTAAAGTCCCCCCCAGAATCAGGAGACCCTCCCTAAATTCAGCCAGCCGTTCTAGAGTTGCATCTAAGAATGTTGGTTAGCATTAGGGGCATATACTGTTGCAAATGTATACGCTGTCTCAGCTATCTTACCCTTCAGAAAAACATATCAACCTAGGAGATCTGATAGATGCCCTGTTGGTTGATAGGGACATGACTTATGGATCGCTATGGCCATACCTTTCGATTTAGGAATCGTAGACGTGCTAAGGAACCACTGGTTGAATAAATGAGTGGGCAATTTAGGCATGGACTGAGAAGTAAAGTGCATTTCTTGCAGAAATAACACCCAGCCTTTTCAATTACACCCATAGTTTGCTTCATTTGTGTTGAGAGCAGAGACCACGAACATTGTAGGAGATTACCTTAATAGACGCCATAGTACTTGAGGTGTACAGTTGGACCAAAGAGTGAGCACCGATGATCATGGTGTGAGCAGGAAGGTGAGGAACGTGCCCTAAGTATTGCAAAGCAAGAAACAGGAAAAAAAAGAACAGGTAAAAAAAACATTAAAACATGAAGCATATCGATAAATAAACCTGACAAATGTAACATAACATAATAGGCAGGTCCTAACCCGCTCGCTACCTGAAATAGTTGCAAGCTAGGTACAGTGCATGACTCAATTACGGGGAGGTCCCTGGGCCTCATCTTGCAATCCCACTCGGGATCTATATCACTGTTGGATAAGCCTACTGGGGGAACTATGAACACCACGGGGAGGACAAAAGAAAACAAGGAAACCCCCCTTTTCCAAGCTCCGCCCCTCGCATCTGAGCTGTGTGGGGAAACGAGTAGGGGACAGTAACTGTCCATGTCCATAAACTCTCACCAGGTTCCAGGAAGGTGAACCCATACTATAGGGAACAGGAGCAACATAGTCAATGTGCTAATTCAAACTATGAACTAAGGTCCCCAGGTCCAGCCCCCAACCCCCCCCCCCGAGGCTAGAGACTTCTGATCCCGGCAAGTCCAAGGAAGTGAAGACCATACTGAACATCTAGATAGATGGGGTACAACAAATAGAAGGAGGTGGTCACATCTGTTTCTGGGAGTAGAGAAACCCTGAGAGGTCTGGCGCTTACGGCATCTGGAGCAGCCCTTGCCTCTTGCAGGCAACCAAGGCTGGAGGAGGGCTAGAGTAGGAAGCCCCAAAGAATCTCTCCAGTCAGGGAAGTCAACGTTTCCTAGCTCCAAAGTAGAGATGAAGTGTGGTAAGTCATCCTTATTATGCAGCGTAACTTGTCTGCCTTCCTTCCTCACTTGCAAGCTGAAGGGGAAGCCCCAATGGTAGGTGAGGCCTGCCTCTTGCATGTCAGCCAGCAGAGGGCGCAAAGACCTGCATTGCATGAGGGTACGTCTGGATAAATCCTGGTAGAAGAACAACTTTGCCCCATCAAAATCAAAGTGTTACTATTTTACGAATTTTTTGCATAATGCAATCTTTCAGCATATAATTATGTAGTTTTCAAATAATGTCTCTGGGGTTATCCGGATCCTGAGAAGGAGGCCGAAGAGCCCTGTGGGCCCTATCAATTTCAATGGGGACAATGTCTGGTAGTTCCAGTATTTCCCTAAAGACGCCAACCAGGGTGGGGATGATGTCCTTGGGTGCTGTAGCTTCAGGCAGGCCATGGATGCGAATGTTTGCCCGCCTGCTGCGGTTCTCAAAATCATCCAACTGGCATAATAGGGCGTCTATTTGCTGGTCCCACGCAGTGCATTTAGCTTACAGCAGGGGAATATGGGGGAGAGCCTCCTCAAATCATTGCTCCAGGGTCTCCACTCTGCCACCCAAGTGTGCAGTATCTGCTTGCAATTGGGCAATGTCCTGAGTGAAGGCCTTCTCCACCCTAGCTGTGAAATGCTCCAGGTCCTCTCTAGCGGGTAATGACAAAATATGGAATGTAATGTTCCCATCTCCTATCAGGTCTGCAAGGTCTGAGTTGCGGTCCTGTAAGTTAGTGGAGCCCAGGGAGGGGGCAGAGTCACTCACCGACCAAGGTGATAGGATCAGGGATGCTGCCAGCTTAGGGAGCGGGGTCGCGTGGTGCTGTGGGGCCTCCCGCTGTGGTGCCATCTTGGAGTTTCACTTACTGGTACACCGGGTCTTGAGGAAGAAGTGTGCCAACGAGCCCTGTCTCGTCCGATCTGTCCTCGGCGGCTGTGAGGAAGTCTGTCTGTGCCGAGACATGGCTGAAGCCGAAAAGAGACGAAAGCTGATTAAAGCTGCGGAAGGAGCGGAGCTTAGGAGAAACGCATACTCACTCCTCCATAGCTTGGCCATGCCTCCCCCTTATGGAGTTTTGTTTTGGGCACCAGTTTCTAAAAATGATATGAGGAACTGGAGAAAGTGATAAGAGGCATGGAGGAGCTCAGCTATGAGGAATGATTAACTGAACTGAATTTCTTCTCTCTTGAAAAGAAGAGATTAATGGGTGATCTGATCAAAATGTATAAATATGTAAGTGGTCCATATAGTAAACTTGGTGTTATTAAGGTCATCACAGAGAACAAGGGGGCACGCTATACATCTGGAAGGAAAAGAAATGTAATCTCCAAACATGGAAAGGCGTCTTCACAATAAGAACTGTGAAAATGTGGAATAGACTCCCTCAAGAGCTGGTTCTGGCCAGCTCAGTAGATTGTTTTAAGAAAGGCCAGGATTCTTTCCTAGATACACATAATATAGCTAGATACTAATATTTATAGGTAAAGTTGATCCAGGGAACATCCGATTGCCTCTTGGGGTATCAGGAAGGATTTTTTGCCTTCCTCTGTACAATATAAAATATATAGTATATGTATATATATATACAGTATATATATGTATATACAATATATAGGATTGTATATATAGAATTGTATAATTTTTTCCCTTCTATTGGTTGAACTGGATAAACTTGTGTCTTTTTTCAACCAGACTATGTACTGTAACTATGTAGCACAAGGGACACACCCTACTGACTGTAAGTTATGTCCCTTGTGCTGATTTTTCCATTTTTATCATTGCACTTAGGCTTTAACAATTTTAAAATATTTGAATAAAAAGAAAAACTGCAAGAAAATATTCAAAAAAATACATTGCAAAATAGACAATAAGCAACATTCAAAGAAAAGGGATTACAAGTAAATTTTACTTTAAGCAAAGTGTGTCTAGTCTTTAATTATGTGCAGAGTCCAATCCATTTTCAGAGTAAGTCCAGTTTGCTATATCAGAAGGAATGTTAGGAGACATTTTGAGGGCCAGTGACTCTAAGTTCCAATAGTAAGTGAGAGCTACAAAGCTGCTAATGCGGTCATCTTCACTTGTTCCTGGAGAGGGTGTTAACAGAAATTATACAACTCATAAAAGGATCTGGGAGATGTGCTGAAGAAACTGGAGACTATTTTATGATGCTCAGTAGACTCACCTTTAATCCCAACATTTCTAAATTCAATTGGTTTCATCTGAGAGGTTTTATCATTCAACAACCAACGTATTATCGCACAGAATAAAATTACAATTTGATAGAGACCAAATATGATATAAATCAGATGTATATAAAACTTAGAAGATTAAATGTGTCCATTAGCCTACTTGATCTTGTAATACAGGTGTGTTTGGCTATGACTGATTTCTATATTTTTTTACATTACAGGTTTTATGAATGTAATGTATATTGCAGTCTGTATTATGTAATATGGGCTTGGTTCCATTTTAGATGGCCTACTTTGTGTCAATGTGTCTTAAAGTAGAACTGAACCCTCAAATCTTTTACAGCCAAGGAAGATACCATTTTAGCCTCTGTTTGATCTTCAGTTGCCATGGTGCTGCACCTGTGATCAGTTATCACACCAGCCATTTTATGGCTTGACAGTTCAAATGAGATCACAAGAAACCTTGCCAGTTATCATGGAATACCTTGAATGTAATTGTTTTGGTTAGTTAAATTAATAAGTTTAGTTCCACTGTAAGCTGGTTCTTTTTTTCATCATATTACCTTCCCTGAATGCTAGCACACACAATTTAATTCTGACAGTTTTTTTATTAACTAGCGAGTTTTGGAGAAACAAAGGTGGCACTGTTTACAATATGACTTCCGTACTCGTTCCACATGGTTTCAGGTTGTCAGACCTTATCTTCACAATCAGTGACTTATATATTTATGTTCCATTCATGATCCAATTCCTGTATTAATATTTATCAGTCTTTAGCATATTATATAATGTTTCTCCTTCGTAGTTCATTTATTTTTTCTTGTTCAGTTTTACTTATAAAGATGCAAAGTTTACCCATCTGGGGGTGTCTTTGATCTTCATATATGGAGCTTTCAATTACAATTCTACAAATCAAAAAACAGATCCTTTTTCGGAAAGATTAAACCCAGTCCTTTAATTGCGAAGAATTGCACAGATCTCATGCTTCAGTGGAGGGGTTGTGAAGCCAACAGCACCTGTGAGGTCCAGTTTTGCTCCAGGTGGAGCCTGAAAGGTGAAGTTTTGTAACAGTGTTGTAAAGAAGAGGAACAGTTCCGTTTTAGCCAAGGTTTCTCCAGCACAACTTCTCTTACCTCGGAAAAGAAATAAAGTATAAAATAATTATTCAATTATTGACAAAAGAAGAATATTGACTTTTTACAGCTGTAGGGCAGGCAACTTTCCATTTCTGTGTCCCTCTAGGTCTGCATGTGTCATCTCTTCAACCTCTTCAACCAAAGAGGGGGCATTGTGGGGGTTTGTGCCTTACATTTTAGAGGGCTTTATACTTACCCAACCAATATTTACAGAACTTTTTCTGTCCCCGCAAATCTTTGTGGTTAAAGAGTTTCCAACACTTTGTACAAATCAATACATATAACTGTTAGAATGATCACTTTCATTTCATTCTGGCCATAGACAAGCAAATGTAGGAGTAAGGTGCAATTAACATGAAAATCTAATGCAATAGAAATCAGCTATCCTGTGTCATCGGTGCAGTACATGCATAGACAATGAATCACTCAAACCTTTAGAAGAGCAGTAGGGAATCATGTTATATAAAAGAAAGGTCTGGTGTCACCAGTAACACACCTCCATCCTTAATAATACAATAGAAATATGGATGTCGCCCTTGGGACTTTAACCACCTCAATACTGGGCACTTTCACCCCCTTCCTTCCCAGACCAATTTTCAGCTTTCAGTGCTCTCTCACTTTGAATGACAATTACTCAGTCATGCTACACTGTACCCAAATGAAATTTTTATCATTTTGTTCACACAAATAGAGCTTTCTTTTGGTGGTATTTATTCACCACTTCATTTTTTATTTTTTGTGATATAAGCGAAAAAAGAGCGAATATTTTGAAAAAAAAACAAAATTTTCTACTTTCTCTTTTAAAAGAAACCAAAAAAATTTAATTTTGTCGAAAATTTAGGCAAAAATGTATTCTACCACATGTCTTTGGTAAAAAAAATCCTGATAATTGTATGATCATTGGTTTGTGTGAAAGTTATAGAGTCTACAAGCCATGCTACGCATTATTGAAAATGTATCAATCCTAATGCACTGATGGCCTAATGCACTGATCTCATTTCTTGAGGCCCTAAAATGTCAGGACAGTACAATAACCCCCCAAAAGACCCCTTTTTGGAAAGAAGACAGTCTGAGGTATTTAGTAAGAGGCATAGTGAATTTTTTGAAGTTGAAATTTTTTCCCCACAATGCTTTGGAAAATTAAGAAATATAGATTTTTTTTTTCTTCACTAAATTGTCATATTTACAAGTTATTTCTCACACACGGTGCAGGCATAATTGCAATTACACCCCAAAATACATTCTGCTATTCGTCCTGAGTATGGCGATACCCCATGTGTGAGTCTTTTCCACAGCCTGGCCACATACAGAGGCTCAACATCCATATAGCACCATCAGGCGTTCTAAAGGCATAAATTACACATTTCATTTTCTGAGTACCTATCACATTTTTGAAGGCCCTGGAGCACCAGGACAATGGAATTACCCACAAAATGACCCCATTTTGGAAAGAAAACAACCCAATGTATATTCTATGAGGCATACTGAGTCTTTTGAACATGTCATTTCTTCCCACAAGTTTTTGGAAAATGTGGAAAGAAAATGAAAACCTATTTTTTTCTCACAAAGTTGTCAATTTAGAAGATCTTTCTAACACATAGCATGTACATAACCAAAATGACACCCCAAAATACATTCTGCTATTCGTCCTGAGGATGGCGATACCCCATGTGTGAGACTTTTCCACAGCCTGGCCACATACAGAGGCCCAACATCCATATAGCACCATCAGGCGTTCTAAAGGCATAAATTACACATTTCATTTTCTGAGTACCTATCACATTTTTGAAGGCCCTGGAGCACCAGGACAATGGAATTACCCACAAAATGACCCCATTTTGGAAAGAAAACAACCCAATGTATATTCTATGAGGCATACTGAGTCTTTTGAACATGTCATTTCTTCCCACAAGTTTTTGGAAAATGTGGAAAGAAAATGAAAACCTATTTTTTTCTCACAAAGTTGTCAATTTAGAAGATCTTTCTAACACATAGCATGTACATAGCCAAAATGACACCCCAAAATACATTCTGCTATTCGTCCTGAGTATGGTGATACCCCATGTGTGAGACTTTTCCACAGCCTGGTCACATACAGAGGCCCAACATCCATATAGCACCATCAGGCGTTCTAAAGGCATAAATTACCCATTTCATTTCCTGAGTACCTATCACATTTTTGAAGGCCCTGGAGCACCAGGACAATGGAATTACCCTCAAAATGACCCCATTTTGGAAAGAAAACAACCCAATGTATATTCTATGAGGCATAATGAGTCTTTTGAACATGTAATTTCTTTCCACAAGTTTTTGGAAAATGTGGAAAGAAAATGAAAACCTATTTTTTTTCTCACAAAGTTGTCAATTTAGAAGATCTTTCTTACACATAGCATGTACATAGCCAAAATGACATCCCAAAATACATTCTGCTACTCGTCCTGAGTATGGCGATACCCCATGTGTGAGACTTTTCCACTACCTGGCCACATACAGAGGCCCAACATGCAAGTAGCACCTCCAGGCTTCTAACACATAGCATGTACACACCAAGAATTACACCCCAAAATACATTCTGCTGAGCAAAAGGTAAAAAAAAAAAGCTCACCTGTGGTTTTAGCAGGCAGGAATACCGTTCCAGAGCAGCCAAAGCATTTGTCCAGACAGCCAAAGGAAATGTCCAGGAATTGTCCAGGCAGCAGACAGATATGGAAAAGTATGAACATGGTTCAGTACAGTCCAAGGTTTAGCAGGCAGTTCAGGTAACAGGCATAGGCATGGCCAGTCCAGGTGGTAGGCAAAGGCATGGCAAGGTCATGTGGCAGGCAAATGCATGGCAAGGTCATGTGGCAGGCAAAAGGCATGGCCAGTTCAGGTGGCAGCAGGCAGCACTTTGTACATTGGGCCTTGGTCAGGTAAGACCTGAGGACAGGGGTAGAGGCTTCTTCCCACCCAAATCTCTACGAAGCCTCCGAGTCTCCAGACCCTAATCCGAGAAAACTAAAAACCCGGAGAAAAATGTTTTCTCCACTCGGAAAACCTTTTCTGGAGCCCCTCACATATGTGAGACCCCTGTGCTGTACAGTGGCAGGGCAAATGATCAGTTCAGGAGGCAGGCAAAAATCATGGTCATTTAACAGTCCGGGTCAATTCACGTTGAAGGCAGAAAGATGTTTGGCAGAGGCATAGTTGTTAACAGTCCGGGTCAATTTACGTTGAAGGCAGAAACATGTTTGGCAGAGGCATAGTCGTTAACAGTCCGGGTCATTCACAGAAATGGCAGATAGTGGAAAAAAATCACCTTCACTGTACTAATAGTGTAGTGAAGTATGATAGCTCCGATAGCATGTTCCAATACAGAGCCCTGGCTCGGAGGGACATTCGGGACAGTAGTATCGGGTGTCACGGCGAATTCCTCTACTTGCACATACACGACATTTTTTTGGGGGTTTGCGACCTGTTTGGGTAAGAGGGAGGATTTCGGGAAAGTGCCTTTCATGGAGTCTGGCTAACGCATCGGAGTGAATTAGTTGAGGGGCTTGGCCTTGGGGATAGAGAAGGGCTGTGAAAACTTCTTCTTGGAATTTTAGATAGGGTAGGGAACTTTGGGTGCACTTAGAAAAAATGATATAGGAATTAAATAGGGCAAGTTGCATCAAATAAATGGCGACTTTCTTGTACCAAAATAGTGATCTCCTGGTGGCCAAGTAGGGCTGCATCATCTGGTCGTTCATATCCACCCCCCCCATGTATAGGTTGTACTCATGCACACATTTTGGCTTCTGTATGGGGCCTCCTCTTCTCTGAAGTTCCACCAAGGTGTCGTCATGTATTGTTGAAAGGATGTAGACATCTCTTTTTTTATCTCTCCACTTCACCGCTAGTACTTCTTCAGTTCGCATACTGGCCATTTCACCCTTCTTCAATTTCTTGGTGACCAATCTTTGTGGGAAGCCTTTGCGGTTGGTCCGTGCTGTCCCACAGGCCACAGTGTTCTTCAGGTACAAATGGCGGAAAAGTGGGAGACTAGTGTAGAAATTGTCTACGTAAAGGTGGTAACCTTTCCCAAGTAATGGTTGGATCAGCTGCCAGACAATTTTGCCACTTGTTCCCATGTAGGTAGGGCATCCAGGGGGGTTTAGCTGTCTGTCTTTTCCCTCATAAATCATAAAATCATATGTGTAACCCGTGGCCCTGTCACACACCTTATAAAATTTTACCCCACGTCTGGCTCTTTTACTGGGGAGGTATTGTTTTATTCCCAGTCTTCCGGTGAAGTGCACCAGGGATTCATCCACACATATGTTTCTATCAGGGGTAAACATCTCCTTGAAGCTGGCGCAAAAAAAATTGATTAGGGGCCGAATTTTGAATAACTTATCGTAACTGGGATGATTTCGAGGGAGGCATTGGGCATTGTTATTGAAGTGTAAAAATCTCATGATCATCTCATAACGGGTTCTGGGCATAAATGACGAATAGATCGGCATGTGGTGGATAGGTTGGGTAGACCAGTAGGAATGGAGTTCATTTTTTTTTTGTCAGCCCCATGTTGAGGGTTAGGCCAAGGAAAATTTTAAATTCTTCTACGGTGAGGGGTTTCCAAACAAAAGGACGGGCATATGAGGAACTGGGATTGTTGGCTATGTGTTGGCTGGCGTATAGATTACATTGCTCCACAATGTAGGTTAGGAGATCATTGGTAAAAAATAAATGAAAATAATAAAGTGGGGTTACATTTTCCGTCTGCATCTGAGGGCCTGGCTGGGCTGTGAAAAGGGGTATTACAGGTTCTACTGATGTATCGGGCAGCCATGTTGGATACAGTAGAACATCTGGGAGGCTAGTATGGGCACTGCCTCGTTGATGGGATCCGTTGCTAGCATCTGGCCTATCTTCTAGGAAGGTTGCAGAAGTGCTGGTGGATGCCCGCCTATCCCGAAGTGCTGCGCTGCTGGTGGATGCCTGCTGGTGGATGCCCTGGAGTGCTGCGCTACTGGTGGATGCCTGCATATCATCCTGGAGTGCTGGGCTGCTGGTGGATGCCTGCATATCATCCTGGAGTGCTGCGCTGCTGGTGGATGCCTGCTGGTGGATGCCCTGGAGTGCTGCGCTGCTGGTGAATGCCTCCTCCTGCTCATTTCTCCTGATTCTCCTTGTTAGGATTGTATCTTCCTCTGTTTCCAACTCGGAGCCACTGCTTTCCACTGGCTCATAGTCACTATCCGAGTCTGACGGAGAGAATTCCCCGCTACTCTCGTCCGACATACTCTGGAGTATTTGGAGAGCCTCCTCTGCGCTGTAAGACCTTTTTGTCATGTTGGCAGGCAGATGTGTCAGATGGCAGGCGGCAGATGTGCCAGATGGTGGGCGGCTGTGCCAGATGGTGGGTGGCAGATGTGCCTCATCGTGGGCAGATGGCGGCTGGCAGATGTGCCTAATGGCGGGCGGGCAGATGTGCCTGATGATGGTGGGCGGCTGATGTGTCAGCTGTTGACGGGCTGATGTGTCAGCTGATGACGGGCTGATGTGTCAGCTGATGACGGTGTCAGATGGCGGGCGACAGATGTGCCTGATGGCGGGCGGCAGATGTGCCTGATGACTGGCGGGCAGATGTGCCTGATGGCAGGCGGCCAGATGTGCCTGATGATGGTGGGCGGCTGATGTGTCAGCTGTTGACGGGCTGATGTGTCTGCTGATGACGGGCTGATGTGTTAGCTGTTGACGGTGTCAGATGTGCCTGATGGCGGGCGGCAGATGTGCCTGATGACTGGCGGGCAGATGTGCCTGATGACTGGCGGGCAGATGTGCCTGATGACTGGCGGGCAGATGTGCCTGATGACTGGCGGGCAGATGTGCCTGATGGCAGGCGGGCAGATGTGCCTGATGGCGGGCAGATGTGCCTGATGGCAGGCGGGCAGATGTGCCTGATGGCAGGCGGGCAGATGTGCCTGATGACGACGGGCTGATGTGCCGGCTGTTGGCGGACAGATGTGCCCGCTGTTGGCGGACAGATGTGCCAGTTGTTGACAGGCAGATGTTCACTGACAGGTGTTTTCACTGTGAGACTTTTTAGGAGTGGATGCATGTGGGATATATCTGGAAATGAATAATCAAAAAGTAATGCAACACTCTTCCCTGGCTTCATTATCTGCCTTTCCATCGCCACAGGTTGGTTTATACATGCATTCATGCATTCCATTATATACTCCTTGATTATTTTCTAATTAGCAATGTTTGTTCATACACCTATTATACTATAGTTGACACCTAAATGCATTATTTATGGGCGGAGTCCACTGGAGCCCTAGTGGGGTTATAAATGGGAGAGCACACATGACTGGGATTTTTCATTTCATTCTTTCACCTCACACGGGACAGCTCATTCTGCTGCTGCAAACCATTGAGCCTACACAGGTATGCATCTTTATCCTCCACATTGAGCACTTGTCTATGATTAGTCATGCAGTATTGCACACATTTCCTTGGCCTTATCCGTCTTACCATCACAACTGGTTGGTTTATACGTGCATTTATGCATTCTATCATATACTCTGTGTAGCAGGGCAGTACCTTGCCAGGATCCAGGTCTAATAAACAGCCAGTTCACTAATAAGTCAGCTGTGTTCTGGGCTTTAAGTAATCACCAGACCAAGGCTCTAGGCTCCCAGTTGGAGACGACTCCACCCTGCAGACAGGAGGTCTGGGCATGGGAGTCAGTAGGGCTTCACCTAGGAGAGAGAGGTGGGAGCCAGTGTAGCACGAGGCTACTTGCCGTACGCACGGAGGTGCTGAGCGTCCAGTCTGTGGGAGACAGACTAAGGCCTGAGCTGGAGAGCTGCGTTTACAAGCCAGGAAGGCTGAAAGTCATTTACTTTGGTAGCAGGACTGAAATACTGAATACCCCTGCAAAGGAATCTTCTGTGTTTGTTTTGAACTTTCTTTTAAATAAAAGTGGGCAAAACCAGCCCTGAAACGGATAAAAGCGAGTGGTGGTGTTAACCACTTTCCCCCTGCCATATGTCGATGTACGTCCCTTTTTTGAGGACGGATATCGTTGTTATGGCAACAGCTAGCTGCCATAACCCCGGTATCCCCGTTTTTGGCCGGCTACACGATAAAAGTGGTCTCTGTGGCGGATTCCCCGCAAGATCACTTTTATCAGTGGCGGGAGAGGGCCCCCCCTCCTGCCGCGATCCGGTGCTCTCCGCCACTTACCGGAGCCGTCGGTAGTGGCGGAAGCGATCGCGTCCTCTCACTTGCTGAGCATGGAGACGAGTGAGGGGAAGATGGCCCCCACCCATCTCCATGACACTGCAGGGCGGAAGTGACGTCATAACGTCACTTCCGCCCATACCCCTTAAAGCCACATTTTTTCAATGTCATTTTTTCTAATGACTTTTTTTTTTTTTTTTATTGCATTTAAGTCCAAATATGAGATCTGAGGACTTTTTCACCCCAGATCTCATATTTAAGAGGACCTGTCATGCTTTTTTCTATTACAAGGAATGTTTACATTCCTTGTAACAGGAATAAAAGTGACCCAAATATCGTTTTTTTAAAAAATAGTGTAAAAATAAATAAAATAAAATAAATAAGAAATTTTTTTTTTTTTTTTTAAACGCCCCGTCCCGACGAGCTTGCGCGCAGAAGCGAACGCATACGTGAGGTATCGCCGCGATCGTTAGAGTGAGAGCAATAATTCTACCCTATAGCTCCTCTGTAACGCAAAACATGCAACCTGTAGAATTTTTTAAACATCGCCTATGAAGATTTTTGAGGGTAAAAGTTTGACGTCATTCCATGAGCGGGCGCAATGTTGAAGCATGACATGTTAGGTCTCAATTTATTCGGCGTAATATTTTCCTTCATAAAAAAAATTAGGCTAACTTTACTGTTGTCTTATTTTTTTATTCAAAAAAGTGATTTTTTTTTCCAAAAAAAGTGCGCTTGTAAGACCGCTGCGCAAATACGGTGTGAAAAAAAGTATTGTAATGACCGCCATTTTATTCTCTAGGGTGTTAGAACCCCCAAACATTATATATTTTTTTTCTAAGTAATTTTCTAGCAAAAAAACCTGTTTTAAACATGTAAACACCTAAATTCCAAAATGAGGCTGGTCTTTAAGTGGTTAAAACACTACACTTGGCGTGAACCCCTGACATCTGTTACTATTTTGCTAATTTAGCAATGTTTGATTATATACATATCACATTACATTTTAGCTGACACCTGAACGGATTATTTAGGATCTCCAAGGTCACTTATTTCTACCCATGCCATGTCCGCCTTCCCATTGGTCTGGGTTTTTTGGATGGTGTCGCTTCCTCAGCTCCCTTCCCAAACATATATTTCTGCCATCCTCAGTGAACAAAGCCACAGGCACCTAGGCCTTGCCGATTGGTGAGTATGGGGTCTTTCCTTTTTTATGTAAAGCCCCTCTTACCATTTATTCATGTGTTACATTACTTTTTGATTATTCATTTCCAGATATATCACACATGCATCCACCCCTGAAGAGCGAGCCACATCTCGCAAAACGCGTTGGGTGTTTATAGATGTCATGTATACTCATGTAGTTTAAATGCAATGCAATCCTTAACTATGTGCAATATTGTATCGGCTTTACCTTTTGTATGTTACTTTTTTATGTGTGACTATTTCTGTAATAAATACTTTACTGTATTTACATTTGTCAATTTCATTGGCCAATTGTGCACACCTCATTCAAAGTCCCAAGGGCGACATCCATGTTTCTAGGGAATTATGTTAGAATTATGGAGATCTTACTAGTGAAATATCCATTCCTTCGAGGCATTGTAAATATAACTTTTGGGTAGACCGACTTAAAGGCTTTGGTTCAAAAAGTTGTAAATATACCAAGTGGGCATTAATAAAATACTAAGTGTGGCCCCATTTGTAATTTGGGTTAGTGCCCACTGCTGACTTGGTCTGTCCCTGTTTTGGTCACTGCCATAGGGGGACCCTTGACACATTTGTGACAATATACAGTTTCTCCCCTTTGGTTTACATACCTGCAGAAAATGGTATAAAAGCTTCATTGTTAACAAAGTTTCCCTCTGAGTCCAGAAAATGCTGAGGGTAAAACTCTTCTGGCTTTTCAAAGTGCTCTTTGTCTCGTAGAACAGAGTACAGTAATGGAATAACTTGAGTTCCCTGAAAAGAATAGATAGGAGAAACATTTAGATGGATCAACTGTAAGTAGCAGTTGTTATAAGTTCATGGATCTGGTCAAGGTGCGCTCTAGTCAAAACTAAAACTTAAGTACTGAAATGCAGAAAGCACAGACTACCTACTCAGTATTTTATTATTTTTATCTACATATTGATTTAGTACCTCAGTCCAACTTCTCCCTTTTATAAGTAATCTGGAGACCTGGGAATATTTTTTAACTTGTTTGTAATGCAGAAGATCTAGTCTCAGATATACCCACTATGGACATAGAATGAACAACGTAATAAAGGATCAATACTAAGATGTAGCTCACAATCATCATTCTGGAGACACCCACCTGTATCTCTTCTACCTTAATTGGGGCATCTAGTTTATTTGCATATGTAGAGTGAGGGCTGGGATGTCAATATTCTCTAAGTAGTCAGTCAGATCTTTTTGGTCATAAGTCACTTGGGAGCTATACAACTGTTGGTAATAGGTAGCGAAGCACCGGTTAATTTTCACAGGAGCAGAGAGGAAGACCCCATCAGGACCAAGGAGCTGTGCAATGGTCATCACTTCTGTCTGTTCCCTGGACAACCAGGTGCCCAGTTTTTTCTCCCTGCTCAAAAATGCATTGTGATTGATGACACAGTTTCTTTTGTGTCAGGGTTGTTCGTAAAAGTAGGGTCTCCTTAGTCAGAGATTGTAAGCAGGCGTAATGTTGGGTTTCCTGGGTTCTGATATATATGGCCTCCTATCTGGTCGCCTCAGCTTCCACTCTGGTAAGGTCTGCCCTGCGCTCCCTCCGAACACTAGCGATAATGGATTGATACTGCCCCTAGAGTAGGCCTTAAAGTCATCCCACACAGAGGTCACAGCGGCTGAACCTGGGTTAACCCTCCAGTACACTCCGAAACTGGGATTCCACCTCCGTGTCCAAGACCCAGAACCTGGAAAGCCTCCAGAGACTGTCAAACGGGTCAGCCGACAGGTCCAGGGTCAAGTGCAGCAGGGCATGGTCTGAAATACCTCTAGGAAGAATAGTAATGTCACGGACCCTGGAAAGGACAAGTCTATGCGCAAAATAGATTTATGGGACGCAGAGTGACATGTGAAGGCTGGAGACAGGGGGTTCTTCCACCTCCATGCATCATTGAGACCATATGTGTCGGCCCAGGTCACCAGTCCCTGACGAGTGGCCCCAGCAGCTGCACATCTGTCCATGTCAGAGTCCGGGGACAAGGTTAAAATCCCTCATTAACACCACATTATCCAAGGGAAATTGTGCTAACTTGGCAGTAATCAGATTTAGCAATCTAAGGGACGCAGGGGGTGGCAGTTAGAGGCCTACAATGACCCACAATAGATTTTGGATTAGTGCATAGATCATCACATACCTACCCTCCGGGTCCAAAGCCAGATCAAGGAGTTTAAAGGGGAGCATCTTAAGTACAAGAACACTCACCCCCCTAGCAAAGAGTAGGTGGAATGATAGTGATGGCCCACCCATGGTTTCTTAAGGCTAAGGGTTTTGCCCCCAATCAGATGCGTCTTCCTGAGCACACAAACATGAGGATTATGCGTTTTGAATTGGAATACTAAGGATCTTTTGATTGAGAAGCTGAATCCGCGTGTGTTCCAGGAGAGAACATTAAGGGGAGATATGGAGATTTACTGGCAATATGGAGTGAGGTATATTGGAATGGAGAAGTGATAGACTGAACCATTGGACCAGACATCCATAGCAGTACAGGCAAAGTGACAAAAAACATTACTGTCATGCAACATAACACATAGAACTGAGAGCCAGCAAAGGTGGCCCAACTTAACCAACCATCCCCCCACCCCACCCACCCCCCAGCAATGGCACCTAAGGTATTCCGGCAAAGAGTGTTGGTGTAGATCACCCGGGGAACAAAACGTAGATGGACAGTCAAAAAAAGGTAAATGTGAAGTAACAACAAGCAGTTTGTAGGATGTAGGACCAACATCTTCAGGGCCACAGCATGGGAGTAAGCACCCACGCTGTATTCACATACCTGGATAGGGGTTGCAACTGTGCAGGGGAATGTACACTTGGAAATATTTGTATCCTTGAGTATACAGCCCATGGTAAGCTACCCGGAACGTCACTCACAGGGGAAAACAGTCAATGGGAGCCTCAGACAGTAGCACTAGCTCCCAATCTCCAAGTCACCAGGCAGGGAAAGAGAAAGGTAGGGACACAAGCGGTTTGCAAGGAACCATACCATCCAGGTGGAGGGGGGGTGACAGTCATCACCAGAGCTCAAACAAAAAGGACAGGAGCATAGGACATAATCCCGTAACACATGGGTCCAAGCGGCATTCACGGCAGCAAAAATTGGTCGCCACCAACAGATGGCAGGTTCAGGCTCCTGGGGGTCCAGAGCAACTGGAGCACTATAGCACACAAGTCACAGTCAATGCGGTCAATGATTGCAGATAGGCCCTGCAGTGAGAGTCACAAAGGCACATTCAGGAAGAAAAACTGTGAGACCATCAATGTTGTATGGTATCAGCCCATGCAGCAGCCTCTCTGGGGGTGGTGAAGAACTGCACACGGTCACCATCTTGAACACGCAGCTTGGTGGGGAAAAGCATGCTGTATTTAACCCCCTTCTCCCGCAGCATGGCACGGACATGGTCAAAGGACTTAAGCTGCCTCTGTGTTTCCACAGAATAATCTGGAAAAATAAGTAGTTTGACATTGTCGAATTTTAGTTCTCCCTGCAGGCGGGCTGCATGAAGCACCGTATCTCTGTCCCTGAAGTGAAGGAATTTAAAGATGAACATGCGCGGCGGAGCCCCCTGCGACCCTCTGGTTGCCGGCATGTGGTGGGCACATTCAATTGAGAAATGTGAGGAGAATTTTGCCTTTGGGAGCAAGGGGGGGGGAGTAAAGCCGCGTACACATGAGCGGAATGTCCGACAGAAAAAGTCAGACGGAAGCTTTTCATCGTCTATTCCGATCGTGTGTATGCCTCATCTGACTTTTTGTTTTCAAAAATTCTGAGGGACCTAGAAATGGAACATGTTCTAAATATTTCCAACGGAACCAAAAATTGGGAAAACCGCTCGTCTGTATGCTGTTCTGACGGACCAAAAACGACGCATGCTCTGAAGCAAGTACGAGATGGAAGCTATTGGCTACTGGCTATTAAACTTCCTTTTTCTAGTTCCGTCGTACCTGCTGTACGTCACCTCGTTCTGGACGGTCGGACTTTGGTTTGACCATGTGTAGGCAAGACCGCTTAAATGTTATTCCTTTGGAGTTCCTTCAGAGAAACCTTTGGAGTTTATTCCGACTGCAAAACCAATCGTGTCTATGCGGCATAAGTGTTACATGAAGGCCATGGGGTCAGAGCCCTCAGCACCCTCAGGCAGCCCCAGGACCCGCAAATTATTACGGTGGTTCCGATTTTTGGCGTCTTCTGCCCTGGCCTCTAATTGTTTAAACTTGGTTTTAAGGATCTGCAGGTCTGCATGTTGGTTGCTCTGTACATCCTCTGTCCCGGACACTCGTCTCCCCACCTCGGTCACCCGCTCCCTGAACTTGTCCATGTCTCGGCGAATGAGTGCCGTCTCCGTCTGGACATGGTCAATCTTCACCGTAAGGGTAGATTGGCAGGTAGAAATGGCCAAAATCAGGGCATCAAAAGCTGCCAAGCCGGCATGAATAGTGCCATCAGATGGGGAATCAGTCTCCATGTGGCGGGCTGAGGAGGGGGTAGGCCTAGACTTAGGCGGTGTACTCAATGCATGTGATATTTCTTTCCTCTGGTTCCCCCTTTTGCCTTTTTTCATTGCCTGGTACTCAAGAAGGCAGTCTGCAGGATAGTAAGCCAAAATATGGTAATTCTACAGGAGGATTAGAGAAGGATTATAGTCTGGAACGGGAGCTCCACTACAGCACGTCTGCTCCCAGCGCCATCTTGGACACACCCCCACTGCAAATATAATTTAGTGAAATGGATGCTACCTGCAGGCAAACAAACAACTCTGAGATACATGGAAAGGGCCATATTTTTTCCTACCAAAATAAACAAAAATAATGACACAGACAGGGTAGAATGGGGAGACCTTGCCAATTGATGTTGTTGAAAACAGGACACCCCTTCCTCTTCTAGGCCCGTATACCTCAAAATTTCCAGTCAATATTGGGCTGATGGTTGCATAGGCATGAAAGATCCAACAGAACATGATTGACTGAGCTTCCAGATGCTTAGTGAGGGGCAATGGTGGTATATTGAATACTGGCAGAGGCACAACATGGATTTTATGTTTCTCTACAAGAGTCCAAGAAAGCTTGAGTCCAGAATCTGTTCTCTTGAAATGAGAGCTGGATGCAAAAATGCATTTTATATGCAAAAAAGAAACTGAGCCACCTAGCAATTCCTCTCACAAATACCCTAGGCTTTGGAGTTTGGGTGCAGAGTGTTCTAGAATTTGGTCATGGAAAGTGTGGATATTTTCACAATCATATCTAGAAATGAATGTCAATCCTGATGCATAAGGAAACCAGGTCAGATAAAAGGTATTTTCTGACCAGCTCAAAGTGAACAGAAAAGCCCTGCCAGAGCACTGTTACCAATGCTTAGTTGTTCCGGTGCAATACAAAGAGCAGAGTACAGAAATGTACAGAATACTACTCAGCTTCCTGGAATCCCTGATATAACTATAGAAATATTAAATCTAAGGAAGAAGCACAACCAGGTTCAACACAAAACCCTTCTGAAATTTTCTAGGAACAGCTGATAATCATATAGCTGCAGGTGATCCGTCTCGAGAAGTGGGGAGGCCTGGGTATATGCTTTTATGGATAGTATACTAGGGAGATTATGTAGAGGAAAGTTTCCTGAGAGTAATTCAAATGTACTTGGAACTCATTCAAAAACCCTTGGCAGAGATGATGGTCCCCAGTGTACAGAGCAGGAGATGAAACCTTCGGTAACAAGGTGTGGATGCAGATACCAGGCTCACTGCAGAGTCAGGCATGAAGACCTGAGCCAGCAGCTAAAGAATAGGGGAGAGGGTCAACAACTGATTGAGTTGCAGGAGGGTGTCAGAGATTTGACCCAACTTTTCTTCAGTCTTCTGAACCTGAAACAACAGGCTCAGTCTGCATCCAGAGTCAATTGCTTGCAGGTGATCACTCAATAAGAAATTATATGTGAATGGCCATTATTAGCTGCAGGAGATGTTAGTCTTCTATTGATTTCAATGGAGCTGCCTGCAGCATCTAATAGCCTGGAACCTCGGTTGGGGTTCTTGCATGTGATCGGTGACCGTCACAATTGCAAGTGAGCATTGGTTCCTTTGACCTTGTCCCTCAATCCTCTGAAAGCCCTGGTGTTCTGAAGGGGATGATGGGCTTTGCTGTAGACAGCTCCTAGGTTGCAGGTCTCCAGTTGAAATAGCAACAACTGACAGCAGGTAAGAACAAAGCACAGTACAAAATCAGCAGCCAAGGTCATGGTCAAAAAGTCAGCAGGTCAGAACAGGCAGATAAAAAGAATTGTTGAGTAAGAAGGTGCTATACTCCTCCACCACCGCTGGAGGCCTGGGCGCCCCAAACTTATGGCATCGTTATCTGGCCTCCAGGTTCACGCAATTAGCACAGTGGTATATACTCTAATTAGCACACTGGCATATCCAAGGTGCCCTGGGTTAAATTTGAATCTGACTCAATCCACCCCTATTTTCTACTTGGCTTGTTGTGGTCAAAGGTCATCCACAGGCAGCCTTTCTAGGAGATCCAGCTTTCCCTCCGGGTCTTACTAATCTATCTGATTTCTGATTTTGCCTGGTGGATGAAATCGGATGTTATTTTTCTACACAGATTGGTGCAGAACTCGGAGTTTCTCTTTTCCAACCCTCCAAGCCACAAACTTTACTCCAAACAAGGAAATATTCTTCCATTACATACAAATCAAACATTTCTATAAATCTCAGTTTAAAAGTGACACACAGTCTAAACCATCTATGTATGAACAGATTTGTTTGCACAACCCCAGGGGCAAAGGTCTCATCTCCGAAATATATACCCATTTAAACAGTCAGATCTCCTCTGACCCCCTCCCTTATAGAGTCAAGTGGGAATTAGAATGCTCACTGGAGCAGGGTACCCTGAATTGAAATGACTGTCTTGACAATCTGAAGAAGTGTACAAGGTCTCTTAACATTAGAGAAACAGCGCTGAAACTTCATACGAGATGGTATCAAACCCCAGTTAAAATCCACACCATTTTTCCTGCTGTTTCACCATTGTGTTTTAGAGGATGCGATGCACCAGGTACATTTTCTGGGAATGCTCATCTTTTCTGGGAATGCTCTCACATTTCTCCAATTTGGAGAAATCTTGATTAATTTGCCTCTAAAATAACAGATGCTCAACTTTCCCTTACCCCATCTCAATGTTTATTATTTGTTCCAATCCCGGAGGTTACCACTATACAACTGATCCATACGATTTGTGTTGCCACCCAGTGGGTAATCGCACATTGGAAAACTCAATATGTACCTCTGTCACAAGTTAAACTCTGCATTGA
Source organism: Lithobates clamitans (assembly GCA_037952925.1). NCBI lineage: Eukaryota > Metazoa > Chordata > Amphibia > Anura > Ranidae > Lithobates > Lithobates clamitans. The sequence goes on from JBBGZY010000352.1 coordinate 7,617,116, forward strand.
CGCCATAAATAGAGTTGAAAAGATACTTCTGTACCACCTCTTTATTTCTTTAATAAAAGATTGTAAACAAGCAAACAAAAAAAAAGAATTGTTGAGAAGCAGGCAGGTGTCAGAACTGGAACAGGGGTACAACAGGGGAACCAGGGGGGACTGAACATTTGGGCTCTCGGGCAGTGCCCGAGGGCCCATTGCCAGTAGGGGACTCCATGAGAGACTCATTGCAGAATCTAGGGGGTGCTGCACATCTCAATTTCGCCCCCCAAAAATCATTTGCCCCCCCTTTCGCCTCCACCCCGGCCACCATGCCCAGCCATCAAACTCCTTTTCCCAGGGCTGAGACACAGCATAATGCATGGTGCCAGTAGCATCGCTAGTGCTCAGCATCCAGGTACTGCCTCGCTGTGATCTTTGGCATCCACACCATCTTTTCCTGTCTGTCACACAAAATTAAATAGAACTTGGGAAGTGTCCCCCTAGGCTCCTCCCTATATTGGCCAGTGAAGAAAATGGCAGTAGGCAGAAGTGAAGGAAAATGAATCTGAAAGGAGAGTGGCAAGGATATAGGTAAAGAAGAATGTTCAGGCTGAATAGTATGCGTTTATAGAAAATGATCGCAGATTGTAAGAGAAGTTTCTCTCTCTCTCCACCCCCTCATCCCTCTCTCTCTCTCTTTCACCCCCTCACCCCCATCTCTCTCACACACCCCTCTCTCTATCTCGCCCCTTCTCACCTCCCTTTCTCTCTTCCCACCTCTATCCCCCTTCCTCTCTCCCCTTGCTCATTTTCTCTCCCACTTTCCCATCTACTCCATCACTCTCTCTTCATCCTATTGCTATCTCTCCTCCCCTCCCCTCTCTCCCTCCTCCCTCCTTCTGTCTCTATCCCTCCACCCCTCTTAGTTTCTAATAGGAGTTTCTATCATATTTCAAATTCTCAATAAAGAATGTGTACAGTAAGTAGATTTTCCATGTTTTCTCAGTGTAAAAAAAAAAAAAGTGCTAACCCTGTCAAGAAGGAGCTGAGCTGAACGACCCCCTCAGTCATTGGGCATCTTTACTGTACTATGTAACCACCAAGTGCTACTCATAGCCCTCGAAAACCACACCCAATTTTAGCTGCGGCGTGCTGCACTTCTGCCTCTGGCATTGAGGCCAAATTATGATCTTGCACACAGGCCTACTGCTTTCATAAATCACCCCTGGTTGCATCAAAGATGCCTGCTGCGTAGTGCCCATCTTTAAACCTGAAAGTGCCCAGCAGCTTCTACAGAAAGAAGCTGGGAACTTCCATGCAGGCCATGCAGTGGTAGATATTTAAATGGCCCTCTCTATGCAGCTGAGCTGCAATATGTAGGTGAGACTGTGTGGGTGTGGCTTGAGTGTGGGCAGGGACACAGGTGATCTCCTTTTGTTTGTGGGCCCCATGAGTTCTCAGTCCATCCCTGAGAAGAATATATATAGTCAAAGAGGTATTTGACCAGGCAAATTTCAGTGTTTTTTTTTCTCTTCATTTGGGTAACACTAGTTTTTGGATTTGTTCATGAATTGGTAACAAATGCCTTTCATATTTTATAATCTAGTAATGAATGAAGGAAAGAATGTAATACTTACTTTGGGTATAAAGAATCCTTTGAAATTCACATCCTGAGTAGTGGCATGTGGAACATTTGTTGGCACGATATTGGCAAACCTTTGGATTTCATGGATAACAGCATCAGTATACGGCATTTGTTTTCGATGTATCAGGCGAGGTTCTCCAGAACCAATGACTTTTCCAATTTCCTTATGAACATTTTCTAGTATTGAAAGAGAGGCATACTGGCTTACTTAGGGTTTTTTTATTTTCTCTTAAGATATATTCTGTCATTACCAAGCTTTTTATTAGTTAAACAATAACAAAGCCATTTCAGTAGCATTTTGATGCATATACAGTAGTTATTCACTATAAATGGATCCCCCTGTCTTCTGTGGTTTAACTTTAAGCGCTTGCCGACCATCCATCAGTTTTATTGCGGCAGAATGGCATGGCTGGGCGAAACAACGTTACCTTATGTCGCTTCGCCTTTTGGCCACTAGCAGTGGCACGCGTGCGCCCGGTGCCCGCGATCGCTTATGACAGAACGAGAACCAGGATCTATGTGTGTAAACACACAGATCCCAGTTCTTTCAGGGGAGTAGAGACAGATTGTGTGTTTATACTCCATAAATCTATCCCCTATTTTGTAGACGCTATAACTTTTGCGCAAACCAATCTATATACGCTTATTGTGATTTTTTTTTTTTTTTTACCAAAAATTTGTATAAGAATACATATCAGCCTAAATTGAGGAAAAAAAAATTTTTTTAATAAAAAATGTGGGATATTTATTATAGCAAAAAGTAAAAGCTAGTGTGTTTTTTTTTCAAAATTGTCACTTTTCTTTTGTTTATAGTGCAAAAAATAAAAACCGCAGAGGCGATCAAATACCACCAAAAGAAAGCTCTATTTGTGGGAAAAAAAGGACATCAATTTTGTTTGGGTACAGCGTCACACGACCACGCAATAGTCAGTTAAAGTGTGCCGTATCGCAAAAAATTGAGGTCATTGAGCAGACAAATCTTCCGGGGCTGAAGTGGTTACTTACAACCTGGCCAGATAAAAATATGAAAGCTATCCTTCCTAACTTGTGTTTTAAAGTGTTAGCTCTAGAGCTGTAGGCAGTGGGAGTAATGTTCCATATTCATAATCAGGTGGCATGCTTCAAGGACAAATTACATTTATACCAGTCATATGGTCTAAGCACTTATTAGGGAGTTGTGTTGTAACTGGGAAATTAGGGGAAATAGATAATATCATAGGGATGATAAAAAAATGGCACAAATTACTTACTTTGTATTTCTGGGTATTTCATCATTAGCAGGAGGCCCCATCTAAGAGTGGTGGAAGTTGTCTCCATTCCAGCAGAAAATAAATCTGTCACCAGAACTGTTAGATTTGAATCATTGAAATATAACTCTGGATTTGTCTTTTCCTGAAAGTTATAAATTCATAATATATATTTAATATATATATATATATATATATATATATATATATATATATATATATATATATATATATATATATATATATATATATATATATATATATATATATATAATTTTTTTAACAATGTGTAAAAGATGATTTTGTTTAAGAGAACTGGAACTGTGAAAGCTGTCCTCCAATAGGCAACTGAGGGAAAAGGACTAGTTCTGTGGATGAAGCAGAAGCAGGGAAATGCTTTTCTACAGCTTTCTCTCCAGCAAGGAGAACTGTGAACAGCACAGAAGTGACATCAACCAGTTCTCACTATGGGGTTGATTTACTAAAGGCATATAGACAGTGCACTTTTCAAAATGAATTTGCACTCTGCAAGAGCAGTTGTTCCAGAGCTTAGTAAACAAGGGAAAGATCTGCTGTCTTCCATTATCCAATCATGTGCAAGCAAAAATTCTTTTTTTTTTTTTTTCCCTTGCACATGATTGGGTATTCTTTGCAAGGTGAAGCTCTACCTCATTTGCTTAGCTCTGGAGAAACTACACTATCTATTTGCCTTTAGTAAATCAACCCCTTTATCTTGTAAGACTAGCAGTCAGAGGCAGCAATGCCTTAGATGATCTCACACTGGGCATATACAGCTATGAGGCTTAAAGCACACAAAGTACACTGCTAGTTTCAGCAAAACATCAAGACATTGGGTAAATATTTTAGTGTACTGGTTAGGCACAATTTATATTTCAAGATTGTTTCTTATAAGATAATCACTTAAAACACTATTTTACAGAGCCTTTGTGATGCACTGAGTGGTGGGTTTGTGAATAATGTATGTGTGCCAGCTAGGTTTCTCAATTACACATGGGGAGGGACTGTGCCTGTTTGTTTTCTCAGATCCTAATAAGTCTTGGGCTGGGTCCTGGATTCGATTAATTAAAAATCCAAAGTTTGAGAAAGGTGACAAATTGGAACCCGGATGGGAATCTATCCTGTATCGAGTTGAGGAACAACCTTTCCCTTCTGACACCTGCATATGATGTGATGACTGAAGGTCCTGATCCTGTCTGGAAATGCTTTCAGAGGCCTTGTGTTCTACCATACCTGCTACTGCATGGGAGGGGTCTATTACCATGGACATTCCACCAATGCAGGAAGAACCTACGGAGTGGTATCTACCTTCTATTGAGTCCAGGCCCCCTAGACCCTGACTGTCCTGATGGCAAAGCTCCTACTGATATACTTCTGTGGTTGCCCAGGTGAGAGTTTTATTTCTCTACATGATAACCTCCAAGCACCTAGGGACTTTGGTCAACCTACAGCTATTGAAAGTTCTGACAATGAACCTGAAGATGACAGCGAGGCTGTCACCCTATTCGGTATAACTGTGGGCAGTTGCCTGCTAAGTATTTTGATTATGTGGTATGAGGTTACTTGTTTCCAATGTACTTTGTACCTTGTGTAGAGTTGTATTTTGTGTTTTCCCTGTTTTCAATGTTGAGGACAGCATTTGTCAGGGGGGGGGGGGGTGAAGGCAGGTGAAGTTTACCCTCCCCCTCAGTGGGTGGTGTTGTACTGCACCTCCAGAGGGGTCACCAGGAAAGTAGTAGTCCACCTAGATGCTGCAACACTGGATGACCCTAGAGGCCATCTTTAGTGGGGCAATGCTAATAAATACTGTAATAGGGCGTACACACGGTCGGACTTTGTTCGGACATTCCGACAACAAAATCCTAGGATTTTTTCCGACGGATGTTGGCTCAAACTTGTTTTGCCTACACACGGTTGCACAAAGTTGTCGGAATTTCCGATCGCCAACCATGCGGTCACGTACACCACGTACGACGAGACTAGAACAGGCCGGTTCAGAACCAAGCGCGGCACCCTTTGGGCTCCTTTTGCTAATCTCGTGTTAGTAAAAGTTTGGTGAGAGACGATTCGCGCTTTTTCAGACTCGTGGCTTTCAGATCGTTTTCTGCCGTTCAGTTTGTGCTTGTGGGTTTGTATCTGCTCTTCAGTGCGTGCAGCAAGTTCCGCGTGACTTTAGGTAGTCATTGTATTCTTGTTCGTTCGTTACTGGTTTTCAGGTCGCTCTTCACAGGTCTTGCTGTTCTTCAGTGCGTTCTGTTACTTCCTTCTGAGCAGCCGACCGTTTTCTAGCCATGTTTCGTATGCGTACTCCTCGTAGAGTTTGTGCTGTGCGGGGGCTTGGTGTTGGGGTCCTGACCTTGACACAAGTCCAGTCCATGAACAGGGTGGGGAGGAGTTCATGGACCAAGAATTGGTTGCTTCAGCGTGACCAGTTCTGTCATATGCCTTTGCTCCGTGAGATCCGTGAGAATAATCCTGATGATTTCAGGAATTTTCTCAGGATGACGGACCCCGTATTTCACCGTTTGTTGGCTTCGCTGACCCCCTATATCAGCAGGCAGGATACCTGCATGAGGCAAGCCATCACTCCGGAGCAGAGGTTGGTCGCTACCTTGCGGTATTTGGCCACAGGGAGAAGCCTGCAGGACTTGAAGTTCTCGACAGGCATCTCCCCCCAGGCTCTGGGGATCATTATCCCAGAGACCTGTTCTGCCATCATCCAGGTCCTGCAGAAGGAGTATATGAAGGTAAGATTTTTATCCTTTAATATCACATTTTATTGTATTTAATGTTTGCTAATATATTGTATTTCTTTCCTCATTCCCTAATTACCATGATTGGAATATGCTGTGAATGACCCCTTTGTCCTCATGCATGCTGGATTTTTATGTAATTAGTATTTTAGGTCCTTAATACATATTTGCCCTTCAATAACCTCCCCAGCATGGTGTCTCCTGCCCTATATTCACCTCATGTAGTCACTTAACAATGTATTTTATCTGCTCCATAGTAGTGCTTTACCCCAAACACCCCCTAAAATGTTTGGTAATGTTATTTTTGATTTAAATTCAGGCAGAGTGCCAGAGGCTTTTTTTTTGTGGTGTCCCCAAATTTTTAGTAACCCTCCCTCCCCCCAACTGCTAAGTCAGCTGATCCCAATTCTCTATCTATCCTCAATCATCTATCTGCTGACTTTGCCAATCTCATACACACTATACCCACCTCTTTAGTGGTCAGATTTATGGATGAATTCCCCAAAGCATGTAGTGCAAGGGCCTGCCTGTATACTTTCCAATGGTAATGTTTAAAGTTCTTGTATCCTATTATTATCTTGATAGGTAATAGCAGAATGTTCAAATGTGCTCAAATGTGTACAGTGTGTATTTATATCTTTGTATTCAGACACTTCTTACCTGTCCAGTGGTCTGCCAATAGTGTAACTAAGGAGGGGCTGTTCCAAGTAATACCCATTATTTAGGCATTCATCTCTCAATGAAGTGAAGAGGGTTACCTGTCCAAGAGTCCCCCCCCCTATAATATTAGAAATGGCACATGAGAGGGGGGGAGGGGGAATATGATAGGTGTACCTTATACTTTGGCGTTGTTAAATTCCCCTTAATAAATGCTATCTGGAGGTTGCCCCATAATGTTTGTGTCTAATCTGCTTGCCATGTTTCTGTGAAAAAATAGTAATGTTTATTGTTTTTTCCTCAACAGTTTCCTTCCACGCCACAGGAATGGCAGACTGTGGCCTCCCACTTTGCCCAGCGGTGGGACTTTCCTAACTGCGGAGGGGCAATTGATGGGAAACACGTCCACATCTTCCCACCACCCAACTCGGGGTCGTACTATTATAATTACAAGGGGTTTAATAGTATAGTGATGTTGGCGGTGGTGTCGGCTAATTACGAGTTCCTGTATGTGGACGTGGGGAAGAATGGCCGGATGTCCGATGGTGGAGTCATCGCCCAGACGGAGTTCTACAGGCGTCTCCAGAATGGCAGCTTGGACTTGCCAGCTCCAGAGGACAATGTTAAGGTCTCCCATTTGTGTTCGTTGCTGATGAAGCGTTTGCGCTGGGGGACCACCTGATGCGGCCATTCCCGATGAGGACCCTCACCCCGGATCAGAGGGTTTTTAATTACCGGCTGGCCAGAGCCCGAAGAGTGGTGGAGAACACATTTGGAATCCTGGCCAGCCGGTTCCGACTATTTCTGACACCCATCCATATGGCGGAGTATAAACTGAACCATATAATACTTGCCTGCTGTGTTCTCCATAATTTTTTAAGAAAACATTCAGCCAACTATGCTGGCTCAGTTGGGCCTGAGGCCGGAATCCTACATCCAACAACACTGACGGCGCTTGAAAGTGGCCGTCCTGGCTTACCATCCCTGAATGCCCGTGATATCCGGTTACGATACCTGGAGTTCTTTGCGGGTAGGGGGGCTATCAATATGCCAGACAATATGTGAAACCTTTTTCGAATAAAAAAAAAACAAAAGAAATTCTTTGTGGACATTTACTGCTTGTGTTTGTTTTAGCTGACCCTGACAGAAATGTGTTGCGTGCAGAAAATGTCGTGATTGGGTAACCTTATAAGAAACACTGTTGGCTGGTACTTCCTAAATGCAAAAACATTTAAAAAAAATTTCACTACAAGTGCACTTGCAACTGCACTGAAACTGCACTTGTAGTGCAAAGTGTATTTGCCCTTAGGAAATAACCCCCATGTTTGCATAAAACAGCAATTACATCACCCCAAAAGTGTTGTAGTGTTGAGACAATAATCCACACATTCTTGAGTAACCAACTTTTTTATAGCTGCACAATCACATGTGCATTTACCAAAGGTTTTTAAAACAAACCAACATGTTTGTTGTATAACAATTTTTGCAGTAGCATAATCAAAAATCGAAATGTCCATTTCAGATAAAACAGGCCTGTGTAAAACCAACAAGAAAGCCAAAAAACTTGAACTTACAAAGTTCACATTAGGTAAAACCTGAAGGCTATATCAGACATGAGTATTTAGGAACTGTGTTTGATATAGCATTCAGATGGGGGGAAATCACCCCTGAAAAGGCAAATTTGGAAGATGCACACCAAGTTCAGAATGTCAACATGTGCTATCTGCCATCACGGGGGATCAAGGGACGTGTTTTGGGGGAGCAAGCCCTTCCTCACCGCTACTTTATAATTGAGGAAGGTGTTGCACCCCCAAAACGCGTCCATTGATCTTCCGTGATGGCAGATAGCACATGTTGGCACACTGTGTGCATCCTCCAAATTTGGCTTTTCAAAACATTGCAAAAAGATTTTAAAAATTGGAACACAATCCCAAAACTAGATTTTGTGGGGTTTTAAATTCGCCCCAAAACATCAATGATGTTATTATTTTTTTTAATAACATCACTGATTTTTTGCTGTATGTTGTGCAATTCGAGATTACACCCCATGATCTCCCCGATCAGGATCTGGGCACTTTCTGATGTAAAACGTTCTGGATCCCTCACATCACGATCACCTAAAAAGAGATAAAGAAAACAAAAACACGTATCAAAAATCTCCCACCATCCATCTCTTTTACCTGAGCCTGTTGTCGCAGACACTCACCTGTTGTGGTGCCAATCTCCACCACATCTTCTTCCTCCTGCTCTTCTTCTTCTTGGGTTGGGGGTATTTCACCTTCCATAGGTGGGGGGTCTCTGGTCTCCTCAGATGAGGGGTGTCCTCCGAGTCTTTTCTCCCCTATGTAAAACAAAAATGGTATACTTAGCACACAGATATTTGATGGCAGAACTAGAAATAGGAAACATTGCTTGGAAGTGGGGTACAATTATCGATTTTAGCCGAGTTCCAAGATGTAATTTTCTTATTGCCCTTTGTCAAGCTGCAATACTTTACCGGTTTAGTACAAACTTCACAGATGTAGCCCCCCTATAGTATACACTGGAGCACCTGTGTGCCCCCCCTAATAAAAATGGTGTTCTTGTGTCCCACACTAGTGCTCCAGTGTCCAGATGTGAAAACAGCTGCTCAGTGTCCTCTCCTTACACACAATCTAGTTGGCATTTCATTCTAGTAACAAACCCATCTACACAAACAAATATTTGGCATCCAAGTAGGCCCAAAAAAAATGTTGGAAAATGCATATGGCCTAAACAATGGTGTTTTAGAGGCCCAAAGAAAAATGTTTGATACGAACGAATAATGGGCCCATGAACATTAAAGTTGCCCTTTTTAAACGTTACAATTACTAAAAGCATATGGAGCAGAACGAACGGAATAAAGACAGAAAGAATAGGAACACAGCACAACTACTTACTTTTTTGCAGCACTCTCCGGATCTTTCGGTACTGCTCTGGCTCTCTTAATTTGAGGTCCGACCACCGCTTCCGGAGCTGATCTTTTGATCTTCGAAACCCGAAATTCCTCTCAAGACTCCTGACCACTTTTGCCATGATCTTGGCCTTTCGGATGTTCGGGTTGGGGTAAGGCCCATACTTCCCGTCATAGTCGGACTTCTTCATGATGTCTACCATCTCCAACATCTCCCCAAAGGACATATTTGTGGCCTTAAAACGTCTCCTTCTGGATCGGGACGTGTCCGGATTCGGGCCTTCCTCCTCCTCGTTCCTGTAATTAGCACGCACCTGCTGTGACTCCGCCATGTGCTCTTCACCCACTGCGACGAACGAAAAGGGGTGGGGAATAGAATAGAAAGAACGTCAGGGGCGGGCGGAGTTACACGCATGCGCAGTGTATATAAAGCGTAACACGCGTGCGTATTACGTACGATCTGTGAGCGGAGGAAGGAGCATTGGAGGCGCCGATCGTAAGAACGAAGGTAAGAGACAAACTTGTGCCTATACTGCTTCTAGATTGAGGCCTATATTGTAACAAGATTAGGAGAGTTTTGTCTGACATTAGGCTTTGTCTTGTGTTGTGTCTTGCAGTGAACATGGATATGGTACTCAAAGATAATGACTTCATGTCAGTATTCATAGATATGCTAAGGGAGCTGCCCTGTCTGTGGGAGATTAACCATCCCCCATTACAAGAACCAAGCAAAGAGGAAGGCAGCACTGGTGCAATTGTTGGTAATTGTGAAGCAGGTGATCCCCACGGCAGACATCACCTATTTAAAGATATTAATTGGTGGCCTGAGGAGTACATATCTGAGGGAGCGCAAGAAAGTCCTGGATTCGCAGAGATCCGAAGCAGCAGATGACATCTATGTCCCCAGGATGTTGTCCTATGACAGGCTGCATTTTCTGGCAGGCCAGACTGAACCCAGGCCATCCCTCTCCAGTCTTCCTTCCACGCTTCCTTCCCCCCTGGCTGAGGCTTCTGACGCCCAACCTGGGCCTTCCAGGCTGCATGTGGAGGAGCCCAGATTGAGCCAGGTATAGCATTCCTCTAAATATTTCTGCTTGTTCAATCAATGATGTTAACTAGATGTTAGTTGGGAGTACTAATTTAGGATTGTGATTGATGATGCAAAACATTACCACCATGTCCCTTTTTCATACACAGGGAAGTCTCAGCCAGGAGGTGGCCGGGCCGAGCCGGCTGGCTGATCTGCAGGTCCTTCCACCCCCCCTGAAAAGAGAAAGTGGCAGTAGGAGGAGTGCCCTAGAGGAGGCTACCGGAGGACTCTTTTGGAGGGCTACAGAGGACCTGGGAGCACGACAGACCGTGAAGGAGGACATTGCTGCCGTCAATGCATATAAAATGCAGAGGATGGAGGAGGGCCAACAAGTAATGTGTGAGGCCCTCATATCGGAGGCTCTGGAGAAAGGTATGAGTGGGCAAATAACACCTCAGACACACCTTTGTGATAGTCCTCCTCCTCCTCCTGCAGGTCCTCCTCCTCCTTCTCCTCCAGGTCCTCCCAGTCCTCCTCCTCCTCCAGGTCCTACTCCTCCTCCTGCCACATCTCCAACTGCACAGCCACAGCCGGGAAGGAAGCATGAAAGGAAGACCAGAAAGTGAGGACCCTAGATCCAGTCTGGTCGGCCGAAAGATGCAGCCTCTTGTGGTACCACAGCCTGGGGACACACATGTCATCTGCTGCTATCTGGATCTCTGCGAATCCCGGACCAGACTGCCCTCCCTTACATATGGACTCCTCAGGCCACCAATTTTGATGTTGAAGAATTGATGTCTGCCGCGAGGGTCACAGGCTTTGCTAATTTCTCATGTTGATCCAGTGTTGCCTTCCTCTTTGTTTGGTTCTGATCCCTTAATAAAGGATTTTTGTTTTGAATTATACTCTCCTATGTGTTTTACTTCAAAAATGACAGTTTGTTTGTGAGGATTCAGGTACATTATTATTATTATTATACAGGATTTATATAGCGCCAACAGTTTACGTAGCGCTTTACAACTTGAGGGTAGACAGTACAAATACAATACAATTTGATACAGTAGGAATCAGAGGGCCCTGCTCCTTAGAGCTTACAATCTAAGAGGTACATTTCAAATATACAATGTGAAATGAACAAGGGACACCAACAACAAAGAATCTCCTTGAGATTAAATAATAAAAGATATCAATGGTGTTGGGGTAACACACAAAACACACACAAAAATATTCTGGAGTAAAAATAAAAATAACATTGAACAAAGATCAGCCTTTGAAAAAATCCAAACATTACAGAAAAAAAAAGGCTTAAAATAAAAAACAAAAAATAATATAAAAAAAAACCTGTCAGATGTGACAACTAATAACAATATATTGAGGGAATCCCAATAAAAAAACACAAAGAAAAGTTTGTGAGAAGTGTGTGTGAATATGAGCAGCAAAACTACTTAATTCTTGTCACATTATAAAGAAGAAGAGAGTGCGCTGTATTAAACCATTTTTAACATTGCAGCGTGACGAAAGTGCTGTATCCATTGCGAACGCTAAGTTTACCAGAACGAGCTGTCCCATGTCGGAATTTCTTCTGAGCATGCGTGGCACTTTGTGCGTCGGAACAGGCCACACACGGTCGGAATTGACGCGATCGGATTTTGTTGTCGGAAAATTTTATCTCCTGCTGTCCAACTTTGTGTGTCGGAAAATCCGATGGAAAATGTCCGATGGAGCCCACACACGGTCGGAATTTCCGACAACACGCTCCGATCGGACATTTTCCATCGGAAAATCCGACCGTGTGTACGGGGCATAACAAAGCCCCGATGCAGTTGGCACGCAATTGCAAAGTGGATAAAGTAGGGACAGGATCCACGCTGGACGGTGACAGCTAATTTAGCCCTAGGGAAAGGTTCCAGATGACAAGGGACAGACTATTGCTGCCAGCTTCACTATCCTGGGACTCCAGTACTGTTATAAAAAGTTTAGGACCAGCTTTTCAAAGTGCTGCTACACCTCTACTCTGTCAAATAGCTATCCCTTCCCTCAGATGCTGCTCTGGTAACATAAGCCTAATAGAGTGACACTTTCAGCGCTGAGACTACCCCAAAATCCCTGTAACATTGCTAAGAACTATATTGACTGAGTTACTGAGTCTCTGGTACCAAAGTGTTAGGAACTGTTAAATCAGGTACCCTTCCACTGTTCTTTATGTGTTCTGTGTTACCTTCATTCAACCAAATAATAATTGTGCTACCATACTTGGTTTCTGTGTGCCTTTCTTCCACATCGGGGCCCAAAAAACGGGCCCCACCTAAAGACTGCTGGGGTTGAAGGCTAACTGCTGACAGAACAATCAGAATGTGCATGTGCTGCCTGTTTGTTCTAGGGAACTTATTAGAGGGCACCCTATTTGTCAAGAACTGACCTATGTTTAGTTTAGTGGCTCGGACAAGCAGATGTTTTGTTTGTTTTATGTTATGGGTCTGCCGTACAAAGTCCTCCTGCAATGAAATGTTTTTGTTTGCTGTTGTGCTAAATGAAAGTAGAGGACAAATTAGCTTGCATTGTTCATAGGTATCCCTGTGTAGCACTCCGCCCACAGGACCTGCTGGTAGTTTTGAGTCCTCTGCTCTTGTCTAGCTCTATGTGTGGCCTTACCCTCGCTGACACTATCAGAATACCTTGTCTGGAAACACCTGGAGGACGCACAAGAATTGTACACACCACCCTTTAAAAAGATAAGCAGACTGTATTGGCAGATTAAGGTCACAAAGTAAAAATCAGTGCACATAAACAGAACAGGGATACCTCTAAAGTCAAATCCCAAATTGTACTGTAATATAAGGACTGAAAACGGTAGCTCTCCACGTGAGATCTTACACCTCATGTGACCAAACTAGAACTACAAAGAGGTGGAACAGGCTATATCACTTGAGAGCTCTCAAACAAGGGGGCTAGGCTTACGCCTTCACATTTAAGCTATGTAATAGAAACCCAATTCTGCACTTAGGAATTCAGAGTGATTCAGGGAAGTCTTTATGCTGAACTTCTGCCGGCTATGGTGAGGCCCTTTAAATCCATTGGTGCACAGAGTGATGAAGATGAATGAAAGGATGGTGTTCAACAGCAGTATATTTTACAGGTTGGGCTCTGTATGGATGTAAACTCCTTTGTTGCAGCAGACGTGAAGAGTGGAGAAAACCCAAAGAAGCAGCTGCGATTATAAGAGACTAGAATGTTATGCAACAATGGGAGTCAGGTGGGAAGCAGAACAAAGCAGGCATTCTGGAGCACCAATGGCCTTATGATTTATGTATGGCTCTGATGGCCATGAATTAGGGATGGATGCTGCAGTAGGTGTGATAAACCTCAAGGTGAAAATTGTCAGTGGATGTGGAACTGCTCGCTAATAAGTCCGGGCTGAAGAAAGGGTTAACAAGTGGTTAAAACTGGAATATGGGTGATGTAATCTCCCCAGAGACTACATCTCTCCCACTGCTTCTACGCAAGACCAGTCATAGCTAGAAAATGTATACCTGGCATCACCATCTTACGGACAAAGAAATTTACACTTATCTAGTGCATGGTTTACTGTTGCCACTACCAGCTGAGCCTGTCCCCATTACAACTTTAATGAAAATAAGCAATCAAAAGCAAGTGGGTTCTGTATGAAATGACATGTACCTCCTTTTGTTTGACAAGGAAGACATCAATGAAGTTCCTCTGATCATTGACATCCAGGTTATTCCTCTGATTAGTAAAGGTTTCTCTGACAAAAGTGTGCATTTCCTCTACATTTGAATTGACTGTTCTGTGACTCCCAGGCAACCATCGGACTAAAAATGGAAATGCATTGTACAACTAAAAGAAGAAACGTAGTTAGTTTTCCAATAATGATAGGCAACCATAAATTGTCAACTGAATAAACGCAAAATGTACAATTAGGAAGTATATACATTTTATTTATGTACAAAGCACAGTGTAAGTACCTGAATTTGACTTTGTATCAGCCTCTTGCAGTCCATGTTTATAAGTAATGGAGTGCAAGGGGAAAAAAGCAGTGCAAGGAGCCAATCAGTTCCTGAGCTGACAAGAAACATTATAATAGGAAGAGAAAGCAGAGTTGCAAAGAGATGAGCTCATTACTGTGCTTCTTCCTTCACTGATCAGTAGCATGCTGGGGTAGGCTTATGACAGAAGAAGTGAGTTGAATGATGCTGGTCATCAGACTGAGAACATCTAGCAGCATAAAAAAAGTATTGCTAGGGAGAGTTACAGCTGGTTTTACCTTTTATTGGGCTACTCGTTTGTATCTTGGTATTTTTGGATGTAATTCTGCTTTAAAGGCGGGAAAGACAGTGGTGACAACTTAGCAGTAGAAGTAAAATTGCAATCAGGATAGCTTCACAAACCTTCTTGATTCATTGTTCCAGCTGAATACCATTGTGCAGTAGTTCTCTAGACTCAAGAATGTAGTCTGATTACATGTCCAGAACTAGACGCACTTCTTCTGTACTGTATGGTGTACGTATGAATCTTGCACAGTAGCATGTCTCTTGTTCTGACACTGGTGACACTTCTTGGTCAATAAGTAGTCCACCTCCATTTTGGCCAGCAAGGCTTATTTTGACAACCAAAATGAAGCCAGAGAGTTTAATTGGCTAGAAAGCTATATTGCTAATAATTCCTCAATATCATACTGAAATTTTGGTGATTCCCTCATATTTTGAAAAGATACTAAGCTAACAAGGAGACAGCCGGAGATGTGTGCTTTACAGTATGTACTTTGGGCCACCTTACAAGGAAAGGTGAAACAAAAGTATGATGTTAAAATGTTGCAGTAAAAATAACCTTACCAAAACCATTGGGGAACCGACAATTCTGATATTATCATTGATTATTCTCAAAAGTCTCAGAAGTTTTGGATCATCATAGTCAAAACGATGACCAAGCAATATGGACACAATGATATTGGCCACAGCAGCATTCATGATCATAGTGTTTTCAAATGGTTTTCCTGGAATATAACCAGAGAAATTATTAAAAACTCATAGTTTAGTAATAAACATAATTCTATGCAACAAAAGTTTAAAGGGGGTTTAAGAAGGAAAGGGTTTACTGATTTTTGTTTTGCAAATGCAGGACATCTCTGGAGGGTTCTGGAAACATACTGTGGTCTGCCACCGATTGGTGGATTAAAACACACAATTTTACCAGTGCTGGAATATAATATTTAGAAAAATATATTTACAATATAATAGATAGCTGCTAGCATATATGCAGGCCTCACATACAATGCATATATACATTATAAAATGCAGCGCTATCCCTTTAAGAGAACCAATGACGTTAAAATTCTGCAGCTTTAACAGCTCTCATTAATGTCCAAAGAGAAAAAAGCAACAAGATCTCTAGGTAAGTATAAGTCCATACACTCCAAGTGTGGCAAGGAAGGATAAAGGAAAACTTACCATATAAAAACTGCGCTATCTGGCTATTTAGCCATTGAATTCTGGTAAGGGTCTGCACCAGTGGTGAGGAAGTGCTGGTGGAGGAATTTCTTAATTTACTTAGTTTTCTTTTATACATTCATTTCCACACTTGGAGTGTATGGACTTATACTTACCCACATATCTTGTTGCTTTTTTCTCTTTGGACATTAATGAGAGATTTAAAGCTGCATGATTTTATCATCATTGGTTCTTTTAAACTCGCACGATTTCATACCCAGAAATGCAGTCCGACTTCAGGGGTGATTTCAGAGACATCTGTGCAGGTTCCTGCGCAGATGTTTATACAAATCACACCCCAAAGTCGCCAAAAGTAGTACAGGAACTACTTTTGGGAATCAGTGCGGCGTCGCAAAGTCAGCATTGCACCGATTGCTGTCGGTTTGACGTCTCAAATTGCATCAATGTGAACTTAGGCGGAAGGAGAGTGTGAGAGGCCGAAGAATCTGAGAAAAAAATAGGTATAGTATGGCATGTCTCCTGGGTACATACAGTATATGGGAGCCTATAGAGATTGTGAGCAATATAGTCAATGTTTATCTGGTGCTCCAAATGGAGTAATCTTTAGGGGTATAGTCTGTGGCTGTAATAGCTGGATGGTGATATATCCATAGGTTGGGTGGTTGGAAAATAAAGGGGTATTAAGGGTTAAAAATGAAGGCAGCCATCCTTCAGAGTGTGTCCAGAACTCTGCAAGACATGTAAGTAAAAACAGGGAGGCGCCATCCTGAGTGTAGTATTAAAATGATGACTTTAATAGGATAAGATTAAAAACACTTACAAGATGATAGAAGATGCATGCTCGTCAAAGTAAAGTGCAGTCCTGGCATTTCACATGGCTCTGTGGATCCCACCGCTGTTCCCGATAGCTGGAAAGGATTGAGCAGCTGGCTGGAATGGATCCCAGTGTTTCTCCAGGAGCAAGGAACCAGGAAGCTCCACACTTACCAGCATGGACCGTGAAACAGGAAGTAATGTCACCGGCATCAGATTGGACCAAGGCTGGGCTGGAATCTTGTCAATCAGGGCTGCAGTGGTGAAAGGCTATGCGCTATGAGCTGGCTGCGCCTTCTATTGGCCTGCTGCCCTCTAGAGGAGGACAGCTATATATACACATTGGAGAGCATGTGGGTGTGGCTGTGGAATTAGAACTTCCAGCAGACCAATCAGTAAACAATTAGGGAACAGTCTCGGATTGACTAAAAAAATTATTAAACTGATACACAAATATTTCCATGTGTATCGGTTTAGTATTTTTTGTAGTCATTCCGAGACTGTTAACCCCTGCTTCACCTGCCCCTTGCTATAATTTATTTTTCCCTAATTGTTTACTGATTGGTCTGCTGAAAGTTCTATTTCCACCGCCACACCCACATGCTCTCCATTGTGTATATATAGCTGTCCTCCTCTAGAGGACAGCAGGCCAACAGAAGGAGCAGCCAGCTCCAAGCGCTTAGCCTTTCACCACTGCAGCCCTGATTGACAAGATTCCAGCCCTGTGACATTACTTCCGGTTCCATGGGGCATGCTGATCTGTGTGCAGCTTCCTGGTTCCTTGCTCCTGGAGAAACACTGTGATCCATTCCAGCCAGCTGCTCAATCCTTTCCAGCTATCCGGAACAAAGGTGGGACCCACAGAGCCATGTGGAATGCCAGGACTGCACTTTACTTTCACAAGCATGCATCTTCTATCATCTTGTGTTTTTAATCTTATCCTATTAAAGTCATCATTTTAATACTACACTCAGGTCGGCGCCTCCCCCTCTCTGTTTTTTCCTTATAGAGATAGTGAGAACAGAGGATGTAAAATAAATAGGATTGTGTAGATTGGTGTTATTGTCAAATGTTGCCTTTTGCATTCAAATGCATTACTGTTCAATCATATGGGCTAAAACATACAGTATATGCATCTTAGCAGGACCTGCTTTGTCTAAAGAAATGCAATGCAAATCACAACAGCACAAATTAAGTCTCAAATCTGTTAACCACACTACACCGCTGCTGACCTTTGTAGGCTTTAAAAACTGTTATCAACTTTTGGCACTCTTCAGTGATATTATCTTCTATTGTTCTCTTCCCCATCCCGAAATCTCGCAGTGTAGAAAGAGTGAATCGTCTCATGGCTTTCCAGTTATTACCATTAGAAAATATAAGACCTAAGAAAAAATAAAATAAAAAAAAAGACTTGAAGAAAAAATAAAATATAACACATATGTAGCACTACCTCCGCAGGGGCTGCTGGTAACTGTTTCCCCTACTCCTGCATAGCCAAGCAACAAGTACTTTTCCACTTGCATCCACACACATGAAAACAGTCTCTGAGCTGGGTATTTTTGTTTTATTAGGGGTAATAACTTGGATGGGGTAAAGGGATTATGGGATGCCTAACTTGACCGAAACAATGAATGGTGACAACTTCCTTCCTATGTACAGAATCCTAGACTGTTCTCCTCCATGGACACCATCAGTCCTTAAAGCAGAGTTTAGCCTGGGAAAAAAAAATTAAAAGTCAGCAGCTACAAATACTGTAGCTGCCGATTTTTAATATAAGGACACTTACCTCTCCAGGGAGCCGGTACCCCAGCTGATCTTTGGATCGACTCCCGGGGGCTGCCGCTGCCATTCCTGTTAAGGGAACCAGGCAGTGAAAACTTTCAGCTTCACTCCTGGTTTCCTACTGTGCATACGCGAGTCGTGCTGCGTGTTCTGAATGGTCCCTGCTGTCTTCTGGGACCAGTGTGTCTCCCAGAAGACAGTAGGGGGAAGGAGGAGGGGCCGGACATTGCGTAAGTAGATACCTGGATTTGGCAGGTATTTGCTCCCCCCTGAAAGGTGCCGAATGTGGCATCCGGGGGTGGGGGGGGGGGATGGGGAGGAATCCGATCAGCGGAAGTTTCATTTCTGGGATGGACCTCCACTTTAAGATTTAAAAATACAAAAAGTCTCTTGAGGACTAGGAGCTCTCGATCCTCTTTAGAAAATAGCACAGTATGTTGTAAGCTGCATACAGGAGTATCTCCTCTCCTTTGTAGAACTGCTCCAAGCTCTATGGCATGCATAAACTACCAGTCCACCTGGCTGTTCCGAAAATCTTGCAGGGCAAGGGATAGGAATGGTTAAGCACAGCGCTGTCCATCTCAAAGCTTGCTACTTGTGGCAGTCTCTCCCCTTGTGAATCCCTGGGTGTGCTGATGTACCCACTCTGTTCTCTTTGCTCCCTGCTGCTCCTCAGGCAAGAATCCTTCTCAAACTGAGACGCTGATATGATCTTCCCAAGCTAGCCCGTGCCCAACCTGGAGGCAGACCCAGGGGTCCCTCTGAAGGCCCCCTCAGCACTCCATCTTCCACCCGACTCCCTTGGCATGGTTCTCCCATATTTAAGGGCTGACTCAACAACCCTGCCAGGACATTCTGCCATGGAATTGGCCAAGTTCTTTTAGGTATGCAGATCAGACCTCCTAACTTCCGCCCACTGACTTTTAGAAGCTTCTACCAGCTTCTAGGTCTGGGGGGGGGGGGGGGGGATACCAGAGATCTGCCTCTGTGGAGACATCAAGCCTGACCTGCAGTAACCCTGACCCGATTTCAGACTCACCTGAGTCATAACTGTAAATTTGCCTGCACTAACACACTATTGGCACACTAGAGGGTGCTACATGTATAAACTGAATAAGTGTAGCCTTTTTTATTGTACCATTGTGCTGTAGCAATGGTATAATGCCCTTCACGGTTCTCTGCTCCACAAAGCTGTTTAGAGAATGTGAACATTGCACTTGAGATAAAATCACTGTAAACAAAAAGAGCAACAGTGCTCCAACCAATAGTACTAATGCAGTACTATACAGTAAAAGCACAGTAAAATAAGCACGGTAAAAAATGTGCACACATTTACTACTGTTCATAAAGCCTGTCTACATTACAGAAATTAAAAAATAAAATACTTTAAGCTGAACAGATTTCGTTTTGCTTTGTTTATGTGTAATCCACTGTAGCAGAATTTAAAGAAATCTTTATTAAAAATGTGGGGTGATCCTACATTATTAATTACTGCAATGTTGAACACCCTGTAGAAACATATTATAACATAGTATTTCCAAAACAAAGAGGGGATGTTATGCACTCCAAATACCTGCAAGGTGTAAATATTCCACCTCTTAAAGTACAAAAATAGATAATTAATTCAATTTTGGACAAGTTTTTTTTTTTTTTTATTTACAATAAAAACAGTGAAAGCCCACTATACCTCCTTACAACTATAACACAATGTTTCAATAGATTAAGTGACTGTTTTGCTATGGCTAGTTTTAGTGAATTTTAAAGCATTAATATGGAGTAACATTTTAGTTGCATGTGTTGTTTTTAGAAGCTAGGCCTCCCTCATTGATATGCAAATGAACCCATTGGATTGGTTTGTGAAGCTCAAGAAGTTTACATGTTTACAGTGCATACAGTGTACATATAAGGCAGAAGTGCAGCGCTATAAGTGTATACAATAACCAAAAACTAGAAACAACACACAGTAATGATAGTACAAAAAATTATAAAATTAACTGTGCTGGTCAAATATTAATAGAGGCACCATAGAATCAGTGCATTATGCATCAGATGGTTATGATATCAAACATAAAAAAACAGAAGAGTAATGTATTAACAAATTGCTTTGTGAATAAAATGCCCCTTGAATGCACGTAATCATGATGCAAAGTCCATCAAACATTGAATGACATAATATGCTCTTCCACGTGCATATCAAACGATCATGAGAGTAGTGATGTTGCAGTGTTCTTCAAACACCCGGGATTGTGCTAACACCACCAGGGGAGAGGAATAGGTACTCTTACCAGAGGACGTGGACACACACGCCAGCGGCGGTGTGTCAAACAGGCATGTGAGGATATCCAAGATCCAAGATCACGATCTCCAATGGTGGAAAGATGCAGGCACACGATCTCAGCAGAGGAGTGAGCGTGTAGACCAGGAAGCAGCCATAATCTCCTAATGTGGTGTCAATAAAGATTTTTCTCCAGCCATGGATCAAGTAATCATAAAAAACAAAAGGAAGGCTTCCACATGGTGTAGGTCAAAAATATTGTATTGATTTATTAATAAAAGATGCAAACATCGTTTGTAGATGTATGCTGGTAAAAAATGATCACAAATTAATTCATAAAATTTAGCACAATGTGCATGGCTCAGCAGACAGAGACCAGACGTGTTTTGTCCTATGGGACTTCTACTGGGGTATACCAGCATACATCTTCAAATAGTGTTTGTATCTTTTATTAATCTACAACATGTGGAAGCCTTCCTTTTGTTTTTTATGATTACTTTGATCCACTGCTGGAGAAAAATCTTTATCGACACCACATTAGGAGATTGTGGCTGTGTCCCGGTCTTCCTGCCCACTCCTCTTATGTGCCTGCATCTTTCCACAATTGGAGATCGTGATCTTGGATATCCTCACATGCCTGTTTGACACACCGCCGCTGGCGTGTATGTCCACGTCCTCTGGTAAGAGTATCTATCCCTCTCCCCTGCTGGAGGAAGCACAATCCCAGGTGTTTGAATAACACCGCAACATCACTACTCTCATGATCGTTTGATATGCATGTGGGAGAGCATATTATGTCATTCAGTTTGATGGACTTTGCATCATGATTATGTGCATTAAAGGGGCATTTTATTCACAAAGCAATTTGTTAATACATTACTCTGCTTCTGCTTTTTATGTTTGATTGATATCATAACCATCTGATGCATAAAGCACTGATTCTATGATGCCTCTATTAATATTTGACCAGCACAGTTATTTTAATAATTTTTTGCACTATCATTACTGTGTGTTATTTCTCGTCACCCAGTTTCGTTTTTCATTATTGTATACACTTATAGCACTGCACTTCTGCCTTATATTTTTTGTTTACAATTAGTCTTCTTGTTTAGTGCTGGCAGCTTCTCACTTTGGTATTCAGTCATTTCTTTTCACCATTAGCACAGTATTTTTCCTCCATTTAATTTCATACAGTGTACAAGTTTTTTTGTTAGGAAGGATAGATAACTTGTACATTGTAGGCATATTTAGTAACATCTGTCTTGTACCGATTTTCTAAAATTGGAATAGTTTGTATATGCAGCCTTTTAAGTAAAAGCACCTTAATACACTACAGAGCTTTAATTGCTTCCTTGGGTTTACAGCAAAAACCTTAATAGATGCAAAGCAAAATAGTGACCACCATTCATAATTGCAGATAGGACTATAGTATACAGTACTGTATATCTTTTTTTTTTTTTGTTATCTCATACAGATATTATTCTGTCCTTGCTACTCGTTTCCCTGTGTGTAATTCGACATGCAGCAAAACCCTCCCATTCTGCAATAAGCCAGACTGAGTGTAATCTTGAAGCTTTATTAACAAAATAGGGTGGAGTGGAACTATTAAGAAAAAACTAAGAAAGATACATATAATCATTATGTAAAATGTACCGAAAGTACAATGAATAAGCTAGACTGTGCATGGTAGCAACTGATTCATACTAGCTATGCTGTATTTAAGGGATGCAAGTTTTAGTCCACCATGTGCTTTGATATCTGGTTCCTTGTTTCAGTCTCTAAGATGTAGTCTGAGCTCCCAGGATGCACCTGTTTCTTTTCCTTAGAGTGAAGAATGATGGGAACTTTTGTTAACCACTTCTGGACTGCTCCACATAGACACTCCTTCGTGAAGTCACGTACCTGTACATGATTTTGTGCACCGGGGCTGGAGCATAAGCGTGGGCGCGCCGGCGACCCACTCCCGCTGTAATTGGACACAGCAGGAGCTAATCAGCTGATCTGCCGGGACTCGCCGATCGTTCTGAGGAGAGGCAGAACGGTGGTCTGCCTATGTAAACATGGCAGACTGCCGTTCCGTCAGAGGGGAAAATGGAGATCTTGTGTTTCTGCTAAGCACAAACACACATCTTTGTTTTCCCTAGTCAAAGCACATATCCTACAGTTAGAGAGCACTCCCTAGGGACACATTTAACCCTTTGATTGCCCCTGATGTTAACTCTTTCCCTGCCAGTGTCAGTTGTACAGTGACAGTGCATTTTTTTAGCATTGATCACTGTATTGGTGTCACTGGTCCCCAAAAAGTGTCACTTAGTATCAGATTTGTCCGCTGCAATGTCGTAGTCACGCTAAAAATCGCTGATCGTCGCCATTACTAGTAAAAAAATAAAATAAATAAAAATTCCATAAATATATCCCATAGTTTGTAGACGCTATAACTTTTGTGCAAACCAATCAATATACGCTTATTGGAATTTTGTTACCAAAAATATGTAGCAGAATACATATTGGCCTAAATTGATGAATACATTCGATTTTTTACATTTTTTTTATTGGATATGTTTTATAGCAGAAAGTAAAAAAAATTGTGTTTTTTTTTTCAAAATTGTCAGTCCTTTTTGTTTATAGCGCAAACAATAAAAACCGGTGATCAAATACTACCAAAAGAAAGCTCTATTTGTGGGGAAAAAAAGGACATCGATTTCATTTGGGTACAACGTCGCACGACTGCACAACTGTCAGTCAAACCAACGCAGTGCAATATCGCAAAAAATGGCCTGGTCATGAAGGGGGTAAAACCTTCCATGGCTGAAGTGGTTAAACCTGAACAGTTTCCTAGTTTCTGCAAAAACGGTAAATTCATCACCAACTCCATCTTGTGGTCCAATCTGATATTGCAGGCAAAACAACTTAAAGTGATTGTAAACAATCAAGTTGTAAAACAGCCCATTAAAATTGAAATGAAATGCAAAACATTTGTGTATAGATATAAAAAAATTATAAATACCTTTTTTTTCCATTTTTTTTTTAAATAAGTGATCATATTCCCTCTGTTCTTAGCTGCATAGCTGGGGGGAAGAGAAGCCGCAGCACACTGAGCTTCCCAGTAAATGGCTGTGCAGCAGAGGTGTGTCAGGACAAGTCTGATCATTAGAGGAGAGCATACTGAGTTCCCAGCACAGCTAGAGAACTGACCACCATGTGCTCTCCTGCTTAGTGTGGTCAGTTTTTAATAGGGAAGCAGAGGGACTGGCAGGAACATCAGGGATTTCACACAAAGGGAGCAATACAAAGAGAAGGGGAGACTTTCTCATACAAGTACATGGTACAGCAGGCACATATCATTTAATGATGATCCTGTTGGAGGCAGAATACTCCCCGCCTGGTATCAACGGATACCACTATTTGGGTCCTCAGCAAAAAACAGTAGGACGAGATCAGACTCTGGTCTGAGGAACACCTTTTTTTCCTTGTTCCTGTGAAATTTAACTTCCATCTTTCTGACTCTCCTATCTTCACTTGGAAGAGTTTTGGTGATAAGGCCTAGAGTAGGGATGAGCTTCGAGTTCGAGTCGAACTCATGTTCGACTCGAACATTGGCTGTTCGCAAGTTCGCCGAACAGCGAACAATTTGGGTTTCGAAATTCGAATGCCGCGGAACACCCTTTAAAAGTCTATGGGAGAAATCAAAAGTGCTAATTTTAAAGGCTTATATGCAAGTTATTGTCATAAAAAGTGTTTGGGGACCTGGGTCCTGCCCCAGGGGACATGGATCAATGCAAAAAAAGTTTTGAAAACGGCAGTTTTTTCAGGAGCAGTGATTTTAATAATGCCTAAAGTCAAACAATAAAAGTGTTATATCTCTTTAAATTTCGTAGCTGGGGGGTGTCTATAGTATGCCTGTAAAGGGGCGCATGTTTCCTGTGTTTAGAACAGTCTGACAGCAAAATGACATTTCGAAGGAAAAAACCCATTTAAAACTACTCGCGGCTATTGCATTGCCGGTCCGACAATACACATAGAAGTTCATTGATAAAAACGCCATGGGAATTCCCCACAGGGGAACCCCGAGCCAAAATTTTTAAAAAAATGACGTGGGGGTCCCCCTAAATTCCATACCAGGCCCTTCAGGTCTGGTATGCATATTAAGGGGAACCCCGGCCAAAATTTTTAAAAAAAAATGACGTGGGGGTCCCCCTAAATTCCATACCAGACCCTTCCGGTATGGAACCCTGCGCCAAAAAAAAAAAAAACGGCGTGGGGTCCCCCCAAGAATCCATACCAAGGGGACCCCCACTTCATTTTTTTTTTTTTTTTTGGTTCGGGGGTTCCCCTGTGGGGAATTCCCATGCCGTTTTTATCAGTGAACTTCTATGTGTATTGTCGAGCGGCAATGCAATAGCCACGAGTAGTTTTAAATGGGTTTTTTCCTTCGAAATGTCATTTTATCAGTGAACTTCTATGTGTATTGTCGAGCGGCAATGCAATAGCCACGAGTAGTTTTAAATGGGTTTTTTCCTTCGAAATGTCATTTTGCTGTCAAACTGTTCTAAACACGGGAAACATGCGCCCCTTTACAGGCATACTATAGACACCCCCCAGCTACGAAATTTAAAGGGATATAACACTTTTATTGTTTGACTTTAAGCATTATTAAAATCACTGCTCCTGAAAAAACAGCCTTTTTTAAAACTTTTTTTTGCATTGATCCATGTCCCCTGGGGCAGGGCCCAGGTCCCCAAACACTTTTTATGACAATAACTTGCATATAAGCCTTTAAAATTAGCACTTTTGATTATTCATGTTCGTGTCCCATAGACTTTAACGGTGTTCGCGTGTTCGAACTAACTTTTTTCCTATTCGCATGTTCTGGTGCGAACCGAACAGGGGGGTGTTCGGCTCATCCCTAGCCTAGAGGCCACTCATTCCTTTGGGATTGACAGTCCATCTCCCGAGCATAAGTTTCATATTGCATAGTGCGGATGATGAACTAACCCTTTGACAGTGGTGCCAGCCTTTGTAGTCGTAGTCACTTGCATGGGTGTCACATTTTAAAGGAATGAGCTATATGGATGAGGCAAGTAAAAGCAATGAGTAATTTCCAGGTTGAGAATCTGTCAAATCTGTGGGATTTAAGCTGACTGTCAGAAGAGTGGATATCTCAGGGTGGATTTCAAAATCTGAGTCTGGATCTATCAGCTCAATTGTGTCACTGTCAGGATTGATCTGTTCTATGCTGTACACGAATGCAGGTCCTGTAAACCATGTTGTTTCATTAGGATGACATGCAGAGAATGCTCTTTTAACATGTTCTGCAGGGTTATGGTCAGTAGATACACAATGCCATTGCGTTGGACAGGTGGATCTCCTAATCCTTAGGACACTGTTATTAACATAAACATAGAATTATCTAGTCTGGTTAAAGAAGTAGCCTAACACCACCTTGCTGTAAGTGCATAGTTGCCAACATTGTAAAAAAAAATTTCGGGACACTTTTTTGACTAATTTGTACACTATAATTAGGGGGCGGGGCATGCGTTTGTAGGCATGGCATAGGTAAAAGAAAAAATGTGCCGTGCATTGGATGTGGTTTACACAAAATAGTGGGCGTGGCCCAAATGGGGTGTGGTTAGAGTCTGAGATGAATGAGTGATGGAGAGGGAAAGGGGGGTAGAGGGAGAGGGATGGAGGGACAGCAGACCCAGATCCTACACCACAATAGCAATGTATATTCCAGAGTTTAACAATCAGCAGATAAAGATACTCCAAACACCTGGTGTTGGCACGTCAATCATCCCGGAACATGGTTGTTACGGTGTCAGGATGATTGGAGCGCATTATTTCTATTATTACTTTGTAATATAAAATGAAATCATTCAACTCACCATAATGCAGAATCAGTGGGACCCCTGAGCGTGTCGCCTGCCACCAGATGCCATCAGGTTCCCCCAGCAGAGTCCGTCCTTACATCAGGTGCCCCCAGCAGAGTCCGTCCTTACATTGGGTGCCCCCAGCAGAGTGCCTCCTTCCATCAGGTGTCCCCAGTACAGTACCTCTTACATCAGGTGTCCTCAGCGGAGTGCCTCTTACATCAGGTGTCCTCAGCGGAGTGCTTCTTACATCAGGTGTCCTTAGCGGAGTGCCTCTTACATCAGATGTCCCCAGCGGAGTGCTTCTTACATCAGGTGTCCCCAGCGGAGTGCCTCTTACATCAGGTGTCCCCAGCGGAGTGCCTCTTACATCAGGTGTCCCCAGTGGAGTGCCTCAAATCAGTGCCCCCAGCGAAGTGTTGGCTGCAGATGGAGTGTTGGCTGCAGTCTACCTACATCTTCTCAAGAGTGGTGACAAGGGGGGAGAGGTGTATGGGTGGAGGCATGGTGACTTGGGGTGTAACAGGCTGACTTGGGGAAGGGTGGAGGTATGGTGGCGATTTGGGAGTGCAGGCATGATGGTGACCTGGGGGGTGCAGGCATGGTGGTGACTAGGCCGGAGGGCGTGCAGGCATGATGGTGACTAGGCTGGAGGGGGTGCAGGCATGATGGTGACTAGACTGGAGGGGGTGCAGGTATGGTGGTGACTTGGGGGAGGGGGTGCAGGCATGGTGGTGACTTGGGGGAGGGGGTGCAGGCATGGTGTTGTCATGGGGAGAGGCAGGTGCAGTCATGGTGTTGACATGGGGGAGGAGGGTGCAGGTATGGTGGTGACATGGGGGAACAGGTATGGTGATGGCATGGGGGAGGGGGGCAGGTATGGTGGTGACATGGGGGGAGGGGGGAAGCAGGTATGGTGGTGACACGGGGGGAGGGAGGAAGCAGGTATGGTGGTGACACAGGGGGAGGGGGGAAACAGGTATGGTGGTGACACGGAAGGAGGGGGGAAGCAGGTATGGTGGTGATA
This sequence comes from Lithobates clamitans, assembly GCA_037952925.1. Taxonomy (NCBI): domain Eukaryota; kingdom Metazoa; phylum Chordata; class Amphibia; order Anura; family Ranidae; genus Lithobates; species Lithobates clamitans. The sequence goes on from JBBGZY010000352.1 coordinate 7,644,603, forward strand.
CGGGGGAGGGGGAAACAGGTATGGTGGTGACATGGGGAGAGGGGGTGCAGGTATGATGGCGCTCGTCGGACACACGGGGCGGAGCGGAGGGTTAGCGGCAGGTGGAGACTGAACATTTCCTTGTGTTCAGTGGAGAGCGGGGAGGGGTCGCCAATCCCTGTAGACTTCAGTGTACAATAGAATTTTCTATTTGTACACTGAAGAGAGAAGCCAATTGGCTGCCCCTCTCCTCTGCACTGAACACAAAGGGAAACACTCGTAGAGGCGACAGTGGCCATTTTTGTGTAGTCATTGCCGTTTTTTGCTAAAACCATTCCCGATTTTCTCGGGACAAAACCAAAATCCCGAGAAAACAATCAGGACAAGCTTAAATTGGGATTGTCCCGGGAAAAATCGGGACTGTTGGCAACTATGTAAGTGTAGAAATCAGCATCATTAAAGTCAATGTCCATTTCTGATGCAATAAGTTCAGCTAGCTCAACAACTAATACTGCAGCACAGAGTTCTAGTCTAGGTATGGTGTTCAATGTGTGGAGCCAGTTTTGCTGTGCCCATGACAAATCCTATGCGGTGTTGAACTGTAACATCTACAGTTTTTAAGTAGGCAGTGGCAGCTATTGCTTTGACAGAAGCATCAAAGAATATGTAAAGCTTTTGGCTTTGTACTTCTGTAGAGGGTACAGGAGCTCATGGGCGTGAAACACACAGATCAGATAAGGCTGTAAGCAGTGGTAGCTGGTGCACAAAATTTTTTGGGGGGGCACAAACAAACTGAAAAATTCTGAAAAAAACTTTAATTGCAGCCTTATTGTGCCCATCAATTGCAGCCTCACTGTGCCCATCAATTGCAGCCTCACTGTGCCCACCAATTGCAGCCACTGTGCCATCAAACGCAGCCTCTGTGCCCATAATACGCAGCCACTGTGCCCATAATACGCAGCCACTGTGCCCATCATACGCAGCCACTGTGCGCATCAAATACCGCCACCCTGACCCCCCTCATCTCTATCTTCTCTTCAATGTAATTTTCAAAGAAAGACAAACACCTTTGTACTTGTTCTCTGTTATTAGGCAGGCATCACTTCTATTGTCTGAAGGGAAGAGGTGCGACCCAGCTGTTTGTGCCATCTTTGACTAGTCCCTGCTCCAAGAAGAGTTTTTCCTCAATAGACATTGCCACCTGATTGCCCTCTTTTGTTCTTTGAAAGACACTGCACCCTCAATGGTCTTAGTCACTTTCACAGGCAAGGTTCTTACTAGAGGGGCCTATAAAAGGACAAGTGGGTGTATGGCATTGCTTTATGGACTAATAAGATATCTCTCCCAAGGAGTGGGCTTATCTGAGCCTGGGGATCAGGTTCTGGTATCAAGTATGCTATGTGATCAGGAGGTCTATCTCTTCACTGGTCTAAGCCTCTGATAGTGTTTTGGAAAGAAGATTGCCAGGCTCTGTAACTTTCAGGGCGGTCGTTTAACTTTTCAAGTCCTTTTGTGACTAATTTGCGTTGTGCAAATAACTTGGGTCTATCGTGGCCTGACTAGCTGGCTGTGTATTACTATGGTGAAAAGTTGGTGTGTGATCATACCTTGTAAGAGTTTCTGGTTTAACTGAGTCCTTAGCATACCGTTCTGAGGTGAAGGCAGAACCTGGAGGATAATTTGAATGTTCTGGTGCCTTGCATGTAAGATGTCTGTCATGAAAGTTTTCACTTTGCTTGGAGCACTCTTGTTTGCAGAGTTGAGACTTGTCGTTGACTTGACGTGGGGCTACTATATAGCATCCTCTGTTTGTCTCCTTGACATAGTCTTTGTTGCTGCTTGGCCAGGAGTGTTGATAGATGTAGTCCAAATTGCATTGTAGAGGATCTTGAGGTTTAGCTTCTGGACCGAGCACACTGCTGCATCTACTATGTTCACAATCGGGATGTACAGGTAGTTCTAAGGCCTCTGCTTCAGCTATAGCGGCCGTCACTTCTTTCTCTACTGTACAGTAAGCTTCTCAAGGTTAGCTTCTAGTAGGGCTTTCTGCGTTTCCAAGGATGTTTCACCTTCTCAGCCTCTAGTTTTGCTCTCTTGGCCTCTAAACATGCCTCTTGTTGCACCATCTCAGCCTGTAAATGTGCTTCTTGTTGAACCTTCTCAGCCCCTATTCGTATTTCTTTTTGCACCTTCTCAGCTTCTAATCGTGCTCTCTTTTTTTATCTGCATTTCTTGCTCAGCAAAGGCTGCTATGGCTTTTGCTGATTCAGCTTTCGCACAAGTGATAGCAAGTGCATAAATTGCGAATGAGGATCGAGAGGAACCAGAGACTTGGGACCATGTTTTAAGTGAAGATGCATTACTCTGCGACATATTGCTTGTGGAGATGCTTGACTGTGTAGAGACTGTTGTGTTGTCGTATGCAAGTGGCTGTGCTGACAGTGTAGCAGACAGTGTAGCAGTGTTGTCACTTGCTGGGCAGCCCCTGTTTTTAGCAGCTGCTGTTTCACTGTTCTGTCCTCGCTACATGTTTCCCTGTGTGTCACTCAACATGCAGCTAAACCCTCTTATTCTGCAGTAATTCAGACTGAGTATAATCTTTAATAAAAAAAAAACAAAGCGGGGTGAAACTTTTAAGGAAATCAAAAAAAGATACATATAATCGGTATGTAGAATATACAGAAAATACAATAAATAAATTAGGCTGTTCATTGTAGCAAATGATTCATGCCAGCAATGCTGCATTTAGGGGATGTAAATGGATGCAAGTTTTAGTCCAACATGTGCTCTGATAGCTGGTACCTTCATTTAGTCTCTAAGATGGAGTCTGAGCTCCCAGGATGCACCTGTTTCTTTTCCTTAGACTAAAGAATGATGGAAACATTTGTTAAAGCTGAACAGTTTTCTATTTTCTGCAAAAACACTACATTTACCATCGGGTCCATCTTGTGGTGAAATCTAATACTGCAGGCAAAGCAACTTAATGATTACCCTGCTGGAGGCAGAACAGATATCCCTACATATTTCTTGGGTCTCTCCTGCTTCTTCGGAAGAAGTAGGAAAGACACGAGAAATGCAAAATTTTATGAGTTATCCAAAAACCATATACATTACAGTCTTATGTGCACTTACGAAGGGTGGTCACTTACAGTATTTAAACATTATGTTATATTTCTAAGGAAACACAATGGGCTTCCATTGTTTTTATTGTGAAAAAAAGTGTCAAAAATAGAATAAATTATGTATTCTTGTACTTAAGTAATAGAAATTGTAAAGCTTGCAGATGTTTGAAATACATGATCGCTTTTTGAGAAATATTATGTTAAAATACAGCATCATTTACAGAGTTATTCTCATGTTAAGTGGGATTTCCTGCCTTCTGCTGCGTTGATTGCTTACATCTATTGATTCTCATACGTAAGTGCCTTTTTAAAAAAATTGCATATTAACTCCTGCCCACATTAAAAAAAAGGAGCTGTTCCCACATCAAATAAGCAGCTGTGGGCTTTATATAAGGTAAAATGATAATTGTCAACTCACCCTAAAATCTGTTCACATGAACAGTGTGTAAATGCTATAGCTCTTTATATGTCAAACTGGTCATACAAGATCATATTAAATAATATATACCTACCTTGTCCCTTTATGGTTATGTCCATAAAAACTGGCACATGTGGTCTTCCAGAAAACTCCTCAGCATAATTGACCAGTGCATCTTTCACTGCCTCATAGCCACAAATTACAACCATCTTCTGAGGTCCTATCTGTAGGCTGTACACTGAGCCATATTTTTTAGCAAGCTGAAAGAAAAAAAATTGATATATATCATAAAAAAGAACTGTATAATGTATATTGTCACAAAGAGATTGCTCACTAAAAATATTTAAAACTTAACACTAGCCATTTTTTTAACAATATCATTTGTAAACACCACCTATTTTTATTTCCTAATTACTGGTCTTCTGTGAAGGGCTACGCAAACTTTATATTTTCATCCCTTTTTGCATTGATAGCCAGTGGACTGTGGAGCAACTACCTGATAACACCCTATATATATATATATATATATATATATATATATATATATATATATATATATATAAATATAATGTGTGTGTGTGTGTGCGCGTGTGTGTGTAATTAAAAAAAAATATATATATATATATATAACAATGGACAATACAAATGCTTCCACTGTTGGTCAGTAAAGAAGTGCTTCCTTACATTGGTCCCCCTTAAATGAACAATCCAGTGGGGGGAATATGCCCCCTATATTGATGATCAGTGGGAGGAAGACTCACCCAAATAAAAAACAATATTATCAGTGATTACTTCCTGAGAGTGAAGACAGGAAGAGACATTCTGCCTGTCCCATCACTGCCTCTGCTGTAAATGTTAGCACTGGAACTATGTGGGTACTTTTGGGCCGGAGATAAATCAGCCAGGAGATGTCTACAGCAGCACTGCTGGCTGGGTCCCAGGGATGAATGAAAAGATAAGGAGCACCATGCAGAGCTCATCCAATCAGTCCCTGCTTTGGTAATATTTCCGTCACTGCCTGATGTCATGTCAATTTTCCTTTTCCTAGAATTGTGTCTCTGCCCACTCCAGTATACTTTATTCTATAATAAAAATGTATTCTTCATTAAAAAAAAAAAAACATTTACATACATTTCAACTGAGCATTTTTAAAGTCCAAGATCTTACCTCATTAAATGTTATATAGGGTTTATTCATATTTATAATGTGCATATTTCCAATAATAGGCAAGCGTGGTGGTCCAGGAGGATAATTTGGATGATTTTTTTTCTTCTCACAGAACCAAAAAATTGCCAGGACAACAAAAGTAACAACAGAGAGGACAATTGTAACTGGATCAATTAAATACATGTTTGCAGCAAAACCTGGAGACAAATGAAAATTAGAGACTGAACTGAGCGAAAATTAGCCAAGTGGAGAAGAGATATTGGGGAGATGAGCTTTATAACAGTTTTACTAGCAGACATTTTCCTTGGCTCTCCTGCTTGATATATAACAAATGATATGCTGGGAGAAAAGTCCAAGGATGCCACAGACATTACACTTCCTTTCCACCTCTGTCTGTGTCATCACTAACATGCTGTGGGAGGAAAACCTTAAACCCCCTTCTGTAACATTGTTGTTGAGTTACTGCTGGACTTTGTAGGAAAGGGTTCTCTGTGGCTACCTTACTCATGGAGGGGCCCTAGAGTTGTTGGTAACTTTAAGGCATGATGATTCTAGCATGGGTGAGGAGTATTATAAAGAGAAGTCTGTAAAATGTCCAAATGTTAGAAATCTTAAATTTATTTAGAAAAGTGTGTATTTAACAATACCAACATGTTTTGAGGGTTTAAAACCCTTCTTCATGGCTTAATGCTTGGAACTGTAAATCAGTGCATGGTTCAGTGTGTTATTGCAGATGTGCTACAAATCCTAAAACACATCAGCTATATTGTATACACATTTGAAAAAACAAAACAAAACATAGTTTCTAAGTTTTAGAAAAGATTCTGAGATTTTTCTCCACGTCCTTCTGTCTCTGACATGGCACTCATCTCAATTCCTTAAGAGTACACTATTGGGCTTTATCTTGGTCAAACATGGTGTGCTTCAGTTTATTTTTAAAATATATTAAAACCAAACCTTTTTATTAATTCTGGATAGAGGAGGTTAAAACCAATTCTATGTCCATTGGGGATTTTTCTCTTAATTTCCTGTCATATAAACACAACGGGAAGTGAGAGGAAATCTCTCCAAAATGGGAAACATTCTTATATTGAAAAGCTATACCAGAACAGATGTCCCCATTGCAAGAGTTCCCCTCACTGTTTGGTTTGGCGACAAATGTAACTTACATTTTTCATCACCTCAATGATCACCAAGACAAATAAAGATAGTGATTCTTCCCACTTGGTACACTGACAGAAATAAGAAAACTTACAAGAATTCTAACCCCTTTCATACTGAATCAAAAATTTAAAAAAAACGCTTGTCTTTATGTAACAAATCAAAACATTACAAATAAATACACATTGGCAACACTCTATAGATATACACATACAGTATATATTCAAATTCTGTGTTATGATTAGTTCAAAATAAATCCTAAAAGCCATACCATCATATTGCTTCAAATCAGTGTTGTCAGACTGCCACTCACCAAATCTTTAGGACTTCCTAATAAATGTAAGTAAAAAAAAATCACTCAATTGTCGGCTATTGGAAATCCAGGTAGACCTTCAACATCCCAACTCAGCAAAGATTGCCTTTTCCCAGTATTTTCAAGTATCGGGGAACTAGGGGAAATAAAAAAAAAAACTTGGAAAAGTGGCTTATTTAACAATAAAAACAGAAAAACATGTAACTCACATCAAGCACTACCAGAGTAAAGCATTAACAGCCAAATTACTGCTGGCATAAATCATTGACTAAGCTTTATCTTACTATGTGCCAGCAGGTCAACCTCCCAGGGAATTTGGCATGGATAATGATGATTCTTCGGCTCTGGTTGATGTATTTGGTCTGACCAGCTTCACTGAAGATGAAGCAGTGGAATGAGACTATAACATATGATCATAGACTTTAAAAGCTGCATTTTATTTTTGAAGGCTATGTTCATACCACCCCCATCCCCCCTTTTTCCCTTGTCTCGCCCCTTATCATTTTAAATGATATCATTGCAATATTTTTGCATGGAGTGACATTTTTGAGTCAGTAAGTACAATTATACCTACCATATGATCACAAAAATTTGGAAATGATGATACTTTATCTACATGGTGATGTTTGACGCTCAGTGGGAAGATTTCCATCAGCGAATATATTTTAATGCTGACAAGGTAGTTGTGCATGTTATGTATATGTCACTTGAATATGACAGTGGCTCATGTTTTTATTTATATATGTTACTATTACACAAAGTCTGATTTATGTGCTTTATTGCAGATAGTGAGACCTGTTTCTTCCAACAACCCCTGAATATGTCCTGATGAAGCAAAACGGCGAAATGTATTGACACACAGGGGCTCACTGCGGTCTATATGGTGTTAATATTTTGCTCACGTCATACATTTATGTTTATTGTGTGTTACATGTTTTTAATTATTTTCATACTTGCTCTGTTTGCAATTGTTATCAATAAAATGTACTTTTATCCTAATATCATCCACCTTGCCTTTAAAGTCTGATCCAGGGCCACTTTGCCCCCCCCCCCCCTTTTCTAATATCTATCTCTCCAATATGGATGTGGCTTTAGGAGTGTTCCTCTATTTTGACTCTAAATAGCACTTACTCATGGAGTGATCTTCAAATTTAAATTTCCATTTTAAATGCAAACCTACCTTCTTCCTTCCAGAGGAAAATATATTATCATTATAAAGATTATAATCTTCCGATCATGTTCAACTATACATAAAACTTAAACTTAAAACTTGTAAAAAAATTACAAAACACTACAAAACAAGACAATAGATCCTCAGAACTTAAACACGTTTTATTCCATTCCATAAGCTAAAAATTTCACATATATTGAGCAACAAATTGGCTAAAAAAACAAACAAACAAAAAAAAAACAAGAGCAAATAAAAAGACAGGAAAGGCACACAGGAATCACATATCCCACACACAAAGAGAATCACATACCACAGACACAAGTAAATGGTTAATAGAAAGTGGAAGATTGACAACTAAATCACAGTGAGAAAATAACACAAAAGAGAATGAAAGGCACATTACTAACTCACCATTCAAAAATAAACTATGGTTTACTTAAAGTTTGTATTGTTCTTATTGTTCTATATCTCCTATTTCATTCTGTAGCTCTGCAAAACCAAGAAGCATGAAATTCCCTTAACTCCTTTTAATTAATAAAATAATGTAATTATTTAATTATAGTTTGATACAGATGGTAAATCGCAAATATACATTTCTTTTGCACAACTGCAATTATGTGTCACCCCCTCTATTAAATGATTTATCCTTTTTTTCCCTCGTATTCTCAATGAGGAAAACTCACCATTATGATACTGGGACAAATCATTCATTAGTGGGATTATTTTTTACTAATATCATATAGATTATCACATAAGCGATCTTTCAGTTTTCCTGTATTACATTCACTACATAATAATACATACTAAATACAATTTATTTATATAACATGAATTAGGAAAATATTTATTTAAAATAGTGGACATAACTTTTCCTCCTTTCTGTATATGCTTACAATAAAAACAATTAATTATACCTAATTTATATGTGTATGTGAATAGTGCTGCGCTGTTGTAGAACTAAAATTTGAACCTGTGTAACGCAAATAAAGCTGTAAATGAAAAGGTAATACTAAAACTGTGCACAAGATAGCAGTAGAAACAGAACATCAAATACAAATGACCTTCCAAGGTGAAATTGTAAAACAAAGTTATCCAATGCAAATAAATGTTTAGGATTGGGTGACAGGCACACTGCTGATTAGTGCAATTTAAAGTGATAACGAACCTATTTTTAGTTGTAAATATGCACATCTAAAGACAGTATTTAGGCTATTTAGTTTTGTTGCAATTTTCACAGGAGAGACCACAGTCAGAATTTTAAAAATAAGATCGATTTTAGAGATTTTTTTTTGTCTCCGAAACAAAAAAGCTAAATATTACACGTGTCCAGTATTTGATCATTTGTACTAGGTGGCATTTTGAGCAGGACCTGAACCATTCATTGTAGAAATTGACATATGAGTGCTATATTTTGACAAAAAGAAAAAAATATATATATATATATTATCCAGGGCAGTCTTTACAATTTATAGGACAATATAATAATAATATGATATACAATCCTGAGTTCCCACAGCTTTGGTTGCACCTGATCTGCTATTGACACTTTAACCAGATTATATGTTATTATTATTATTATTGTAGCACCCTCTACTTAGGTAGGTGCTAGAGTTAGGATTTTTGTGAGTGCAGGTAAATTTAAGCAGGCCTAGCTGGAACTTAGGCCTGTTTGTTTTGATCTGTGTGGGCTGGGAGTGGCTCAGAGTAGGCTGGTGACTCACAGATAGCATCACTTCTCGGTTACCTCCCCCTGGCTTCTAGAGGATTCTAGAAGAGAGGAGGGAAGGAGAGGTGGAGCTGCCTGGTGTGTTTTTAGAAGCCCTGACCAATCCCAAACTTAGATTGGCAGGGGGCAGGCCTTCTTAAATATCTAGAGTCAGCCCAGATGGGGAGTTGTTGTCAGGTGGAAGAACTGAGGATGGAGTACTAGGCTGTCAGGGCCTTCAAGGGCGCTCCCCATTCTGGGGGGGGGACCTTGGGTCTGGGGACTCGGGTGCAGGAAGGATCCCTTCAGGAACACATGAAGGATCTAGACAAGAGGCACAGAGAGGAGTCAGAGAGGACAGCAGGAGCTAGTTCAGCCGGGCAAGTCTTCAGGAGGGAACCACCGGTGTGTGTGCAGCCAGGAGGGCTGCTGAGTGACATGGGCAATTGGGAGGACTGGAGAGGCATGCCAGAGAGGACTGAGAGGCAGCAAACAGTCAGAGCTGGGTGTGGAGCCAGTGAGGATTGCAATGTCACGGCAGTGGAGTCGGGCAGCTGTAGCCAGGAGGGCTGGCAGGGCCTGAAGAGGGATTGCTTAGAGCAGTAGTCCACCGTAGGACAGCCAACACTAAGGACTTTCTATAATATATTTGCCACACATAAAAGGACCCGCAGTCCCTGCCTACAAATGGCAATTCCTAAGGCCTGACTGAGTCAGTGTTAGGCCTAACAATGTGCTAGCTGTGCCTGGAGTTAAGTGTTGTGCAGGAGAGAGAGAGAGAGTGATATTCTGCTAGCAAGTGTTGTGCAGAAGGAGATTGAAGAAGTGTGGTGTACATGGAGTGTACATAGTTCTGTCCCAAATTGACCGTTCTGAAATTCTACTGGGCATCCCATAAATTCTCATCCCTATCCAAACTCAAATCCCTCAATAAAAATAAAAAAACAAGCATATGGACTGTTCATTGACTCAAGGTGATTGGGAAGTGAATGCCGGGCTGGGCAGGGCGATGGGTGGGCCACAAATTTCAGCAGCCCCCTATGGGGGTACCACTACATTATTGTTATTATTATTATTATTATTATTGTCTTACCAATTACGAGGGCTTTCCTTTATAATATGAATCAATGTATTGGAGTTTTTAATTTTTTTTTTTATTTGTGTATGCAATTTCCAAATGTAATATTTAGCAAATGTATGAAATTGGTATTTTTGTATATATACGTAAGAAATAGTTGTGCAGTAAAAAATTGTTTGCACTGGGCCCAATTTGAGCAGGACCCCCAACATGGTAAAATCTAGCGATCAACTTCAGAGCGTCATTTATTTCCATACCCACTAGGCCAGTGTTGTGGGTAAGAGGACTTTATCCTCTTTAACATGGGGACAAGGTGCTTTGCCAGGGGGATCCCCACTAAAAAGTACCCCCTATATTGAGGGCATGTATTTTGGTATGGTTAAGGGGGAAATGGGTGCACCCTCTCCCTCCTCCTCCTGGTATGGATGAGGCTTTTTTTTCTTCACCCAGCAATAGGCTTTCACATAGGAAAGAAATAGAGAGAAAATCCCTAAGCCTCAGTCAGCTCACATCTTTAAATACCTGTGCACAGCTGAACCCACAATAAATTATAAGGTCTGGCTAACGGGTAATATGTGGACCTAAAAATTAAGGCTTTATCCTACTTAAAACTCTACAAAGTCTCTAGGTTCCAGACCCCAGACCAGAATTTAAGACCTGAAAAAACAAAAAGTTTGTTTTCACCATAACAGATACAAATCGAGAAATCTAGGTGAAACATATACACCATCCACAATCCTACTAGCAAGTGCCTTACAATGGTTAAACACAATGTTATGAATATGATTTCCAGATTGTTAACAGCTGGTGCCAGTTTGTCTGCTGGAAGGAAGGAGGGAGGTTTACATTTAAAATGGAGATTCATATCTTAGAAGATCACTCCGTGATTAAGTACTATTTAGTGTAAAACTTGTTAGAGGTTTTCTGTTGCCCATATGTTCCCCATTTTAATACAATATAAAAGTTTGGGTGTGCTGTCATCTATCTTTGGTTGCAGCCAGCAGTCATTAGAATTTGACAAAACATGTATATAAAAATGTAACATAAACATCTCTACTTATAAAAGGGCGAATGATATACAAGGTAATGAATCATTCACCAAATGACATCCAAATTGCCCACCTGATACATGACATACTGTGGCAATGCTGAAGCTTTATTCTTTATGCATTTCACAGGACAAAACCTGCTTCATCAGGAGACAGCTCACGTTGGTATAAGTACAGATCTGTGGAAGAGCCATGTCAAAAAAATCAAACAATCAATGATTCATCATAAGAATAAGCGTATTAGACTCACATAGACAGTAAAACCACAGGTAGGATCTGTCAAACTGCCGAACCAAGGCCCGAAGGATGATAGATAAAGGGCCAGGTAAAAGATTTTACAACTAGGTCTTGGTGCTGGGTAACAGCAGCCCAAAAAAGGGCTTCCCCCACGGGAACTGAGGATCGGTGAGCAGCGCACAGGAGAGACCACCGCTGCAGACAGCCTAAGAAAAATAGGAAATTATATATATATATATATATATATATATATACACATATATATATATATATATATATATATATATATATATATGATATACACGAATAATATGTGACTGCGCTTAGGATACCCAATAGGTCTGCAGCCTCCCCTAAGGGGTCTCCAGGCAAGAGAAATGTAGTGAATGGGGTGATTGGCGCTACCTAAAGATAATACTGTTACAACGTGAGTACGGGTATGTGTGTGTGGCCTTGCAGTAGTGTACAACCTCTTAGTACACAAAATAAAATATATAAAATGAAGAATAAATGTGTCACTGTCACGTATAGTCTTCATTTTATATATTTTATTTTGTGTACTAAGAGGTTGTACACTACTGCAAGGCCACACAAACATACCCGTACTCACGTTGTAACAGTATTATCTTTAGGTAGCGCCAATCATCCCATATATATATATATATATATATATATATATATATATATATATACTGTTACCCAGCACCAAGACCTAGTTGTAAAATCTTTTACAGGGCCCTTTAATCTATCATGCTTCAGGCCTTGGTTCTGCAGTTGCTGACAGATCCCACCTGTGATTTTACTGCCTATGTGAGTATAATACGCTGACAGTATTGGATATTGTTTTTCACAAATTATTATGTGCCACAGTATTTATCAGACAGGCAAGTTGGATGTAATTTGGTGAATGACTCATTACCTTGTATATAATTCACCCTTTTATAAGTAGAGATGTTTATGTTACATTTTTATTTACATGTCAAATTCTAATAGAAATTTTGTATTTTTTTGTTGTTTTTCGTTTTAAACATTTTTATTATGTTTTCATAAGTTTAAACAACAGATGTACCATAATATCATATGTGGAAATTCAATATTTGATGGGATAGAAAATAATAGAAATGAAGTTTCTAGAACTTTTAGAGTTGTCACCAGAGCAAGTGGTAAAGAAAAATCCTCCATTTGCATTAACTGACAGCTCTCTAAGATGGGAACTACATTCCCTTTGAGGAGATCTTCTCTTATTTCGTGTTGTATATCCAAGACATGGAAGGAATATCTCCCCAGCAGGACATCAAAAATGTAACCTGGTAGGAGTTTAACCCTTTCATCTAAAACAAAAAAGAATGTTGGGTTTACATACAGTATCTCACAAAAGTGAGTACAACCCTCACATTTTTGTAAATATTTTATTATATCTTTTCATTTGACAACACTGAAGTAATTAAACTTTGCTACAATGTAAAGTAGTGAGTGTACAGCTTATATAACAGTGTAAATTTGCTGTCCTCTCAAAATAACTCAACACACAGCCATTAATGTCTAATCCACTGGCAACAAAAGTGAGTACTCCCCTAAGTGAAAATGTCCAAATTGAGCCCAAATTATCAATATTTTGAGTGGCTACCATTTTTTTCCAGCACTGCATTAACCCTCTTGGGCATGGATTTCACCAGAGCTTCACAGGTTGTACTGGAGTCCTCTTCCACTCCTCCATGTCGACATCACGGAGCTGGTAGATGTTAGAGACCTTGCGCTCCTCCAACTTCCTTTTGAGGATACCCCACAGATGCTCAATAGAGTTTAGGTCTGGAGACATACTTGGCCAGTCCATCACCTTTATCCTCAGCTTCCTTAGCAAGGCAGTGGTCGTCTTGGAGGTGTGTTTGGGGTCGTTATCATGTTGGAATACTGCTCTGCGGCCCAATCTCCGAAGGGAGTGTCTCATGCTCTGCTTCAGTATGTCACAGTACATGTTGGTATTCATGGTTCCCTCAATAAACTGTAGCTCCCCAGTGTCAGCAGCACTCATGCAGCCCCTGGCTATGACACCCCACCACCATGCTTGACTGTAGGCAAGACACGCTTGTCTTTGTACGCCTGACCTGGTTGTCGCCACACACGCTTGACACCATCTGAACCAAATAAGTTTATCTTGAGACGACAGCCATGCAGACCAATTTGATGCAGTGTGCGGCGTATGGTCTCAGCACTGACAGGCTGACCCTCCACCTCTTTAACCTCTGCAGCAATGCTGGCAGCACTCATACATCTATTTCCCAAAGACAACCTCTGGATATGATGCTGAGCACATGCACTCAACTTCTTTGGTCGACCATGGCGAGGCCTGTTCTGAGTGCAACCTGTCCTGTTAAACTGCTGTATGGTCTTGGCCACCATACTGCAGCTCAGTTTCAGGGTCTTCGTAATCTTCCTATAGCCTAGGCCATCTTTATGTAGAGCAACAATTCTTTTTTCAGATCCTCAGAGTTCTTTGCCATGAGGTGCCATGTTGAACTTCCAGTGACCAGTATGAGAGAGTGAGAGCAATAGCACCAAATTTAACACACCTGCTCCCCATTCACACCTGAGACTCTAATGAGTCACATGACACTGGGGAGGGAAAAAGGCTAATTGGGCCCAATTAGGACATTTTCACTTAGGGGTGTATTCACTTTGTTGCCAGCAGTTTAGACATTAATGGCTGTGTGCTTTATTATTTTCAGGGGACAGCAAATTTACACTGTTATACAAGCTGTACACTCACTACTTTACATTGTAGCAAAGTGTCCTTTCTTCAGTGTTGTCACATGAAAAGATGTAATAAAATATTTACAAAAATGTGAGGGGTGTACTCACTTTTGTGAGATACTGTATGTAAACCCAACATTCTTTTTTGTGTTAGATGAAAGGGTTAAACTCCTATCAGGTTACATTTTTGATGTCCTGCTGGGGAGATATTCCTTCCATGTCTTGGATATACAACAAGGAATGAGAGAAGATCTCTTCAAAGTGAATGTAGTTCCCATCTTAGAGAGTTGTCAGTTATTGCAAATGGAGGATTTTTCTTTACCACTTGCTCTGGTGACAACTCTAAAATTGTTGATTTCCAATCACTACTTTTTTAAATTGGCCATCGGGACAAATAGAGGGGTAAATGTGCCCTAATCGGTAAAATTGCATTTACATAGACTTTAAAGTCATTGTAAAGGTAGTTTTTTTTTTTCCTAATGCATTTTCTTAATTAACCACTTCCATACCGGGCCATAGTAAAATGGTGCCAGTAGGAACATCTCCTTCCTCCGGGTGGATGTCATATGATGTTCTCCGGTTCGCACTACTCCTGCGGGCCCATGGGGTCCCGCGGCAATCAGGGATGAGGCATGTCCCTCGGGACACAGCCCATCCCCAATGAGGGTAAAGAGACAATAAAAATGTCTCTTTACCACGTGACCGGCTGTGTCCAATCAAAACCGATCACATGTGTTGTGATTGTAATCGCTGCTCGTGCGCGCCCTCGGGGGCATGCAGCACGGCGATCGGGGATGAGGCTTGTCCCTCGGACACAGCCCATCCCTGTTCAGGGTAAAGAGCCAATGAAATTGGCTCTTTATCACGTGACCGGCTGCGCCCAATCACAGCCGGTCACAAATGTCAACAAACGGCTGTAGTGCCGTTTCCAGGTTCTCCTCCTCGGTGTGTGAGGAGGAGACCTGGATAAAAAAAAACACAGAACAGTGCCCGATTGCCCCCAACTAAAGAGTACCTGTCACAGCCCATCAAAGTACCTGTTAAAGCCCATCAGAGTACCTGTCTCCAGCCCAGAGAACCTGAGTACCTATCTCCAGCCCATTAGAGTACCCGAGCACCTATCTGCAACCCATGCCTCATAGAATGTACGTTGGGATGTTTGCTTTCTAAAATGGGGTCTAGTTGTGGGTAATTCCACTGTCCTGGTGCTCCAGGGCCTTCAAGGGTGTGATAGGTCATCAGGAAATCAGATGTGTAATTTATGCTCCTAGAATGCCTGATGGTGCTCCCTGCATGTTGGGCCTTTGTATGTGGCCAGGCTGTGAAAAAGTCTCACACGTGTGAAAATTAATTATGACAATTTTGTGTAAAATTTTTTTTAATAATTTCTTAATTTTTTCAAGAATTGTGGGAAAAAGTTATAACTTCAAAAAACTCACCATGCCTCTTACTAAATACCTTGGACTGTCTACTTTCCAAAAAGGGTCATTTGGGGGTATTTGTACTGTCATGACATTTCAGGGCCTCAAGAAATGAGATAAGCCATCAGTATCAACATGTTTTTAATGATTTGCACCATAGCTTGTAGACTCTGTAACTTTTACACAGACTAAATAATATCCACTAATTTGGGTTATTTTTACCAAAGATATGTAGCAGTATCAATTTTGACCCAAATGTATGAACAAAAATTACTTATTTGCAAAATGATGTATAAAAACAAATAAAAAAAAACCTTTGCACAAAGCAGGTAAGTATGACCTGATTATTATTTAAAAAATAATAAAATGAGGTTTACATTCACTTTAACATTTCATTATTGGCAGCTATATGAATGTAGTAAGACCAGACTGTCATCTGACACGGTTAATTTCTCTGTAATTTGGCAACCCTGCATGTTATAGGGAATGAATGATCACAGACAATGAATCTGGGCGTGTAGTTGTCACAAAGAGTTTGGAAGGTCAGGGATAATTCTGTTTGCTTAGACCTTACATAATACTCCATATTTAAGCCAGTCCCACCTAGTCAGTGTTTGTGTTTTATATCTCCTACAAGAAATCTGATGTGCTAGGCAACACCCTTTAATAATGTATCCTTTGTAGAGACCTTGCTATAGGCAGTAAGTGTCTTTCATATTTTCATGATCTGCACGGAGCAGTTATGCTGCAGTCATTTGATTGTATGGGTGAAATATTTTTATTTTTATCTTTATTTTCACCTAGTAATCCTGTGAACAACACATTTCCTTTTCTCTATGCGGCTAAGCTCACTGCTCCAATGTAACTATTGAGGGAGCCATGGTTGACCGCCCAATATGGAAACAATCAGTTCATCTCCATTACATAGGGATGGTGTAATAGGCTATAAGTAGTATGCCATATTCTTCTATTCTCTCCCGCCCAAAAAAAAAATTGCTGCCAATTCCTGCCTGTCAAAATCACAGCCAGTAATTGCTGCTTAAAAGTATTGTAAAGTTATTTTTTTAAATTAAAATAATTGACAAATTATTCTTACCTTACCTGCTTTTGATCTCCTCTTCTCAGGTCCCCTGCCAGCGCTCTGGGCTTCTTCATTTCTTGGTGTGCTACTGTAGAAAGGCATTTCCTATTGTGGCACACCTGCAGGCTCATTCCCAAGCTGGACTGTGTGCATCTACTGACCCACACAGCATGGCTCAGCCCCACTCTCTGCTCACAGCATTTAATTCACAGCAGCAAGAGCTGATGGATCTCAATTCTTCTCTGTGAGCAAGGAGAGAGCTGCTGCAGACAGGCAGAGTGCTGGATCGAGATCAGGCTTATATAAGTATACAGGTGGTTGAGGGGGGCAATACAAACACTGGGACATTTTATACTTTAAAGTGGTTGTAAAGGTAGAAGGTTTTTTACCTTAATGCATTCTCTGCTTAAAGGTAAAAAATGTGCTGCATGCAGCTCCTCCCCAGCCCCTCACCCCCTTATACTTCCCTGAGCCTGATATTGATCCAGGCTGTTCCCAAGAGCAGCAGGGGTGGGGCTGAGCCACGATGTCTGTGTCTATGGACATAGGCAGAGCAGCTTGGGATCGAGCCTGCAGGTGTGCCACAATAGAAAGAGGAGGAGCCAGGAACACTGGCGGGGGACCCCAGAAAAGGTGGATCGGGGCTTCTCTGTGCAAAACCACTTTAGCCCTTCCTGATGACTGTACACATATTTGTGGTCTCACAGAAGTGGGTCTTTATCTGTGGGGCTGCATATATGCATACTCTAGCACAAAGACTGGTCTCTCACCGAGAGACCTGGGTACTGTATTAAAGATTTGGAACTGGGAGGCCCAATTCCCAATCACCTGATCATCTCCTGTGCTCTTTATCTTCTTGAATGGAGTAAAAGATACATTGGGGTTGATTTTCTAAAATGGGAGAGTGCAAAATCTGATGCAGCTGTGCATAAAACCCAGTTAGCTTCCATGTTTTTGTCAAAGCTTAACTGAACAAGCTGAAGTTAGAAGCTGATTGGCTACCATGCACAGCTGCACCAGATTTTGCACTCTCCAGTTTTAGTAAACCAACCCCATTGTATCTTTTTCTCCTTTCTAGAGGCGAAAAAAGAAAGTGTGTGGAAATATATGATAAAAATAAAGTAATAAAGAGCTAGATCGGAATTTGATCTACGTCCGTGTCAATGTTAAAGTTATGGTCAAGATTAGGGTCAAAGCTTATGGTCAGAGTGAAAAGTTAGGGTCAAATGTTGGGGTCAAAGGTCAGGGTCAGTGTATTTTAGGTTGGATTTTTTTTTAATTAGCATTAGTGCCAGTATCATTGTTTCTCAAGTAATATAAAAAGCAAAATGTGCAATATAGTTTCTGGACCCTACTATGGGTACAAACAACAAATAATATACACATATGTGGTATGGCTGTGATCATCAGGAGCAGGAGAATGTATTATGGATTGTTTTTGGCAGTAGTTTATGGTAATCGCAAAAATATACAGCTACATTTAAAAAATATATATTTTGGGACAGTTTTAATTTGATAATTAAAAAGTCAAGAAATATCCATTACGCTTTACAAACAAATGAAAGTCCAATTGTCCTGAAAAAACAAGGTATAACTCACCCGATACATTAAGTAGTTGCAATGATACAAATTGCATTACTAACACATGTCAAAGTTAGAAACATAGAAGAAATGTGAAGGCACAAAAACATGTACATGTTTTGTATTTTTTTTTCGTTAACTTTTTCATCCATGTATAGATCTGTGTTTGCTCCGAGCATGTTTTTAAACCACTTACTGTAAATTTACTCCATGCATCAACTACTCTTTCAGTAAAATATTATTTTCAACATTAGTTTTGAACTTTTCTCCAGTTCATTTGAGGTCATGTCCCCGTGTTCTTGATTTTGGTTTCAGATTAAAAGTACCACCCTCTTGAACCTTATTCACCCCCTTGCTGTATTTGAAGGTTTCAATCATGTCTCCCCTTTCCCTTCTTTCCTCCAGACTGTACATATTAGGTTCCTGAAGTCACTCTTGATATGTTTTATCCCCCAGACCTTTCACCATTTGTGTTACCCATCTCTGAACCTGTCTATCTTTTCAATATCTTTCTGTAGATAAGATCTCCAGAACTGGGCACACTATTCTAAATGAGATCTCACTAAAGATCTTTATAGAGGAATCAGAACCTTCTTCCTCCTGTTGGTGATCCCTCTAATAATGCATTCTAGAATTCTATTAGCTTCATCCACTGCCTGGTCACACTGCTTGCTCATTTTCTAATCGTCTGAAATAAGTACCCCAGATCTTTTTTTTCTTCTGTAGTGCTGGCCAACGCTGTTGAAAAACTGTGTTTTGGCGTTAGAATTAGTTTTACCCTCCATCATGAAGGGGTTAACTAACCTATCTATTTCCGCTGCTGCTATTGAAATGTTTATAAAAACTGTTCAGACATGAGATAAAGAGATACAAAGTAACATTGTTAATATGATGTCAGTTAAAGCAATCTGTCAAGAAAAAATACTTTGACTTTAGATAAAAGCTGTTTCTATTTAACCCATTTTTAACCCATTTGCTAGACCTAATCAGCCTTTTTAATCTCCTTATGATAAGTAACGCCTTGTCCCCTTTTTCATTTTATTTGTTAATTTTTTAGCATTGCATTTGTTCCTTTGTATTGGTGTACTTTAAGCATCTTGTATTCTCCAGTGTAAACAATATCAACTTCAGCAGTCACTTGAAGAGCATTTAGCCAGCTCTGATCGGCTTTCTGGAAGTCCTTAAAACACCCTTTTGTACCAGTCTATAAATATAAAATCTAGAACTTACTGAAAGTTCTTTCTTCAGTTTTACAGAAACTTTTAACATGCTTTGGCAAGTTTCAAATCAAACTGAAACAATTCTGAAGATCTTTATTCAGCACTCCAAGAATGGCGTGGAAGGGGACTTTAGGGACTTTGGGAAATCTGTGAAAGCTTGTTAAAGAAAGCCAATGCGGTGAAAAATTGTAGAATTCCATTGCTAAGCTCATTGTCTGGAAATTAAAGCTTCAATCAGTAGAGTAGCATACATATGCCTGCTAAAAAATGCTTTAAACGCTGCATCCTACATTTCCCATTAAGATCTCTATTCAGCACTCTAATGCCCCGTACACACGGTAGGATTTTCCAACGGAAAATGTGTGATAGGACCTTGTTGTGGGAAATTCCGACCGTGTGTAGGCTCCATCACACATTTTCCATCGGATTTTCCGACACACAAAGTTTGAGAGCAGGCTATAAAATTTTCCGACAACAAAATCCGTTGTCGGAATTTCCGATCGTGTGTACACAAATCCGACGCACAAAGTGCCACGCATGCTCAGAATAAATAAAGAGATGAAAGCTATTGGCTACTGCCCCGTTTATAGTCCCGACGTACGTGTTTTATGTCACCGCGTTCAGAATGATTGGATTTTCCGACAACTTTGTGTGACCGTGTGTATGCAAGACAAGTTTGAGCCAACATCCGTCAGAAAAAAACCTAGGATTTTGTTGTCGGAATGTCCGATCAATGTCCGACCGTGTGCACGGGGCATTACTCTTGGGGTGAAGGGTGCTTTAAGAAGGTCTTGACTTAACATTATAATTCACATCATCAGGGACCTTAAGTAGTGAAGTCAAAAAGAGAGACAGAAAACTCATTTTTAGAAGTAGTCAGCAATTGCAGCCCCCTTATACTGAGAACCCTTGTTTTCTGCAATAGCAGCTCCCTTTTACTAGTTTTCAGCAGGGGCAAATCCCTTACACTGAATTCTCCTTGCTATGCACATTTATTTGATAAAAACAGCCGAGTATTAACTGTATTTATTTAAAAGCTCCGTAACTTGCAATGCTCTGCCCAAGAGTTGTGCACCTCAGATAAACTTCTCACAGTGATTTTAATACCATATTATTTCCAGTCGAATCTTACCTCTTACATAAGGATTGTATTGCAGTCCTTGTTCTCACTCGATGATCAGATGAAGTAATTGACAATGGACTTGGCGTTGCATTTTTATATCTTACAGTGCAGCTAAAGCCCTCAATCCAGGGAAGCCCTACCCACATGTATTGCAAAAAAGTAAAAAGCATTATGCAATGGTTTGCAAACAAGTGTCACCTGAAAGCTGTATAATTATATTTAAAACCACACTCCTTACGTATCAATTCACAGCAAGGTTTACTGTGACTTATTGGTTTTTTTTTTAATATGTTCTGTATACAGTACATGCTATGAAATGTATAAACAAAGGTGTAACTGTACCCATAGCTTGCCAGGAGATTGTATGGTGACCCAAAGGTGCAAAAGGCTGAACACAGAGATACAATACCTCTCTAAAACTACATGACATCCAAACTGCAATCAGGATACAAATGATGTATTTATGTGAAGGCGGGAAATCTTCTATCAACTTACATGATACAACTTACATTTCCAAAATAAAGACCAAACACAGAAGGCGATGGGAAACCTCTGCAATGGGGACATAAACAAAAATCTGTATTGTAATTCCTGTATTGCTGATTCCCACATCCACCATTTCTTGTACAGGTGTCACAGGTACAGAAAAGGAGGAAAATCTCCCCTATGGGTTTACAAACAGAAATAAACCTGGCAGAAAAGTAATGGCTATGTACTCCCTATAATCATGCCACTTATGAAATGTCCAATAGAATATTTGAAGGCTTTTAACACTTCTTGATTCCATGAGAGGGGTAGTAATGATGATATTCATTTGTATAGCTCCGAAGTATCCCTCGTTTGGAATGACTTTCCCATTTTTTTGGAATCAAATCCCTCTTTCCTCCCCAGTTGTCCATCTTTGTGGTCTGATGTATAGACCTTCATTACAAAATGTACTATTCAAGTGACAAAAGTTTTATACTACACTAAACACCACCCAATCTTTATAATACTGCATTTGTTAGTTTGAAATGTGGTAGAAAAGTAGTGGTGAAAAAAACTTTAGGGGTTTAATCAATCGTTTAATGTATTAATTGCTCATAGGCCGTGTAACTGGGGGCATGACAAAGGTATGTCCTTTGCCTACACACTTTGTGCTAAAAGGTGTCTATCTTTAATATCTCAGAAAGCTGGGAAGTAGTGATGAGCCAAACTTCCTTGTATTCATTTTGAACAGGTTTCAGCGAACTTGAAAGATGTTTGTATTCAGAACCTAAACCCCAAAGAAAATAGGGGTCCTCCTTGCAAAACACCTTGTTCCCATGTTGATAAGGACAAGGGTCTCTTCCCCACAACCCTGGATCCGGTGGTTGTGGGGATCCCCAGATATCCATAGCACCCCTACTCATTTACACACAAAAAGCAGTAACTTTGAAATAAAGACACTGTAATGGAAATTTGTACGTTCTGTATATATTTGTATTCTATTTTGTATGTATTGCACACTGCCCTCACTGTGCACACAGCACTAATATTGTTTTCAGTACATGTTTACATTCTTTCGAGTCCTGATTAGAATTAGCCTGCTTATGTAACGCCCCTTGTTACCATAAATGTACAATTGTAATATTAATGTGATACCTACGTAATCATGTGTATAAAAACCTTCAATTGCGTCATAATAAAGCAGAACAGTTATTTGGAAAGATGCTGAGCGTATCTTTTGTGTCTGTTCCCTACTGCAGTAGTTATTATTAATTTGGAACCACTAATCAATATGAGGATAGGAGTTGCCTATCATCAATTTAACCGAGTCAGCATGGCGAGCTTTGCCTTAGGAGGGGATTCCAGGTGACCCTGAGTATCCGAAACGAGGAGCATGAGACCATCCGGGAATTTCTGATAATCAGCCGGCTGAGGTAAGCCTTTTGCTTACATTTGAGTTATCAGACTTCCTTGATCGGTAAGGTATTTTCGGGACAAAGGGTACCTATTTTACTCCCCTTAATCGAACAGTATTGATTGGTGGTTATATGTTATGTTGTCACTGTCTATTGTCCATCGGAGTGTTATAGATAAGAAAGGGAAGAATAGTGCTGTTCACAGGTATATGTAGTACATCTGCTGGATAAAGTAGTTTAGAGGCAAGAGGGTATAGGCACACATAGAGAAGACTGGCCAGTCATTATGGGCATTGAATTAAGTAAGAGAATAAAGGTGTAAGAGACCCTCAAAAATGCCCAGCGCAAGAGGAGTGCTATATATGAACCGAAGGTGCGGTTCCGCCTATACTGAGCCCCTAGATTAATGGTTAAAGTGGACAGGGATCCACAATGGGTAACTGGGTTACCAAGGTCCACAGGGACTAAGAATCGTGCAGAGTAAACAGCTAGAGAAACAGCTATCCATGTGAGCAGGATGGATCAAGGGTGACATTAACACTAGACAGAAAGGGACATTTTCATGTTAAGTCGTGGGATGAATTTGGGGTCAGGCACTACCACTAGTAAGTCAGAAACAGAAAAATGAGAATTAAAACAGAATACTTTATATGTTGTCAGAGAGGGAAGATGGGATGAGCACTATGGCTCCCCGTCTGATCATAGAAGCTAGATATAAAAGATATCTGAACAAAATAAAGAAAGCAGAATTTAGGCAGGGAAATATTAATGAGTTAAAAGAAAGTGAGAGAATGATATGCATGTGTAGTGTACAAATGGGAAAAAGTAAGTGATTTTAGAGAGATATTGGTGTATGTGTGTGCGAATGCTGGGACCTTTAGTTTTATCTCTTGTGTGTGTCATGTATGCAGATGTGACCCCCTCCTTTGTGCTCTCATGAAAGAATGTGGCTGGGATGAGAGGTCAGTGATAAGCTGGAAGGACACCATGCCAATTCCAGTTTTTTAGACAAAACATTTATAACAAAATGTGCCGGGTTAACGAATCTAATGGTAAACAATGTGATCACAATTATTTTGAATCTGTTTTCCAAAGATGGTAAAATGAAGGTTACATTTAACCATGTATTACACAAATTGAATATCCTTTGATAGTGGAAACAGTGCATTTAAAAAATGGAAATTAAGTAAAATTAAGTAATAATGAGTATTCATTTCTAATATGAGTTTAACAATTTTATTAATAATATAGATATATTGAAACTGGTTTAGACAGCTTTTGGTTGGAAATGAAATCCAGGTTATTGGGGAAATTTGTAATGAATGGGATTAGTTTAGATTAAGATAACAATTTTGTAATTTTACATTTACTCAATAAGCCTTTATTGAGAGAAAAAAAAGATTAAGATGAGGTTGTTATTTGGAATACAGCTGCCATAATATTTAACAAAGCCAAGATGGATGGGATACATAAGAAGTTTTTCTACAAAAATGAAATTTTAAGGTTCTTGATAATAATTTGATGTGCGGTCCATGATGTGAGAGTAACAATAAATAAAATTTAAATATAACAGACCTATCACATCAAGTCCACACATCCTGTTAGGATAGATGCCACCTGCAGCCAGTTGTTTTTTAGTTTTTGATGCTTTGTGGCCCATCATAAAGATTGGTCCTTTTGTTTTATTTATTTTTATTTTTGAAATCCAAAGCAGAATGTGTGGATTGTGAAATGATGTGCCCCTTTTCCTTGTAAGTACAGTGGTATAAGTAGAAGAATAGTTTGGATTTATGGGCATCTCTCCATGACCGCAGGGTATTGTTATAATTTATTATAATATTGCCAGGAAGAAGTTGTTTTTTGAAACATGAAACTGGAGTTCTTACACAAACAGCATGATAGAAAACAAGCCATTTTAATATATTTATGCAAGCTAGACCCAGTAATGAAGGGTTCACCCCGATATATCAGAGCTGTAGCTTTTATGCAAAGGTGCTATTAGACAAAGTTAGATATTGTTTTGGTCAAACATTTAATTTTTAATTGTCCGACATTCTGTGCAGCAAATATACAGCTAATTAAATGTTTGTCTAATGAAAGCTTTAAAATATGAGTTTGTTTATGCACAAATCTAACAATGAAAAATGCGTACATTTATTCAAAATAAAGGAAAAACCACATGTGTTAAATTAATGGTGTAGGAATCAGCTGCTGTGAGCCCAGTACAGGACACATTCCCTGAAGACCCAGATAATAAAGTTTTTGTAGATTAAAGTATGCGGATTATCACCCAGAAGGATACTCTGTATTCAAAGTCATTGGATCCTTTTTTCCCCAGCTCAAGAAGCAGAGCTCCATGTTTTAGGAAAGCCTGTGAGTTATAAAAAGTGTATATTTATATAGATAGTCGAGATATAGAGAGCTTTTGGTTCCATTTAAAGGGCCAGAAGATTGTTTTTACTTCGGCAGGTAAACCAACCAAGCATGCCAAGTTAATTTGATCGGCTGTTTTCAGCCTTCCAGGTTCTTGCTGAGGTAGCCATATTAACTTTAAAACACACATGGAAGCAGACCAGGTGACTCTAAGGATGCTGCATTTACAGCCCCGGACACTTGATGGGTCTGTGCAACTCACAGATTCCACCCTAGTTCTGGCCCAGTATAGCTGGGATTAATAATTCAACTTTAAGGACCCCAGAACGAGAAGAACAAGTGGTCCACAGGTGGCAACTTCTTATGAAACAGGACTTTGGAAAAAGGTGATCATTTATGTCTGCCAACCACTTTTTTCCCTCCAGCCTAAAACATGGACCATGTCATCAGTCACAAGCAATTATGGCTGCCTTAGTAAATGAGCATGGGATAGAGCCAGGGTTCTCCACAGTTGTTTTTATAACATACCACTTCTTGTTTTGCCTGATACCAAAGGTGTTACCAAAAGCTGAACATCCCTTCCAGAGATTACAAAAAAGATATATCCAGATGTCCAAGTTAGGATCTTACAAGTATGCATTTTGTCTGTATGGACATGTTTTCTGGTTGACCAGTGGCAAATGCTACTGCAAAGGCCACAGTAAAAAGTGTTATCAGAAGTAGTTTGTAAATATAGAGTACAGAGAGTAACAGACGAACTCATTTTTATAGGAGAGTCCTTACTAGAAGTTTTGAGGTTTTATTTTTACCCTCCTACTGTCTACAATGTAGCGGACAAAGTAGAATAAGAAACTAGAAAACTTTTGCCTGAATGTTTTCTTATATTTTATCAAGCCTCTAAGGGGGATGTTGTACTCTCTCCCTATGGGATTTGGTTTGGGAGTGTGTTACTCACTTGCTTATATTTTGTCTCAGCAGCTGAAGTCTTCCATTCGGATCTCACAGAGAATGTTGCTGATCTTTTAAGGTTTTTGACAAACTCACTTATGTGTTTTCTCCCCAATTCCAGATCCTAAAAGTTTGGAAGGATCTAAAACTAAAGCCAGGTGACTTGTGGATTGTTAAGAGACATTTATATATAAGGAAATGTTTGGAGACTCAATACAGCATCTATTTCATGTACAGTTTTTGCAAAACTTGAAGGAAAAGTCACCTGGATCCACACCAGACACTGCAAAAATGACTAAATTAAAGAAATCTCTGTGTTTGATTTGTTTCCCTCTTGTGATCACAGTCTAGGGTACTTTTTGATTCAATTACTTTAATTGTAAGGGATATATATATTTGAAAAGTAGTTTAGCCATGTTGAAGTCATATTTGTCTTTTGTACGTCTTCCATTTTATGTAGAATTGTCTGTGTTTACATATGCTGATAAGTCAGCATGCCTATAATTCAGCTAGAAGGCCATTCTGGCCACAGGAGTGTACAGCCAGTACTCTGTAAATATGTCTTTTCAATCATTTGTTTTTCACAATGAAAAGCCATTGGGAATGAAAAAAGTTGCTCAGCTATTATTTTCTCCACAATGGAGTTTTTTTGCCTCTTTGGCCAGGATTACCTCCACCTAAGCGTGTGGAGGTTCCAGGTTAAAGGTGATAGCAGGTATGGTTAGTGATCAAAATATTGATCAAAAGAGGGGAGACTGTAATGGAAATTTGTACGTTCTGTATATAATTGTATTCTATTTTGTATGTATTCCACACTGCTCTCACTGTGTACACAGCACTAATATTGTTTTCAGTACATGTTTACATTCTTTCAAGTCCTGATTAGAATTAGCCTGCTTATGTAACGCCCCTTGTTACCATAAATGTACAATTGTAATATTAATGTGATACCTACGTAATCATGTGTATAAAAACCTTCAATTGTGTCATAATAAAGCAGAACAGTTATTTTGAAAGATGCTGAGCGTATCTTTTGTGTTTGTTCCCTACTGCAGTAGTTATTATTAATTTGGAACCACTAATCAATATGAGGATAGGAGTTGCCTATCATCAATTTAACCAAGTCAGACACCAAAAATATTTGATAAGTCTTTTATTAGGAAAATAAAAATCCCCCCCAAAATATCACTTGTTGGTAAATCCATTCTCAACCAAGATGCCCACTCATCAAATTTAGAAACAAGACTGACCTGGTGCACATGGCCGTTCCCGATGGTATGGTTCACAGAATGACAGCTCCCCAAGCAGTCATCTGGTATATAAGTGGGAGTGACATTAGTGATATCATTGTTCAAATATGGCCAGTAACTATATTTGAGCAGTGATGTCACTACTATCTTCACCCCTTTGCTTATGTAAGATAGGTTCAGGTGGGAGATATGCACTTCTACAAACTCCTCTCCTTGTGTTATGTAATTATTTTAACAGAAACAAATTATATAATTTTCTGTTAGAAACACCTTTAAAAACAGGACTACCTTTTAACTGTACAGATCATTAAACAAGAGAAAAGAGAAAATGGGTTCAGGTTTCCTGAACTAAAGTGATTATTCTGACTTCCCTTAGCATCCCCCAGACCTCTTTTTTACCTGTGCTACTCTTACTGAATTTAGCTACAAATGTCCAAAAATGCAACAAAATTAGGGACATTTATCACAATTTGTAAAATTTACGATTTGCAGAAGCATTTCCTCAACCCTGCTGCCTTATTATCCCATGAGTATGGTACACACAGCCCTTGCAGCGTTATCTATGGCAGCAAGCTGTAAGCTGTCACAGTTTATTGTCAGTGGGAATAATGTTGCCCAGTTTGTGGGTGCACAGTATTTTACATGATTTAGGATGAACAATTATATTTGATTTATTGTGTTTGAGTTTTGAAAACTAAAGCTAAGTTAACACTTGTCCATTCTCTGAAGAGTAATCTGCGGTGATTCGCTTTTTAGGGTGAAGTTTAGCCACTCTCAGGCATTCAGGTGGTCATTTTTTTTCAAAGAGATTATTGCACCACAACCGTGAGATAAGGGTTTGACTCAAAGTTGCAGCGTGACCCCATTGACTTGAATATACAGTTTGGCTGCCATCCAAATTTGCTGCGACCATAGTGCAAAGCATTGAAGCTATGGCATGTGAACAGCTGCCTCTGGATGTTTTGTAGGTTTTAGATGGTATGCCTTGGGATGGTAAAAACCATGACTTAACCCAGTGGTTCTCAACCACAGTCCTCAAATACCTACCAATAGGCCATGTTTTGGGAACTTCCCTTAGATAAAATAGCTCTTATCAATACGATGTCATTGATATTGATTTAAAGCAATTGTGCAAAGTAAAGGAAAACCTGAAAACATGGTCCTTTGCTTGGGTACTTGAGGACTAAGGTTGAGAACCACTGACTTAACCAAGTGTGTTTACAGCCCCACAGCCCCACAGTTGTGAAAGGGGCCTAAGATTGTGGGTTTACAGTGTTTATGGTTGTGGTTTATTAGTTAATAAAAGTTCAAGTTAAAGTTAGATTTAAACCCCAATAAAGGGCCAAAGGCAAAAACCTTTCCACAATCATATGGCTGGTGTTTCATTATATTTATTTGTTGTTTGTATTGTACATTTTTATGTGGGTTGATAGTCGGCATGTACAATCTTATGCCTAGTAGACATGCGCATTCGTTTTCTTCTGAATGCATTTTCGTCCGAATTTCAGGTATTTTCATTATCGTTTTAATAAACGATAACGAAAGTGCAGAATCCGAAAAACGAAAGATCCGACATAAACAAATGCTTTATTTTCATTTTCGTTGCTTCAACAGTTCAATATAGATAGGAGATTTGACATGATGATGACAATAACAATCTGTGTCCATCAAACCTGTGGTCGAATGTGCCTAACCTTAACTCTATTAGTAGATTATTCTACATAGAGAGAAAAGAGTTGACGTAGGGGAGAAAAGATTCAATGTAGGGGAGAAAAGATCGCTGCTGGAATTGGGTGGGGGAAGTAAAATAAAAATAATGATGATGATGAATGTTATTGGCTGATTGTAACCAAAGAGGAGGAGCAGTAAAATAGCTAGAACTAAGTACACACGTACTTTGGCTTATGGTGTCTGTTGAAAGTTCTAAGAAGATTCAACGGATCAGGTAAACTATATGGCGTCATACAATCTTCTTTGAACATTCGACAGACACCATAAGCCTTCAATGACAGATTCGACCGTAATTTGGATTTTCGGACGAATGCAATTTTTAACGAAAAACTAAATAAATAAAAACGAATTTCGGGAGTAACTAAATAAATTTATTTTTCAGACGAAAACGAAATTCCGAAACAAAATATTTCAGTGTGCACATGTCAGTACACAGGATGAGAATATTGGACAAAAAAAAAACAAATTTGGAGCGATCTATTCATTAGTAGAAAGCTTTTGAGAGCCAATCACAATTCATGCAAAAATATCTGAAGGGACAAGCACGGAAAATTTTCACGCAAGATAACAGAAGGAATATTTTTCATATAATTAGTATAGCATTTGTATGAAAAATATTGAGTGACCAAGACCACGCATGCTCGGAAACAAAAGAATACATTACAGCACAATAGATTACATTACATCACATCACTACCGAAGTTGTATTTTGTCTTACGAGAATTTTCTTAAGTTTAGTAACCTGTTTGTTTTTGTTATGAGACTAGCATGCAAAAAAAAAAGAAATGGACGATCATTCGTCCAGTAATGTCATTGTGTGTACTAGGCTTAATACATCATCAAGACATGACTTAGTAGTTAGGCAGAGTACCTCACTGTGGTGCCAATCAAAATTTTGCAGTTTGTGTGTACAGCTACTTCAGAACTTAATTATTTTATAGAGGCTAATAACAGTGCATGATTAAGAAAGAGTCTAATGCCCCGTACACATGAGCGGATTTTCCGTCGGAAAAAACTTGGATGGTTTTTCTGACGGAATTCCACTCAAGCTTGCCTTGCATACACACGGTCACACAAAAGTTCTCTGAACTGTTGACCGTCAAGAACGTGGTGACGTACAACACTACGACGAGCCGAGAAAATGAAGTTCAATGCTTCCGAGCATGTGTCGAATTGTTTCTGTTTCCGGAATTTGTACAGATGATCGCATTTTCAGATAGGAACTTTTTCCGACCGAAAAATTGAGAACCTGCTCTCAATATTTTGCTGGCAGGAATTCCACCAGCAAAAGTCTGATGGAGCATACACATGGTTGCATTTTCCGACCAAAAGCTCTCATCGGCGGGGCATGTCCAAGATGGCGACCGGGATGGACGCATAGTTGAGAGGCTCCAGCACCCTGCCGGCTAATAATCCTGTTTCCCTGCGGATTTTTATAACCTGGAAGCACCCAGACACAGCTCTGAACCTACAGATCTGGTATGCCCCATAATCGCCGCTCCGCCGCCCACAAGAAGCCCTCTACAGCCCGCACTACTCCCCGTGGCGGGAAAGCTGATAGTAACCAGACGGCTAATATGGCGTCACAGACCGAGGAAGCGGATCCTGAGATTCAAGATGCAGACCACTTCACAGCGCTGATGCAGGCGATCGGGACCTGCCAAACTACATTGACAGGCAAAATTGATAAAATACAGCTGGAGATAGGTCTTATTCGTAAGGATATGGACAAATTCAGAACCCGGCTGTCGGAGGTGGAGCGCCGCGTGGGGGACACGGAAGACGTGCTGGGTGAACACACATCAGCCCTCCGAACCCTCACCACTAAAGTAAAGGCATTGGAATATCGTGCGGAAGACGCGGAGAACCGCAACAGGAGGAATAACCTCCGAATTATTGGCCTCCCTGAGAAGGCTGAAGATCCTGATCCAGCTGGATTTACCGAGCGCCTTCTACGTCAGTTGTTCCCCCAGGCGGCTTTCTCCCCCTTCTTTGCGGTGGAGTGCGCCCACAGGATGCCGGCGGCTCGGGGGCCTCCTGGGGCGCCACCTCGCACGCTCATCCTCCGGCTGCTGAACTACAGAGACCGCGATGCTGTGCTGAGAGAAAGTAGGAAGATGGAAGCACTGCGATTCGAGGGGTCCCGCCTGATGATCTTCCCAGATTTCTCTGTCGAGACGCAAAAACAGCGCAAAACATTTGACCAGGTGAAGCAAGAGCTGCGCAAAAGAGGCTTCAAATACAGTATGCTTTTCCCGGCCCGTCTACGGGTCCAAGACGGAGAAACACACAGATTCTTTACTGTCCCAGAAGAAGCTGCTAACTGGCTGGACACCATTCCACAGCGCTGGAAATGGGTCCTGATTGCTACCTGCTCTCTCTTTCCAGTGGGTGAGTGTCTCTATTCTGCAACACACTTTTATGTGCAACCCCCTTTCTCCTTTTTCCTGCCACTCACTAGCTACTAGTTACTGACGAACTACTGTGACTAGGCAGAAATCGGGGATATACATACCAACCAGTGATCACGTCATGATGCGGTGAATACACCACCTGAGCTAACCGACACCACTGCTGAGGCAAAATAACTACTACTTACTATGGAAATTGCATATGACAAGCTACTGCTGACCAGACCTTTGAGACATACATGTACACCAGTGACTGCATTGTGCAGCAAAAGGCCGCATTGAATGGCATATCCCAGTGGGTGAGTTTTTTTTTTGTTTGCGGCAACGCACTTTTAATTTGTTTTACCCTGCTGGTTTCTAGAAATTAGCCGGTCACTGATGCCGTTGACACACGGTCCCTTACTCCTCCTGAAGATGGACTTTTAATGCAACAAGATACTCTTGGTCAGAACTTTATGACGTACATATGCACCACCGCTCACGATGTGACACATGTTTATATTACACAGGAGAATTGACGGTGCACCTCGTGACTCTAACTCATGCAGAGGAATCCCCTACCCACATTTTGTTAAGAGGGAGCTGGGGAATTGGTTACGGGGATCCTTCAATTTTTTGAACCCGGGTGCACCTTCATCGCCGGCTGGGTAACGGTCGGTGATGGAGGGGCCTCCTCTATTATATAAGGGACATAATTCTTCCGCAGGGGAAATGATTCCCCTTTTTCTATTTTCATGATTATACCTTGATAAGGTTTAGCTGGCGGACACCACGACTGTTAAACAGTTTGTGGGCTTTCTTATTGTGCCTCCAAGGCGCCCTGTTGGCGCATCGCCTCCCAAGGACTTAAAGTCATGCTTTGTTTGGGTGTTCAAACGCACCTGAGTTTAAGGGGTTGCGTGGGGAGGGGGGGTAGGGGTTTTGTTCAACGGTACACCATAAAATATGTTTGGGTTGATGCTCATATGACAGAATTCTATTTGACCTGTTTATTAGGAGTAGAAAATGTACTTGATAGTGAATCAGGTATGCTGAATATGTGCCTGGGTCTGGGTGGAGGTCCGGAGGATGGAGCGGTCGTGATGATTGCCCACTTACAAGTATGGCCCCCCTTAGAGTGATATCTTGGAATGTGCGGGGGCTCAATTCCAAATTTAAGAGATCCCTAGTATTTTCATACTTGAAAAAATATCACCCGCACATTTGCCTACACCAGGAAACCCATCTTACGGGCTCAAAGATACTTTCCCTAAAGAAGCCATGGGTGGCGTCATATTTCCACTCCACATACTCCTCCCACTCCCGGGGAGTTAAGGCCCTTATACACAAGGCGCTCCCCTTTGTGCTTCTGGACCTTTGCCTAGACCCGGACGGGCAATATGTAATTTTACACGCACTGTGTGACAGATTGGAAATGTTAATAGTAGGTGTATATGTACCACCACCGGCCAAAATGACGATTCTGCATAAAATTCAAACTATTATTGCAGGCTATTCCACCCCTAATATAATCATAGCAGGTGACTTCAACATGACCCCCAACCCCAGTGCTGATAAATTACACCCAGGTCAGACGACCGAAACAGCGCTGTCTCGTTGGGCGGAGGTGTATGGCCTCTATGATACGTGGAGATGGAAAAATCCACAGGGTAGACAATTTTCCTGTCACTCTGCTACCCACGCAACATTATCACGCATTGACCTAATCTATGTTACTGACCCCCTGCTATCCCGGGTGTCCGCTGTCTCCCTTCTACCACGTGGCATATCGGATCATACCCCTGTCATGCTGGATCTCTCCACAGGCTCAGCAGCTAGTGCGGGACTGTGGAGACTTTCCAGATACTGGATCACTGATGAGAAAATGGAACCGATAATGTTAATAGAGCTTGGGGAATACTGGACACATAATGATCACACGGCCCCTCCACCAATGGTATGGGACGCATTCAAGGCGTTTGCCAGGGGCAGATATCAGTTTAACATTTCTAAAATTAGGAAAGAGTCGAAACTGGAGCTTTCGACGGCTGAAAAAAGGGCACTAAGACTTGAGACTCAATATACAGCCTCACCAGATCAGGCCACACATACTGATATGCTCACGGCATATAGGGAGGTGGCGCTTATTCGTGCAGCCTCCTGCCGGCGCTTCCCCCTTGCCCAGACTCAACGTATATTTGAGCAGGGCGAACGATCGGGTAGATTGCTAGCCTGGCTGGCAACAGAATGGGCTGGAAGCTCCTGTATTGCAAATATTAGAGATGAAGATGATACTTTGCTCTCTGACCCTGTGCATATTAATGCGCGATTTGAGCAGTATTATCAGCAACTCTATACATCCAGAGCAACATACTCCCCTGAGGAATTAAATCTATTTCTCCAAAAGATAGACTTCCCTACTTTAACAACAGAAGCGAGCCAGGCGCTGGAAGCTCCCATAACCCTAAAAGAAGTCCAGAGGGCCATTAAGTCACTTCAGGCAGGTAAGACTCCGGGACCTGACGGACTACCCACGGAGTTTTACAAAACTAATCTGGAAATATTAGGCCCCCACTTCCACTCCACGATCACTAAAGCACTGACTCAACAACGTCTCCCACCCTCAATGATGGAGGCGGTGATTGTTGTCATTCCAAAACCAGGGAAGGACCCGGAAATGTGCTCGTCCTACCGGCCCATTTCTTTATTGAACGTGGATGCCAAAATCCTTACTAAGATTCTGGCGGGTAGATTAAACTCGGTGATACTCTCCCTAATACATGGTGACCAGACCGGGTTTATGCCGGGCAAAGGCACCGACATAAACATCCGCAGACTCCATACTAACATAGTGCTGCCCCGTGACCCTAAGGAGAGTGGAGTGGTGGCCTCGCTAGACGCCGAGAAGGCCTTCGACTCGGTTGAGTGGGCCTTTCTCTAGGAGGTAATGTCTAAATTTGGATTCGGAACTAAATTTATCAGCTGGGTCAAACTACTCTACAAATCCCCATCGGCCAGGGTACGTGCGGGTGGTCTCCTCTCCCCCCCTTCCAACTATGCAGAGGGACAAGGCAAGTATGCCCACTGTCCCCA
Source organism: Lithobates clamitans (assembly GCA_037952925.1). Classification (NCBI taxonomy): domain Eukaryota; kingdom Metazoa; phylum Chordata; class Amphibia; order Anura; family Ranidae; genus Lithobates; species Lithobates clamitans. The sequence goes on from JBBGZY010000352.1 coordinate 7,678,848, forward strand.
GGGCTTTTCGCCCTGGCCATTGAACCTATGGCTATATTGCTCCGCTCTGCTTCTGCGGTGAGGGGACTGGAGATGGGACCACTGGTGGAACGACTCTCGTTATACACGGATGATACGCTTTTATATCTAGGCGACGATACCCATTCTTTAGTTGCGGCTCTAGAAATAATAAACTATTATGGAGATTTCTCTGGGGTCAAAATTAATTGGAGTAAATCTAGTCTGTTCAGTCTCTCTGATAACAACCCCCCCACACCTGACCTGACCCCCCTCCGCAGTTACCCAGTTTAGATATCTTGGTATCGAGATATGTAGAGACCTGACCCAATACCTGACGCATAATCTATACCCAATCCTTCAAACCCTTATTGCAAGATGTCAGGCCTGGAAAACACTTCCACTGACACCAGTGGGAAGGGTGAATCTATGAAAAATGACATTCCTCCCTAAGTTCTTATACATTTTTAGGAACACCCCGGTCCCAATCCCTGTTTCTTTTTTCCGCAAACTAGACGGGGCAATCTCCTCTTTTATATGGGGAGGGAAAACTCCAAGAAAAGCGAAAGCCAAGCTACAACTTCCCCTGTCTTCTGGAGGCCTGGCATTACCATGCTTTCAGAAATATTACTGGGCGGCAGTGCTAGTCACTGTTCGCTGGTGGTTCAAACAGCCTAGATCAAACCCTGCGGTAAATCTTGAAGCAGCTATAATGGGTTCCTACTCAGCTCTCACGAACCTTGTCTATAGAGGAGTAAAGGCCAGCTCACATGTAACCCTACCAATGCGCACCACACTACAAGTATGGGATAAGGTCACTGCAGCTATAGCCAAACAAGATACTATCTCCCCTCACACCCCACTATGGGGTAATCCCAAACTTCCACACTTTAGATCCATCCCAGACCCCAGGATTTGGGCTAAATTTGGGATAGTAAAGATTAAGCAGATTATGCCTAACGGAAAAATTCTCCCATTCCCAGAACTCAAAACGACCTACCAGCTTCCTTCCTGGATGCTATTTCGATATCTTCAGCTAAAACATGCTACGCAAGCACAATTCCCCAGAGTGGTTATAGTGGTCCCAAATATGGTGGAAAGCTTCCTTACCTCACGGGGGGTAGACAAGATAATGTCTTCCATATACCTATGCCTTACATGCGGAGACGCAGAGAAGACCCCACATCTACTGCAGATGTGGAAGACAGACATCACTGATCTCTCTGACGAACAATGGGAACTGGCAATTCAGAACTATATACCGACAGTGATCTCGGCTAGGGATAGATTTATCCAACTCAAATTCATACACAGAGCTTACTATACACCACAGAAGCTAGCACGGATATATCCTACGCAATCAGAGCAATGTACAAAATGTCAGCAATCGGTAGGGACGTTTTATCATGTCATCTGGGAATGTCCTGTCATCCAGGAGTACTGGAAGAAAGTCGTTGAGGAAATTAACTCTGTCACCAATCTCTCTGTACCCTTGGATCCTAAGATTCTTATCTTGGGAATTACTGAATTGATAACTCACTCCACATATGACAAATTACTATTATTTTATTTATGCTTTTATGCCAGAAAAGCCCTCCTCCAACAATGGAAACTAATGACTCCTCCCACAGTGAATCAATGGCGTGCCCTGGTGGATGCGGTGCTACCCTAATACAAACGTATATGGGTCGCAAATGTCCCCAAAAATTTGACAAGGTGTGGAAATCATGGGTGAGCACTAGATTACCTTCGGTTTGACCCAGCCCACGAAGATAGCTCAGTAAATAAGGATACTGATGGGTGTATGGGTTGACTAACCAGGCCTTGAAATATTTCTTACAAACAGGTGATAGAGATAACACTCGCTTACCCAATATGACTGAGACAGAAATCACAGGAACCTATAGGTGAAGCCCTCTACCTCCCCAAAGAAGCCCTGTAGGAACGCTGAGCCCTTCTGTTCATGTGTACCCAACTAACAAGCCTAATTGACTTGTCATAATCAAGTATATGCCTGAGAAGACACAATAATATAGCTAGGTCTAATATAATCCCCTTTCCTCCTCCCACTCTTCCCCATCAATTATATGGTCAACTATATGGACACTTTTCTATACCAGCACATGGGCCAGGCCAGAATACCATGCTCCGCATTATACCTCGGAGCAGATCTTTGTAGCATCATCAAATTACATCCGTCCTATTCAATTGTGATCTATTATTTTTTTTTAGATAGGTTACATTGCTAAGATATACTTATGATGTACCGTGTTTTGTTTGTTTTCTTTTGTAATATTTTTGTATTTGTTATAAATAAAAACTTTTCTGTTAAAAAAAAAAAAAAAAGCTCTCATCGGCCTTTTGCTGGCCGAATTTCCGATTGTGTGTACGCGGCATAACAGCTCTGCCTAACATTTCAGAGCAAATAAACTGTTTCATAACCCCTTGATGCGGCTGCACGCATATACTATGCAGCTGCTTGGCGGGTGGGCCTTAATGCTGAGCGGCCACATATAACACCTTACCATGCTGAGAGCGCGCTCCCAGCACAGTAGATCTCATACTAGCGATCAGGAGCTTTCTAATCATGTGACCGCTGTGATAACCAATCACAGCGGTCACATGACCCGAATGCCCGCCTCTGCCTCCCGGCTTTAAGAAACTCTAAAGAGCATATAAGCTTTTAAAATCAGCACTATTGATTTTTCACGTTCGTGTCCCAAAGACTTTAATGGTGTTTGAGTGTTCGAACAAATTTTTTGCCTGTTCGCATGTTCTGCTGCAAGCCGAAACGGGGGGTGTTCGGCTCATCCCTAGTTACATCTAGTAAATAGATACCCAACATGTCAAGCACTGAAGTTGTGTGCACCTGTGAAATGGTGTAAAAAAGCCAACACCCTATATTTTTCATAGACAAAGCCCCTACAGGTCATCCATTTAGAGTTACCCAGGAGCTCTGGTGCTAGAATGATTGATATCACTCTGTGTAAAATGTGTAGGACAATTGCCATTTTCATACATAGGCCCCCCCAACAAATGCATTTTTGTGTGTATGTGAGGAGAGCTCAAAAATGTATTTATATTTTTTTACATTTTTAAAGCTTTTTTTACATTTTTACATAGCCCTCTATGTGATAGCATATGGGTTACAGGTTCTCTTTATTGAAACATCTGGCCCTGGATGTCTCCCTTGTACTCCACTGCAGCTAATGGAACAAAGATTGTGTTCCCTCAACTGCTATATCTTTCAATAAAAATGTATTCTACAGTATAAAACAATTTTTAAAAAAAAGGTCCTTGGACAACCACTGTGTCTACGGTCCTCAACGTTGCCTGTTTTTTGTGCTTCTTCAAAAGAGCTTGAACAGCACACATTGGAACCCCAGTATGCTTTGAAATATTTGTCTGGGAGAGACCTTGCTGATACAGTATAACTACCTTGTTGCTGTGCTTAGTCTTGCCATCATGTATGACCTATGACATGAAAGGGTTTTCCACAACCTCACATTAGTAGCAGAGTTTGGCTGTTCTTCACCCAGTTTTAAGCCTCCTACACAGCTGCTTCTGTTTCAGTTAATAACTGTGTTCTAACCTACATGAAATTGATGATCATTAGCACCTGCTTGGTATAATTGGTTAGTCATACACCTGATTCAAATCCTACAAAATCCTGGACTTGTGCAAGTGTACAAAGTGAGCAAGTGTAAGAATTGATGCTGGTTTCTTCTGTTCGCTCACATTTTATAAATTGATAAAAATGTACAAAAACAATTAAAATATTTATTTTTGAAAGCATTCTTACTTTAGAGCATTTCTTCACGCCTGCCTAAAACCTAAAGCTGGTTTATTAAGACTGTTAAATGCACCAACACTTGCCCCAATGATAGCCGGCAAAGAACAACATAAAGAACTGCCCTTCCCGAAAACCATCCTGCAAGTCCATTTTGTTTCCTTCTCCTCTTTCTTTTATTTCTATGGAAAAAGTGCACATCCAGTCAGTCTAGGCCGGGTGTAGGCAACCTGGGGCCCTTCAGCTGTTGCAGAACTACAAATTCCACCATGCCTCTGGGAGTAATTGTAACTGCCAGCCTTGCAATGGCTCATGGGAAATGTAATTCCACAACAGCTGGAAGGCCCCAGGTTGCCTACCCCTGGTCTAGGCCTAGCATGGTCGCCATCAATGCACTTTGTCAGTATAGTTTCTGTGTTCGGAAAATCAAGCTTTATTACTGCCCACTGCTGCACTTTAGGTGGCCTTGCTACCATTTATGCTGATCTGGAAGCCAAGTGTCACCTTAAGCCTAGTCCTTATTGCTAATCACTCTGTATGCTAAATTGTGGCATTGCCATTGCTATTCCTTTTTTATGCTTGCTACATTACCAACCATATCGGGTGACAATAAATTAAGTGTTCCTTTACTAACTGGTTCAGTGCCTGTTTTCTTTGATATAGTACTTCTAATAGTATTATTTTCTGTAATTTTCTGTGATATTTTATGTTTGTACAGTCGTACAAGTTCTTGAGAAGGCAAAGAACAGAGGACCCATCCTAATCAGCGCAGGTAGCGCTACACAAGAATAGATTAGAGATAATAATAAGGTCATAATACATATAATAGTTGTGCCAACACATACACACAAAGGATGTAACATGAATAATAGTGAAAGCATATCTAAAACCAAGAAAAATATTGAGAGTATTGCAGCTTACCGGTCCTTATATGCATCCAGGAAGAGTGTTCTGCTGTGAGAAGATTCACCTCCAGAGGCTGGCATGTTTGTATTTACACTTACATGCAAGGTAATACCATGTGTATCATGTAAGTTGCAAAATGTCTACTTAAAAAAATGTTTTTAATAACCACTACACTCAGATGCGCCCTCTGCTGTGCATAGCTGAATAATATTTAAAACATATCTAAACCCAAGAAAAACAAATGACAGTTTCTCAGCTTACTGGTATTTTTTTCCTTTATTTTATCCTGATAATCCTGCCAATAACTCACTTCCTGTTCTAGTATGAAAATTGTACTGAGCAGCGTTGTCATCCTAGGGCAAGGATTGTGTTAGGACTATATAATATCTTCTTCTCATCTCCATACCAGGGGGGGGGGGGTGTTTTGTTGTCCGCTGATAGAGCAGGGAACAATGCTAATTGATAACAGTCCAGAGGCAGGGAGCAAAGGAAGTTATTAGATAACACTGACCTATTGACCGACCACACCAGCTCACCTGCCCTTGGAGAAAAAGTGGAAACTTAAAGATGAATTCAAGGTATGGATATGCTATACATCCCTAAAGTTGATACACAGACCAGAGAGGCACAATAGCTATACGATATGAGACCCTTAAGGTCTTTTTAGCCAGAACTCCCATATGAGGATCAGGAAGCCCTGGAAGCCACCGATGCTGCCAATCAGCAGAACCACTGCCTGTTTCCATTGGTGGACCAGGACCGGGATTGTGGTGACAGAACTATAGAAGTGTGAAACGCTTGCTTTTTTATTCTTCTAATGCCGCATACACACGGTCTGATTTTCCGACGGAAAATGTTCGATGGGAGCTCGTTGTCGGAAATTCTGACCGTGTGTAGGCTCCATCGGACATTTTCCATCGGAATTTCCGACAAACAAAATTTAAGATCTGGATCTCAAATTTTTCGACAACAAAATCCGTTGTCGTAAATTTCGATCGCGTGTACACAATTCAGACGCACAAAAGTCCACGCATGCTCAGAATCAAGCAGAAGAGCCGCACTGGCTATTGAACTTAATTTTTCCGGCTCGTCGTTCTTGTTGTACGTCACTGCGTTCTTGACAATCGGAATTTCCGACAACATTTATGTGACCATGTGTATGCAAGACAAGTTTGAGCCAACATCCGTCGGAAAAAAAACATGGATTTTGTTGTCGGAATGTGCGATCGTGTGTACAGGGCACTAGACCGGATTAGCAGGAGCTGTGTGTGAGACGTACCATAGCCTTTTGTCTTCTTTGGATTATTATCAGTGGTGGATTCACTAAGGCTTATGTGACCTTCCATAATTAGAGGGTCCATACTCTGTGGTAAGAGTACATCTTGACCTCTGTGTCGGTGGTATTTGACATGGTGGAGGATTTTTTTCTCAATCTACATTCACAAGCACTCCTGTGTTGTTTTTTTGGCTATTTATGAAGCCATGTATTTTTTGGACTTTGAATACTTTACAATTTAGTTCTATTTGGAATTTCAGTTTATTTAGCGCAACATACTTATCTTTCTATTATTTTTGTTGTGTTTAATGTCTCACAATTAACCACTTTAGCCCCAGAAGATTTGGCTGCTCAATGACCAGGCTATTTTTTGCGATGCGGCACTGCGACGCTTTACCCAAACAAAATTGATGTCCTTTTTTTCCCACAAATAGAGCTTTCTTTTGGTGGTATTTGATCATCTCTGCAGTTTTTATTTTTTGCGCTATAAACAAAAAAAGAGCGACAATTTTGAAAAAAAAAACACAATATTTTGTACTTTTTTCTATAATAAATATCCCCTTTTTTTTAAAAAAAAACTAATTTTTTCCTCAGTTTAGGTCAATATGTATTCTTATACATATTTTTGGTAATAAAAATCGCAATAAGCGTATATTGATTAGTTTGCGCAAAAGTTATAGCGTCTACAAAATAGGGGATAGATTTATGGCATTTTTATTATTATTTTTTTTTTTACTAGTAATGGCGGTGATCTGCGATTTTTATCGGGGCTGCAACGTTATCTGTCTCTCACGATCTGTCTCTCCTCTCCTCACACAACAGGGATTTGTGTGTTTACACACACACACACGTCCCTGTTGTGCCTCTCGTGCCAGCGATTGCGCATGGCCAGCAGTCATCCTGACTGCTGGCCATGCGCATTGGAACCCCCGCAGTGCAGCGGGCACGTGTGCGCCTGCTATCCCACTTAAAGGAGCCGACGTACAGCTACGAAGGCTTGCGTGATCTCGCCGACCTGCCGTAGTATAATGACGGCGGCTGGTCGGCAAGCTGTTAATGTTGCAGCTTTCTTTTCATTATAACAAAAACGCAGTTTTGCTTACACAATTTTGGATATGCTATACACAGTTACATTGGTCCAGCTTGGACCAATGTAAGTATTTATGTGCCATAGCTGTGGGACCATTGTGAAAGTGGATAATCACTGTAGTAGTCACCAGTACTACAGTGATTACTAGTTATTATGATGATCAGTGCAAGAGCAGCAAAAGACATGAATGTGCATTTGTTGGGAAGATGAACCAGTTGCTTTTGTGGCATCTGTCACTAAGCCACCATGTTTTAAGAGACTTTGTGAACTGGCTCATGCAAGGCAAAGAGACAGTGTATTTGCAATGCTTCCCCCCACCACCACCACTTCTTCCTCCGGCAACAGTACTGGGCACTCCCAGGTATGGAGGAGCATATGACCTCCTTCACTATGACATTGCTTGGGTGCACCAGCCACTAGGCCAAAGCACTGTTACATTACTAAGGGAGTATTGTAATGTGCACATGTTCCTGGAAAACAAGGCTCATCAATGGTGGGTGCTGTAGCGCTTACCTGCTGGATCCTGGAAACATCAAGAATGTATATATATTCACCAGCACAACAAGAATCGAAAATCACCGTCAAAAGGTTTTTATTGCAGAGAGATCACATCATAAAGACAAGTGCAATGATTCGGAGTCACGCAGGACCCCTTTGTCGGGCATGTGATGTGATCACATGCCTGATGAAGGGGTCCTGCACGACTCCGAAATGTTGCACGTGTCTTTATGAAGTGATCTCTCTGCAATAAAAACCTTTGGATAGTGATTGTAGATCCTTGGTGCGCTGGAAAATATATACACTTTACCAAGGGAGTGACATAATCATGTCTCCTTATGATGCCTGTTTTAGTTGCCTATAAGCTTGGGAGTAGAATGGAACATGAGGACACCATGCTAACATCCTGAGATGTAAACAAAAGCTAGGCAAAAATGTTAACTACATAACTGTTGTGCTGCTTTTTACCAGAGTTTTGCTCCCCTGACTGGACTTTTCTTTTACAGCAGACCTATTACTACCTTAACCAGTCTGCAATTACATTTCTGACACGTCCCAATGTATAGAAAGAGGTGACCATCTTTGATTCATATGTGTTCCATCCAAAATCCAATTCTTGTATAAATACTTATCAGCCTGTAGCATATTATGTCATTGTTCTCCTTCATTGTTCATTTATGTTAGATTTTTTAATTTACTTAGCAACATGTAATTGTTACCAATCTTGAGGTGCCTTTTGTCTCCATATAGCAGGGGTGCTCAACCTGTGGCCCTCAGAGCCCTTTGATGTGGCCCTCAACTTCAAACCAGGGAAGCGTACTTCTATTACATCCTGTGGGTTTGATGCACTTTCTGAAAGTGCACCAAAACTGCTTTCAGAAAGTGCACCACACCCGCAAGATATAATAGAAATCGAAGGCAAAGTGCAGCTAACTCACAGAAAAATCACAGGTGCACTGCGCTGCACCCGCAGAGTGGGTAAACTGCAGCACATTTGTGTGAAAGCAGCCTTATAGGGGGCTCAGGACAGTAAGGGCTCATTTACATTTGCGGTTTGGGGGGGGCGGTAAAACCCTATAGTTGAGGTGTGTTTTTAAAACCATCCCCTCCAACCAGTGCCACTAGTGTAGCGTCAGGGGTCGCAATGGCAACCCTGCCCCATGCTCCAGGGTGCCCTTGCAGCCTCCCTGTCACATTCTGTTTTACACTTGGACAGGAGGGGCGGCGGGAGTGGCATTTACAGGAACCGATCCTCACCATTTACCTCCTGCAATTGCTAAAAGCCAGCTTCTCCTCCTCTTCCTCCTGCCAGCATTCAGCAGCTGCAGGAGGAAGATGTTCATTATGCTTAAAAATAAAAAAATTAGATTTTCTGAACCCTTTTGTTTCATTGTGGCCTGCGACCAGTTACCAAATCACTTAAGTGGCCCTCGTTCTTCAAAAGGTTGAGCATCCCTGCCACACTGGAACTTTCAACTACATTTCTAAAAAATCAAAAACAGGTTCTCTTTCAGAAAAGATTAAATCCAGCTCACATTTATTATTCATATATTTACTGCCAGTTCACTTTAATTGCGAGGAATTGCACAGATCTCATGTTTCAGTGGAGGGGTTGTTAAGCCAGCAGCACCTGTGAGGTCCAGTTTTGCTCCAGGTGGAGCCTGAAAGGTGAAGTTTTGAAGCAGTGTTGTAAAGAAGATGAACAGTTCCATTTTAGCCAGAGTCTCCCCAGCACAACTTCTTTTACCTCGAAAAGGAATTAAAGTATACAATTGTTATAAAAATAATGAAGAATATTGATTTTTACAGCTGTGAGACATCCTGCTTCCATCTCTTTGTCCCCCTAGGTACAGTTCAGGACACATATTGTAGTTTGCTTAGCATTCCTTGCATGGGGATCTCATTATCCTTTGTTTTTTGGGTTCATTGTGAGGGTTTGTGCATCACATTTTTAGAGCCCTAATGGGATTCTGTGCTGCTCCAACCAATATTAATATAGCTTTTTTGTCACCAGAAATCTTTGTGGTTGCACAGCTTCCAACTTTCTAAAATTCAGTGTGTAGTATAAACAACTGGTAGAAAAATCTGTTTTATTTCATGCTGGCCACAGATAAGCAGATTTGAAAGTTAAGTGCATGTAAGATGAATACCCAATGCAAAAGAAATCAGCTAACCTGTAGCAGTAGCACAATACATGCATAAAAAGGGATTATGCAAAACTATTAGAAGGGCAATGGTGAATTATGTCAGGGAAATCTTACTAGTGGAGTATTCAAGATCCATGCCATCCAGGCAATGTAAAATATACATTTTGTGCAGACTGACCTATTACATTTTCAGCCTGTAAGTTGTCCTCCTTTCCATCTCAGAAAATTGGGCAGTGTTAAATGACTAACTGTGGCCTTATTTGTAATCTTTTGCATTGGTGCCCTCTGCTGACTTGGTCTGCCTCTGTTTTGATCACACCAATAGGGGGACCCTTAATACATTTGTGACAATTTATGTCGTGTACACACGACCGGACTTTTAGACGGACTGAACTCCGAAGGACTTTTCGATGGAGTTCCTACGGAGTCCCAACGAAACGGACTTGCCTACACACGATCACACCAAAGTCCGACTGATTCGAACGTGATGACGTACGACCAGACTAGAATAAGGAAGTTCAAAGCCAGTAGCCAATAGCTGCCCTTGTGTTGTTTTCGGTCCGTCGGACTAGCATACAGACGAACAGGTTTTTTGTGATAGGCGTCGAGTCCGTCGGAAAGATTTGAAACATGTTCTTTTTCTAAAGTCCGTCAGATTTTTAGACAGAAAAAGTCAGATGAAGCCCACACACGATCAAATTGTCTAACGGATTCGTTTCGTCAGACCTTTGATGCCAAAAAGTCTGGTCGGCATTAGAGTTTCCCCCCTTTGGTTTACTCACCAGCAGAAAATGGTATAAAAGCTTCATTTTTTACAAAGTTTCCCTCCGAGTCCAAAAAATGCTGAGGGTAAAACTCTTCTGGTTTCTCAAAGTGCTCTTTGTCTCGTAGGACAGAATACAGTAATGGAATCACTTGGGTTCCCTGCAAAGAATATATGAGAGAGACATTTGGATGGATCATAAGTTACCTGGCCATACATGTTAAACTTGCTCTCATTCAGCCCCATAGACTTCCCCCATCCATGCAAAACAGTGTGGATAGCCAACCTGCAATGCCAGCTATTATTCTGTCATCTGGCACCCATGGCTTAGAATACACTGACAGTGGCTGCGACTGACTGAGGCACTGTTTGGCCAAGAATCATCCACCCAGCTTCTTCTATGAAAGTCCATTATAAAAAGATTTTTGTTGAGCAGGCTTTTGGCTGACAGGACCATCCACAGAACAAATTTTGGCCAATTCAGCCAGAACCAGCTGAAATTAGATCTGTTTGGCTGAAGGATCTGTCTAAGGTACACTCCAGATAGGTCAAAACTAAAAATTAAACACTGAAATACCTTCAGAGATCACTGGCTACCCACTCCATACTGTTTTTTTTTTTTTTTATCCAGACATTGCTTTAGTTCCAAAGTCCACCCACTCCCTTTTGTAGGTAATCTGGTGATATTGGAACCCTTTTTTTCCTCACTTTTTTTGTAATGCAGGAGATCTATTCCTAGACACGCCCACAATAGGCTTCTAGCTGTATCTCACATACAAAACGTCTGTTGTATTAAACAATCAATACTAAGATATTACTCACACGACCAACACCAACAGCAATATTCGAACCTGCCTTGGAAGTTTAAGTCTAATTGGTGATACATCATACAGAAAGCGGGGAATTTACCCAGCATATGGGCACAGAATCCCCTTACTAATAAACATGTGAGAATCCCAGTGGACACTGGATTGTGGAGAACTGTGACAGGGGTAGTGGACCCTCTGGGGTTGATTTACTAAAGGCAAATAGACTGTGTCCTTTGCAAATTTAGTTGCACCCTACAAATGTGGTTGCTCCAGAGCTTAGTAAATTCCCAATCACATGCAAGGAAAGTAAAAAAAGTCAACAGAGCTTCCCCCAATTTACTAAGCTCCGTAGCTACTGCACTGAACTTATTCTCTCAGGAGAAGAGACGCTTGAGAGGGGATATGATTTCAATGTACAAAATACAAATACTAGAACATCGATAGTTTCAAAAAACTATTGGATAGGCACCTGAATGACCACAACATACAGGGATATACAATGTAATACTGACATAAAATCACACACATAAGTTGGAATTGATGGACTTTTTCAACCTCGCCTACTATGTAACTATATGGCACTCGCAAAGTGCACAGTGTATTCACCTTTAGTAAATCAATTCCCCTGTGATGCCAGGTAAATGTAGGCCCTAAAGAGGGCTGAATTGCAAGTTCTAAGGAACTTCATCAGACCACCTGCAAGGAATGATAAGTTTTGCTGTAAATGGCTACTAGGTTGCGGCCCTTGGTTAAACTTACAACGGCAACAGGTGGAAATGAAGCATTGTACAAAATCAGCATGCAGTCATGGTCAAACAGGTCAAACTTTGCTCAGGCAACTCCTAACACTGAGCAGGTTTAAATAGCTTTCCCAGGCATGATCTCAGTGGAAGTATTCAGCATTTAGTTTTTGGGGAGTTCAAACTTGGTTGCACTGATGAACAGGAATCAAGTATGGTACCCAGGTGCAAAATGGCAGACTAATCCTGCAATAAACCTACAGGGATAAAGGACCACACCCAAGAATTTGCTGAAAACAATAGTATCATTAGTAGCACCCAGCATGGATTTATGAAAGATCATTCCTACCAGGCCAACCTGTTAACATTCTATGAGGATGTGAGCTGTTATTTGGATAGAGGAAGTCCTGTGAGCATGGTTTACCTGGATTTGGCCAAAGCATTTGACACAGTATAGAATAACCTCTTAATTTACAAATTGAGGTCTGTTGGCATTGATGATAGTGTATGTATCTGGATAGAAAACTGATCACAAGCGCACATCCAGAGGATGGTAATAAATAACTTATCTGAATGGTCTGGAGTTTTAAGTGGGGTACCCAAGGGTTCTGTCCTGGCCCCAGTTCTGTTTATTTGTTCATAAATGATATACAGAGTGGAATAAATAGTTTAAACTCAATGTTTGCTGTTGATACAAAGCAAAGCAGGGTAATAACTTCACAATAGGTTACAACTTTACAAGATGACCTTTAGAAAAAAAAAGGGGTGGGCAACTACATGGCAAATCTAGGAGCTTTGCAGACTGTACCCCGCAGGGGGTCATCGATACGATGATGTGCAAGTGCCAAGCATTTTATGTAGACAAGATGATCCAACAATGTTGGCAATGGATCAGTGACCATCTCTACTATTCTGGCAATGGAAAAATATTGACCCCCTTTACCCGCCATATAGGTCTGAAACTTCTATAGCCTCCTTTACAGTTTTAGAAGTTGTTGCACCTGATCCTCAGTATGGAGACTGGGAGAAAAGAATTCTCCAGCAGGAAACCCTCTGGATCAAGTGGCTCAATGCAACATCCCCACCTGGGTTAAATTAAATTATTTCATACAAACCATTTCTATAGTGGCAGAAATTTGGTAGCTATGGGTAATTGTACTTATATGCCAATCTATTTCTATGTATGGGCCTTTAATGCTAATATCCTGGTTGGACATGCTAGGGTTCTACCATTGCTGCTGGAGAGAATTCCACACTGCTCTACATAGGTTATGATTTTTGCCCAATCAAATTCTTGTTTGCATGATTGATTTCTAGTATTCATTGTAATTATCTGTTTTATTATTTGTTTTATGTTGTAGGTGGCTTTGTGCTTACCACTGGGGGCTGGCTATTGGAACCACTGGGAAGTTGGTGCAGCAGAGTACACTTGCCCCCTGGGTGGGCATGCGGCTCTCCAGTAGATGGGCAGTGCTCGGATTGGCCTATTGGCATATTCTTACTTTCCTTACTTTTCTTACTTTTCTTTTTTACTTTTCTTGCTTTTGGCCTGCTTGATGGTAGCCCCTTTTTGAGGCACTGCGCATATGCACGGTTTCAGACGCATGTGCAGGGTTTCAGATGCATGCGCAGGGAAGAGACGGCTTTGGTGACGTCACACGCTGGCTCCACCTGGCATCTGCGTCTCCATATTTGAAGCCTTATATAATGGAGAGTGATTTCTTTTTTTCCTTGTACACAGGGATTGCTAGCCAATGGATGGATGGGGCTACATCTTTGATCCTTAACAGGTAGTGATGTTACAGTATTTGGCGACACACATATATTTCTTGATAATTGGGGCACTTCCTGGATATACAGTATTATTTCTGTATGTTTTTGCAATCTTTACCAGAATGATTTAACCCTTTATGGCATGCCCTTTTGAAGTTTAAACAGCTATACGTTGATTTCTAAGTTTTGGGTCTTGTATCCACACTACCTTTTTACCATCTCATACATACTACTTCACTTTGAGTCCATCTTATGCATATTTTGGTAGGTCTATCTTTGTGTTAAGCAAGCTATACATACCCTTGTTTAATAATTAGTACCGATCTGAATATATATTTTATTGGATTTAGCCTTATTAATACTTATGACATATTTCACAGATAATGTATTTGAATTATCGCTGTGATATCTGTCTCCCATGTTTGCCCCAGGGGAGACTTGGTTCTCAGATCTGCCCTGTACCTTCTCCTCATAACTGATGTCCCTGCTTGGTAAGCTCCTCCTGGGCCCCTCATGGCCATCTGCATACTAATTTAGGATTTATTTGTTTATTTACTAATGATGTACACCAATTTATTCTTGTATCTATGTTCATTAATGTTGTTTATGCTCTTTTAGAGATATTGTTTGCCCCCCTTTGGCCTCTTGAGGAAGCAACATCGTTGTGAAACATGTTGCGGATGAACTGCACCTTGGGTCATGCCCTCATCATATGATATACGTATACTCTGAAGCTACATAAGTGCTCTGAATTAGAAGTTTTGTGGCATATGTACAGGGGCACCGCCCCAGGATGTTAGGGGAGCATTTATTTATATATGTCAGAGAAGGAACATTCCTGCACGCAGACACACTGACGTGAGAAACCCTGCCCATGGCCGGATTGCGGGTAAACGTGCGAGCGTGCATTGGCACAAGAAGGGCTATTTAAACTGCGCTAGTGCAGTGTGTCAGCGCTGTTTGGTCTACTACTTTCCCGTGTTCCTGTTACCTGTTCCTGTTGATCTTTTGTTGCCGACCTGATCTGCCTCGGACTTTGCCTGAATGCTGCCTGTACCAACCCCTGGCTTTTCTCTGGATTACGTTTCTGTCTACTCCTTATCATATGCTCGCTAGTTGCTGACTCTTGTGCCCACCCTGCACCTGCACCTGCCTTCCTGCACTCTCCTCTGGCTCCAGTCCTTCCGTCAGTGTGTCCGGTCCTGCCGTTCTTGCGTTCCAGACGCACACCAGCACCTTCCAGCGAGAGACTTATCAGGCACTCGTGCCACTCTGCATTCTGGCATTCCCTATCACCTTACCAGGAACTACAGAGCCAGGGCTATAAGAAAGGCCTTCCTTAACACTTCAGGCTCCACCCCGGCTATGTTACAATGCATGTGCACACAAGTTTGCTTTGAATGTAATCAACAAACTTTTTAGGGATTTTTTTTGTAATAAATATTGATGTTTTTTTCCAGATTGTTTCATGTGTTTATAGGTAATCGAGAAAGTCCTGGATGTTTTTGCTTTCTTTTTGTATTGATATATGGGATGTAGGTGACCTTGTTTTATTTACCCTGGGCACTTCCTTTTTGATACATGGCAAATGTGGTTTGAAAATGAAAAGTAGTACACTGGGAGATAAATAGTTACTCACCAGGGAGAGAACCTCTGGGGGAATCAGGTATGGAAAAGGGTCTGGGGATCCTAGTAGATCACAGGTTCAGCAATAGCATGCAATGCCAAGCTGGCAAACTATTAGTATGCATTAAAAAGAGTATTTGCTCAAGAGTGCTCAAGAGATAAAACTATAATTCTACCACTTTACAAAACTTTGGTGTGGCCACATCTTGAGCATGCTGTCCAGTTCTGGTCACCAGTCCTCAGGAAGGATCTTCTGCAACTGGAGAAAGTCCAGAGAAAGGCAACAAAGCTAATAGGAGGACCTCAGTTATGAGGAGCATCTACAAACACTAAACTTAGATTCCCTGGAGAAGAGATGCTTAGGAAAAGATATGATCACAACATACAAGTATCAAAATGGTGGTTCTAGTGTAGGGAGAAAATTATTCAATCTTAGGTGCCTTAGGAGGGCACGTGGTGTCTTTGTTCAACCTTACCAACTATGTAACTATGTGATTAAAGCTGGAGAAATAGTGTGCAGGAGCCAGAGCAGGATCCACTGATCACAGTTGCATTGCTGCACAAATATAATAAATCTGGGTCCTTTTATTCAAGGATTTAACACTTGACTTTTGTAACTATGGAGTTGCTCAAGAGTTTGTAACAAATGCCTTCTATATTATACATTCTATTGATGAATGAAGGATAAAATGTAATACTTACTTTGGGTATAAAGAATCCTTTGAAAGTCACATCTTGTGTAGTAGAATGTGGAACACTTGTTGGTGCAATATTACCAAACCTTTGGATTTCATGGATAACGGCATCAGTATACGGCATTTCTTTCCGATGTATCAAGCGAGGCTCTCCGGAACCAATGACTTTTTCAATTTCCTTCTGAACATTTTCTGGTATTCAAAGAAAGGCATATTTAAAAAACTTAAAATATTTGTATTTTTCCTTAAGATATTACTGTTGATTCCCAAGCTTCTTGTTAGCTAAAAGATAAAAACCATTTCAGCAGTGTTTTGGTGGACAGACAATTATTTGCCATAAATGGATCCTTCTGTCTCCTGTAGTTGACTTTAACTGCTACCTGTCCAGATAAAAATATGGAAGCTATTCCTCCTGATTTGTGTTTAAAAGTCATAGGTCTAGAGTTGCTGGCAATTGCAGTAGTGCTCCATATTCATAGTCAGGTGGCATGCCTCATATACGAATTAAGTTTAACCCAGTTGCATGGTCTAAACAATGGGGAGTTTCCTAGCAACATGGGAGATTGAGGTAAATGAATAATACCATATTTATGCTCAAAGAAAACAGGGCACAAAATAAATCACTTACTTTGTATTTGTGGATATTTCATCATCAACAGGAGTCCCCATTGAAGAGTGGTTGAGGTTGACTCCATTCCAGCAGTGTACAAGTCCGTCAGTACAACTGTTAGATTTGTATCATTGAAATATAACTCTGGATTTGGCTTTTCCTGAAATTGATATAATAATGTGTATAGCCTGTTTGCTTTAGCTATTATTTGCATCAATAGATTTTAAAAGCACCTCCCCCGTCCTCATACTAGGATCACCTTTGAGACTCTTTTGTTTGCTGGTCCCAACCTGACTTAGAATATTGTAAAAAACTGGCAATGAAAAACAAATTGAGGCCAGTAGCTACCCATGTTGTTACAGAGGACCTTAACTGAGAGAAAAGGACTAGCTGCAAGCTGACCTTTTCCCCATTACTGACTCACCATGCCTTGTACTGCACCATGCTATTGTGTGGAAGTGGCCATGCTAGTAGAGGCGTGGCTTTGAATCCTCATGTCACAACTGCCCTCTAACGATTGGTGGGGGACATTTTAGAAGCAGCAGAACAGGTGTAGAAAGCACAGATGAACAAAATGGATGAAGCATATACCTGTTTGGTGGAGCGTTATTACTGCAATTATACATGACATCTTCCTGCTGTCAATGGTTTTCAGGATGCCGGCGGGTGCAGACACTGCCAGGTTTTTAACAACCAGTGATGCCACTGGCCCCATTCACTTACATGGTCAGGAATGCCTGGCCATGTAAAAGCAAAGAGGCGAGGTGGTGGTGACATCACTGACCAAATATGACCATAGATCAAATATGAAAATTCAAAAATTGTCCACACTGGTATATATAGAGTCTGTATGATATCTGTAGCTTGCAACAAGGACTGAATTATAAAATCCTTTACTCTTGATATAAATAAAGTTGCAGCGCTGCAACATTGTTTATATCATACAGCAAATATGACCATGTTCACTTGGTCAGTGATGTCACCACATCCTCGTCTCCTTGTACATAAACCTAATGACAGCTTTGGAGAACAGATTGGTCAGTGTATTGACAATTTTTTCTTTCAATGATAGGCAGACATTGCTCATCAGGATTGACTCTGGCTTTTTTTGGGGGGGGTTCATTTTTTTAAATAAAGGACTTGTCAAAATCTTCTGTGTTTTATTTACAACTGATTTTTTTTGTGAATGAGTCGGGTACTAGGTACCCCTTACTCATTCACTTATTGGGGGAGGTAACCTGCTGAATAGAAGTGCAGAACAATCATGCTTGTACTATTCCTGGGTGTCCCTGTCATGGTTTACCACTGCAACTACCAGTTGAACCTGTCTCCTTTAAAACTTTATTGCAAATTAGCAGGTAGAAACAAGTAGGTTCTGTATGAAATGACATATACCTCTTTTTGTTTGACAAGGAAGACATCAATGAAATTCCTCTGATCACTGACATCCAGCTGATTCCTCTGCTTGGTGAAGGTTTCTCTGATAAAAGTGTGCATTTCACGTATGTTTGCATTGACTTCTCTGTGACTACCAGGTAGCCATCGAACCAAACATGGAAATGCATTGTACAGCTAAAAGGCAAATACAGTTAGTTTCCTGATAATGATAAGTAACCATATTCTGTGAACAGTATCACACAAATTATAGGTGTATGAAGGATATGTATTTTCCTAAAGCAAGCAGTGTAAGTATCTGAATTTGATCTGCTATCAGCCTCTTACAATCCATATTCAACAGTTCTGGTGTCTGAGAGGAAGAAGCATTACAAGGAGTTATTGTTATAGGAAGAGAAAGCAGAGTGTCAGAGAGATGAACCCATCACTGTGCACTGCAGCTTCTCATTTCACTGCCAAGTCATAGGTGGGTCCAGGACATCCTGTGCTGAGAAGAAGTGGGTTAAATGAATACTGGTCATCAGACTGAGGGCATCTAAGGGCACAAAATGTACTGCTGGGGAAATCTCTGGACTGAGGTTGAATATTGCAGCAAAAACTTATGTAGCGCTGTTAGATTTCTAATCTACCACTTATATGTAAATTTAGTGGGTCATCTGTTTTGTACATAGTTCATTTTTAATCTATGGCTAAATTAGCCTTTGTTCCAGCATTGGCTGTGTTGCGTGCAGTTCCACACTGTTGCCTGTAGGTGTCGTTATCATCATAGGTCAGTGTTGGAAAGCAACAAGCTGAAGTATATTGAGTGCTCTTCTTTCCCAGAGCTAACTTGGCAGAGGTGGTCTGCTGCTATGCATTCTGGGAGAGAGTACTTAAGGAGCAGACGCCATTTTTCTTTCTCTTTCACCTGCTGGCCCTCCTGGCCTAAAGGTATGTGATGAGTGAGTTCTACCTCGCAGCCCTCCAGGCTGGAGGGCTGCGACTCTGCAGCCGTGCAGGTAGGCCCAGAAGTCTGTCTGGGGCCTATTGCCACAGGGATGGTCCTGTGCTGTCTGTTCTGCGGGAAGAAGCCGGACAATTGAGAAGACCCAGGGGAGGACCTGTCTTTGGAGAGGACCATGCGGAATGCTGGTGTCTCAAGAGGGGCCTGGTGACTCATTTGGAGGACGCATCTTAACCTAATCTATCGCACAAGTACTGCCGGGTCGGCTTAAAAGGTTCTGGTACTGTGTTGCTGTTCATCTAAAGCTACTACATCCTGTGGCAGAGGACTGTACAGTTACATTGCTCTTCTAAAGTCTGTGGCAGAGACTTTTCTTTTTGTTCGTGTTACACTCCGGCTGCTAGGTCAGTGAGAGAGACCTATCCGGGTGGGCAAAGATTTAATCCAGGACTGAAGGTATATTCATCCCCAAGATTTCAAATTCCTCAGTGTCCTAAAGAAAAGGTATTTGAACTTTCCTGCATCTCCTCTTCTACCTCTTTCCTGCTACTTCTTCCAGTTATTTCCTATTAAAGCATTGGAAAAGTACTAAAGTGACTGGTGCCTACATTGTCAGATACAAAGCTCAACATGGACTCTAAGTTCTGGTATTGGTGAAATTACGGGTAAAGAGGTGACAGTAACAGCCCGATTTAAATCAGCAGCTCCTTCGGGGGATTAGTGCTACACTTATTTTGTCATTTTATCTTTTTTTTGGGCTTGTAATGGGATGTTAGTCTCACATTGTTTGCCTCTAGTGAGATTTCTGGTGTACATTCCACTTTCCACATGCTTATTCCAGATCCAATGAATAGGGAGGGGGGGGTGGGTTTGGAGGCGCCAACTCTAATAACACTGTCACATGATGTTAGTGTAAAGCATACACTTACTGGTTCGTAGGTTCAGATGGGGTGGCGATGTCCTGGGTGTGCTGGTGTTCAAGTGCAGGCTCCGGTGATGATCCTTCGGCTTGGGAGATGTAAAATCCTGGTTGGAGGAAAGGTAGTACATCGGTGTCCAGTGGAAGCTCCACGCTAACCACCCTGGAACGCGGAAGCGGAAGTGATGTCACCGGTGCACGGAGAGCATCCAGACACAGATGGGGGATAGTACAGGCTACACGCTGGGGGCTCACAGCTCCTTCTGCTGGCCTATTTGCTCTCTGGAGAGCAGCTACATAAGGTACAAGACATCTGGCTAAAAGGAAGTGGGCGAGGCTTCCGCGGCTGTGAAACCATAACAGCCAGCGGACCCGCATTGTACAGAAAAGGGAAAAAGTTGGTAATTGGAAACAGGTTTGAGAGTCAATTATTTATTATGACAAAAAGTCATTAATTTAATATAAAAAACAATTATTATATACAAAATCGATAAAAAAGAAGGTGTAATAAAAAAAGCGTTAAAAATGCATAAATTGCACTGTTGGTTTGTGAACAATGGAACACATTGTGAGATAAAAAACATGAAGGGGAGGGGAAACTATATCCCCCAAGTATTTGTATTATGCTGGAGATTGAACCCAGATGAGAATAATTTAACTGTAGAGCACAAGGATAGGATGGAAGGCAAAAAAAGCGGGGGTACAACTACAATAAAGAGTGTGTCTCTATTACTTCATTGATTCCTCCCGGTGAGAGAGCGTTCCAGGGTGGTTAGCGTGGAGCTTCCACTGGACACCGCTATACTACCTTTCCTCCAACCAAGATTTTACATCTCCCAAGCCGAAGGATCATCACCGGAGCCTGCACCTGAACACCAGCACACCCCAGGACATCGCCACCCCATCTGAACCTACGAACCAGTAAGTGTATGCTTTACACTAACATCATGTGACAGTGTTACTAGAGTTGGCGCCTCCAAAAACCCCCCTCCCTATTCATTGTGTGCTCATAGAGGTTATGGACACCCTCTGAGGATGGCTGCCTCCTCTACCCTCCCCTGCTATTTTTAAATGTGCTTTTTTATGTGCTACTTTTAATGTGCTGTTTATATTATTACTGCACCATTCCATTTAAGGCATCATAATAATAGAAGCGCTGGAACCCCACCTCTATCTTGAATATTATTCCAGATCCAAGTGGCACACCTTCCTGATTTCTTGCTATGATTTACCTGAAAGGTGGAGCCTGTTAGGTGAGGATAGTCTTACCTGAGAAGAAAGAGATAGCAGCTATAGTGGCCCACCTAGAGAGCCTGAATGGAGAATTCATTCCTATGGTGGAACTCTGCAAGAAATTTCCCACTTGATCCGATGCTGTAACTGTCTCCAGACTAATCAAAGAACGTTGATTGTTCAATTCTCAGTCTTCAGTAAACTGAGAGACTGACAGTCACCGGCTCTCCACTGGAGAGCTGGGATGTAGATGGGGTGGGAGCAGCTAGCTCAGTCTCCCAGCGGCTCATTGAGAGGCTGAGCCAGCTGCTTGTCCAGGCATCTGGGTGGATCCTGAGCCTTAACTGGCTGAGTGATGTCACCTGACAGTGGGCTTTACCCCGCTGTTTGTTGAAAACATGTCACAGGAGTGCAGAACAGACTGCACTCCTGTGGCCTACAAGTGAAATATAGCAAAAATAGCTTTGGCCATACTTCTCCTTTAAAAAATGCGGAAATCATTAACCACTTAAGGGCCAAGCCTATTTCTGACATGTGTTGCTTTCAAGTAAAAATCATTCTTTTTTGCTAGAAAATTACTTATTATTAGACTTAGCCATCTTTCAAACGCAATTTTTTGGAAAAAATACACTTCACTGAATAAAAAAAAACTAGACAGTAAAGTTAGCCCAATTTTTTTGTGAACGATGATGTTATGCCATGTAAATTGATACCTAACATGTTACAATTTAAAATTGCGCACACTCGTGGAACGGCGACAAACTACAGTACTTAAAAATCTCCTTAGGCGACGCTTTAAACATTTTTAATAGTTATCAGTTTAGAGCTACAGAGGAGGTCTTTTGCTAGAATTATTGCTCTCACTCTGACAATCGTGGCAAAACTTTACATGTGTGATTTGAACACCGTTTACATTTGCGGGCGCGACTTATGTATGCATTTTTTTTTTTTTGGTGCACAAGCACGCGGGGACAGGGAATTTTTATTTTTTCTCGTATTTATTTTCTTTTATTATTTTTTACACTGTCCCTTTTTAAAAAAAAATCTGATTAGTTTTATTGCTGTCACGAGAAATGTAAACATCCCTTGTGACAAATACTCTTTATAGAGGGATCCAAATTCCTCCTTTGCACTTAAAAGTATTAAAAACGCCAAAATCGGCATTTGTGAATACTAAGGAATTTTTAAATTGACGCCATTGGCAGCCAAGTAAACCGGAAGTGACGTTGTGACTTCGCTTCCGGGTTACTATATTGGAGACTTGATTGAAGCCAATTCCGGCTTTGTTCAGGACTCCGACCAGCCGGTGGGACGGGAGACCCGGGCGGAGCGGCGGAAGGCAGCGGGAGGGGAGGACGTCACCTACCACTCCTTGTGATAACGGCCGAGCTGCTGCTGAGCCGCATCAGTTGTTTTAACCAGAAAGCTGACTGTCAGCTCTAAAAAACGTAGGTTTAAAAAATAGGTGCCATGATACCGAGGACCTCTGTGACCAAGCCCCTGTGAGCAGGGCGAAACATGTCATAGGGAAGTGGCTGGAGCGACACAGGCTGAGGCCACATTCATCTGCATGTAGCACCCTCTTGTGTACATAGTGTGAATAGGATAGGTACATTTAGTTAAGCTTCACTGCTTTCAGTGGGGCCAGGATTACTTGGGGTTATGTACAGTTTCGCTGGCAGGCTCTGAGGGTTGAGCCTCTGTCACCTCCCCCTGGCTTCTGGAAGCTTCCAGAACTTAGTAGGCGGAGGGATGGAGATAGAAGCTTGAATATTTATGGAAGCTCTACCAATCCCTGGGTAAGGACGGCCCAGAAGGTGGAGAGTTGGCCCATATATGCTCTGGAGCCTGGCCATGTGGGAGGGAATCCAGGATCCAGAGGCCTCAAGGGGACTCCAGTGCTCGTGGGCTTTGCCTCCAGGCAGAAGGTGCCAGAGAGAGAGGGGGATGGTGTGCTGAGAAAAAGGAGGAAGGAAGCTAAGAGGAACCCTCCCCCCCTTCAGTCTCACCTTGACTGGTTAAGACACCCTGGCAAGCAAGTGGGACCTGAACAGCAGCAGGCCTGGGCAGAAGTCACCATCTATGCTGCAGGACATTAGGGACTGAGTGAGTAACCTCTGCTTGTTTCAACATCCAAAGCCTATAGTCTATTGGCTACTGCCGATCTTTAACCCCTGCTTGGGATACTCTTGTGCTAATGTACCAGTGCTGGGATTAATATTGGAAGTGCTGTGCCAGTCTGTTAAAAGTAATTTCCCCTGGAAACACAGTCTGGAGTTTTGTGCTGAGAAGACAATATAGCCACAGTTGTCCTTGAAGTTCTTCTACACTTTCCCCCCCAAAGCCTACAAGGGAGATTGCAGCTGAGTACAATATTCAGCTGGCTTTCAGAGGGACAGAATGCTATTATCCTCCACCCTTGCTTGGGGAATTCTCAGTTGGAGCCAGGTGTGCTGGCATTTTCCAGGGAAAACTACTAAAAGTACCTGAAATCAAGTTGGGACTTGTGGCTAGCCAGGATGTACAGTTTTTCCAGGGGGAGTACAGTCTGGGATCTTTGCTAGAAGTCTGTGATCACTCAAGTTGTCCTCAATGTTCTACATTGACCAAGTTCTGGGCATCCCATAACTCCATCCACGTTATTTACCCAAATAAAAAACAAAGCCCTTGGACTGTTTTTCGGACTACGTGTGCCTGCTGAAAATTTGCATTGTCTGTCTGTGCAGACAAAGGGGGACCCAAAATCCATTGGCTTCTGAGGGGGTAGCGCTACATTTATACTAATGCACTGGGTTGTGAACGGGCCCTTTCTTTCCAATTGGAGTTAGTATATTTGATGTGGATAATTGCCTAATTGTTTTTTTTTTTAAAGTTATCTTTATTATAATTTTAAGTGAGAACAAAACAATACAGAGCCTATTGGGCATACCCAGGCTCGTTCACTACAACTACAAAACTAGATGTAAGATGAGAAAAAAAAAAAAAAAACAGACATAAACTACCTAAACCATTGTACGCTCGACCACCTGTGTAGAAAATTCAAAGCAATTCTTCAATTCCACATATATCTTACAAAGCTCACTTTAGGTTCTTGTGAAATTAAGTGTACATTATAGATACATAATTGCATCCCTCCCCCTCCCCCTGACTATTGACCGAGCATCTCAGGGGTGTTATGAAATTGGAGATGCCTCTTGGGTCATTCACGGTACTTAGTAGAACGTTACTAATCGTCCATCGAGTCTGCATTAGTGGACAGGGAATCCGTCCAAATATCCCATATTTTGTGGAATTTTTTGGCACATCCACGTGACAGGTAGGTAGCCTTGTATAATGGTAGAGCCGCATTCACTAACCTCTTCCAAAATTGTAATGAGGGTGCGGATGAGGCCTTCCATCTGAGTACTATCGACTTACGGGCATAATAAAGTAGTAATCCTAGCAGGGTTCTAATAGTCCGGCTTGGGGCCAGGGGTTCCACAAGTCCCAGCAGACATATCTCTACAGACAGTGGTACAGGAACAGTGGTGACAGTCAAAATAAAATTGGTTACCTCAACCCAAAAAATTTCGATCTGAGGACAGCTCCAAAATATATGTATGAAATCCGCTGAGGATGAGTTGCATCTCCAGCAGGAGGGAGGAATAGATGGATATATTTTGTGTAGACGCACGGGTGTGTAATATATCCTATGTACTATTTTAAACTGCACTAACTTGTCTCTAGCTGATACTAGCTGTGAGAAGGGGCACTCCCACAGTTCCTCCCAATCTTCTGTGTCTAGTGTAGGGAAATCAATCACCCACTTTGCCTTAAGGTTTTCTAATCCCGTGTGTACGTTAGGGAGTAACGCTTTATATATGGTGGATAAGGGCTTAGTTAGAGTTTCGTCCCTGAGCAGAGTTTCCAGATTTGAGGTGTAAAAAGCCACTTGGGCATGCTCAAACTGGGTGTTGAAGGCATGTCTAAGCTGCAGGAATCTAAACAGGTGAGAGTTGGGTAAATCATATTGTTGTTTCAACCCGTCAAAAGTCTGCATTCGGCCATCCAAACAGATCTGATTTATATATTTGATGCCCTTGCATGCCCATATACTAGGGTCAGGAATGGACCCAAATTCTGACAATTGCGGGTTAAACCAAAGAGGGCTGTGCGGGGATATGTGTCCAGAAGGTATGGGGCGCATGGAATTGGCCACCGACCACGCTCGTATAACCGCCTTCATTGCCGTTGTAAGAGGGAAGGGAGCCCTAGGACCCCGGTAAAGTAAGTTCCGTAGCGCCTCGTATGACCCCAGATGTGCTGCTTCTAGAACCACTGCTGCATTGGACTCGATAATTGCCTAATTGTTAAAGATGATTTTGGAAGAATGTTTAAAATTATTTTCCAATGCTGATTACTAGGTACAGTAAAAGAAAATTAGAGACTTTTGTGTCCTGATCCTACTGCACGATAGCCACATGTATGCCCCACCCACAAGCTATTCATTTTTATCCTGCTATTAAAGGAAGCATTAATGGAAGGCAACTGGGCAATGTGGAGAGCAGAAAATGGTGCCAGCTTAGCAGTGATAGAACAATAGCCTTCTAGAATATTTGTTCCACTTGAATGTCATTGTGCAGGGGTTCTGTATACACAATAATGTTGTCTGATCACATGGCCAGATCACACTCAACAGTTGCACTTCTCTTGCTGTGTGTGATGCCAGATATTCCCAGTATGTATGGACACCACACTTCAGAATTTCTCTTGATCTGACACAACTTCTTGGTTAGTGAGTGGCTCACCTCTTCTCACCTTCCTGTTGGCCAATGTTGGCAACCATACTGAAAACAGGGGGTGGGGGTAATAACAAAAGGTGATCTGAATGGCTCTAGAATATCATGCACCTCATCCTATTTAATGAAAATCATAAAAGAGGAGGATTGGGATTATTGTGGTGCTTGGAATAATAGATACAGATATATAAGGTTTATATAAAATAGTTTCTTTATTAGTACAAAGGGAAAAGGAAGGCAAAAGGTACAATTAAAACAGTTTGTAGAGCATATACAAATACATGTACAGGGTCGCTGGTATCCCAATAAAAGAAGGTGGTCACAGATAGATGTTGAGTCCCAATATGTTTAGCCAGCAATGTCTTTCTCAGGGGATAATTTGGGACCAGCAAAATAGCCCAGCTCTAACACAAAATATAAAGCAAGATATCAGTTGATTATACAAAAAATATCAATACACAAGTGTGAAAAAAAACCCAACATTTGTCATGACAATCAAGGGAATACATAGCACATACCTCGACCAATCTCGAACCAGGAGATGGACAAGTTGGGGGAACCCCATCAAGGGGGGAGAGAGGGGGGTTTGTTTGGATGTCAGAAAAGCCCCAGCCAGGGATAGTGCAAGGAACACCGTGCACAGCCGCAGGAGGTAGATAAGGACCCAGCTAGAATAATCTATATATGTATGAATAATCTATGTAAAAACAGACCAGAAAATTTGAATTAATATATGTATGTATATATATATATATATATATATATATATATATATATATATATATATATATATTCTGGACAAAAAAACAAAAGTCCAGTTATATAAGCCAATGTCAAGGCCCAAGACATACTCACTATGCTCAAAACCACAAAACAAGTGGGTTCAGGGGTGCCAATGTGCGGATATAGTATGGAAACGAGACCAACAATTGTCCCAAAACTTAAGCACATGACTTTTTATCCACTGAAATACAAAAAATGCCCAATATTAGGGAAGGGGATATATATGGTGCAGAGAGATATCAAAATATACGTAACCAAGGGGGTTGTTGATCCAAGGATAGAAACAATAAAAAGCATACCAAAAATGACTGCATCCTTTAAATGTTTAAATTGGAAACAAAAAATGGCACATAGCTCAATATAATTGACAATTTACTAATCTCCAAATTACTTAGGTGAAAAGACCCCAATCGTTCCCAATAGGGCACTACAGGGGTCAAGGAGAAAAGTCATAGTCAGAAGCCAATAAACAAACAAGTGAAGGAATCCTTTAATGGATCAACAAATTCCAAAAATCAATACACAGAGAACTTGAATAGAAACACTCAATAAGTTATGTACCTGCACAGAGTGGTAAGAGGATATGGTCGCCCCAGATCTCCAGCCGACAGTCTGCTGGAGTGACTGGCATTAAATACCTCCCGCTTAAGTCCACGCTCGGGTCCACCGCGCATGCGCCAATGAAGGAATCCCACTCTGGCCTACTAATCCCAGAAGTCATAGTGGCAGAAAGTCGTAATGACGTGGGCAGCATACAACCCCAAGTCCGGCCAGAAGGCACGGCTTGGGGGAAGATGGACAACCCCATCCACCAATAGCAAGTGAGCCAACAGTGTCTGGGAGGGGCCAAAGTGGGGCTGGAAAATGGCAGGCAAGCAGTGGAACGTCGACGGGGGACCCCCAGCGGGCTCAAAATCCCTGGGAAATCCATACGGCCACACACATGGTCCACCAAGCACCAATCCAAGATAAAAGCTGTGGGCTGTCCCCAAAGCCAATGTCCTGGGCCTTGCCACTGGCTTGTATAGCTGTACTTTTGTTTTTTGTCCAGAATATATATATATATATATATATATATATATATATATATATATATATATATATATATATTAATTAACATTTTCTGGTCTGTTTTTACATATTCCAGCTGAGTCCATATCTACCTCCTGCGGCTGTGCACGGTCTCTCTTGCACTATCCCTGGCTGGGGCTTTTCTGACATCCAAACCCCCTCTCTTCCCCCATTCCCTTGAGGGGGTTCCCCCAACTTGCCAACTTGTCTATCTCCTGGTTCGGGATTGGTCAAGGTATGTGATATGTATTCCCTTGATTGTCATGACAAATGTTGGGTTTTTTTCACACTTGTGTATTGATATTATTTGTATAATCAACTGATATCTTGTTTTATATTTTGTGTTAGAGCTGGGCTATTTTGGTGATCCCAAATTATCCCCCAAGGAAGCCATCACTGGCAAAACATGTTGGGACTCAACATCTTTCTGTGACGACCTTCTTTGATTGGGATACCAGCGACACAGCATATGTATTTGTATATGCTCTACAAATGGTTTTTATCTTTTGTATCTTTTGCCTTCCTTTTCCCTTTGTACTAATAAACTATTTTATATAAACCTTATATATCTGTATCTATTATTCCAAGCACCACAATAATTCTAATCCTCCTCTTTTATGAGAGGGGGGTAATAATAATCCAGAAAGCTATTTGGCTGATAATTATTTCTTATCATTCTGGTGTTTGAAAGGAAACTGAGCTAGTAAGAATACACCTGGAGCTACCTGCTTTATGGACCTCAAGCCAGCTAACAAGCCAAGGTTATCCAACAGCATCATGGTATAATGTTTCAGTAAAAATAACCTTACCAAAACCATTGGGGAACCCATAATTCTAATATTATCATTTATTATTGTCAAAAGCCTCAGAAGTTTTGGATCATCATAGTCAAAGCGATCACCAAGCAATATCGATTCCATGATATTGGCCAAAGCAGCATTCAGTATCATAGTGTCTTCAAATGGTTTTCCTGGAATATAAAGATATTACTAATAACTCAAAGTTTGGTAATAACAAACATAATTCTAAGCAACAAAAGTCAAAGAAGGTAATATAAAAGGGTTACAAAGAAAGAAATAGTTGAACTTATTTTTGTTTTGCAAAGGCAGAATGTCTCTGGGGGGTTTTGCTAACACACTGTGGCCTGCGACAGATTGGTGGATGTCTCTGGGTGGAAACTGCTGCATGAAGCAGACTTCTGCCAGCCAACTAGAAGTTTGCAGAAGGGGTAAAGGTGATAAAAGGAACTGAAATTGGGTCAGCTGTCCTGCGAAGATAAAATGGTGGCCTTTTTAATAAAAGTGGCACAAAGGATCGTGTAAAGTCTCAAACAATCTGAGCAGAAATAGGTGTAGTTTAGCCCCATCTCTTGGGTACATATGTGAGAATCTAAAGCAATAGTGAGAACAGTTGATGTGAAGAATTTGGGCTTGTGTATTTGAGTTTTGGCAAACGTTGCCTTTGGCATTTGAACTCAGTGCTTCTCAAACATATATGGAGTTCATACACATGTGCATCACAGTAAAATCTGCTTTGTATAAAGAATTTCAACACAAATCAAAACTGGACAAATGCAGTCTCAGACCCCTAAACCACACTACACTATTACTGACCTTTGTAGGATTTAAAAACTTTTATCAAACTTTGGCACTCTTCAGTGATCTTATCTTCTATTGTTCTCTTTCCCATACCAAAATCTCGCAGTGTAGAAAGAGTGAATCGTCTCATGGCTTTCCAGTTATTACCATTTGAAAATACAACACCTAAAGAAAAAAAATACCACATACAGAACATTCTACCAGTCTAAAGGGCAATTCCATGCAACATATGAGCTGCTTAAAGCCCAACTGAAGGTTTCCTTACCGAATCATTGTGCTATAGCAATGGTTAAAATATATTGCACAGTGCTCTACTTAACAGAGCATTTTAGGGAATGTGAGCACTGTTGATTTAAACTCTGTGCTGGTCAAGTGCTCACGCTCCCTAAGCAACAATGTCGATCTCCAGTCTGCTGCCAACACAAGACACCTTAGCCCTTGATGCAACACTATAGTACAGAAAAAAAGGTGCCCACATTTATTCTCCCAGCCCGTCTGCATTACAGAAATTTTTAAAAAAAATTTCAGTTGGGCTTTAAGCTGTCCAGCAAACCACTCAGTTTACTTTAATTTGTGTTCTGTGTAATCCACTGCGGACAGAAATTACAAAACTATTCTCATGTTTAGTGGCAGGTCCGGTCTTCTGAAGCCACTGTTGTGTTGATTCCTTACATCTATGCATTTTTATAAGTGTTTTACCTTTTAAAAAATTGTGTTTGAACTCCTGCCTTTATCAAAGAATGGAGCTTTTCCCACCTCAAATAAGCAACTGTGGTATATTCACACCTCTGCATGCAGCAGCCTTGGTAACCTTTATACTGTATATGTCAAAATGAAAATTGTCCACCTAGGATGTCTTATCTCTGCTTAGGAACTTGATTTCTTAAAACTGGGGGTCTTTTTGATCCGTAACCTTGACCAGTGTATATTGCCATAGATCCCAACTGTCCCTGATTTTGAGGGACTGTCCCTGATTTGGTGCAATGTCCCTCTGTCCCTCATTCCTCCTCATTTGTCCCTCATTTTGGTCTGATCTATATAGATGTATAGAAAATTTTTATCTATCAAAAAGTGTTTCCCAGTGCTAAACCGTTCATCTGATTTCTAAATTGCTGCATTTGTAAATTCCAAAAGTCAAAATAAAGGAATAGTAGTGACAAAAAAGCACTTGTGGGTTTAACCAATCTTGTTTTTTTGTACAATTCTCCTTTAAGAGGGCGTGGCAGGGTGTGTGTTCTATGCCTGCATACTTTTGCTGATAGGTGTCTCTCATTCCGATCTCAAAAAGTTGGGAGGTATGTATTGCTATATTTCCCTGGTAATTTTGTCATAAAATAGAACACACTAAAAATGTATAAATACCGTGTCCCTTGGTTACGTCCATAAAAACTGGCACAGGTGGTCTTGCAGAAAACTGCTCAGCATGGTTGACCAGTGCATCTTTTATAGTCTTATAGCCACACAGCACAACCATCTTCTGAGTTCCAATCTGTAGGCTGTACACTGAGCCATATTTCTCAGCAAGCTGCAAAAAAAATAAAAGGGGGGGGGGGTCAGTCAGGGCTTGTTTTCACCATCTGTGTTGATCTGTATAGATCAATGCAGGGTGCACATAGAAGTTATTTATATTCAATGTGCTCTGTAACACTCCTAAAGACTATTGCTCCCAGAAATTCCTCATCAGTTACCGTGTAAAGATTAGGACTTCACCCATGACCGTGTAAGGGTGAAGTTTCCAGAAATCCTCTCCTCCTGCACAAACTTATACTGAAGCACATTCATTTCCTGTCACATCTTCTTCTATGTGCAAAAGATCCCACTCTGAATAGTCTCTAATGTTGACTCTGGCTGCTTGCTGCTACTAAGCCAGAGGCTTGCAGTACCTCTCCCCTGAGGCCTAGTAGTTTAAAAGCATGTGCTGGACGGTGGACTACTGTTCCCAGCTAGCCCAGCTTGCAAATCCTGTGCCCTTGGGCCACATCGATTTGACACTTCCTCACAGTCTCTCCTCTAATCCAGGACTCCTCATCAATGACTGTGTAATGATGAGGACTTCACTAATGACCGTGTAAAGGTGAAGTTCCCTCACAGACTTCCTGGCATGTCTCCACATCCAGCCCTCCACTGTGGTACACCCACCGACCTTTCTCTGCCCCGCGTCCTTGATGGAGAACATAACCAGACCGTACATTCCGACAGCTTCACCTGCCCCTCTGCTCCAGGAATTTCTCATCAATGATCGTGTAATGATGAAGACTTTACCAATGACCATGTAAAGGTGAAGTTCCCTCACAGTTCTCCCCAGGCCTCCTCCTGCGATCGGCACCCCCCCCCCCAGATGGGGGTTGCCGTCCTGCTGCTGTCTAGTACTCCATTCTATACTTCACCCGGCCGACAACTCCTCCCAGTGGCCTGTTACCTCAGCTTATATAGGAGGCCTGCCCCCTGCCAATACCAGTTGGGGATTGGTCAGAGCTCCCACATGAGCTGCCTGCCACTCCAGTTCTAGGCCCTGCCCCTCTTCCAGAACATTCTCCCTGGAAGCAGGGGAGGCGCCTCAGAACTAGAGCCCAGGTGGTCACACCCACTGCTACACTAACCACTCCCTGCCCCCAGATCAAAACAGACAGGCCTAGCTCAAAGCATAGGCCTGCCTAAATTTACCTGTGCTGACAGTTTCCGTAGCAAAAATCCTATGCTAGCACCTACCTATGGTAAAGGGTGCTACAGCTGCATTGAGGTGCTGTGTAATGCAAAAAATACAGCATGTCTTCATGTCACCACACGTCACTGCACCATGTCACAATGCACTGCGGAGTACAGTGCATAGACTTAAATCAAGTGTCTAGGTTGTTAATGTGGGTGAATAGCCAGCACAGCACCACATCCTGAAATATAGAAAATTTGGAGAAAAGGATATTGGGACTTTGAAGGTACTACATACAGACGAACATAGATTTCCTAACAAAGTAACATTCATTAAACAAAAATGTTAAAACAACATATTCACATAAAAACATATGCAGTCTTAACATGTGTCTTGTTATTCTTAGTTCCATAGCAGTGTCACAGTTTCAACTCCCAACATGTTCCAACATGGGCTTCTTCAGGGTATGTATGAACCGCTACTGATCAAAAAAAAACAAGATGTAATTATATATGACAGAAATAAAATTACAGTACTAATTTTTAATCTTACTGTAATTTTATGTATAGAGTTATGATCAGTAGCGGTTAATACATCCCCTGAAAAAGCCCAATGGGCGAAACATGTTGGGAGTTGATACTCTGACACTGCTATGGAACTAAGAATAACAAGACACATGTTAAGACTACATATGTTTATATGTACATATGTTTTTCCACATATTCGTTCAATAAATGAGAATTTTTTTAATGAAATCTATGTTAGTCTATACGTAGCATACTTACATTAAAATATTAAAGCCTAACTCCAACAATTTTTTTCTAACTATCATTAGTGAGCACCTGAGTAATAGGTGGCTATACTGCTTTAATGCCGCTGCTGCCAGCCTACAGAGCACAAGAGCCAAGGACATAAATACAAATCATGGGTCTGCATAGCAAAATTATGACACCCACCACCCAGTGAAATCTTTGAAGCACCTGACATTTTGTGAACCTTTTCAACAGGCCCTTTTACTGCTGGTTTGCAGCCTTTATTGTCAGCTACTTTTATCTCCCATTAACTGGTGTTCAGTGATGGTCTATACATCCCTTCTTTTTTCATCTCTTTTACACTGATGGACAGTGGACAGCCCCTCTAATAACATCTCATGTACATTGGTGGACAGGGCAAGATTCCTGATAACACCTCTTTTCAAAATGGTGGTCAACACAAATGGCTCTATTACATTAATCATCACTGTAAATACCCCCTTACATTGGTGGTCAGTGTAAATATCCTTTTACATTGGTGGTCAGTAGACAAGTGCTCGATTACATTGTTGATCAGTGGTACCTTAAATTGGTGCTAAGTGGAAGAACCCCCCCCCCCTTTACACTATCAGTCGATGGTAGAAAAATATGCCCCTCCTTAATTGTTGTTCAGTGGGAGGAAAACTCAGCTAAAGCAAAAGCATTAATGTTGATAGTGACTTTCCCGGGAGATGCTCTGTTGGTTCCATCACCAGCTCTGCCATAAAATGTTATCACTGAAACTATGTGGGCATCCTCTGGCTGGAGGTCAATCAGTCAGGAATTGTCTACAGTAGAGATGCCTGCTGGGTCGGGATATGATGGATGGAAAGATAATAAGCATCATATAGAGCTCTGCCACTCAAGCTCTACTAATACTATAGTGATAATAACCCCAATGACTGCAGCTGAACTTGTCATTGTCATTAGTAAATGTTTACAAACTGCACTTTGTGGATTCCTCTGTAAAAACTGTAAAACGAAGGATCTAGAAAGTATTTTGCAGTGGTTATCTATATTAGGGGAAAAGCTAGAATCAGTAAATCCATGCATGTCCTCTAATACCCCTCACATTTGGACTGAATTCAAGTATAATGATATCAGCATTTTTGTACTATCAAAAACGAACAAGCTTGAATGCACAGAAAAAAAGCCTAACTTACTAAACTATGGGTCCAAAAGTACAAAATCAGTTATTTAAATTTCTCTCTACTGTTCAGAACATTTGCAAATAATTATAGCTGATGTGCAAAATTGTGCTTTGAATGAGAGAAGGGAATACTGTGGTTCAGAACATTTCCCATGTAACTGGTGTTTTTTGTTTGTTAAAATTGAACTCCAGTAAAATATAGGAGAAACAAACTAATGTAGAACAGAAATCCTAGTTGCCAGCTGTCCCTGATTTTGAACAAAGTCCCTCTGTCCCTCATTCCTCCTCATTTGTCCATAATTTTGGTCTGATCTATATAGTTGTATAGAAAAATGCGCTTTTTATCTTTCAAAAAGTGTTTCCCATTGCAAAACCTTTCATCTAATATCTAAATTGCTGCATTTGTAAATTCCAAAAGCCACTATAAAGGAATAGTAGTGGTAAAAAAGCTCTTGTGGGTTTATGAATCTTTTTTTTTTTTGTACAATTCTACTTTAAGGGGGCGTGGTTGGGGGGGTGTCCTATCCCTACATACTTTTGCTAATAGATGTCCCTCGTTCCATCTCACAAAGTTGGGAGGTACAGTGGATATAAAAAGTCTACACACCCCTGTTATAATGTCAGGTTTCTGTGATGTAAAAAAATGAGACAAAGAGAAATCATTTTAGAACTTTTTCCACCTTTAACCACTTCAGCTTCGGAAAGTTTTACCCCCTCCTGACCAGGCCATTTTTTGCGATACGGCACTGCGTTGTTTTAACTGACAATTGCACGGTCGTGCGACACTGTACCCAAATAAAATTAATGGTCTTTTTTTTCCCGCAAATAGAGCTTTCTTTTGGTGGTATTTGAGCACCTCTGCGGTTTTAATTTTTTGCGCTATAAACAAAAAAAGACCGACAATTTTGAAAAAAAAAAAAACAATATTTTTTTTACTTCTGCTGTAAAACACATCCAATAATTTGTTTTAATATAATTTCTTCATATATGTATTCTGCTACATGTTTGTTTGTAAAAAGAAAACCCAATAAGTGTATAGTGATTGGTTTACGCAAAAGTTATAGTCATAGTTAGCCAGGTTGAAAAAAGACACAAGTCCATCCAGTCCAACCATAAAAAAAACAAAACAAAAAAAAAAACAATATACCCAATACTATACCCACAGTTGATCCAGAGGAAGGCAAAAAACCCCAGCAGAGCATGCTCCAATTTGCTACAGCAGGGGAAAAAATTCCTTCCTGATCCCAGAGAGGCAATCGGATTATCCCTGGATCAACTTTACCTATAAATGTCAGTACCCAGTTATATTATGTACATTTAGGAAAGTATCCAGGCCTTTCTTAAAGCAATCTACAGAGCTGGCCAGAACCACCTCTGGAGGGAGTCTATTCCACATTTTCACAGCTCTTACTGTGAAGAAACCTTTCCGTATTTGGAGATGAAATCTCTTTTCCTCCAGTCGTAAAGAGTGCCCCCTTGTCCTCTGTGTTGACCGTAAAGTGAATAACTCAACACCAAGTTCACTATATGGACCCCTTATATATTTAAACATGTTGATCATATCCCCCCTTATTCTCC
Source organism: Lithobates clamitans (assembly GCA_037952925.1). Lineage (NCBI taxonomy): Eukaryota > Metazoa > Chordata > Amphibia > Anura > Ranidae > Lithobates > Lithobates clamitans. The sequence goes on from JBBGZY010000352.1 coordinate 7,714,454, forward strand.
TCTTCTCAAGAGTGAACAAATTCAGTTCCTCTAATCTTTCCTCATAGCTGAGCTCCCCCATGCCTCTTATCAGTTTGGTTGCCCTTCTCTGCACTTTCTCCAGTTCCCCGATATCCTTTTTGAGAACTGGTGCCCAAAACTGAACGGCATATTCCAGATGAGGTCTTACTAATGATTTGAACAGGGGCAAAATGATATCTCTCTCTCTGGAGTCCATACCTCTCTTAATACAAGAAAGAACTTTGCTCGCTTTGGAAACCGCAGCTTGGCATTGCATGCTATTATTGAGCTTATGATCTACCAAAACCCCCAGATCCTTCTCCACTACAGATTCCCCCAGTTGTACTCCCCCTAGCATGTATGATGCATGCATATTCTTACCCCCCAAGTGCATAACTTTACATTTCTCAACATTAAACCTCATCTGCCACATAGTCGCCCAATTAGACAGTGCATTGAGGTCGGCTTGTAAATTGGAGACATCCTGTAAGGACGTTATTCCACTGCATAGCTTGGTGTCATCTGCAAAGACAGAAATGTTACTTTTGATCCCAGACCCAATATCATTTATAAAGATATTAAAGAGTAAGGGTCCCAGCACTGAACCTTGGGGTACACCACTGATAACCTTAGACCATTCAGAGTAAGAATCATTAACCACTACTCTCTGAATTCTGTCTTTTAGCCAGTTTTCTATCCATTTACAAACTGATATTTCCAACCCTGTAGACTTTAGCTTACACATGAGCCGTGTGTGCGGAACTGTATCGAACGCTTTTGCAAAATCCAAGAAAACCACATCCACAGCCACCCCTCTGTCCAAGGTTTTACTTACCTCTTCATAAAAAGAAATCAGGTTTGTCTGACAACTTCTGTCTTTCATGAACCCATGCTGTCTGTTGCTTAAAATGTTTTTTTCCAGCAAGAACTCGTCTATGTGGTCTTTTATTAAACGCTCCAGTATCTTCCCGACTATAGAAGTTAAACTAACAGGTCTATAGTTACTTGGTAAAGACTTTGATCCCTTTTTAAATATAGGCACCACGTTCGCCCTGCGCCAATCCAGTGGTACCATTCCTGTCATTAATGAGTCCCTAAAAATTAGATACAATGGCTTTGAAATTACAGAGCTCAATTCTTTTAGGATCCGTGGGTGGATGCCATCAGGTCCAGGTGCTTTATCCACTTTTATTCTGTCTAAATATTTCTGGACCATATCCCTTTTGAGCCATTGTGGATCATTGGGGGCTGTGTCAATACCACCCCCATTATGGACATGAGCTTCCCCATGCTCTTTTGTATACACAGAGCTGAAGAAAGTATTTAATAAATTAGCCTTCTCCTTGTCCCCAGTCACCCACTCTAGATTATTTTGTAAAGGGCCTACATGCTCAGACCTGACCTTTTTACTATTAATATATTTGAAGAATTTTTTGGGGTTTGTCCTACTATTTTTTGCGATCTGTCGTTCCTTTTGAATTTTTGCACCCTTGATTTCCTTTTTACATATTCTGTTAAATTCTTTGTAGCATTTAAACAACTCTAGTGTTCCTTCATTTTTATATTTTTTAAAAGCTCTTTTCTTATTGTTTATAGCTTTTCTAACTTTGACCGTGAGCCACATAGGTTTTCTTTTTAGCCTTTTAAACTTATTGCCCATGGGAATATACTTTGCAGTGAGGTCCCAAACAGTCTTTTTGAAGAAGTTATAGCGTTTACAAACTATGGGATAGATTTATAGACTTTTTTTTATTTTTTATTATTGTTTTTACTAGTAATGGCAGCGATCAGCGATTTTTAGCAGGACTGTGACATTGAGGCGGACAAATTTGACACTAAGTTACACTTTTTGGGGACTAGTGACACCAATACAGTGATCAGTGCTAAGAAAAAATGCAGTCACTGTATAAATGACGCTGGCAGGGAAGGGGTTAACATCAGTGGCGATCAAAGGATTAAGTGTGTCCCTAGGGAGAGCTTTCTAACTGTGGGGGGAATGTTGTGACTGGAGGAAAACAGAGATCCGTGTTTCCTCCGTCACAGAATGGCGGTCTGCCTTGTTTACACTCTCCTGTGAACGATCGCAGAGGGCCGCCTGGACCCACTGATTGGCCCCCGCTGTGTCCATCCACAGCAGGAGCGGAGCTCTGGTAGCATGCCCACATGCCCCAGAGCCGACTTGAGCAATCACATACAGGTATGTGTTTTTGTGCTTAAGGGCCACCCTGCCACATTATATGTACATGGGGCGGTCCTTAAGGTTAATGTGACCTATAAACTGTACAACTCAGTTGATCAACAAACTGAAATTTAGGTGGAGGAAAGTAAAAATAAAAAAATAAAATATTATGGTTGCATAAGTGTACACACCCTTAACCTAATACTTTGTTGAAGCACCTTTTGATGTTATTACAGCACTCAGTCTTTTTGGATATGAGTCTATCAGCATGGCACATCTTGACTTGGCAATAATTTGCCCACTCTTCTTTGCCAAAACACTCCAAATCTGTCAGTTTGTGAGGACGTCTCCTGTGCATAGCCCTCTTGAGATCACTCCACACATTTTCAATTGGATTCAGGTCTGGACTCTGGCTGGGCCATTTCAAAACTTTAATCTTCTTCTGGTGAAGCCATTCCTTTGTTGATTTGGATGTATGCTTTGGGTCGTTGTCATACTAAAAGATGAAGTTCCTCTTCATGTTCAGTTTTCTAGCAGAAGCCTAAAGGTTTTGTGCCAAAATTGACTGGTGTTTGGAACTGTTCATAATTCCCTCTACCTTGACTAAGGCCCTGTTCCAGCTGAAGGGAAACAGCCCCAAAGCATGATGCTGCAACCACCTTGCTTCACAGTGGGTATGGTGTTCTTTTGGTGATGTGCAGTGTTGTTTTTGTGCCAAACATATGTTTTGGAATTATGGCCAAAAAGTTCAACTTTGGTTTTATCAGACCATAACACATTTTCCCACATGCTTTTGGGAGACTTCAGATGTGTTTTTGCAAAATTCATCCTGGCTTGGATGTTTTTCTTCATAAGAAAAGGCTTCCGTCTTGCCACTCTACCCCATAGCCCAGACATATGAAGAATACGGGAGATTGTTGTCACATGTACCCCACAGCCAGTACTTGCTAGGTATTTCTGCAGCTCCTTTAAAGTTGCTGTAGGCCTCTTGGCAGCCTCCCTGATCAGTTTTCTTCTCGTCTTTTCATCAATTTTGGAGGGATGTCCAGTTCTTGATAATGTCACTGTTGTGCCATATTCTCCCAGCTTGATGATGACTGTCTTCACTGTGTTCCATGGTATATCTAATGCCTTGGAAATTCTTTTATACCCTTCTCCTGACTGATACCTTTTAACAATGAGATCCCTCTGATGCTTTGGAAGCTCTCTGGCTTTTGCTGGAGGATGCAACTAAGAAATGTCAGGAAAGACCTACTAGAACAGCTGAACTTTATTTGGGGTTAATCAGAGGCACTTTAAATTATGGCAGGTGTGTAATGACTCCTATTTACCATGAGTATGAATGTGATTGCTTTATTCTGAACACAGATACATCCTGTTATAAGAGGGTGTACACACTTATGCAACCACATTATTTTTTTTTTTTTTCAACTGAGTTGTACAGTTTATAGGTCACATTAAAGGTGGAAAAAGTTCTGAAATGATTTACCCTATTTTTTTACATCACAGAAACCTGACATTTTAACAGGGGTGTGTAGAATATTTATATCCACTGTATACAGAAATGAGTATAGTGTATATCTAAAGCTAGCCATGGATGGATCAAGATTCAAATGGTTCAGCAGGTTCATCTAAAGATTGAATTCTGCTAGACAGGAATGTTGAAAAACTTTAGTTCGATTTGTGCATCTAATATTTCTTTTTCTTTTTTGATCAGCCCACTGGGGAACACCACACTGGGAATTTCCAGCCAGTAAATTATTGTGGCCGGATAACATGACAGGTTTCTAAAAACTCAGTGGGTGTCGGCACCTGCTGCTTCCTTACAGTGGAACTTTACCTATAATAACTTGTTCTTTAGCAAGGAACATACAGTACATTCCATATTAATAATTATGCTACCGAAATTAGTGTGTGCTGTAAATTGCCTCCAGCATTGCTCCTGTTTCTTCTTGCTGGAGGCTGCCATTTTGCTGAAGCCCAGAGCCTCAGAGCAACAGTAAATCTTTAGGCTGCATTTGCGGTGCTGAAAAATATAGAGCAACTGAGCATGTGCAGAGCAAAATGTGACAGTCTATTACTGGAAAGTACCTCTTTAAAGAAGAGCTTCAGCCAGGTTTCCAAAAATGAAAAGTCAGTGGCTATAAAAACTGTAGCTGCTGAATTTTAATAAACAGACACTCACCTGTCCAGGGATCCAGCGCCCATCTCAGCCAGGCCAGTTCTTTGCCGGTCTTCAGTAGGGATGGTCCCGATGTTTGAGTCGAACATCATGTGTTCGTTTTTTCGCAGAACAAACGAACATATGGGGCGTTCGCGCCAAATTTGAGTGCCGCGGAGCACCCCACAATGCACTGCGAGATCGCAATGCATAGATGGCTGCTGATTGGCCAGAGCATGCACCTGACCTGCATGCTTTGGCCAATCACAGTGCAATCTGCTGTGAGAGCCATGATTGGCCAAAGGCAGGGTGCCTTTGGCCAATCATGGCTCAGGGGCGAAGTCCACACCCCACACTATATAAGGCTGCTTACATGGGGGCCGTATATAGTATTTATGAATGGAGATTAGGCAGGGTATTTAATGTAGTGTAGTGTGAAGTCGGTCAGTCAGCCAGCTTAGTGTATATAATGCCGCGTACACACGGTCGGACTTTCTATCCTACTTTGTCCGGCACACTTTCCGACGGACTTTGTCCGCCAGGTGCGCCGGACTTTAAAACGGACGGACTTGCCCACACACGCCGGGACTTTCCGGCGGGCTAAGTCCGCCCGTCTTTCCAACGGACTTTCGCCGGAGTTCCGGCGGACTTTCAGAATGAACGGACTTGCCCACACACGGACAAGTCCGTTCATTTTGAACGTGACTCAGGTGCGACGGGACTAGAAAAGGATGTCAATCTTTCCACTTTTATCGGCGAGATTGACACCTTGCGAGCCCCGTCGCGGGGCATACCAGGCCCTTAGGTCTGGTATGGATTATAAGGGGAACCCCCCTACGCTGAAAAAACGGAGTGGGGTCCCCCCTAAAATCCATACCAGACCCCGATCCGAGCACGCAGCCTGGCCGGTCAGGAAAGGGGGTGGGGACGAGCAAGCGCCCCCCCCCTCCTGAACCGTACCAGGCCGCATGCCCTCAACATGGGGGGTGGGTGCTTTGGGGGAGGGGGGCGCCCTGCGCCCCCCCCCCAAAGCACCTTGTCCCCATGTTGATGAGGACAAGGGCCTCTTCCCGACAACCCTGGCCGTTGGTTGTCGGGGTCTGCGGGCGGGGGCTTATCGGAATCTGGGAGCCCCCTTTAATAAGGGGGCCCCCAGATCCCGGCCCCCCACCCTATGTAAATGAGTATGGGGTACATGGTACCCCTACCCATTTACCTAGGAAAAAAGTGTAAGTAATAAAACACACTACACAGGTTTTTAAAATATTTTATTAAACAGCTCCGGGGGGGGGATCTTCCTCCGGCTTCGGGGGTCTTCTTCCGGCTTCGGGGGTCCCTCCGCTTCATCTTCTCCCGGCGTCCGGTTGGTTCTTCTCCGCTCTCCGGCCTCTTCTCGCGGTGTCGCAGGTCTTCGGCCGGCCCCTCCGCTGTCTTCATGTAGCTCTATTGCCAGCGGAGGTCCGGGCTTCTTGGCTTGGCTTCTCTTCTCTTCTCTTCCCCCAGATGTTGACACGACGCTCTCTCCGGCTGGACTGGTCTCTGAGGGCTGCGTTGTGACTTATATAGGCGGAGACCCCGCCCCCATATGATGTCACAGTCCTTGGGCATGCTGGGACTGTGACGTTTTAGGGGGCGGGGTCGACCACGCCCCCTAAAACGTCACAGTCCCAGCATGCCCAAGGACTGTGACATCATATGGGGGCGGGGTCTCCGCCTATATAAGTCACAACGCAGCCCTCAGAGACCAGTCCAGCCGGAGAGAGCGTCGTGTCAACATCTGGGGGAAGAGAAGAGAAGAGAAGCCAAGAAGCCAAGAAGCCCGGACCTCCGCCGCTGGCAATAGAGCTACATGAAGACAGCGGAGGGGCCGGCCGAAGACCTGCGACACCGCGAGAAGAGGCCGGAGAGCGGAGAAGAACCAACCGGACGCCGGGAGAAGATGAAGCGGAGGGATCCCCGAAGCCGGAAGAAGACCCCCGAAGCCGGAGGAAGATCCCCCCCCCCGGAGCTGTTTAATAAAATATTTTAAAAACCTGTGTAGTGTGTTTTATTACTTACACTTTTTTCCTAGGTAAATGGGTAGGGGTACCATGTACCCCATACTCATTTACATAGGGTGGGGGGCCGGGATCTGGGGGCCCCCTTATTAAAGGGGGCTCCCAGATTCCGATAAGCCCCCGCCCGCAGACCCCGACAACCAACGGCCAGGGTTGTCGGGAAGAGGCCCTTGTCCTCATCAACATGGGGACAAGGTGCTTTGGGGGGGGGGCGCAGGGCGCCCCCCTCCCCCAAAGCACCCACCCCCCATGTTGAGGGCATGCGGCCTGGTACGGTTCAGGAGGGGGGGGGCGCTCGCTCGTCCCCACCCCCTTTCCTGACCGGCCAGGCTGCGTGCTCGGATCGGGGTCTGGTATGGATTTTAGGGGGGCCCCCACGCCGTTTTTTCGGCGTAGGGGTTCCCCTTTATAATCCATACCAGACCTAAGGGCCTGGTATGCCCCGCGCTCGCCGCAATAGGAAGATTTGTTTTTCCTATTGCAGCGAGCGCGAGATGCAATACCCTGCCCTCGTGTCGTATTTGGTCTGTCGGACCAGCCTACACACGAGCGGGCTTTCCGTCGGACCAGCACACACACGAGCGGACTTTCCGCCCGAAACTGAGTCCGACGGAAAGATTTGAAACTTTCTTCAAATCTAGGTCCGGCGGGCTTTTGGGAAGAAGTCCGCCGGAAAAGTCCGCCGCCGCCCACACACGGGCGGATTGTCCGGCACACTCTGGTCCGCCGGACCAAGTATGCCGGAAAGTCCGACCGTGTGTACGCGGCATAACAGTGTAAGGCAGTGTATATTTTATATGACAGTGTAGTGTAGAGTATTTAACAGTGTAGGGCAGAGTATGTAACAGTGTACTGCAGAGTATATAACAGTTTACTATGGAGTATATATTACAGTGTAGGGCAGAGTATATAGCACAGTGTACTGCATAGTATATATTACAGTGTAGAGCAGAGTATATAACACAGCATATTGTGGAATATATAGTACAGTGTAGGGCAGGGTATATAGCACAGTGTAGGGCAGAGTATATAGTACAGTGTACTGTGGAGTATATAGTACAGTGTAGGTCAGATTATATAACACAGTGTATATATAATACAGTTCAAAGTATATAGTGCAGTGGGTATAGTACATATAAGGCAGTTCAGAGTATATAGTGCAGTCCGTATAGTATATATACTGCAGTTTAGTGTATATAGTGCAGTCCGTATAGTATATATAAGGCAGTTCAGAGTATAAAGTGCAGTCCGTACAGTATATATACTGCAGTTCAGAGTATATAGTGCAGTGCGTATAGTGTATAAAATACAGCTCAGAGTATATAGTGCAGTCCGCATAGTATATATAATGCAGTTCAGAGTATATAGTGCAGTCCGCATAGTATATATAATGCAGTTCAGCGTATATAGTGCAGTCTGTATAGTATATATAAGGCAGTTCAGAGTATATAGTGCAGTCCGTACAGTATATATACTGCAGTTCAGAGTACATAGTGCAGCCCATATAGAGTGTATATACTGCAGTTCAGAGTATATAGTGCAGTCCGTATAGCATATATACTGCAGTTCAGAGCATATAGTGCAGTTCATATAGTATAAATAATGCAGTTCAGAGTATATAGCGCAGTCCGTATAGTGTATATATAATGCAGTTCAGAGTATATAGTGCAGTCAGTGGAGTATATATAATACAGTGCAGGGTATATAGTGCAGTGCAGAGTATATAATACAGTGTATTGAAGTGGTTAAGGGGAACCCTGTGACAGAATTAAGAAAAAAAAGGCATGGAGTCAAAATCCATCCCCCAAAATCCATATCAAGCCCTTTGGGTCTGGTATAGGTTTTAAAAAAAAAACACAACTGACCCCTTTTGACAATTCCTTTATTAAAAAAGAAAAAAAAAAAGTGTCCTGCGATGTCCATCCATCTATCACGGCGCCGACGGACCCGAAATATAGAAAAAGATTAAAAAGCTCCGCCTCGATGGAAGGCCTCATGGTGACTGCTGTCTCTTGGCTTTGGCAGCCATTATATAGGCAAGGGCGGGGCCAACCGGTGACGTAACCAAAACGTCCCTTCTGATGTCATGTGACGTCAGAGGGGGGCGGGGTCATCCGGTTACATCAGCAGGTGGCCCTGCCCTAGCCTATATAAGAGCTGTCAAAGCAAAAAGACAGTAGTCACGGGAGGCATCCCATGGAGGCGAAGTTCTTTCGTTTGTTTTTTTTCTACTTTTTGGGTCCATCGGGTGGCATAATTGAAGATGGGTGGACATCACGGGACACTTTTCTTATTTTTTCTTTTTTAATAAATTAATTGTCAAAAACTGTCTGTTGTGGTTTTTACTTTTTGACACTTTTTTGGTGAATGGGTAAGGGTACAATGTACCCGATACCCATTCACATGGGGGGGTGGGATCTAGGGGCATGTGGCCTGGTACAGTTCAGGAGAGGGAGGGGGCACTCGCTCGTCCCCCTCTATCCTGACCTCCAGGCTACATGCTCATATAAGGGTCTGGTATGAATTTTGGGGGGACCCCCACGCCATTTTTTTTTAAATTTTGGTGTGGAGTTCCCTTGAAAATCCATACCAGATCCAAAGGGCCTGGTATGGACTGAGGGGGTACCCACAACATTTTTTTCCTTGATTTTTCATCTATATTGCCGGGATCTGGCAATACATTACAGCCACGAGCAAAGTTTAGATGACATTTTTTCCTTTAGAAATGTAATTTTGCTGTTCTTCACATCACACAGATGCGCCACTTTACAGGCAGACTAAGGGGACCCCCCAGGCAAAATATATAAAGAAATATTCAATTTTTATTGTTTAATTTTAAGCATTATTAAATTCACTGCACCTGAAAAAACTTTCAAAAACTTTGTTTTGCATTGATACATGTCTCCTGCCTTTAAAATGAGCACTTTTGGATTTTCCATGTTCATGTCCCATAGACTTTAATACAGTTCGCATGTTCGCTAGAAATTTTTGCCTGTTCGCATGTTCTGGTGTGAACCGAACTGGGGTTGTTCGGCCCATCCCTAGTCTTCAGGTCCCCCAACTGTGGGAAGCCGGCTATGACTCCTTGTGGCTTCACAGTTGGCTTCCCAATGCATATGCGTAAGACCCACTGCCTCCTGTGAATGGTCCCACTTGTTCCAAGAGCTTGTAGGCAGTGATATTGTCAAAAGTATTGGGACGCCTGCCTTTACACGCACATGAACTTTAATGGCATCCCAGTCTTAGCCCATAGGGTTTAACCACTTAACAACCGGCCAAATGACGGCTATAGGGCGGTTGCATAACTCTGGGAGGGCGTACTATGATGTCTTCCCAGAATCCCGTTCTCGCGCGCCCCCTGGGGCACACACCCGAACACATCCGTGACCGCACGGATCACAGTAAACGGACGCTGATAGCGGCCATTTACCACGTGATTGCTCTGTCAAATGATGGAGCGATCACATGTAAACAAACCGGCGTGATATCCAGTTCCTCTTTCCCCTCTCCGTCCAGTGTGAGCGGAGAGGGGAGAGATCGGTGGCAGCAGCGCTGTGGGCTGCATGTGTAGTGTCCACAGCGCTGATATGTGACAAATCCATCCATCCATTGTCAGCCATGCATACCTATCCATACTCTGCATACCCATCCATACTCAGCATACCCATCCATACTCTGCATACCCATCCATCCATCCTCAGCATACCCATCCCTACTCTGCATACCCATCCATACTCTGCATACCCATCCATACTCAGCATACCCATCCATACTCTGCATACCCATCCATCCATACTGATCCATCTATCCTCTGCATACCCATCCATCCATCCATACTCTGCATACCCATCCATACTCTGTATACCCATCCATCCATCCATACTCTGCATACCCATCCTTACTCAGCATACTCATCCATCCATCCATGCTCACCCATCCATACTCAGCATACTCATCCATCCATTCTCATCCATACTCAGCATACTTATCCATCCATCCATGCTCAGCCATCCATCCATCCATGCTCAGCCATCCATCCATCCTCAGCAATACTCATCCATGCTCAGCCATCCCATCCACCCCCATCCATAATTAGCCATACCCAGCAATACTCAGCCGTACCCAGCCATACCCAGCCATACTCAGCCCTACCCAGCTGTACCCAGCTGTACTCAGCCATACCCAGCCGTACTCAGTCGTACCCAGCCATACTCAGCTGTACCCAGCCATACTCAGCCGTACCCAGCCATCCCATCTATACCCAGCCATACTCAGTCGTACCCATCCTTACTCAGCCGTACCCGGCCATACTCATTCATGCTCAGCTATCCCCATCCACGGCTCATCCATCCCCATTCATGCTCATCTGTGCCACATCAATTATCATCCATGCCACATCCATGCCACTACAGTGCCTCACAAAAGTTTAATAGGTAGTCAAATTAGATTTGAAACTTATGTCCCTAGAACACCTGATGGTGCTCCCTGCATGTTGGTCCTCTGTATGTGGCCACGCTGTGGAAAAGTCTCACACATGTGGTATCGCCGTACTCAGGAGGAGTAGGAGAATCTATTTTGGGGTGTAATTTTTGGTATGTGCATGCTATGTGTTAGAAACATTGTGTAAATGGACAACGTTATATAAAAAAAAGCATTTTCATTTTCTTTACACATTTTCCAAAAACTTGTAGAAAAAAAATGCCATGTTCAAAAGACTCGATATGCCTCATAGATTATACATTGGGTTGTTTTCTTTCCAAAATGGGGTCATTTTTGGGGCATTTCCATTGTCCTGCTTCTCCAGGGCCTTCAAAAGTGTAAGAGCTAGTCAAGAAATTTTATGTGTAATTTATTCTCCTAGAACACCTGAAGGTGCTTCCTCAATGTTGGGCCTCTGTATGTGGCCACTCTGTGTAAAAGTCTCACACATGTGGTATCGCCATACTCAGGAGGAGTAGCAGAATGTGTTTTTGGGTGTAATTTGTGCTATGCATACGCTGTGTGTGAGAAATAACCTGCTAATATAACAATTTTGTGAAAAAAATTTTTAAAAAAATTTGATTTTACAAAGAATTGTGGGAAAAAATTACAACTTCAAAAAGCTCACCATGCCTCTTACTAAATACCTTGGAATGTCTAGTTTCCAAAAAGGGGACATTTGGGGGGTATTTGTACTTTCCTGGCTTGTTATTGTCTCAAGAAATTAGATAGGCTGTCAGTACTTCAGGTGTGATCAATTTTCAGAGATTGGCACCATAGCTTGTGGACTCTATAACTTTCACAAAGACCAAATAATATACACTGATTTGGGTTATTTTTACCAAAGATATGTAGCAGTAAAAATTTTGGCCAAAATATATGAAGAAAAATTACTAATTTGCAAAATTTTATAACAGAAACAAAGAAAAATGCATTTTTTTTACAGAATTTTTGGTATTTTTTCTTTTATAGCACAAAAAATAAAAAACACAGTGGTGATTAAATACCACAAAAAGAAAGCTCTATTTGTGTGAAAAAAGGACAACATTTTCATATAAATACAGTGTTGCATGAATGTGTAATTGTCATTCAAAATGTGAGAGCACCGAAAGCTTAAAATTGGTCTGGTTAGGAAGGGGGTTTAAGTGCCCAGTGGTCAAGTGGTTTAATATTGAGTTGACCCACCTTTTGCAGCTATACCAGCTTCAACTCTTCTAGGAATGCTGTCCACAAGGTTTAGAAGTGTGTCTAAGGAATGTTTGACCATTCTTCCAGAAGCGCATTTGTGAGGTCAGGCACTGATGTTGGATGAGAAGGCCTGGCTCACAGGCTCTGCTCTAATTCATCCCTAAGGTGTTCTATTGGATTGAGGTCAGGACTCTGTGCAGGCCAGTCAAGTTGCTTCACCCAAAACTGGCTCATCCATGTCTTTATGGACCTTACTTTGTGCACTGGTCCAAATCATTTGGTGGAGGGGGATTATGGTGTGGGGTTGTTTTTCAGGGGTTGGAATTGGCCCCTTATTTCCAGTGAAGTGACCTCTTAAGGTGTCAGCATACCAAGACATTTTGAACAATTTTATTCTCCCAACTTTGTTGGAACAGTTTGGGGATGTCCCCTTCCTGTTTTTTGACTGCGTACAAGTGCACAAAGCCAGGTCCATAAAGACATGGATGAGCGTGTTTGGAAGCGGTAGGAGCATCAAAAGGAGCCATTCAGGTATGCTGCAGTGGAAGGAGAATGTCACAGGGTATCAGTGGAAAGGAGACCTATATGGAAAATGAAATTGCATCATAGAAAGATCAAGTGGCTTTGCCTGCTGCACAGATCTAAGCTGGGGCAATGTTGTCTAAATCTCAAGATCAAATGGAGCAAATTTGCAAATCCTTCAGCAGGTAAAACTGCTCTCATACATGTATTTAACATAAGTATTTATCTATTTGCCGCTTTATTATTATTATACAGGATTGAAATGCTTTACAACATGAGGACAGACATTACAGTTACAATACAGCTCAACGCAAAAGGAATTAGCAGGCTCTGCTTGTTAGAGTCAGTGGAGGATTAAGGTGGTCATGGGCCCTTAGGCTACTTTTTGTGTGGACCCCTCCTAAGCATGCTTTACTAGAAAATCATATTTTCTATTGGACATTTTGCCACTTTGCTGTCCTGTAGCACCCAGGCAGTGAGGTATCATTTGAAGACCAATTTGACCTTATGAACCCTGGCAACATATAGGGATAAAGTGAGACTGAGCCCAACACAGTGCACACCCCTATCTCTATTGCTCCCAATGGGGAAGTAATGTACTAATACAATACAGTTTTAAGAAAGGAAAAAGGATAAAATTATAAATGACATTAGGCTATAATAATTTCCATAAAGTTCATGGAATAATAGCACTTGTGGAAGGCAGCCTTATTGAAGAAAAAGAAGCAATCCTCTGAGCACTCTGAAAATGAAACAAAGGTGCCACTCTAAGTGATATTTTTTATTAATTTATATATATTTATGTATATGTAGAATAAAAACAATGTAAAAATGGATGCGGGGACATTTTTGATAGTGCTGTGTGGGCCCATGAAACAAGAAATGGCGTGTAATGCTGAAAAAAGGAGGGGATAAAGAATGTGCGAGATGAAAAAATGGGTTTGAAGAAATAATGATGATGGGTGGTTTCATGGTTTCCTGAATAGCTCTGAACGATCGCAGCATTATCCAATGCACCAAGCGTTTTGTCAACCTATCAGTGTCACTCACTGGCTGTATAAACCCTGCCCAATCACAGCCCACGTTAGGCCTGAGGAAGGAGCGTAGCTCCAAAAAAGTGTCGCCTATTCGTGTCCGCTTCCGGAAGTGACGTCATCCTCCTGGTTCCAACGGCAGGAAGTGCCAGCATCCATCGGCGCAGCCTGTCCATCAGACACCACTGCAATCCAGGAAACGGACCAGACTCAATTCCAGGATATCCGGCAGCTTTTGCCAACATGCTTGTTCACTATGTACCTTTGTGAGTACCTTTTTACAGTTTTATTAAACTCCATGTTTTTTACTGCACTTAGAGTGGCGCCTTTGTTTCATTTTCAGAGTGCATATAACACGCACCCTAACATTAAGAGGGAAGTTTCAGGAAAAAAAACTTCCTACAGCCCCCTGCACAGTACACAGCCCCCCTGCACAGTACACAGCCCCCCTGCACAGTACACAGATATGTGTCAAAGGCTACACTCGGGAAGGAGGTGGAGCAGGAGAAGGGGAGCGGCCAGACAGAGCGGCTTTAATTGAGATATTAAGAGACTTCCATTTACATTGAGAGTGACACACGAGGAGCTGTGCATGAGAAAGGGCTGGCAGTAATGTTTTCTCAACTTTAAAGTATGCTGGCAGCGCTGTCCCAGGGCCAGGAGAGGCGGTACAGCTGGCCTGACACCCCCCCAATGGGTGGCACCCGGGGCGGACCCCCTGATCCCCGCCCCCTGTTGGTAAAAAAACATTTATCGGCGTATTCGTATAACACACAGGCATGGTTTTTATTCTACATATACATAAATATATATGAATTAATAAAAATATCATGGCCAATCAGGGGCCCTTGCACACGTGGGGCCCTAGGCTGCAGCCTAGACCAGCCTGTGCATTAATCCGCCCCTGGTTACAGCTTACAATCTAAACCGGTATAGACTTTTATGTGCATAAACCATGTTTAGGAGGAGGAGAATAAAGATCATTTAGGACCACATCACAGTGTCTGCTGACAGCACACCCCAGCCAGTTATACTTATTCAGTCATGCTCCCACACTGCCTCCCTGGCTAGCAGAGGGAGGTTACTAGGCATGAAGGTACTCATGGGCTCCTGTGACTTTGCCCTAAGCAGCCATTCACCGGTCATGAACCATTGTCATGAGCAGGTGTGACCAAAACCGTGTGATCTGCGACAGAGGACACCAAAACGTATATAAATGAAAATATATTAATTTATTAAAGAAAGTGAGTAATATAATATAACCAACTCCAATATGACACAGTGTAATAACCAACCACGGACAGAGACCCACAAATAACAACAGACAGATAAGTGCAATAAATGGGAAATACCAGGTTCATAAACAATAGCCAGGCCAGGGTCATACACAGCAGATCAGCAAGGGATGTTCCAGAGACATAAACGTAAGCCAGGCCAAGGTCATACACAGGGAGATCAGCAGATGGGGTATGGAACACAGGACAGAGAGAGGATGAATGGGTCAGGCTGCAGGCAGGGATGCAGGGTAACAGGTGGGACAGGATAGGGTCCCAGACAGGGAGACAGGACCAGGGGACAGGATCAGGGCACAGGATCAGGTTCAGGGCACAGGATCAGATAGCTAGCAGGTCAGGAGGCAATGACGAAGTCAAGGCAAACATGTGAATGTTTGCCGGGTATTTATAGGCTTGTGATTGGCCTCAAGTGACACCTGATTGCAGGAGGCACTGTCTGCTCCATACTGCCAGGATCCATCCGCTGGTGGACGCCAGTACTGTGGCCCAAAGATGATATACTATCAACAGGGAAAAGCTCTCCTGACAGTTCCAAACTGCCAGGAGACACCTACTGGTGGACCTCAGTACTGCATGCCAAATAACAGGTATTACCAGCGGATGGAACATTTCCTGACAGTACCCCCCCTCAAAAGAGCGGCCTCCGGATGCTCCAATTGGTTGTATTTGTCCATAGTGTATGGCATCAAGCAGAACAACAGGTGGCGCAGCAGGCATGGGCACATCAGGCTGGAGGGCGGCAGGCATGGACACACCAGGCTGGAGGGCGGCAGGCATGGACACACCAGGCTGGAGGGCGGCAGGCATGGACACCAGGCTGGAGGGGGGCAGACACCCGGACACCAGGCTGGAGGGGGGCAGACACCTGGACACCAGGCTGGAGGGGGGCAGACACCCGGACACCAGGCTGGAGGGGGGCAGACACCCGGACACCAGGCTGGAGGGGGGCAGACACCCGGACACCAGGCTGGAGGGGGGCAGACACCCGGACACCAGGCTGGAGGGGGGCAGACACCCGGACACCAGGCTGGAGGGGGGCAGACACCCGGACACCAGGCTGGAGGGCAGACACCTGGACACCAGGCTGGAGGGCAGACACCCGGACACCAGGCTGGAGGGCAGACACCCGGACACCAGGCTGGAGGGCAGACACCCGGACATCAGGCTGGAGGGCAGACTCCCGGACATCAGGCTGGAGGGCAGACTCCCGGACATCAGGCTGGAGGGCAGACTCCCGGACATCAGGCTGGAGGGCAGACTCCCGGACATCAGGCTGGAGGGCAGACTCCCGGACATCAGGCTGGAGGGCAGACTCCCAGACATCAGGCTGGAGGGCAGACTCCCAGACATCAGGCTGGAGGGCAGACACCCGGACATCAGGCTGGAGGGCAGACACCCGGACATCAGGCTGGAGGGCAGACACCCGGACATCAGGCTGGAGGGCAGACACCCGGACATCAGGCTGGAAAGCTGGAACGTCAGACTGGAAAGCTGGAACGTCAGACTGGAAAGCTGGAACGTCAGACTGGAAAGCTGGAACGTCAGACTGGAAAGCTGGAACGTCAGACTGGAAAGCTGGAACGTCAGACTGGAAGACTGGAATGTCAGACTGCAAAGCTGGAACGTCAGACTGCAAAGCTGGAACGTCAGACTGGAAAGCTGGAACGTCAGACTGGAAAGCTGGAACGTCAGACTGGAAAGCTGGAACATCAGACTGGAAGGCTGAAACATCAGACTGGAAGGCTGAAACATCAGACTGGAAAGCTGGAACATCAGACTGGAAAGCTGGAACATCAGACTGGAAAGCTGGAACATCAGACTGGAAATTGGGAGCAGGTTGGGTTACTGGCAGGATTGTGTGAGTGGGGAAGAACTTCCGTTTCTTCTTAGGCTTAACTACTGAAGATCTGTAGGTGAGGGGTGCAGCAGACTGGAGAGGAAGATTGGGATATGGCAGAGAAGAGGTAACAGTGGCTGGAGGAAGTTCGTGTGGGTTTGCAGGCAGCAGGGAAGAGACAGGTGGGTTGAATGCAGGATAGGTACAGGGAGCAGAGACTGGATATGAGTATTTGGTTGGCAGCAGCGTATACTGAGCTGCAACTGCGGTTGACATGGGTGATGGGGAAACATACATTTGGGTAGGTTGGTGTTTGGTGGCAGAGGTGGTTTGTTTGACTGGAGCTGCTTGCATCATGTCAGACCATGCTGAAAGTATAGGTTGTACAAACTGTGCTTTTAAACCTCCCTGTCTAACAAAAGACTGAGCAGACACAATGCACTCAGCAATCACCTGTGAGGAACAGGCTGAATAGTGCTCACAAAAATCGTCTGGATCATCTTCAAAAAGCCAAACTAGTGATACAACCTGATTCATATCAAAAGGAGGAGTGAAATCATCACGGCCCCCAGGAATACAGGGCAGGGCCAGCTCAGTGCATAGTTTGATCAAAGGCTGTACCTCCCCAAACAATACACAACCCCGATCGACCAGGGAGTGAGCCAAACGTATTGTGGCAAACAACTGGTCACTAGACCATCCTTTCAAAGTCTGGCGGCAATAATCACCACTTTCAGATGCCAGCAGAGAAAAATAAATAACCTCATCGGCATTCATGTTTGCAACCAACTGAATCAAAATGGTTCCCCTGTGCAGCCACTTCTGGTCAGGGATGGCCTTGACTTACTGTCATGAGCAGGTGTGACCAGAACCGTGTGATCTGCGACAGAGGACACCAAAACGTATATAAATGAAAATATATTAATTTATTAAAGAAAGTGAGTAATATAATATAACCAACTCCAATATGACACAGTGTAATAACCAACCACAGACAGACCCACAAATAACAACAGACAGATAAGTGCAATAAATGGGAAATACCAGGTTCATAAACAATAGCCAGGCCAGGGTCATACACAGCAGATCAGCAGGGGATGTTCCAGAGACATAAACGTAAGCCAGGCCAAGGTCATACACAGGAAGATCAGCAGATGGGGTATGGAACACAGGACAGGGAGAGGATGGATGGGTCAGGCTGCAGGCAGGGATGCAGGGTAACAGGTGGGACAGGATAGGGTCCCAGACAGGGAGACAGGACCAGGGGACAGGATCAGGGCACAGGCTCAGGTTCAGGTTCAGGTTCAGGGCACAGGATCAGATAGCTAGCAGGTCAGGAGGCAATGACGAAGTCAAGGCAAACATGTGAATGTTTGCCGGGTATTTATAGGCTTGTGATTGGCCTCAAGTGACACCTGATTGCAGGAGGCACTGTCTGCTCCATACTGCCAGGATCCATCCGCTGGTGGACGCCAGTACTGCGGCCCAAAGATGATATACTATCAACAGGGAAAAGCTCTCCTGACAGTTCCAAACTGCCAGGAGACACCTACTGGTGGACCTCAGTACTGCATGCCAAATAACAGGTATTACCAGCGGATGGAACATTTCCTGACAACCATGTCCAGTGGCAGACCCACAACTTCTCTCTTTTTAAATGTTGACACCACCTAACACTGGAGCTTAGACAGGATATGATGCTGCAGTGAAGAGACAGCAAGGAAAGTGTGGCTTAAAAAGTGTAATAGCCTGGTAGGGGATCATGGATTTCTTAGAATCTTCAGAGACTCCATGAGTAAAGCTTGCTATACACTAGTAATTTTTTTTTTTTGCAAAAATAAGCTATGATTTCCTGATAGTAGTCTGTGACATGGCTATATTTGGCCAATGATGTCATCATTATTCTTGCCCCTTCCCTTAAGCTTGGGGAGCTGCCATTTAATGAGTGGTTATCTGGATTGTGTTCAGGTCATCTGGATTTTTTTTTCTGTTAGACCTTTTAAAGAGAAATAATAATATCTTTTGCATTTTTATGTCATGAGCCCCATAGGAAAGTGATGGAGGAGTCACAATGATTTCATCTGTTTCCCAACTTTTGATGAATTAGCTATCTGTAAATACTATAAAACAAACTATTTGCAAAGCAGAAACCAAAGATATTTACATGTTCTGGGTTGTTAAATAGAAGGGCCTGATATCGCAGTAAAAGTTGATGATACATACACTTGACTGGATTGTTCTCAAGAAGAAATCACACATCTCGAAACCTATTGTGAAGACTCCAAGAGTTGTTTATCCAGCTGAATTCTATCCAAATATTTATTGAGTCTGGCCAAAGTTAATTTCAAACACTTAAAGGAAACCTATGAACTCTTTTCTACCCAGTAGTATTTCAGAAAATATATGACGTTCAAATAATATAAATTATATTCCATCCTCTAGATATAATCGTGATTTCAGTAACTACTGGTGCAATAGTCATTCTGTATAACATAAAAATATATTATTTAGATTTAGAGCATATTAGAAGTAAGAATGGTTTTAAATATACCAATCATTGTGGTGAATGACATATAACATATACCGGGAAAAATAGTCCACATATGAGAATGACTAGCACAAGGTTGTCTCCCAGGGGCTATACATCATTGTCTAAATATTCAAATTTTACTACACATTCTGGACAATTTCTCAGTCTCATATTTGGACTATTTTTCCCGGTGGGTGTCCTCATTGCTTGGTGGGCTTTGAAGCCCATAGTTGGCTCCACTCCCTCTTTGGTACTGAGTCCACTCTTTGTGCATTATTTTGCCCCTGTCCCTGGAACCGTCTGTCTTTTTCTGCCCCTCTCTTACTAGCAGATTGGGCTGGCCTGACCTATCTGTGCATAGATCCTGACGGTGGTGTAGTAGAACCTGCATCCTGAAGGAGCCTAACGGTGAAATGCGTAGATACACAAGGGCTCACTGAACATTATGTATCAGTCTACATGATTTTTAATTTTCCTGTATTGTTCTATTCATGTTGTGCATTTTTCAATAAATAGTGTTTATTCTCATACTTCTTCGTTGTTTCCTATGCCTCTAAAGTCTGACCTAGGTTTACTATTATAGTACACCTTTTTTCCTTGTTAATTCTTTCAACCAATAGGAAAAGAAGTTACACCTTCTAGGCTAGGCGTATTATAATTTTTATGAGCCTATTGTCCAAAATGGTATATAGGATCAACAGACAGAGACAAGGGATCGCTTCAATTGATAGCATCATCCACCTTCATGAAGATCCCTGTCAGATGATATTTTGAAACTCTGAGGACACAAGAAGTAGTTCCTTTTTAAGCAGAAGCCATCTTGGAAGCCACGGCAGCCATTTTACAACTCTGGTAACCATCACTTCATACCAGTAGCCAGTTTGGTAAGGGTAATTATATCATATTGATTTTTACTTGATATTCATTTGTGTTCCCTTAAACATTGATGTATTGATTATTATATACAGTTGGATAATGATTTCCCTCAAATCAATAGCCGCCTTGTAGATTTTTAGCTAAGCTTCAATTTTTCATCATAATTTTTAAACATCCCATTCTATTGACATAGCAAACGTCTAATTTTATTCCACGTTATTAATCACTTACTTACCTGCAGTAAAGTAACAGTTGAATTTGTTAAATACAGACGTTCTGTTTAATTGTCCTATTTACTTGGTTACTGATTCTACAGGGAAGTTTTATCATTTCTGTGTCATTTAAAAATTACAACACTGCCATTAGCAGGGGTTTTAATTTGTTTTCTTAATTTTATGTAGCACAATTGGTATTCTTACAGTAGTTTTATGTAATATTGTTTTTGTCAACCAATATATATATATATATATATATATATATATATATATATATATATATATATATATATATATATAACTATTTTATCTGAATACATGTCTGGTGAATAAATCTCCTATTTTTAGTCTGTGTTCATATTGATTGATCCTGTATCCTAAAAATATTATTGTTCAAAATTACTCATTTATAAATACCATGCTGGAAAATTGTCCTCATAAGCATGACATTTCTATGAGTGTCATGCATCATGATTCATAAAGATCGATTTCACTGGATGATGTTATTGACAACTGATTTCATTAACCTTTTTTTTTATTATAAAGGGCTTGTAAAAAAACTGTTTATTTACTGTTCACTTGTTTTGTGAATGAGTAGGGGCATTATGCACCCCCTAACTCATTTACATGGGGGAGGCGGTGTCTGGTTGCCTCCTTATTGTTAAAGGGGGCTTCCAAATTCTGTCCAAACCTGCAGATCCCCCCAACTATTAAGCCAGGTTTATGAGGAAGAGGCCCTTGCCCTCATCAACATAAAGTCAAGGTGCTTTGCCAAGGGGGTACCCCTGACAACCCCCATGTTGAGGGCATGTAGCCTAGTATAATTTGGGGGGTGGCGCATCCTCACACCATTGTGTGTTTTATTTTCCGTATATGTGGTGTCCTCTTAAAACTCATACCAAACTTGAAGGGCCTGGTATAAATTATAGGGGAACCCCCACTACTGGACACTACTTTTTATGTGGGGGTCCCTCTGTAGGATCTATTTCAGATGCTCATCTAGGATGATGAAATAAACAAAAGACCTTTGTATGAATTATGGGGTAACACAAAGGTCATTTGTTTCAGGTCTGGTAGGAATTTTAAGTGGTTTACTGCCCAAAAAATGATGTGAGGTCCCCCAAATTCTTTTTATAGACCCCTAGGGTCGGCTATGGCTTCTATGGGGGAATCCTACTAAAAATTAAGAAGAAAAAGTGCAAGGTCCCCCCAGAGCTCTACACTAGAAACTTGTGTGAGCAGGCAGCCTGGAAGGCCAGGAAAGAAAAGGGGGGATAAACATGCACCCCCACCCCGTGAACCATATTAGGCCGCATGCCCCCCTCAGCATTAGAGGGTATCTTACCAGGGGAGACTCTAGTATTCTGTTACAAACAAAATTAGGCAGCTGTCATTTTACACAGTACTGTATATATTAATGTTATGAGGAATTTAATGTGGTTACAATTTGTGTAGGCCGCTTTCTCATTGCTCAAAGAATTTAGCAGTGCCCAGCCCCTCATGTCATTTATTTGACAATCCCTGTCCTATTAGCCTAGAAAAACGCCATTGATGTTATTTAACATGCTGCTCCAATTGAATTTATTGGGGTTCGGATTTGGCACTCAAACTTTAGAATGTTATCGGATCCCTGTATAAATCAAAAACAGGTATGTTTGGCTCATCGCTAGTGAGCATCTGCAGGGGTGGCTGCAGCAGGGTGGAGGTGTTGGACCTGTGAGAGAACACCCTGGTTGCTAAGTGGTGCAGCCATGGTGATAGGACTGCTACTCAGTCCGGACCGCGGTCTGCCAATAAGGCTGGGTTCTCACTGATGCCAGATGCAGCACGCAGCAGGGGTCCAGTGCATCCCTTTACTCTATTTCAGGGACAAAAGGGACAAATCTGGCCCAAATTTTTGCCTGAATTCAGCCCTGAAACAGAGCCAAAGACGCACTGGACTCCTGTGCAAGCCGTTCCAGAATTGGATGCGGAGAAATACGCATCCAATTCGCACTAGTGTGAACCCAGCCTTCGTGACGTACACTTTAACAACATATTTAAAAATCCAAGATCATACCTTGTGAAATGTTATGTAAGGTTTATTCATATTTATTATGTGCAAATTTCCAATAATAGGCAAACGTGGTGGTCCAGGAGGATAATTTGGATGAACTTTTTTCTTCTGACTGAATAAAAAAATTGCCAGAAAAGCACAGGTGACAATAGAGAGGACAATTGTAACCGGATCAGTTAAAAACATGTCTGCAGCACAGCCTGGAGATAAAAAATAGAAATGAAAATTAGAAACCGAACAAAATTAAAGCAAGTAAGGAACTCAGAGAGGCTGGGGAAAAGAGCTTTGTATCGGGTATACTAGTGGACATGTTCCTTGGCACACTTGTTATGAGTGATACGTTGGAAGAAATGTCCAAGGATGACAAAGACATTGCACTTTGTTTCCACCTCTCTTTGCGTCATCACTGACATGCATTGGGGAAATGGCCCCTCCTGTAACTCTGCTGGTGTGAATGTGTAAGGTAGTCCTGGCCCTTGTAGATAAGGATTCTCTGTGAACCCCAGAGTTTATCATTACTTTAAAGTGTGATAGCTGTAGCAGTGGGTGAAGAGTGCTTTAAAACATGGACTTAACTGTGACACTTAATGTGTTTGTGTTTAACAGCTCCCACTACCTCCAGGTTTAGGAGGCTACGATGGGGACTAAGTGTGCCCCGTCGTATTCCAACCTGTATCTGGGGGGGGGGGCGGAGATTTGGCTTTTTTCATGTGATGAGGCATCGGTGTACTTTCACCATGTGGAGTTGTATCGGAGGTACATAGAAGATACCTCAATCTTCTGGACAGGACCCAAAGGGCTTTTATAAAACAGAACGCTCACCATTATTCTCCTTTTTTTTTTTTTTGAAAGCCTATGGTGTGCATAACACACCCAAAAACTTCACCCGGTGCCAAAAAAATGTGCACTTACATAAAGAGTGAAACACAAAAAAGAGCAAACGGTACACAAGTGTGCCTTGCCCTGAATCCCCCGGGGCATTAGGCTCCAGACAGGGACAAGGGTACTTACAATTGGTCCATCTGGCCGAAACCAGACAGACCCCGTTCTCTGGAGGGCCTGCCGAAACAGACCCACCTAAGTACTAAAGCGTGTTCTATGGTGCAGTGACCATGGTGCCTCAAACCAAAGTGACTCTCACTCACAGTGATTTTTTGGCACCCCTGGACTGCCACTCCAGAGGCACATACTCCATAGGCTTTCAGGACCAACCCTGACCAATGGCCCAGACCACAGCTGCCCCCACTCCAGGCAGAAAGGCATGAAGTTCAGGGAGCTTGGTGAGAGCCCTTCACCATCAGGCTCCACCGTCGCTCCCATCACTCCTTCCTAATTACATTCGGGAAATACTAACCACTCCCCCCCCCCAAAGGAGGAGTAAGTGTTCTCTCCAGAATAACTGTCCGTAGCTAGAGCTACCACAATCTAGGCCAGAAGGCCAGGGACCCGTCCCTCCGGCCAGACCCAGATGCAGCACCCATCCTCACCAGGAGCACCCTTCCGGACGGCTCAGACTCAACCATCGGCCAGCCCCCAGTATCTGTCGGGCAGCATGGCATAGTCCCTGCTAAAACCGCCTTTCCTCCGCCTTATAACACCATTGGAATTGCTGGCTCTCCCCTTTGAGAGTAGCACAGCGCCTCCTCTGGAAACTGATAAGAACAGATACTACACTTGATCTTAACCAAAAGGCCTCATTGGCTCAGATACAGCAGCAGAAGACATTGACTCCTGCTGCTGTATTGTCCTATTTCTTGATTTGTACATTTATAAAGACATGGGAAATAAAATAGCCACACAACCCCACAGTGAGCAATGCTTTACTCAATTCACAGAGAGCAAATCCCTAGCATTTGATTAAGGGGATACCCATGGGCAGGGCTTTTTTTTTCTCAAACAATAGGTGCTGGAACTCAACGACGACCCCCCAAAACCCCTCCCCCCACACACCCCCAAATCTCATCAAATAGTGGATGTGGTCACAAACAGTAGAAGGGTCTTAAAGGGGCATTAAATATCAGGATTGCATTACATACAGAGTGCAGAGTTCATGGGGGTTACACACAGAGTGCAGAGCATCACTTCTAAACACAGAAACCAGACTTCTGTGTTTACAAGTGATTGTGGTGAGCAGGCACCAAAGGGTCTGAGCCAGAGGTGGTGGAACTGAGTTCCACCAAGTTCCCCCTGAAAAAAAGCCCTGCCCATGGGACAATATGCACAGATTCAGAGTAATTTCTAGGATCTGGAGATATTCAAGGATTGTCTCATATCAAACAATTGGGATTGTTTATTTGCTCAGATATTCATGCAATGTCCTTTACATAGGTAAGGCAAAAAGAAGATTCTGGGAATGGATACGAGATCATGTAAATGATATACCAGGTGGGGATCTTGTCAGACCAGTATCTAGACATTTTGCCATAGTACATGATTGTAATCCTAATTTATTGAGAATTGAAGCTCTGGAGAAAATTCATCCTCATGTGAAAGTTTTACAGAGGGAGAGGAGGTGGATTTAAAACCGTAAGGCATGTAGAAAGCCTAGACTCAATGAACATTTCAGTTTTGCCTCCTTTTTGTAGGGTTGTCCAGAGTGTACTACCAGCTATTATTTTTGGTAATTCATGTTCTGGGTAGATTAACTTTTTCTTTGTTTTTAGAATTGTACCCTATTTTTAGGGATATATATATATGCCCTATATACCTGTTTACAATATATATATATTTGTAAAGTTCGGGGAACCAGCTAGATCGTAGGACACAGGCTTTTCAGTCAAAAGGAGGTTTATTAAACTTAAATAGCTTCACAGCAGCACAAACAAAAGAAAGAGATTTCAGTCTTACCGACTTGCAGAGTCCAGAACTGCTGTCACAGTTAAACAGTCCTTGGGTTTTGTCGCAGGTAACTTCCTCTGCCAGGAGGCTTCCAGGCAGGACACTGACGTCCACTTTTATCCCTGTACACAAAACCACCATCCACAGTCTCCTCTACACTCCTCCACATCCACCTACAACTTCCTGTCTTGTTTTAAACCCACTTCCTTTGACAGGTGAGTTAACCCTTTTTGTTCCCTTAAAAGGACCACAGTACAAACAGAGGGGAAATATAGCGTCCTTCCAGGACCCAGCCACAGCGTCCTGTACAATATATATATATATATATATATATATATATATATATATATATATATATATATATATATATACACACACACACACACACACACACACACACACACACACACACACACACACATACGCAGTAGATGGCATTTTAACAATTTATAATAATATTTAATTTGTTTTATATTTTTTTTGTGTTTGTTGGTATCACTCATTTCTGGCACATTTTAAAAAAGGTTTGACCTTTTTTTCCAAGGCCTAAAGTGTAACTAAAGGCAAAACTTCTTTTTACTGGTCTATTCATTTGCAGATCCAAGAGATGAACTTTAATCTGCATAGGATGTCAGTAAAGTTATTTTCTAATACAAGTAGTTCCTATTTAACCCCTGACCCTCTGTCTGGACAGTGCTGATTGGCCCTGTGCTGATCACATGCACTCTCCCAAGAAAAATAAAACTCTAGCAATACACACCAAACTGAGTATATGCAGAGTGAAAAGCACCTGAAAAGCTCTTCAAAAGCCCTCAAATGTTTTACTGGCAGTTTAGAAGCGCCTAAGTGTGAAAGGGGCCAAAGTGTCACTTTAAGATCTCTGTTCCGTACTATGAAACTCAAGGTGAAGGGTGCTTTTAAAAAGCTGGCTATAAATAAAAAACTAAAGTGAAAAAATAAATAAAGAGGTTGCAGTTTCTGACCTCTCCCTGTGAAAATGTTAGTTGTGTGGTTCTCATATTGATCCAGTGGCATGAATATTTTTAGCAGGTCTTCCCTTTTGCTTTCATTATAATCCACTTTATCAGAGACCCTAATAACCAAAGCCAAATGAACAGATAGAAAACTAAGTTTGAAGAAGGTGGTCAGCAATTAAAGCCCCGTTGTATGAGATATCCTTGTTTTTAGCAATAGCAGTTCTCTTTACTTTTTTTATCAGTGGTGGCCCCCTTTACACTGAATTCCCTGTGTAATGCACATTTAAAAGACATTAGCCAAGTATTTTTATTTTTTTTTTATTCAAAAGCTCTGTAACTCTAATTCTCTGCCCAACAATTTTGCACCCCAGATAAACCTCTAAAAATAATTCTAACACCAAACAAACTAAATGCCATATTTCTGATTGAATTCTTACCTTTCATATTAGGATTGTAGTGTAATCCTTGTTCTCAGTCAGTCTTCAACTGAAGTGATAAATATTACCCTTTGAAATGCATTAAAATAAAGTGCAACAGACCTCAATCCAGGGAAGCCTGGCCCACATATATTGAAAAAGTCAAAAACATTATGCAATGGTTTGCAAGCAACAAGTCTCACGTGAGAGCTGTACAAACATACCTAAAACCTTTCATATGAACTCACAACAAGGTAAACTGTGACTTATTATTTTTTTTTAATCTGCATGCATGCTAAAGAACATAAAAACAAGAGTCTAACCATGTCCACAGCTTGCCAAGAGTTTATATGATGACCAACAGTGCAAGAGGCTGAAGAAATAAAATAACTCTCTAAAAGGTACTCACATCAACAAACAAATAATGTATTTATGTGAATGTGGCACCGACTGTCAGTGGCCCCCTTGAGCCACTCGGCAAAAGGTTGCATTCTGCTCTGCCCAGCTTGTCTCTCCCTGCTGATGTATAGCTCAGGAAGAGCAGGATACAGGAATAGACACTGACTGGCTACTGCCACAGCCTAGCCTGCCCCCAGCAATAAGGCAAAAAAAACAATCAAATTGGCACTGCCATGGCTGTGGATTTGCTCCCACCACCCTATTGGAAGACCCAAAGCAACAGTGAGTGTGAGGCTCAGGGACTGAGCTACAGTGAGGCGTCTCACTTCATTGAGTGAGAACAGTTGGATAAGCGCCCCACCATAAGATGGTTTACATTGTTCTGTTGTACTGCCTATCCGATTTCCTTAGAAAGGGTTTTCGTCTGTTAAAAAAACTATTTCAGGTGTGTTGACAGTTGCTTGGTGGCACAGGGTCATCACTGGTGCAGGACAGAGGAACCCAAACAATCCAGTGGCGGAGTAGTGCTACAAGTGGGTGCTCATCTGGGATTTCTTCAGACCCTGTTCCCCATGTCACTGAGTTGAGTATCATTAAGCACACATCATTAAAAACTATCAATACATGCTGTATTACATGTTCATCATTCAGTCACTATGGGATTCGTTTCTGTATTCTGCAAAATACTTGGTTAATCCTGTTGTTCTCTGTCTCTCCATCCTGTCCATGTCCCCACTGCAGTTGGGTACTGTGCAAAGCAGTGTTGGCAGCTACTGCACATGCTCAATTTTTAGTGTATTTTCTACCTTGAGCATTTTCTCCCTATCACATCTGAGAAACCCATGTGACTATAGAGCAGTGGTCATCAACCCTGTCCTCAGGGCCCACTAACAGGCCAGGTTTTATGTATTACCTTGGGGAGATGCAGACTAGAATACTGCAATCACTGAGCAGCAAATTATATCACCTGTGATGTATTTCAGTTATCTTGCAAACCTGGCCTGTTAGTGGGCCCTGAGGACAGGTTTGATGACCACTGCTATAGAGTCATAAATGTGGGTATATACACAGTGGTAAATGACAGCCCACTCTCTCTCTTCCTCCCTCCTCCTCTATGCCCACTAACCAGCTAATCACAATGGTGGAGGGATATTATATCTTGATTGATGTAGACTTCCCCTCCCTGTTATTCTAAGACAAAGGGTGGAGAGGCATGACACAGCCTGGGTCTGGCAGAAATCTGCTCACACCACGTTATTGCCAAAAAAATAATACATATTTTATTTTAAATTTATATTTGTATGACATTTTAAAATTTTATTGGTATTATTTATTTACTTTTACCCTGTTTTCCAGAGACAGTTTTTTTTTTGAACATGTGATCAGCAGCAGGGGACTAGAAGCTCTTTCTGCCGCTGTTTCCCTCAGACAGGCTGGGAAAGATCTAAGATCTGGGCTATGTGACAGCTGTATATCAATCAGGAAAGAAGGTACTTAGATTTTTTTTTTTTAATTAAAATAATTATAGCTTCATCATCTACATACAGAAAGAGAAGGGATAATGCAAATTGAACAGTGTGTGTTTAGTATTACTTTAAGCTGCCAACCTGCACTTCATCATCTCTGGCAAGTGGTTAGAAGAATAAAATGGCAGAGTTAAGTGTGGTGATGGACATCTCTGGTGATAACTTGGTCCAAGAATCAGAAATGCAAAGTAGCATTAGTGACAGATCACCAAGTAGTCATCTTAGACATACAAACAGACTCTTAGCCTGGAATAGAGACCAACCTACTATCTCATCATCATTTGTCAAATTAACAGTTGATAGATGACAATGAGGTCCATCTAATTTAACTATGGCAGCCCACTAGCAAGCCAGAGACTATAGGGCAGCAAGCTCTTGACCCTGAGGAAGCTCCTACAAATTTCACATCATCCCCAGAAATGTTTCCTGTCTCCTTTTCCATTGATGTGAAAATATTAGTTGAACATGCTGTTAAGGATCCCACTCTGCCTGTCAACTACAAGTACAGGAAGCTGCAGATCTATTCAGGAAAGATATCTGTTCCATCTGGGGGAAAGGGTTTAGAGATCTGGACATATCAAGCAATGCAAGCTGTGTGAGGACTGGAGATCTTCAGTTCTATGAAGAGACAGAGGATATTAAACAGCCTGCAGGTGTCAGCTTTGAACATTTTTCACAACTTGAAGTGGAATTCCAGTTTACATCTAACTATCCTTAAAAGTATCCCTCCCCCTCCTAACACCTATGCTAACTAACCTAAAAGATGTACAGTAGCTCACAAAAGTGAGTACACCCCTCACATTTTTGTAAATGTTTTATCATATCTTTTCATGTGACAACCCTAAAGAAATGACACTTTGCTACAATGTACAGTAGTGAGTGTACAGCTTATAAAACAGTGTAAATACGCCGCACACTGCATCAAATTGGTCTGCATGGCTGTCGTCCCAGAAGGAAGCCTCTTCTAAAGATGATGCACAAGAAAGCCTTCAAACAGTTTGCTTAAGACAAGCAGACTAAGGACATGGATATCTGGAATCATGTCCTGTGGTCTGATGAGACCAAGATAAACTTATTTGGTTCAGATGGTGTCAAGCGTGTGTGGCGGCAACCAGTTTTCGCCACAGGGCACAATTTGATAGAATACTGGCACTGGGGAGCTACAGTTCATTGAGGAAACCATGAATGCCAACATGTACTGTGACATACTGAAGCAGAGCATGATTCTCTCCCTTCAGAGACTGGGCCGCAGGGTATTATTCCAACATAACAACCCCAAACACACCTCCAAGACAACCACTGCCTTGCTAAAGAAGCTGAGGGTGAAGGTGATGGACTGGCCAAGCATGTCTCCAGAC
The DNA here is from genome assembly GCA_037952925.1 of Lithobates clamitans. Lineage (NCBI taxonomy): Eukaryota > Metazoa > Chordata > Amphibia > Anura > Ranidae > Lithobates > Lithobates clamitans. The sequence goes on from JBBGZY010000352.1 coordinate 7,744,397, forward strand.
CTAAACCCTGTTGAGCATCTGTGGGGCATCCTCAAATGGAAGGTGGAGGAGCGCGAGGTCTCTAACATCCACCAGCTCCGTGATGTCGTCATGGAGCAGTGGAAGAGGACTCCAGTGGCAACCTGTGAAGCTCTGGTGAACTCCATGCCCAGGAGGGTTAAGACGGTGCTGCAAAACAATGGTGGCCACACATAATATTGACACTTTGGGCCCGATTTGGACATTTTCACTTAGGGGTATACTCGCTTTTGTTGCCAGCGGTTTAGACATTAATAGCTGTGTGTTAAGTTATTTTGAGGGGACAGCAAATACAAGCTGTACACTTACATTGTAGCAAAGTGTAATTTCTTCAGTGTTGTCACATGAAAAGATATAATAAAATATTTACAAAAATGTGAGGGGAGTACTCACTTTTGTGAGATACTGTATATACTTTCCTATTTTCAGCCTGGTCCAGTCAGGTGATTCCCTGTGTCAGCTGCAGGGAAGAGAAGGGAGTGCTCCAACAATGATTAGGAAAGCCTGGAGTGGTGAAGTTACCCATTGGCCTCAATAGCCCATCTTTTGTCAGTGCTCCCTCCTGTGTACTGGTGGTCATAGGGGACACATAGTCACAGCTGCTTGTAAAAGTGAATAGTCCTTTATTGGTCTCTCAAAACAAGCAAACAAAAGCAGCTTTTCTGTTAAAATATACCATTTTCATTAGGTCTGAAAAAAACCCTAACAATTTATTTCCAACTGTAATTGTGTTTCTTACTCCCTCAGAAATGGCAATCTGTCAGAAGAGGATTAAATGCTCTGCAGCAAATCTATGAAATGTGTCCTTCAGTCTTGAAAACAGAACCCATTTTTTTTATTTCAAAATGCAATCTGCTTACACTCTCCCACTTAAATCCCAGCCTATCCAATCAGGGCCTCAAAGATGTGTTGCAAATCTGAACAATGTTTATCTTTTCACTAAAAACAAAACATCTAATTTATAGATGAAATATGCAAACTCAATTGTTCAAATTGTGGCTTACCTAAAAATACTTAATAATTTCCAATTTCAAACAAAATAATACAAATTTTTACCATACCATATCACCTACTATCCATGCATTATTAATGCAGAAAAAAAACGCACTGGACTGCATGTGGTGTGAACAGGCCCTTAATCTGAAATTGTGGCCTGGTTCAAAAGGCCTAATAGCTGTGATGCAAATATGTAACATTTTTCCACCTTCAGTCTCACAAAGAAAGATGCAATCTGCTTCATCTCTCCCTCAAAATTGCTATCTGTGCAATAAAGGCTTAAAATGGGTGCTTCAAATTCAGTCTTCAGTTTTATAAAAGTAAACAATAACTGATTTTTTATACAGGAAATGTACCTGCTTTCTCCCTCTGAAATAGCAGGCTGCCAAGAAGTCTCAAAAAAGTCAACTGCAAATTTGTACACATTTTTTGGTCTTTAGTCTCAGATAAAAAACACTGCTACTGTATTTGTTTATTCTAGATGAAATCTGCCTGCTCTCATAACATGGCATAATAGTTGTCACATAAAAAATGAAGTTTATTTCACCAAAAATATACCTCATCTCCTCTAACATAGTGGCAAAGTACAAATGCCTGCACAGAATATAATTAGATATAAATATATATATTTTTATATATATATATATATATATATATATATATATATATATATATATATATATACAGTGGGGACGGAAAGTATTCAGACGCCCTTAAATTTTTCACTCTTTGTTATATTGCAGCCATTTGCTAAAATCATTTAAGTTCATTTTTTTCCTCATTAATGTACACACAGCACCCCATATTGACAGAAAAACACAGAATTGTTGACATTTTTGCAGATTTATTAAAAAAGAAAAACTGAAATATCACATGGTCCTAAGTATTCAGACCCTTTGCTCAGTATTTAGTAGAAGCAACCTTTTGATCTAATACAGCCATGAATCTTTTTGGGAAAGATGCAACAAGTTTTTCACACCTGGATTTGGGGATCCTCTGCCATTCTTCCTTGCAGATCCTCTCCAGTTCTGTCAGGTTGGATGGTAAACGTTGGTGGACAGCCATTTTTAGGTCTCTCCAGAGATGCTCAATTGGGTTTAAGTCAGGGCTCTGGATGGACCATTCAAGAACAGTCACGGAGTTGTTGTGAAGCCATTCCTTCATTATTTTAGCTGTGTGCTTAGGGTCATTGTCTTGTTGGAAGGTAAACCTTCAGCGCCCAGTATGAGGTCCTGAGTACTCTGGAGAAGGTTTTCATCCAGGATATCCCTGTACTTGGCCGCATTCATCTTTCCCTCAATTGCAACCAGTCGTCCTGTCCCTGCAGCTGAAAAACACCCCCACAGCATGATGCTGCCACCACCATGCTTCACTGTTGGGACTGTATTGGACAGGTGATGAGCAGTGCCTGTTTTTTTCCACACATACCGCTTAGAATTAAGGTCAAAAAGTTCTATCTTGGTCTCATCAGACCAGAGAATCTTATTTCTCACCATCTTGGAGTCCTTCGGGTGTTTTTTAGCAAACTCCATGCGGGCTTTCATGTGTCTTGCACTGAGGAGAGGCTTCCGTCGGGCCACTCTGCCATAAAGCCCTGACTGGTGGAGGGCTGCAGTGATGGTTGACTTTCTACAACTTTCTCCCATCTCCCGACTGCATCTCTGGAGCTCAGCCACAGTGATCTTTGGGTTCTTCTTTACCTCTCTCACCAAGGCTCTTCTTCCCTGATAGCTCAGTTTGGTCAGATGGCCAGCACTAGGAAGGGTTCTGGTCATCCCAAACATCTTCCATTTAAGGATTATAGAGGCCACTGTGCTCTTAGGAACCTTAAGTGCAGCAGAATTGTTTCTATCTATCTATCTATCTATCTATCTATCTATCTATCTATCTATCAATATATATATATCTATATATATATATATATATATATATATATATATATATAGAGAGAGAGAGAGAGAGAGAGAGAGAGAGAGAGAGAGAGAGAGAGAGAGAGAGAGAGAGAGAGAGAGAGAGAGAGAGAGAGAGACATATAGATATATATATATAGATATATTTATGAGTTCTGTGTTTGAAATATCATACTCTGTTATCCTTGAAAAATATTAACATATCTCTTTTGCTTACATTTCTGCCCTTGGCCCCAAACAAACAGCCTAAATACTCTCCAGCCACTATGCCATATGTTTGGCTGTTTGCCTCTAAAACATGGCACAACTGCCTAATATCTGAAATTTAGGTTTGTGGTTGTGTTTTGTTTTTAGTGCACTCTGTATTGTGTACAACATTTAACAAAATATCAACCCAATGTGGTACGGAAAAAAGGTGATCACAAATTATGCTATATGATTTGTTTTGACATTGTTTGGCAATTAGTATAAAGTTGATAGCATTAGCTTTATTTTTTTCAAAGTACTGTATAGACTTCAGCTAGATTCTTTCTACTACTTCCAGCACTCAATTATGGGCTATCACTGCTACACAAAATAACACTGTCTTTGAAAATGCTACCTAATAAAGATTATTTCTTGAGTGGAAACCAATTATTTTGTGTTGCTGTGGCCGTATGTAAGCCAGTGAATATTTTAAAAGTAAACTATAGAACCCCTGGCAAAAAGTATGCAATCACCACTCTTGGAAAATGTTCATTTAATTGTTTAATTGTGTAGAAAAATAAATAATCACAGACATGCCTCAAAACTATTTTCATTTAACATTCCAACCTTCTGGCTTTAAGAAACACTTAAAAAAAGAAAAAAAGAAAGAAAACTGTAGTCAATTGCAACTGTTTTTGCAGATCACGTAGAGGAAAAAAATATGGAATCACTCAAATCTGAGGAAAATATTATGGAATCACCACGTACTTTGCAGTTCTAAAACAAACATCTGCATTGCATTACATCCTGAAAAATGATGTTATCATCAACTAACGTCCTTTCAATTGATGGAATAAGAAAAGTGTCCAAAACCTCAATATAAACTTGTACATTTATTGAAGATTTAATGACCGTCATCTCCCCCATACCTTTACCTGACATGCAACCCCATATCATCAATGATTGTGGAAATTTGTATGTTTTCTTCAGGCAGTCGTCTTCATACATTTCATTGGAATGGCACCAAACAAAAATTCCAGCATCATCACCCTGCCCAATGCAGATTTGTAATTCATCCCTGAATATAACTTTCATCCGGTCATCCACAGTCCAGGATTGCTTTTCTTTAGCCCAGTGTAACCGTGTTTTTGTCTGTTTTCATTTGGCTTTTCTGTATGTAAATCCCATTTCCTTTAGGTGATGTCTTACAGTTCGATCACAGACATTGACTCCAGTTTCTGACCATTTCTTCCTCATTTGTTTTGTTCTGTATTTTATGTTTTCAAGGCATATTACTTTAAGTTTTCTACGCTTTTACTTTTTTTGACGCTTTGATGTCTTCCTTGGTCTACCAGTACACTTCCCTTTAACAACCTTCCCATTTGATTTGTACTAATGAAAACCATCATTACCACCTAAACAGAAAAAAACACGGTTACAGTGGGATAAAGAAAAGCAATCATGGACTGTGGATGACTGGATGAAAGTGATATTCAGGGATGAATTACAAATCTGCATTGGGCAGGGTGATGATGCTGGAATTTTTGTTTGGTTGCGTTCCAATGAAATGTATGAAGACAAATGCCTTAAGAAAATATACAAATTTCCACAATCATTGATGGGTTGCATGTCAGGTAAAGATACGGGGGAGAGGACGGTCATTAAATCTTCAATAAATGCCCAAGTGTACTGTATATTGAGATTTTGGACACGTTTCTTATTCCATCAATTGAAAGGACGTTAGTTGATGATGACATCATTTTTCAGGATGTAATGTAATGCAGATGTTTGTTTTAGAACTGCAAAGTACGTGGTGATTCCATAACACTTTCCTCAGATTTGAGTGATTCCATATTTTTTTCCTCTGCTTGATCTGCAAAAACAATTGCAATTGACTACAGTTTTCTTTCTTTTTTTCTTTTTTTAAGTGTTTCTTAAAGCCAGAAGGTTGGAATGTTAAATGAAAATTGTTTTAAGGCATGTCTGTAATTATTTATATTTCTACACAATTAAACAATTGAATGAACATTTTCCAAGAGTGGTGATTCCATACTTTTTGCCAGGGATTGTATAACTATACATGCAATTTATGTTATACCACAACACAGTGTCACTGATGATGTCCATAACAATGGCAATGTTCAGTCAAATCGAGTTCAGCTTTGAGGCACCCCCATGCATATAATTTAAAGGAATTGTGTTTTTTAATGCTAAATGATAATTTTTTTTGAATTTCTTTTGTATCTCTCTATATCCCCCAGGGCACTACACAGTTCAACATGCCCTTTATTTGACAATCACTTGCTATTAGCCCAGAAAATGGCCATTGCTTATTTCAAAGATTCGGCACCCAAACATTTTAATGGGGTTTGGATTCGGTAGCCAAACTTACCCTGAATTTTAACCTGTGGCATTCAGCTCATCACTATGTTTATTAAGTAATTGTTAACTTTCATACCTAATTTATTTCATCTTATTAAATGTTGCTAACATACATGCAATTTTCTAAAGGTGCCTTTGAACGCTATATGCAAACTTTCCACTCCACTTCTACATATAAAAAAAAATGGTTCACTTTCAGAGAGGAGAAAACCCAGTCCACAATTATTTTTCATATATTTACTACCAGTTCATTTTAATTACGAGGAATTGCACAGATCTCATGCTTCAGTGGAGGGTTTGTGAAGCCAACAGCACCAGAGAGGTCCAGTTTTGCTCCAGGTGGAGCCTGAAAGGTGAAATTTTGCAGCAGTGTTGTAAAGAAGAGGAACAGTTCCATTTTAGCCAGTGTCTCTCCAGCACAACTTCTTTTACCTTTGAAAAGAAACAAAGTATAAAATCATTATGAAATTAATGACTAAAGAAGAATATTACCTTCTACAGCTGTAGGATAGACATCTTTCCATCTCTGTGCCTGTCTAGATGAAGTCGGGGCACATGCTGAAATTTGCTTAACAAACTCTTCATGCATCATCTCTATATCCTTTCCAATATTGTAGGTGTTTGTGCACTGCACTGTTAGAGCCCCAATGGGGTACTATGCTCCTCCAACCAATATTGACAAATCTTTTTTGTCACCACAAATCAATCAAAAGTACTGTTACAACAATCTCCTGTAGTTTATGCTTGCCAAAGACAGGCAGATGTAAGAGTGAGATGCAGTTAGGATGAGTACTCTTATGCCACGTACACACGACCGAACTTTCCGACAGAAAAGGTCCAACGGAATCATTCCATCGGACATTCAGATCGTGTGTGGGCTTTATCAGACTTTTTCTTTCGAAAATTCTGACAAATCTAGAAATAGAACGTTTCAAATCTTTTCGACGGAATCAGTTCCTATTGGGAATGCTGTATGCTATTCCGACGGACCAAAAACGACACAAGGGCAGCTATTGGCTACTGGCTATTGAACTTCTTTTTTCTAGTCCCGACGTACGTAATTGCGTTCTAAACGATCGGACTTTAGTCTGATCATGTGTAGGCAGGTCAGTTTCAGCGTAACTCCGTCGGAAAGACCATCAGAGTCTATTCTGACGGAAAGTCCAGTCGCGTGTACGCGGCATTAGAACGTGGCTGACCTATTTTGGCCACATCACAGGACATGCATTGAAAAGGGATAACCCAAGACTTTTTTAGGAGGGCAAGGAATTCTTACTAGTAGAGTATCCAAAAACCAAGCCCTCCAGGCTTGGTCAAATATCACTTTGGGATAGACTGACCCTTTAACATTTTTAACCTATAAGTTCCCCATTTTCCCATTTCATAAAACTGGTCAGTATGAAATTATTCATTGTGGTCCCATTTGTAATCTTTCCATTGGTGACCTCTGCTGACTTTGTCTGTCCCTGTTTTGGTCACTGTCATAAAGTTTAGAGTTCCTTCCTTTGGTTTACTCACCTGCAGAAAATGGTATAAAAGCTTCATTAGTAACAAAGTTTCCCTCGGAGCCCAGAAAATGCTGAGGGTAAAAGTCTTCCGGCTTCTCAAAATGATCTTTGTCTCGTAGGACAGAATATAGTAATGGAATTACGTGAGTTCCCTGCAAAGTACAGACGAGAGAGATATTTGAATAGATCATAGTTAACAGTTATTATTATCACCTGTTTACAATGCAGGAAACTTATCCCCAGACAAAACCACCATAACTCCTAGCTGTCTCTCACACACAGAATGTTTGTTGCATTAAAGGTCTATTGTAAGACATTACTCACAACTAGGGATTGTTGTATTGGAGGCTGTCCAGGGACCCTGACTTTGGAAATGATCGGCAGTGGCGTTTGGAGGAAATAATGGAGCACAGAGAGCGAAGACTGAATGTCTCGGAAGGGCACTGGGCACAGGAAGATTTGGAGTTTCTGGCCATTCAGAAATGGGAGCTGGAGATCGCCTACAGACAGCTGCTAGACTCCCTTTGCCTGGGACTATCAGGAAATACCAGTTGACAACTCTGAAATCTTGGCAGAAGAATCAGCAGTGGAAAATCTGGAGATTGCCATCCCAAAAGCTGAAGTGCTGACAACAGGGAGAGTTCTGCTAACCTCTGCCCAGCACTGGTAGCATCTTCTGGGTTCCACGGACAGGAGATGGTGAACCTTTATTCCCAGACACCAGATGCAGAGACAGGGGATTTGATAGACTTTTCTGCTGAGGAAGAACAACCTGATGAGCCTCCAGCAGAAGAGCTGGTATCAGAGCCAAACTTCAGTGTGCTCTGCCCAGCACCAACAGCAGTATCTGTGGAGTTGCAAGGAACTTCCCCAGCTGAGGCGCTGGTCACCAGACAGAGGGTCCAAGACCTCTCCTCCACACCTGTGGCAGTTCCAGAGGCTCATGGTGAGAAGGTGGAAATCACTTCCCACTGGATTTCAGAGATGCAGGGAGGAGAAGCAGCCATTTTCCCTCCCCAACAAGGGTTTGTGCACCTGGCAGACAATACCAGTGAAAGGGAGTTCCAACAGCAGACCGCACCCCAGAATGATGACACCAACCCAGCTGAAGTGCTGGCAACCGGGCAGAGTGCTAGCAACCTCTGCCCAGCACCGGCAACAACTACAGAGTTCCAGGGAGCCGGGGCAGTCGGCCTCCCTCCCCAACAGTTAGCCAGAGCAGATGGTGTGGGGTTTCCAGCAGAGGGGCTGGAACAGGGCAGAGTGCTGCTGGCCTCTCCCCTCAACTAACAGAGGACGAATTCCCTGTAAGGGCAGATGGGGCTTCAGTCTCCACCTGTATAACCCAGGGATGCTGGGCAGTCAGCTCAGATCCCCAACAGCATGATGGAGTGAGCTCAGTCACCCTGTCTTCTCTGCAGGGGCTGAAAGGACTCCAGGGAGAAGGGCCAGTCCAGGCCTCTCCCCAGCGACAGGCATGTTCTCTGAGAGAGGCAGAGGTTGGCTGGGTGAGTAATACTCTGTTTGCAACAATTTGTTTGGAGTACTGTGTGGATCCCTGCATTAGAGGACTGGAACTACTGACTAACATCGGAGTCAACCCGTCTGGGGTCTTCTCCTGTGTTAGTCTCCTGCCGAAAGGGGAGAAATGTGACAGACCTAGCTGGGACAGAGGCTTTTGGAGGGGACTGAATGCAAGCCTCTTGCCTACCGATTATGGGCCCTGGCATTTGGGGGAATGGTGCTCGTTGTGAGCTGTATGCCAGGGGACCCTGGAGGTGGCATTACTTTAGATTCAGGTCCATGTCCCCCAGACACACAGACTCTGGGGACCCTGGATTTGCCACTGTGACGGGAGTCACTAATAGGGACACGGGGTGAATGAGAACCCCACAATGATCTGTGCTAGTCAGACTCAATGCTGTATATATGTATATATAATGTGTGCTGTCTCATTATGTTGTGTACTATTTGCTGTGATGTTTGGGGTGTGGCTGTATTCCAATGTTCTATTGTGTCTGATATTATGGGATGTTTATCTTTATGGAGGGAGGGGGTTACTCCAGCAGCCCCCTGCTGATAAGACTGTTTACTGATGAGAAGTTTGAACACACCTGACCTGTGTGTCTATTGTCATTGGACAGTTTAACCCACCCTCTTTCCCAAGTGTGGGGGGAAAGAGTCTCTGAGTAATTTTATCTGTTGTGTCCATGTGTGATAATAAAGGAGTTGATTCCTGCTTGAACCTCAAGACAGAACCTTGTCTCGTATTTGGGGGAGAATTATTTGTATGAGTTCCTTGTTCACCTGATTGAAGTGTTCAGTAGCTGCCTTTGTGTATGGAAATGGAATGTCTTAAACGACTTTAACCCCCTTCATACTCGGGGTGTCATTACATATATATATATATATATATATATATATATATATATATATATATAAAAATAATCAGTAGCACCAGGTGTCACTGATCCAAGCGCTCTAATGGACAAAATCAGATCAATGCACAATAGCAGCTATTATAAACATACACAATTAATAAAATGCACCAAAGATAAAAAACAGAATAGTCATCTCAGCACTACCAGCGTTAGAAGAATAATAGAAATATTCAGTGCAAGCTGTGGCAATCAAAAAACACTTAAAAATCAGTCAGTATGCCGTAAAAGGAGAAAGTCCATATAAGATTCTTATAGTATCTTATAGTATCCCCTTGTGCTATGTATCCCCTTAGCAGAAAGAAATAGGCTTCCTCATCTGGATACCATCACCAACACCTCATGCACAGATAATCCCCGTTGGTAATAAACTTACCAAAAATAAGTGATATACGGGCCTTGTATCACCATACACTATAAGATGATCTCCAATCCTTAGATACCTCCAAGCACGATGCAATTGCAACAGGCATTAAAGCCTGTAATCACCTGAGACTTGAAAACGACTCCTGTCCACGGATTAGATACATTTTTCCATAGGGTAATTCATGAAGTGCATCATGCAAGAAAAAAGGGGAACTGGCATAGAGTAATACTGTTTATTCATTTAAAAATTGTAGCCTGGGATAGAACCTGAGGCTCTATGTGGCTTGAGGATTGATTTTATCTTTAACCACATTAGGCTTCTTATAGAACTTATAGATGTAATTTAGTACGTTTAATATTCCATATTGCGTATAAAATATTTCAACATAGAATAAGAAAATCTGGTTATTAACCTGGTGTAAACCATGTATGAAATATTATTGCAGGTTCACTAGGGCCTTTTTTTACTGAATATCATGTTGGTCTAATTTTTTGAATTTGTTTATGAATTTTTAAAGTTTTTTTATATGATGGGTGTTTCTGTATACTGGTATCTGTTAAATCACAGGTAAAATTACAATTATAGTTTTTATTGCAAATGTCATTTTAAAAGTATATGTTGTATATAAGGTCCTTATGTTTAATATGACATAGCAGTAGGATTATCTCTCGGCTGCATTGTCAGGGTGCAGGGAAGTGTCTCCGGTACATTGGAAATGATATAACTGTTATATGTCATTATTATGTATTATATATATATATATATATATATATATATATATATATATATATATATATATATATATATATATATATATATATATATATAAATGAAGAAACAATAGGACTGATGCTTGATGCAAATTTTTCTTTTACTTGAATATTCCAACGAACATACAAAACTTGAAAGTGCAGACGTGCCAGCAACTGTACAGTATTGAGCATAAATCGCTCTTCATCAGGCTTCTCTGGCTGTTCTCTGGCTGTGTGTGGGGAACCCGACATCATCTATTTCTTTTACCCATACCCAACAAATTACCACACCTGTATACAATCTAATCATTACCATTAGTGATTAGCAAATCCCAAGGGTTTAGCCCTCTCCATGTGAAACAAAAATATAAGTGACATTACAAATCCATAAACCAAAATATTTACAAAAAAAAACAAAAAAAAACCAGACCCATAAGTCATAGACAGTATCATCTTAATCTTAAGCGTTATCCAGAAGTCAACGACATCTAGTGCCATCAAAAATTCACACTTACGAATTGGATTGATTCATGATTGATAACAATATAGTCTCAGATTCCTTAACCCATATAGACCGGTAATTGATTGGCCAATTTCTCAAATAGGAATTCATTCCATTGGATCTAAAAAAGATATAAAATATATATGTATCACATATCAGATCATTGAACTGCCCTGCATCTACAATCTATAGGAATAGATATAGATCATAGTCTCTATTCATACCACCCGAGTGTAGAGACTGTAATCTATTAATCCACCAAACCTCACGCTTCCTCAATTTCAAAATCCTGTCTCCCCCTCGTTTATCACGAGATATTTCCTCTAAAATCATAAACCGTAAATCGGTATCCTTGTGTCCCATTTCGGAGAAATGACGTGACACAGGGAGACCTGGCTGTGGGTGTCAGATCGTACTACGATGTTGCGTTATACGTTCCTTCATTTTCTGGGTTGTTTCCCCCACATAAATGAGATTGCAAGGGCACAAAAGGATGTATACCACATAAGATGTCTGACATGTGAAAAAACCATTAAGCATTATTTTACTTTTAGTTGTGGGATGAACAAAATGATTACCCTTGAGCATAAGATTGCATTGGATGCAATTAAGACATGGAAAACATCCATTTCTTTTCCTGCCCAGAAATGTAGTTTTCATTTCATGGGTATTCGATCTAAATTCAGATCGCACAAGGGAATCACGCAAAGTTTTATTCCGCCGATACGCTTTGATAGGAATTTGTTGAAATTCCTCTATCTGCGGATATGATCGCCTCAAGATTGGCCAATGTTTCCTCACTAGATTAAAGATCTTATCACTATAGCTGTGGAGTTGAAAAATGAATGGTATCCTAGATTTGGTTGCTCTATATTTTTTGTAATTACATGTCTTAGTTGGCTTTAGGATTTTGTTCAGTTCATGTGTGATTAAACCATCCGGGTAGCCCCGCTCTCTAAACTTACAGCACATTTCTTCTAATCTATTGCCCCTGACCGTTGTATTGCTAACGATCCGTGTGACCCTAAGGAGCTGACTTCTAATGATAGAACCAAACACATGGGGGGGATGATAGCTATCCAATCTCAGGAGTTGGTTCCTATCCGTTGGTTTAGTGTATAGATTGGTCTCAATCTGTCCCTGTTCGTTATAAACTCGTATGTCCAAAAATGGAACCGAATCTCCACCCACCTGCATTTTAAATTGGATATCAGGGGAAGCACCATTAATCATTTCATCAAAGGCTTTCAGAGATTCAATGTTGCCCCACCATACCGCAAAAATATCATCTATATAGCGCCACCAGGTGGCACAATTCCTCTGGAAATTTTCATTGTTAAAAATGTATCTTGGCTCAAAATCATTCATGAATGAACATGAGTATGGTGGGGCAACATTGGAGCCCATCGCAACTCCGGTCAGCTGTACAAAATATTGATCCTTAAAAAGAAAATAGTTATTGCATAGAATGACATTAAACAATTTTTCAAAAAGAGAAATCTTGGCTTCCGAATATCCATGAAACTCTCTGATTAGACTGATCGCTGCTTCAATGCCTGCCTTATGCGGGATCGATGTATATAAACTTGTTACATCCCAAGTTACAAGGATCAAATCATCATGAATCTGTGGTAGCTCCCTGATTTTTGATAGAAAGTCATTAGAGTCCTTAATATAAGATCGGGTGTTTTTCACAAAGGGGTGACAGTACTTTATCCAATAGTTTAGCTGTGGGAACAAAAATTGACTCTCTTCCTGACACGATCGGGCGTCCTGGTGAAGAATGACTGTCTTTATGGATCTTCGGTAATACATATAGAACAGGGATCCGTGTATGTAATGGTAACAAAAATTCAAAAAAATCCTGTGAGATTAACCCCTCTTTGACTGCTGGTTTCAAAATGCTCTCTAGAATCTTTCTAATGCTCCATGTGGGATCCGAATGTATTTGTTTATACACCGTTTGATCATCCATTTGACGCTTACTGATTTTTGATAGAAAGTCATTAGAGTCCTTAATATAAGATCGGGTGTTTTTCACAAGGGGTGACAGTACTTTATCCAATAGTTTAGCTGTGGGAACAAAAATTGACTCTTCCTGACACGATCGGGCGTCCTGGTGGAGATTGACTGTCTATATGGATCTTCGGTAATACATATAGAACAGGGATCCGTGTATGTGATGTTAACAAAAATTCAAATAAATCCTGTGAGATTAACCCCTCTTTGACTGCTGGTTTCAAAATGTTGACGCTGTAACGCTGACGCTGTATGCGTCAATTGGATGATCAAACGGTGTATAAACAAATACATTCGGATCCCACATGGAGCATTAGAAAGATTCTAGAGAACATTTTGAAACCAGCAGTCAAAGAGGGGTTAATCTCACAGGATTTATTTGAATTTTTGTTAACATCACATACACAGATCCCTGTTCTATATGTATTACCGAAGATCCATAGAGACAGTCATTCTCCACCAGGACGCCCGATTGTGTCAGGAAGAGAGTCAATTTTTGTTCCCACAGCTAAACTATTTGATAAAGTACTGTCACCCCTTGTGAAAAACACCCGATCTTATATTAAGGACTCTAATGACTTTCTATCAAAAATCAGGGAGCTACCACAGATTCATGATGATTTGATCCTTGTAACTTGGGATGTAACAAGTTTATATACATCGATCCCGCATAAGGCAGGCATTGAAGCAGCGATCAGTCTAATCAGAGAGTTTCATGGATATTCGGAAGCCAAGATTTCTCTTTTTGAAAAATTGTTTAATGTCATTCTATGCAATAACTATTTTCTTTTTAAGGATCAATATTTTGTACAGCTGACCGGAGTTGCGATGGGCTCCAATGTTGCCCCACCATACTCATGTTCATTCATGAATGATTTTGAGCAAAGATACATTATTAACAATGAAAATTTCCAGAGGAATTGCGCCACCTGGTGGCGCTATATAGATTATATTTTTGCGGAATGGCGGGGCAACGTTGAATCTCTGAAAGCCTTTGATGAAATGATTAATGGTGCTTCCCCTGATATCCAATTTAAAATGCAGGTGGGTGGAGATTCGGTTCCATTTTGGGACATACGAGTTTATAACGAACAGGGACAGATTGAGACCGATCTATACACTAAACCAATGGATAGAAACCAACTCCTGAGATTTGATAGCTATCATCCCCCCCATGTGTTTGGTTCTATCATTAGAAGTCAGCTCCTTAGGGTCACACGAATCGTTAGCAATAAAACGGTCAGGGGCAATAGATTAGAAGAAATGTGCTGTAAGTTTAGAGAGCGGGGCTACTTGGATGGTTTAATCACACATGAACTGAACAAGATCCTAAAGCCAGCTAAGACATGTAATTACAAAAAATATAGAGCAACCAAATCTAGGATACCATTCATTTTTCAATTCCACAGCTATAGTGATAAGATCTTTAATCTAGTGAGGAAACATTGGCCAATCTTGAGGCGATCATATCCGCAGATAGAGGAATTTCAACAAATTCCTATCAAAGCGTATCGGCGGAATAAAACTTTGCGTGATTCCCTTGTGCGATCTGAATTTAGATCGAATACCCATGAAATGAAAACTACATTTCTGGGCAGGAAAAGAAATGGATGTTTTCCATGTCTTAATTGCATCCAATGCAATCTTATGCTCAAGGGTAATCATTTTGTTCATTCCACAACTAAAAGTAAAATAATGCTTAATGTTTTTTTCACATGTCAGACATCTTATGTGGTATACATCCTTTTGTGCCCTTGCAATCTCATCTATGTGGGGGAAACAACCCAGAAAATTAAGGATCGTATAGCGCAACATCGTAGTACGATCTGACACCCACAGCCAGGTCTCCCTGTGTCACGTGATTTCTCCGAAATGGGACACAAGGATACCGATTTACGGTTTATGATTTTAGAGGAAATATCTCGTGATAAACGAGGGGGAGACAGGATTTTGAAATTGAGGAAGCGTGAGGTTTGGTGGATTAATAGATTACAGTCTCTACACTCGGATGGTATGAATAGAGACTATGATCTATATCTATTCCTATAGATGCAGGGCAGTTCAATGATCTGATATGTGATACATATATATTTTATATCTTTTTTAGATCCAATGGAATGAATTCCCATTTGAGAAATTGGCCAATCAATTACTGGTCTATATGGGTTAAGGAATCTGAGACTATATTTTTACGAATTGGATTGATTAATGATTGATAAGTGTGAATTTTTGATGGCAGTAGATGTCGTTGACTTCTGGATAATGCTTAAGATTAAGATAATACTGTCTATGACTTATGGGTCTTGTTTTTTTTTTGTAAATATTTTGGTTTATGGATTTGTAATGTCACTTATATTTTTGTTTCACATGGAGAGGGTTAAACCCTTGGGATTTGCTAATCACTAATGGTAATGATTAGATTGTATACAGGTGTGATAATTTGTTGGGTGTGGATTAAAGAAAGAGATGATGTCGGGTTCCCCACACACAGCCAGAGAACAGCCAGAGAAGCCTGATGAAGAGCGATTTATGCTCAATATTGTACAGTTGCTTGCACGTCTGCACCTTCAAGTTTTGTATGTTCGTTGGAATATTCAAGTAAAAGAAAAATTTGCATCAAGCATCGGTCCTATTGTTTCTTAATTTTGAGTTATGGTGGAAGATTGGGAGTCCACCCTGACGGTGCTGTGATCAAACCAAAGGATTAAGACGTGAAGGTAACCCACCTGAATTTTGAATATATATATATATATATATATATATATATATATATATATATATATATATATATATATATATATATATATATATATACACACACACAGTGGGGACAGAAAGTATTCAGACCCCCTTACATTTTTCACTCTTTGTTATATTGCAGCCATTTGCTAAAATCATTTAAGTTCTTTTTTTTCCTCATTAATGTACACACAGCACCCCATATTGACAGAAAAACACAATGGTTGACATTTTTGCAGATTTATTAAAAAATAAAAACTGAAATATCACATGGTTCTAAGTATTTAGACCCTTTGCTCAGTATTTAGTAGAAGCACCCTTTTGATCTAATACAGCCATGAGTCTTTTTGGGAAAGATGCAACAAGTTTTTCACACCTGGATTTGGGGATCCTCTGCCATTCCTCCTTGCAGATCCTCTCCAGTTCTGTCAGGTTGGATGGTAAACGTTGGTGGACAGTCATTTTTAGGTCTCTCCAGAGATGCTCAATTGGGTTTAAGTCAGGGCTGGGCCATTCAAGAACAGTCACGGAGTTGTTGTGAAGCCACTCCTTCGTTATTTTAGCTGTGTGCTTAGGGTCATTGTCTTGCTGGAAGGTAAACCTTCGGCCCAGTCTGAGGTCCTGAGCACTGGAGAAGGTTTTCGTCCAAGATATCCCTGTACTTGGCCGCATTGATCTTTCCCTCGATTGCAACCAGTCGTCCTGTCCCTGCAGCTGAAAAACACCCCCATAGCATGATGCTGCCACCACCATGCTTCACTGTTGGGATTATATTGGACAGGTGATGAGCAGTGCCTGGTTTTCTCCACACATACCACTTAGAATTAAGGCCAAAATGTTCTATCTTGGTCTCATCAGACCAGAGAATCTTATTTCTCACTATCTTGGAGGCCTTCAGGTGTTTTTCTAGCAAACTCCATGCGGGCTTTCGTGTGTCTTGCACTGAGGAGAAGCTTCCGCCAGGCCACTTTGCCATAAAGCCCTGACTGGTGGAGGGCTGCAGTGATGGTTAACTTTCTACAACTTTCTCCCATCTCCCGACTGAATCTCTGGAGCTCAGCCACAGTGATCTTTGGGTTCTTCTTTACCTCTCTCAACAAGGCTCTTCTCCCCCGATAGCTCAGTTTGGCCGGATGGCCAGCTCTAGGAAGGGTTCTGGTTGTCCCAAATGTCTTCCATTTAAGGATTATGGAGGCCACTGTGCTCTTAGGAACCTTAAGTGCAACAGAATTTTTTGTAACCTTGGCCAGATCTGTGCCTTGCCACAATTCTGTCTTTGAGCTCTTCAGGCAGTTCCTTTGACCTCATGATTCTCATTTGCTCTGACATGCACTGTGAGCTGTAAGGTCTTATATAGACAGGTGTGTGGCTTTCATAATCAAGTCCAATCAGTATAATTAAACACATCTGGACTCAAATGAAGGTGTAGAACCATCTCAAGGATGATCAGAAGGAATGGACAGCACCTGAGTTAAATATGTGAGTGTCACAGCAAAGGGTCTGAATACTTAGGATCATGTGATATTTCAGTTTTTCTTTTTTGATAAATCTGCAAAAATGTCAACAATTCTGTATTTTTCTGTCAATATGGTGTGCTGTGTGTACATTAATGAGTAAAAAAAAATGAACTTAAATGATTTTAGCAAATGGCTGCAATATAACAAAGAGTGAAAAAATTAAGGGGGTCTGAATACTTTCTGTCCCCACTGTATATACTCTGCATCCAGTGTAGCCTATATCTACAGTGGATTCCGTGGTGTACTGTTTCTAATATACTTCAGGCGGTGTACACAGTATCTAATACAGTGTGTACAGTGTCTACTATACTTCTGGTGGTGTACACAGTATAAAATGCAGTGCAGCCATTGTACAGTTTCTAATACAGTGCAGGTGGTGTACACAGTATCTAATACAGTATGTACAGTTTCTACTACACTTCTGGTGGTGTACACAGTATCTAATACAGTGTGTATAGTTTAAACTACACTTCTGGTGGTGTACACAGTATCTAATACAGTGCAGTGTGGTGTTGCAAAACAAAATATACATCATGTCCGGAAGGCCACCAAGGTAAGGCAGACGCTCACAGGCCACTAAAAGAGGGCAAGCAGTCTTTGTGTCAACAGTCAACTGTGCTGGTCATGGACATGGTGCACGCTCTGCAGGTGGCCGTGGGCCGCGCTTATCCTTTCTTTTCTGCTGCTGGCCGTGTTATTGAGCCACAACATGCAGAAGAGTTGGTGGAGTGGATAACAAAGCCGTCCTCATCCTCCTCATTCTCTGTCACCCAGGCTCAGAGAAGTTTGCCTTACAACGCAGCTGCCAAAGGGACCTATTCCACCGGCTCCTTGTCCACAGTCACTCCTTCCGTAGCCCCACTATCATGCATGGAGGAGTCCCCAGAATTATTCGACCACAGTGTCGGGTACATGCTGCTGGAGGATGCGCAGCGATCTGAGGGCTCCGATGTTGGTTCCCAGGTTGAGGAAGGGAGTAACATGAGCCTAGAGAGAGGAGGTGCCCAAGAAGGACAAGAAACTGGCAGTCATGTTCCCCCAGCTGCAGCATACTGCCAAGTTTGCTTCAGTGACGAGGAGGGAGGGGATGATGAGGTCACTGACTGTACTTGGGTGCCTGAGAGAAGAGGAGGAGGCACAACTCCAATGAGGCAGGATGTCCTCTAGGGGGCAGCTTAAGGGCAGTCACCCTATTGCATCACACCGCAGAGCTCCGCAAGTGCAGGGCACTGCTGACTCCCCGCTGACTTTTAAAAGGTCCTTGGTATGGGCCTTTTTTGACACGCATGCAGCAGATCGCACCATTGCTGTTTGCAACCTATGTCTGAAGCGGATCAAGCGTGGCCAGAACAGCAGCTGCTTGGGCACCACATGCTTGACCAGACATATGACGACCTGCCATGCAGTCCATTGCTAACAGCACTTGAAAGACACACATCAAAGAAAAAGGCGGACTTCTCCTTGCTCCTCGTCTAAGATCTCCAACACTACTATACCTCCAGTCCTCTCAAAACCCTGCACCGAGAGGAATGAAGATATAGCAATAGGTGTCCCAAGTACTTGTAGCTAATCTGCTATCAGTACTCCACCATCTGATTTTAGCAGGCAAATTTCCCTACCCTAGTTGCTGAACCGTAAAAAGAAATTCGGTCCCAGCCATTCACATGCTCAGTGTCTAAATGCTAGCTTGGCCAAATTGCTAGCACAGCAGCTGCTGCCTTTTCAGCTTGTAGACTCTGCCCCCTTTTGTGAATTTGTGGAATGTGCTGTATCTCAGTGGCAAGTTCCAAAACGCCATTTCTTTTCACGGAATGCTATTCCGGCTCTCTAGCGGCATGTGGAAGGCAATGTTTTGGCCTCGTTGGACAGGGCGGGCAGCAGTAAGGTGCATATTACCGCTGACTCATGCCCCAGCAGGCATGGGCAGGGACGTTACCTTTCCTTCACGGCGCACTGGGTAACGCTGCTGGCAGCTGGGAAGGATGCAAGACAGGGTTCAGTGTTGTTAAAGCTTGTTCCACCACCATGCCTCCAAAATGCTAGTGGTGATTCTGCCACAGCTCTCTCCTCCCCCCTCTCCTCTTCTTCTTCCTCTATGGCCTCTTCTGCAGATTTGTCCTCTGAACCAGCGGTGCTCTGTAAGCGTTCCAAGGGCTATGCAAGCAGTCAGGCTAAAAGATGCCATGCAGTGCTTGAGTTGGTCTGCTTAGGGGACAGGAGCCACACTGGGGCAGAGATTCTGTCAGCTCTGCAGAGGCAGGCTCAGAGGTGGTTGACGCCACTCCAGCTTCAGCCAGGAATGGTTGTATGCGACAATGGCACCAACCTTCTCTCCGCTCTCCGACAGGGACACTTGACCCATGTTCTATGTTTGGCACACATCCTGAATTTGGTGGTGCAGCGGTTCTTGAGCAGGTACCCAGGCTTATAGGATCTCCTGAGGCAGGCCAAAAAAGTCTGTGGTCATTTCCGCCGGTCATACAGTGGCAGTGCTCTGATGGCTGACATTCAAAGGGAGTGCAACCTGCCCACCAACCACCTCATTTGTGACAAGCCCACCAGGTGAAACTCAACGTTGGCAATGCTGCAGCGGCTACACACACAGCAGAGGGCCATCAATGAGTACATGTGTGAGTATTGCACCAGGACAGTGTCAAGGGAGCTTGGCTTCTTTTCGCCACGCCAGTGCCTGCACTGTCCTGTCACCATTTGAGGAGGCCACAAGAATGGTGAGCAGTGACAATGCATGCATCAGTGACACTGTCCCTCTAGCCTTCCTGTTGGAGCACACACTTCGTGGAATCATGGACAGGGCACTTGAGGCAGAATAGCGGGAGGAAGAGGAGGACTTCCTTACCTCTCAAGGCTCCCATTATCCAGATAGCATTCCTGCGGACCCGCCAAACATACAGAAAAAAGAGGAGGAGGATTGTGTCAGCATGGACGTGGAGGATAACACTCAGCAGCAGACTTCAAGGGATAGTTTTCAGTCCCCAGAGACCCAAGGAGCTGCACGTGGCAGGGAGAAGGTAGATACGCATCATGTGATCATTAGTGACCCAGAGGACTCCGAATTGAATGCCTCTGCAAACTTACACTACATGGCCTCCCTGATTCTGCAAAGCCTGCAAAAGGAACCTAGGATTCGTGGTATCAAGGAGAGGGATCATTACTGGCTGGCTACCCTTCTTGATCCAAGTTATAAGGGTAGTTGCAGAACTCATCCTGCCTTCACAGAGGGAGCAGAGGATAAAACATCTTCAGGAGACCTTGAAGAAAGGTTTGTGCAATGCATTTCCAGACCCTGGGAGGTTACAATTTCCTGGTGCTAGACAACGTGTTGCTAAGGCTTCGTTCAGTCAGAGGAAGAGCGGTGGAGATGGTGGCCGGCTGATCGATGCCTTTAAATAATTTTTCAGTCCTCAGCGCCAAGGTCTGATCGGTTCAAGCAACCATCACCAGTGTCTGCATTACATGGTGCAGTAATATCTAGGGGCAAGAGAAGACTTGGAGACCTTTCCAATAGAGCATCCACTGGGGTACTGGGTCTTGAGGATGGACCGCTGGCCAGAACTTGCTCAATATGCAATTGAGCTACTGGCCTGTCCTGCATCAAGCGTGCTTTCTGAACGCACATTCAGTGCTGCTGGAGGGTTTGTAACAGATCAAAGAGTGTGCCTGTCCACAGACTCCATTGATAGGCTCACATTCATAAAAATGAATCAGTCTTGGATCAGCAGCTATCAAGCACCTGATGCTGATTGAATTTGCTATAGATGTGGGATCCCTTGAAGACTGCCTATGCTGACTATCCTATTCCTCCTCAATCTCGATGATGCTAGCTTCCAACAAAATTATTGTTTTAGGGCACCACCACCACCCAAGCCCCAATTTGTCTGCCCCTGTTTAACAGGGGCATGTAATTACAATTTTTGATATAATATTTCACAGCAGGGCCAGTTCCTGCACCTAACAAGAGTATCTGTGAGGGGTTACAGTGTTGTGGCACCACCACCACCACCCAAGGCCCCATTTTCTGCCCCTGTTTAACAGGGGCACCAAGAGTAACTGTGAGGGCTTACACTGTTCTGGTACCACCAACACTTTTCTGCAGAGTATATAGGGCAGGCCGTATAGTATATATACTGCTGTTCAGAGTATATAGTGCCTGGGGGCCTGTGGGACCCCCCATGCCATTTTTTTAAAAATGTGGGTGTGGGTTCCCCTTAATATCCATACCAGACCCAAAAGGCCTGGTAAAGGGATGGGGGGAGGGAATCCATGTGTCACGTACCTGGTAGGTGGAGCCCGGAATGCAGAGAACGGCCTCTCGTAGGCCTCCGACTTAAGAACCCCTGAAGGTGTGAACAGGGACTCGAAAGTACAGAGGGGCACAAGTGTATGACTGGAACACTGAAGTAGAAGGCAGGATCCTGTAGTCAGCAGGGAGGTGCACCGTAGTCCTGTAGCAGGTTACAGACAGCAGGGAGGTGCACTGTAGTACTGTAGCAGGGTGCAGGTAACAGGGAGGTGCACTGTAGTCCCGTAGCCGGATGAAGACAGCAGGGAGGTGCACTGTAGTCCTGTAGCAGGTTGCAGACAGCAGAGAGGTGCACTGTAGTACTGTAGCAGGATGCGGATAGCAGGGAGGTGCACTGTAGTCCTGTAGCCGGTTGCAGACAGCAGGGAGGTGCACTGTAGTACTGTAGCAGGATGCGGATAGCAGGGAGGTGCACTGTAGTCCTGTAGCAGGTTGCAGACAGCAGGGAGGTGCAGACAAGCCGGGTCAAGGTACTGGCGGGCAGATCAGGTACAGAAGGGCAAACCAAGAGAATAGTCAGAGTCCAAGCCAAGATCGGGGCGGGCAGCAAGCAGGTAAGTCAGGAACAAGCCAAGTAAGTACTGGATACAGGAAAACTGGTAACAAGGTAGCAGGGGTCTCAGGAAACGCTGTAGACCGGACAGCAAGGCAGCATTGGAACAGTCTTCTTTAAATAGCCTATCTTTGGCGCCAAGTGGCACTATCGCGCATGCGCGTACGCCCGTTAGCGCTATTGGCGCTATTGCACATGCGCGTACGTTTATTAGCACTATTGGCGCTATTGCGCGTGCGCGAGCGCCGGATGGCGCTTCTATGCACAGGCATTCGTTTAACCCTCAATCTGCTGGGATAACTGCAAGAGGGCTTTTCCTGACACCATGCCATTTTTTAAATGATTTCATCTATATTGCCGGGACCAGACAATACATTACAGCCGCGTTTTAAATAACATTTTTTCCTTTCATTTTGCTGTGGTATTGTTATAAACATGGGAAAAATTTGCTACTTTACAGGTATACATAGGAAACCCCTCGGGCACAATATTTAAAGGAATATTTAATTTTATTGTTTCACTTTAAGCATTATTAAAATCACTGCTCCTGAAAAAATGTCCATTTTTAAAACTTTTTTTTGCATTGATACATGTCCCCTGGGGCAGGACCTGGGTCCCCAAACACCTTCTTATGGCAATAACTTGCATATAAGTCTTAAATTAGCACTTTTTATTTTCTCACGTTCGTGTCCCATAGACATTAACGGCGTTCGTGTGTTTGAACAAATTTCTTGCCTGTTCGCATGTTCTGCTGCAAACCGGACCAGGGGGGGGGGGGGGGTAATAGGAAGTAATGGGAGGAAGGGAGCCTCTGTATTGCCAGGGGAATATAGGCACTAAAGAGGGTCCAAAGGACTGCACAGTGTTCACCAGATCATTCCACAAGGTATGATGTCCATTGCTGTGGATGGCTTCCAGGTCGCAGCCTCTCATTTACACTTGGAGTGGCAAAGAATTACAGCAGACAGAAACAAGGCACAATATAAAACTGGCAGGAGGCAAAAGATCAAGGAAGGTGCATAGCTCCCAACTGTCCCTAATTTCTAGGGACTGTCGCTGATTCGGAACAAAGTCCCTCTTTCCTCCTTATTTGTCCCTCATTTTGGTCTGATCTATATAGTTGTATATAAAATGCACTGCTTATCTATCAAAAAAGTGTTTTACAGTGCTAAACCTTTCTTCCAATTTCTAAATTGCTGCATTTTCCAAAAGCCAATATAAAGGAATAGTAGTGGTAAAAAAGCACTTGTGGATTTAACCAATCATTTTTTTGTACAATTCTCCTTTACGGGGGGCGTGGCAGGGTGTGTGTCCTATACTTACATACTTTTGCTAATTGGTGTCCCTCATTCTCATCTCAGAAAGTTTGGAGGTATGCAGGTGGATAACAAAGATTGTAGAGAAACAGGCAAAAGGTCAGGACTGATGGGAAAAAGAAATAAGTCAAAAGTGGGCGTCATAACTGGAACATAGACCATGATTGCAGGAGCTTGGAAACAGATAATTTAGAGAAGTCTTTGCTCAATTTCCAAATGCACTAAGCACATTAAAATAGTTTTCCTGTACATGGTCGCAGTGGAAGTATCTGACAGCACCTCTTACTAAGAATCAACAGCGGGAGTATAAAAAATTATAATATGCAGATTTCTAGCTGTGGTGCAAACCTGCATGCTATTTCCTCTGTCAGTGTCTGAAAAAAAAACAATTTTTTTGTTAATGAATTGTAAATGCCTATCCATATATGGTTGTGGGGCAAACCTGTATGCTATTTCCATTGCCAGTGTCTAAAAAAATATGTTTTTTTTTAGAATGCTAAATGCCCACTTAATCTCTCAGAAATTATTGTCTGTTCAAGCAGATTTTCTAGCCGTGGTGAAAACTTGTATCCTAATTCCATTGTCAAGGTTTAAAAAAAAACACAGTTTTTTATCTTTACAGAAGCTATATGCCTTCTCAGTCACTCAGAAGTTGTGGCCTGTTCAAAAAGGCCTATTAACTGTGTTGCAAAACCTATTCTTCTTTAGTCTTCAAAAGAAGACACACATATTAGGTTTCAAAGTGCAATCTGATCTCTCTCTCCTTGCAAAATTTAAACAAGTTTGCATCAAATGGCAGTTGCTAAGGTCTATGATCTGAGAAAAAAAGACATTGTGATTCATTTTTCCCAGATCAGGTCTACATATTCTCTCTCTGACATAGAATCTTAGTACATACCAGCTAATCAGATCAGTTTTTCAGGCTTGAGGCTCTGAAAAAGCACACTCTAATTTATATTTAGGAGGATCAAATCTGCCTAGTCTCTCTATCTTGCATGGTTGCCTTGTACAAACACTTACATGGTGTGCTGCATGTCCCTGCAATATTTCTAGCTATGACATGATAAATTGATTTTTTTTTTGAGAAAATATGCCTCATCCCTTCCTCTTACATTGTGGCCAAATGCATATGCTTTCTTAATTGCTTAATGGGCAGTCTTTATAATAATTAGGGCTTCTGTGTTTGGAATATCATACTGTAATTGTTTTTTTCTCCAACTAATGTGTAATCATTTTCATTGTAATTATCAATTCAGAACAAGCCCTCTGCAGTTGCAGGCACTGTGGAGCAGTGTATGCTCTAATTCCCAGGAAAAAAACTGACGTCACCCACATTGGTTTTCTCAGCATGTTATCTTCCCTTGTTTCCTTCTCACAGTGGTGAATCAATTCCCCTGTCGCCTTCTCCCAGCAGTGAATTATAAGCTCAGCTTCCCCTGTTCCCCCTTCACAGCAGTGATTCAGCAGCAGCTCAGCCCCCTCCTCCAATCAGTGACTTTACAGCTCATCTCCCCTTGCTCCCTCCTCCAAGCAGTGACTTTGCACCTCAGCTCCCCTTGCTTCCTCCTCCAAGCAGTGACTTTGCAGCTTAGCTCCACTTGCTCCCTCCTCTGAGCAGTGACTCAGCAGCTTATCGCTCTCTGTTTCTTCCTTCGCAGCATAGACTAACCAGCCCTCCAGCCTTCTAATCGCTGTAAACACTAAAGCCGCGTACACACGGTCGGACTGACGGACAACGCGTACAACGGACGCTGACGGACTAAAGCTGGCTGGTAATCCGATCGTGTGTGGGCTTCTCCGGACTTTCAACGTACTTTTTTAGCCTCAAATCCGACGTACTTTAGATTTGAAACATGCTTCAAATCTTTACGTCGTAACTACGACGGACCCCGAAATCCGCTCGTCTGTGTGCTAGTCCGACGGACAAAAAGCCACGCTAGGGCAGCTATTGGCTACTGGCTATCAACTTCCTTATTTTAGTCCGGTGTACGTCATCACGTACGAATCCGTCGGACTTTTGTGTGGTCGTGTGTAGGCAAGTCCGTTCGTTAGAAAGTCTGCAACAAGTCCGCGGCAAGTCCGCCGCAAGTCCGCCGAAAGTCTGTCGGACCGGCTGTCAGACTTTTGTAGCTGAAAAGTCTGACCGTGTGTACGCGGCTTTAGGCTACTTTCACATTGGGGCGTTGGGGTGTCGGCTATTTTTAGTGGAGCTTTACCGTCGTTTTTGCTGCCCTTTTCGGCCACTAGCGGGGAGCTTTTGACCCCCGCTAACGGCCGGAAAAGGGTTTAAAGCGCCCGCAAAGCGCTGCTTTTCTGGCACTTCGGCAGCGCTGCCCATTGATTTCAATGGGCAGGGGCGCTGTAGGAGTGGTGTATACACCGTTCCTACAGCGCCTCAAAGATGCGGCTTGCAGGACTTTTTTTTGGCGAAAGCACTCGGGCTTTCACACTGTAGTGAGAGGAGAGGCTCTTTACAGGCGCTGTTTTTAGCGATATAGTGCCTGTAAAGCGCCTCAGTGTGAAAGCAGCCTAAGGAGGAGACCTGGGAGGGGGGCATAGTTAGGTTAGCTGCTTAGAGAATGGCTTGAACAATTTATTTCTTCTGGTGTCAACTTTGAGGAAGGATTGTTCCATAGTGCCTGCAGGTAAGTGAGGGCTATATCAGACCCCATCAGGGAGAGTTTTACTTATTTTAATGTTCCAACAGGAATTGATGGGAAAACTCTGTAGTAGGGACACAGATGGCAACAAAACTCTTTTTAGTGAAAAGGAAGACAGTTAGAATCGGATAAGTTATAATTACTAACTTTCTCTTCCAATAAAGGTGCCTACTGATGCTTTCATTTCTTGTCCTGTAACAGGAACAGGAAGTGAGGTGAAATCTCCCAAACAGGGCTACAAAGAGGAATAAAAATGTGATAGAAGTATTTCATCTTCCCAAGTCTATTCATAATTAAAAAAAAGAAAATTGGTCTGAAGTTGGGCAAGTTTTCCCTCCATATGAACAACACTTGACTGTAGTTCTGAAATTGTTCATGAATTGGTAACAAATGCCTTTCATGTTTTATAATCTAGTAATGAATGAAAGAGAAAATGTAACACTTACTTTGGGTATAAAGAATCCTTTGAAAGTCACATCCTGAGTAGTGGCATGTGGAATACTTGTTGGAATGATATTGGCAAATCTTTGGATTTCATGGATAACAGCATCAGTATATGGCATTTTTTTTCGGTGTATCAATCGAGTCTCTCCGGAACCGATTACTTTTTCAATTTCTTTTTGAACATTTCCTGGTATTGAAAGAAAGGCACACTGGTTTTAAAGGATTTTCTATATCCCCTAAGATATATCCTGTCATTCTCAATCTTGTTAGGTAAAGAATCACCAAGTAATTTTAGCAGCAATTTAGAAGACAGATATTAATTCACCATTAATAGATTCCTCTGTTTCCTGTAGTTACAACCTGTCCAGATAACAATATAGAAGCTGTCCCACCTGATTTTTGTTTAAAAATGTTAGCTCTAGAGCTGCTGGCAATATGTAACAGTAATGTTCCATATTCATAATCGGGTGGTATGCCTCATGGACAATCAACCTTTAGGGAATTGTCATGCAACTGAAAAGATTGAGGCAAATGGATAATACCATAGTGAAAGAAAACAGTGCACAAATAAATGACTTACTTTGTATTTCTGGGTATTTCATCATCAGCAGGAGGCCCCATCGGAGGGTGGTGGAGGTTGTCTCCATTCCAGCAGCAAACAGGTCTGCCACCAGAATTGTTAGATTTGTATCATTGAAGTATAACTCTGGATTTGGCTTTTCCTGAAATTCATATAATTCAGAGTATGTCATATTTGCTTAAGCTCTTACAGTATATGTGTAGCACACCCGCGTAGGGGCTGCAGATGAACATGAATCTCCCACTCCTGCACAGCCAGGCACACTGAATCTTCACAAGCACCCAGAGTCAGAGAACAGCCTCTAGTTTTTTCTTGTTATTTATTAGGGGGGGTTATTAACTTGTATAGGGATGGGAAGTTATGGGGTGCCCACTTGACTTCAACAAACTTCAGGTACATGCTGGGTCTGTGACATCACAAGAGGGCGGGGTCACCAGGTGACATCGCCCAGGTGGCTTTGCCGCTTAGCTATATAAGAACTGTCAAATGACGGAGTCTCCAGTAGGCAGGCAGACTTTATGGACGGCAGAGCGTCTTTTTTTTGGGTTCGGTGGTGGTGGCAGACGTCGACGGGGATCATTGTTTTCTATTTTATTTTTTTATAAAGGAATTGTCAAAAACCTGTCTACTGTTTTTTATTTATTTTTGAAACTTTTTTTGGTGAATGGGCAGGGGTACATACCCCATACTCATTCACACAGGTAGGAGCAGGGATCTGGGGGCCCCCTACCTGTAGACTCCCACAACCACAGCCCAGGGTTGTGGAGAGGAGACCCTTGTCCCCAGATGCTTTGGGGTGGGGGTGGGGCAGAGCCTCCCTGCCCCAAAGCACCCACCCCCCATGTTGAGGGCATGTGGCCTGATATGGATGGGGGGGGGCGCTTGTTTATTTTTTAGATTTTTTAAAATAGCTGGGTGTCTGCAATTACAACTGCAAGTCAATTTAAATGTGATTTGACTCTTTTTTTTCTTTAGAAATGTAATTTTTGCAGCAGCGTATTCTATAAATGCTACATATGCACCATTTTACAGGCAGACTAAGGGGACCCCCCAGGCACTATATTAAAAGGAATTTTTAATTTTTATTGTTTCACTTTAAGCATCATCAAAATCACTGCTCCTGTAAAAATGATTGTTTCAAAAAAATGGTTTGCATTGATACATGTCCCCCAGGGCAGTGCCCAGACCCCCCTACCCTTTTTATGGCCTTTTATTACTGCATATAAGCCTTTTGATTTCTCATGTTCTGCTCCTATTGACTTAAATGGAGTTTGCGTTTCTGTGCAGAACTTTTCCCCTGTTCGGAAGTTCTGCTGCGAATCGAACAGGGGGGTGTTCTGCCCCTCTTTATTATCAACATTATACCTAATTTATCACATAGTTGCCCTATCAAACAATGCATTATGGTCTGCTTGTAAGTTGGAGATGTCCTGGAAGGACATTATTTTACCACATAGCTTGCTGTCATCTGCAAAACACAAAAATGTTACTTTTTATCCTAAGCTCTATATAATTTATAAATTGGTTTATAATTCTAGTCTTATGTGATTTATCCAGCTTGTTCAACTTCTAGGCTTTATTAGTTGCAACTTTACCATTATTGGGGTTGGACCCCAATAATGGTAAAGGGTTTTGGCTGCAAATGGTTTCTTTGGGTAACATTTTAATTTATTACATATACATTTTGTATTAACAATAAAAAAAATTGCCACGCTAAACATAGATATTGAATAAACAAGTGTCCATAAAGTGTCAAAAACCGGTGCTGTTCTAAATAGTACAGATGAATTCCTTGATGAACATCCAGTAACAATGAGTATAATTGATGTGCGTTTTGATCACCCAAGTTTACCTCCACCGATATTGATAAAAATCGCCTCTTTACCAGAGGTCTGGACTCCAAATTATGAGTCTAGACAGGCATGATATGCAAGTATAGAAGATCCAATCAGCTTCCTCTATTATATTGCAGGTGGTGGTACTGCCATGGCTGATGGTAAAGTTTACTCCATAGTAAGTCAATCGACCAGTATAAAGGATTGGTGTGCGTGGTACCTCACGGACATGGAATCCAAATGACGCGTTTGTTAGAGTCCCAGAGGACGTTAATTCTAACGAACCGCGTCAGATGGAGTCCACGTTCGTGAGGTGCCATGCATGCCAATCCTGTATACTGATCAATTGACTTTTGGGACGTCTTGGATCTGCTTGTTTAATTAATTAATGCTTGTTTTTACCAGATTTCTGTAAGTGTTTAGCACTGATTTATTTTAATAAACTGTTAGGCTGTGGCTGTTTTGTCTTTCCTTCATTGGCCCTACTATGGAGTAAACTTTACCATCAGCCGTGACAGTACCACCACCTGCAATATAATAGAGGAAGCTGATTGGATCTTCTATACTTGCATATCACGCAAGTATAGATAGATACTTAGACACTATACTATACTATAGATACTATATCTAGATTCTTATAATTTCTTAGTCTTGGGTGAGTCTTGGGTGATCACTTGGGTGATCAAAATGCACATCAGTTATACTCATTGTTACTGGATGTTCATCAAGGAATTCATCTGCACTATTTAGAACAGCACCAGTTGTTCACACTTTATGGACACTTGTCTATTCAATATCTATGTTTATCGCGGCAACATTTTTTATTGTGTCACATTTATCACGATTGGTCCTGTTGTGTTGTTGCCAGCAGCTTGCACTTTTCTATGTAGTCTGTATACCTGCACAATCCTTTTTTTTGTTTATGTTGTACATTTTGTATTAGCCAGAGCAGATTGATACAATCAAATGATGACGCCATCATTTTAATAATTACACCTTTACCATGGTTGGGGTTCACCTCATTCTTTTAGGACAGAGGTCAGCAACCCGCCGGCCGCACCCGACCCGCCACCGCTGAATGTCCAGCCTATCAGTGCCCGTGATTAATTCACGGGCACCCGGCCTGCGAATATTTTCGCTACGGTCTTCTTCATTGGACAGCAGGAAGCAGCCGTTATCACAGGGCTGGATGGGGGCGGGAACTGCTGGAGTTAACTTTTTCATTAAACAGCAGGTGATTGGTTGCCAGGCAATCCTAGCAACCAATCACCAGCCTGTTAATGTGAAAACTTAACTATAGTAGTTCCCGCCCCCATCCAGTCCTGTGATGCCGATCTCTGCTCTGCTCGCTATACATCTGTGTAAAGTAGGAGAGTTCTACCTACACAGTCTGTGTTTGTGGGGTGAGGTGGGTGCAGGGGACAGAGGACACTACAGTGGGGGGGTGCAGGGGACAGAGGACACTACAGTGGGGGGGTACAGGGGACAGAGGACACTGTTATAGGGGTACAGAGGACACTGTAATGGGGGACCCTATTAGGGACCCCTTCTCACTTGGGGACAGGGACCCCATCTCCCCTAAGGTCAAGAACCCCATTTTGCCTAGGGACAGGGACCCCATCTCCAGACCATACTGGCTGGCAAGGCGGGCTTTGCATTAGTGAAGCACCTTAAAGTGAGGTAAGCCTGTACTGTTATTATAACTATGTTAGGATTTTTATTATCTTCATTTATTAGCAGGTGAATGCGGCCCTCCATGCATTCACATACATTGAATACGACCCTTAATTGGAAAAAGGTTGCTGACCACTGTTTTAGGAGTTTTTGGCTGCAAACTGTTGGTACTATGGGAAGTTGCGGTATTTCCCTCAAAATACAAATAGTAATAAACATTTATAAAGAAACATGGCTCTACTTTGCCGGGTTTTTTTTACTATTAATTTTTGTTCATCTATACATATTCTCCTTGCTAGGGGAAAGTCTGTTTTGGCCTATAAAATATTACTGTTTTTTTATATTGATTTATATTTTACTGTAAACTCTGGACCCTATCTTTTAACTCCTTGGTTTTAGCACACTTTGTTCATCCCCCTGCTTCACCACAATCTCAGAAACTGTGATTTCCTAAAGATTCCAAGGTATGGGGATAGTCTGATGCTTGGTGAAAAGGCACGTTTTAGGTAACCCATTAGGGGGTATCCTGTTAGTCAGGAAATTACATCTTTTTTTAGTGGTTTGGATGAGCGGCTATTTTATTTTTGTTTTATGCCATGGACCTGCCATACAAAGCCCTCCTGCATTGACATGTTTATTTAATGCCTTGCTGAATGAAAGTGCAGGACAGACCTGTTTGGATTATTCCTGGATATCCCAGCTTTCTACTTTTTTTGGTGCTACTTTGGTTTGCTGCTAACACCATGAGGTGAGGCTTTCTCTATTACAACTTTAATCAAAATTGTCAGGTAGAAGCAAGTAAGTTCTGTATAAAATTACATATACCTTCTTTTGTTTGACAAGGAAGACATCAATGAGATTCCTCTGATCATTGACATCCAGCTGATTCCTCTGTTTGGTGAAGGTTTCTTTGATAAAAGTGTGCATTTCATCTGCATATTGATTGACTTTTCTGTGACTCCCAGGCAGCCATCGAACTAGAGATGGAAATGCATTGTACAACTAAAATAAAAAATATACAGTAAGTTTCCTGATAATGATAAGTAACCATATTATGTGAACAATATAAACACAAATTTTAGGCCTAAAATAGATGCAGTATATAGTTTGTATGCAAGCAGTGTAAGCAGCCTGCTAATATCGGGTTCCTCTACTGACACAATGGTTCCCAGGGCTGCCTGTTGGAGGCCTCAGTGCAGCATCATACGAGATCATGTCCCATTATTTCTGATGGGATCCTGCTGGAAACTGGAGGAGAATGAAACACTCAAGGCCCAACTCACAAGCTGCTGATTGGAAGAGACCACCCATTTACCTCTCTTCAAAGAAAGGAAGTGTGAATAAGTGTTTGTTGGTCCCCCTGGAGAGCCAAGGCCACAACTGACAGGTCTACTGTGTCTGTATTACTTCCCCCTACTTGATCTATGGATCCTGCTGCTGGCTGTCATCTGTTGGGGCCTTGAAAAGGTATGCCTCATTGTATTACAGGAGGTGTTGTGCACTTACTATATAAACTTTGTACCCCTGCAT
The DNA here is from genome assembly GCA_037952925.1 of Lithobates clamitans. NCBI lineage: Eukaryota > Metazoa > Chordata > Amphibia > Anura > Ranidae > Lithobates > Lithobates clamitans. The sequence continues at coordinate 7,776,644 of JBBGZY010000352.1, forward strand.
ACACCAAACCTCTGTACTCTGTTCATTACTCACTACTGACCCCTGCATTCTTTATGTTACGTACACCTGACCCTGCATTCTGTGTGTTGCCCTAGCCTGACCCCTGCACACTGTGCAGTACATACACTTGACCTCTGCATTTTGTGCTTACCCAATCCTGACCCCTGTACTTTAGCTATTCCTAACTTCTGCACTCTGAACGCTACCCTCTCCTGACCCCTGCATTCTGTACATAGGCTCACAGTTTACCACACCCATAATTTGCCATGGCATGCTGTGCCTGCTGCCTAATTCTCTCCCCTGGCTGCCTTTAATTTTTTACACCCTGTGTAAAAGGCTTCTGCCCTTCGACCATTAGGTTGGGCGCGCGACTCCTTTGCGCATGCACCGTGCGGGAAATCAGACCCAGTGACGTCACACGTCGGCAACGGCTGGCGTCTATGCGCGTCACTGGGTTGGGGATTTTTTAAGTAGCTTGCCTGCTTTCAAGTGCCGTGGACATGGGCCCCAGGTGCGTGTACTGCTCAGAACCTTCCAGTAAGTCTACTTTATAATTTGAGCCACTACCTTGCTCCGCTTGGAGGAGCTGGACTTGTCTTTCCTGACCCAACTTTTGGTATCTGTTTCTCCCATAGGAAACACTAGCTGGGGTTCCTGTGTTTTGTGCTTGCATCAACCACTACCTCCTTCTATGTGTGTAGCCTACCCATTTCAATTGTTTTACCCTTATCCACCTAACCTAGATACAAGTCCATTGTTTTGCACATCTCCCCTAGTCGCCGCGGGGTAACCTCCGGTGGCATATGTTTTACTGTTTTGACCTGAGCCACGGGTAAGCAGCATCACTCTTCCCCCATGCATACATATATTTCTATTGTTATTAATCAAATAAATTCTGCGTATTTTGTTAAATGTACTGATTTTGGTCACTTGTTTATTAAATTGCAGATATTCTCCTGACGAAGCGGCATTTAGACCACAAAACTAGTTGAGATATGTTATCCGTGATCAACTATCCCAATGTGATCCTCCCCTCCTGGAGACCATTATACTGGTGATATACATGGATTGTTACCATGCATCTTAACATGTATTTTATTATATGTTGTTTTATATCAATTTTGTATTAATAAAGCTTTATGTATTTATCATTCAATCTGAACCTACATTGATCTAACTTGTACCGTGATAGTCCACTTGCTCTTTCCTTGGGGGTTTGGCTGGGGACCAACCTCCTTATCTTCTTTTTTCCTCAGTTTTTGGATGATGGTATACCGTTTTTTCCCTTTTTACTGAACTTATGGTTTCAGAGGCTATATACTTCTGGTTATCCAACAGTACCATGTTAAGATTTTGCAGTAAAATTATCCTTACCAAAACCATTGGAGAACCAACAATTCTGACATTATCGCTGATTATTGTCAAAAGCCTGTGAAGTTTTGGATCATCATAGTCAAAGCGATGACCAAGCAATATGGACACAATTATATTGGCCACAGCAGCATTCATGATCATGGTATTTTCAAATGGTTTTGCTGGAATACAAGTAAAGATAATATTAAAGTAGAATTCCAGCCTAACCTCAACTAGTCTTAAAAATGTCCCCTCCTCCCTCCCCAAATCTTATGCTGACTAACCTATGTAACAAAGTTGTACTCATTTACCTATATTTAGCATGCCTCAGCTTGATGTATGTGTCAGCCAGCAGCAGCTGCAGTGGAGAGGAGTGAGTGGCGACAAGACAATGACAGTGACATGGGAGCCTATGAATGAAGCCACTGTTGCTCAATTTCCCAGCCATTGTTGACTCTCGCTCTCTCCTCTCCCCTGCAGCCGCAACTAGAGACAAAGCGCATCACATGACTGGACCGGAGCAATCTGAAAATAGGTAAGTATATACAGTACAAATACAAAGAAGAAGGATGCCCAAGAGACTTTGTGAGAAACAAACCACAGGATATAAAATATACACAATTTTTATTGAACGTTTAAACACTTTAAATACATACAATAAAAAATATTCTGGTAGACATAAGTACATATGCATGGGTTTCTATAGTTACATAAATCAAGGTATAACTCACAGTCCAAGGTGTAAATGTATATATGATAAATTTCTCTACGTGTTTCACGGGACAATGCTCACTTCCTCATGCAATACATAAACATCTGAAATTAAAGACAGGGTTGTGAAGAATCAGAGCAGAAAGGGAAGGCGAGGGAAGGGAGAGGGGAGAGGAAAATTGGAGGGAAATGGGGAAGGGAGGGGGAAAAAAAGGGGGGGGGGGCGGGGAAACAGGCAAAGAAGGGAGAGGGAAAACCTGTCAGGGCTGGCTCAGCTCTTCCTTCTCTGAGCTGGCCGCTCAGCTGTCGGCTAATTGCCAGCTCTCTTCTCTCTCCACAGTTAACCAGCTGTTGTGGATCTGCTCGTCAGTCCTGCCTACTTAAAGACATCCAGCTCACTTCATCTCTGCCTTCAACTTGGTCACATCACAAGAAACCATCTCCTGTGTTCCTGTTTAAAGACTGGCTTGCTGACATCCCTTCTGGCTCCTTATCCTGCTTGCTGTTCCTCTACTTGGATCCCTGACTTCTGGCCTGGCTGATTACCTGATCTGGTTACTGAACTCTGGCTCGACTGATTACCCGATCTGGTTACTGAACTCTAGCTTGGCCGATTACCCGATCTGGTTGCTGAACTTTGGCTTGGCTGACTACCCAATCCGGTTACTGGACTCTGGCTATGCTTTGACTACCCTTACTCCATTTACCTTTTTATTAATAAACAAATGTGATTTCACTGTACTTCTGTCTTGGTCTGGTTCATGGTTTCTGACAGAACCAAAACTTACAATTGTGTTTATTAGTCCTAACGAACTTCCAAAACAGGGTAAACGGTCAAGTGGATTCTTGGTTCCCATACATCTCCCCATTAGGAATGAAGATAAAGGAAAACAAAAGAAGATTCCCAAACGGTCTGTATAGTTCTTCCAGGGGCTGTGGAGGGGAGGGGGCCAGCCAAACAGGCAAACGTCCAAAGAAACAAACAGGTGTCACGATGATTTGCAAATACTGCAAATACTGCAAGTTGGAAAACAACAACAGTAAACCTCCATAAAGGGGTCCAAAAGTACTTGTACCAAGTAGCAAACTCCTAAACATCACATCCAATGTGTAATAGTGCAAAAAACAACCCAGTATAGGGGGCATGCACATACACAATGAATAAAATAAAATAAAATAAATAATTTTAAAAAAAAGTGTGCCAATAGTGGCTAAAAGTGAAAGTATAAAGTCTGAACAATGTGAGGGAAATGGGGCACTTTCCCAGAGGGGTGCAATAAATGATATGTGGACCTCATTGGGCGTCTACCTTGGGGAGAAATTCATATAAATATAAAAAATGAATAAAATTAGTGATTTATTAAAAAAAGGAGACAAATAAGTGTCCATTATCAAGAAATAGAGTGAAATTGGTGGCCATCAAATGACCCTTTGGTGAGTGAATCCCAGCTGGAAAACCCATCATGAAAGTAATATTGCCCTATTAATGTGCAGATAGTGGTGGTAAAATACCGTGAAATAATAAAAACAAAAAAAAATACCCAAACGGTGAAGAAAATAAAAGGCAGATGGAAAACTGCGCTCTGAGATTGTAGATAGCAGCTTGAACTCACTAGACATATAATGTAAATATGTCAAAAATAAATAATAGTGCAGCGGTCATGATATAAACAAGTGTGAAGGAATAATACCGTGCAATGACTAAGTGTTAAACCAACTAATGTGACAATGAAGTCATTGAACTAGTATAATGCATACAACTTGCAAAATATAAAGTCCATTAATAAAATAGTGAAAAAAACACGTGCTGGGTTTGAACATTCAGTAAAATTCAATGGAAGTTCAATTAAAAAAAAGTGAAGAAAATAAGCAGAACCAAACCCAAGTGAATGCTATTGGAACATGACATAGTATCGTGGCTGGTAGATACTCACCTTCCAAGGATGTGTGCGTAATAATCGTTCACAATTTTTTCACTGCCTGTGGGATTGCATAACATTGTGGTGTTTTCCACCCTTGTGACGCTGGGTGGAGCGGGGTCCGACCAGTTTTCAGGCTATTTAGTCAGCCTCCGTCCACTAGTTATCACAACAGTCAGGTGTGAGCTAGTTTGGTGTCTGGTGTTCATACCTCTTGGAATATCCTGGGACTGTGTACCTGTTTACCCTGTTTTTGGAAGTTCGTTAGGACTAATAAACACAATTGTAAGTTTTGGTTTTCCCCCTCCCCTCTCCTTTTTCCTCCCCTTTTTCCTCCCCTTTTCCTCCCCCTCTCTCTCCCCCCCCCCCCTTCCCTTTCTGCTCTGATTCTTAACAACCCTGTCTCTAATTTCAGATGTTTATATATGTATCTCCTGAGGAAGCGAGCATTGTCCCCTGAAACAGGTTGAGAAATTTATCATATATATATTTACACCTTGGACTGTCAGTTATACTTTGATTCATGTAACTATAGAAACCCATGCATATGTATATGTACTTATGTCTACCAGAATTATTTTTAATTGTATGTCTTAAAAGTGTTTAAATGTTCAATAAAAATTGTGTATATTTTATAGCTTGTGGTTTGTGTCTCACAACGTCCCTTGGGCATCCTCCTTCTTTGTATATATACATATCGGGACTGAGACACTCTCATGCCCCACCTTTGCCAGTTCTCTTTTGTATGGAAGTATATACAGTACATCTTTTTTACAGAGGTTAGTCAGTATAGATGTTATGAGGGGGTGGGGACATTTTTATTCTTTTTTAAGAATACACAGTTTAGTAATAAATGCAAATCAGAACAAGACAAATGCACCCCCAGAACTGCCAACTACACTACTCTACTACTGACCTTTGTAGGATTTTAAAACTTTTATTAAACTTTGACACTCTTCGGTGATCCTATCTTCTATTGTTCTCTTCCCCATCCCGAAATCTCGCAGTGTAGAAAGAGTGAAACGTCTCATAGCTTTCCAGTTGTCACCATTAGAAAATATAAGACCTATAGAAAAAAATGAAATAACACATACATTTTATCAGTCTAAAGGTTCTTTCACATGGAGTCTGTACACTCAGATCAGTAGGAGATCCATGAGCAGATTCCCTACTGAACTGGAGTCGAATGGGACAGACGTCAGTTTTTTATTTTTATCGGTGCCTGTTCAGTTTTTATCACATGGATGGACCTGTGATAGTTCTATGGATGGCCGAATGTAACAGACTCCGATGTCAGTTTACATCTTCCCTTTAAAAAAGTTGCAGTGGTGTGAGAAAACACGTCAGCGGCCTGGCCGGATGATGCCATTGCACAGGAATAAACTGGAAGTGAGATATTCTGTGTATGTATCCGATGCTAATGTTTTCCTTAAAGCAGAGTTCGCTGAAATTTTTTTTTTTAAACTCAGCAGCTACAAATACTGCAGCTGCTGACTTTTAAAATATGGACACTTACCTGAAAGGGGCGCCCATGATGTCTGCACCTGAAGCCGATTTGTCCCTCGGCTCTCGGGTGGAGGTGCCGCCATCTTTGGTAAGGGAATCAGGAAGTGAAGCCTTGCATCCTCACTGGTCCCTGCTGTCTTCTGGGACCTGTGTGTCTCCCGGAATACAGCGGGGGGGAGGACAGAGGAGGGGCCAGGCATGGCGTAGATCGCGGCGGAGCCTGCGGTGATCTATGCCCAAAAGTGGGAGCAAATACCTGGATTAGACAGAAAGGTGCCAAATGTGACACTGGAGGGGGGGAGGAATCCGAAAAGCGAAAGTTCCATTTTTGGGTGGAACTTCGCTTTAAGGGGGCAACTAATATATTAAGAAGGAGATTTTTATATGTGTGTTGAGTGTTTTTATCTTGGTTTTTATTAAATTAATGATAATTTCACTATATGCTTCACAATGAGAGCTATTTTATATCTCCAACTGAGTGTGTAATCTCTGAGCGGAGTGTGATATCTGGTGTTGGTGGAGCAAGTGGCAGCATGATGAGAAGAGAAGACGGTTGTAACTGGCATAGCAGGGTACAGTGGTCCTATATAAAGGGCAAGACACATTAAGTGCAGGTTCACATTGGTGCGCTATGCGAGATCACATGTCATTCGCACCGCACTGCAGTGCAAATCACAAGTGATGTCTGTGCAATGTGATTTCAGCCATACAGAATTTGCATCGCATTCGGACCAAACTCACACAGGACCCTTTTTTTGGTCCGCACCAGGATCGGTTCAGATTGGTTCAGATCCGATTCATGTCTGAACTGTCAGTTCACAATGCGATATGCAAACTGAAATTGGGTTGTCATTAACATTGTATTGACACTCCCAGCTGTTCGCATATGACAGTGTGAAATGCCTTGCGAGCCAGGTGCAGTGCGGGAACCCACAGTGGATTTGCATTGTTCCCGTATTGCACCTATGTGAACCGGGACTGAGACCTTACTGCAAATTGGGTCAAAGTAAGCAGTTTGGATGGTAGAGGAGCATGACAGCGGTGGTGAATAATATCATTGGCACAGTCAAGAGAAATATTGGTGGCACAGTAAATAATATACACAGAAGGTATATGGTAATGGGATGCTTAATAGATAGCAACATGGAATTTTTAAATGTAATTGTTCATTCGATATTTTGTCAAAATTTATATTTTTCAAGATATATGCATATACTGTACTGGGTAATTAGGTGGTAATAAGGAATTGCGCTTCACTTTATTTATTATTTAAAATTTTGCTTGATGTGGGAACACATAAAAGTAACGTAGTTGCAACACATGTATATTTACAACAACTGAGCTACTTAAAGCGGTAGTAAACCGCACCAATTTTTTTTTTTCTTAAACCCTGCAAGGTAAAGGCATAATGTGCTAGTATGCATTGCATACTAGCACATTATTATGCATTGTTATATGCCGATTGTATTTATCGGCATATAACACGCACTTTTTTCCCCTGAAAATCAGGGGAAAATCGTGGGTGCGTGTTATAGCCCGATCCCCGCCAATTTTGTGTGATTGGAGCGGAGCGGAGCCAAGTCCCTGCAGTCTTGGCGCCATATTTGGATTTACACACGGCTGTGTATGTTGGCAGGGATCGTGGCGATCACACAAGGCTGCACTTGGGCAAAGCTGCACTGGGGCAAAGCTGCACTGACATGGCTGCACTGACAAGGCTGCACTGACATGGCTGCACTGGGGCAAAGCTGCACTGACAAGGCTGCAATGGACACTGAGGCAAGGCTGCACTGACAATTCTGCACTGGGGCAAAGCTGCACTGACAAGGCTGCACTGACAATTCTGCACTGGGGCAAAGCTGCACTGACAAGGCTGCAATGGACACTGGAGCAAGGCTGCACTGACACTGACAAGGCTGCAGATGGACACCGATAAGGCTGCATTGATAGGCATTTTAATGTAAGTTTTTCTTCCTTAAACTTTACTCCTAAAAGTTTTTTCCTTAAAATTCCCTCCTAAACTTGGGGTGCGTGTTATACGCCAGCGCGTGTTATACGCTGATAAATACGGTATATACCTTAGAACAAAGCCCTCCAGCAACGCACTGTCACCGCTAAGAGGGCTTCCATCTTCACCCAGTCTTCTTTTTGGGTTTGCTTGCTGCAGCTATCTGATTGGCCACTCCACGATGACATCACTCCTGTGCATGAGCACGGAAGTTACTGATCACGGCATGGGGCTCTGAAGGGACTGGGAAGGTATGCTTTCCCTTCAATGTGTATGAGACATCAGTGGCTGCATGCAATGTAAATATCTCCTAAAGTGTAGGTTTAGGAGATATTCACGGTACCTACAGGTAAGCCTTATTAAAGGCTTACCTGTAGGCACAAGTGAAAAATAAGAGTTTACTTCCACTTTAAGGCCCATCTTGAGCTTTGATTATTACTACGAGGCAGCTAGGCTGTCTCTTTTTTTTACTGTACTATATCTCCAAAATGCTGTCAGCACAGGGCATCTAATGCCGAGTACACACTAGCGGACTTTTCTGCATCATAGGTCCGACGGTCTTTCCGACGGACTTTCGACTAAGTTACGACGGACTTTCGAATGACCGGACTTGCCCACACACGAACGGACTAAAGTACGTTTGAAAGTCCATTGGTTTGAACGTGATGACGTACGAAGGGACTAGAATAAGGAAGTTCATAGCCAGTAGCCAATAGCTGCCCTTGCGTCCTTTTTTGTCCGTCGGACTAGCATACAGACGAACGGATTTTTCGACCGGACTCGAGTCTGTCGGAAAGATTTGAAACATGTTCCAAATCTAAAGTCTGTCTGATTTTCGACAGAAAAAGTCCGCTGAAGGTCCGATGAAGCCCACACAAGGTCGGATTGTCGGACGGATTCGTTCCATCGGACCAGTCCGGTCGTGTGTACACGGCATTAGCCTTTGCTGCAACACAATAGTATAATAAAAAAAAGGTATATTTCTGCCCCATTATAATAATAAAACCAAAACAAAGCTTCAGTTGGGCTTTAAACTGTCCAGCAAACTACTCAGTTTACTCTAATCAGTGGTCCTGCCTTCTGATTGTTAATTGCTTATATCTATGCATTTTTATGTGCTTTACCTTTTAAAAATTTAAATTTGAATTCCTGCCCAAATTAAAGAATGGATCTGTTCCCACCTTAAAACAACTGTGGGGTATATGGACTTCTGACTGCAGCAGCCTTTTAGGGTTTTATGTAAGGTATTTAGGTCATTGTCATTCTAGGATGTCTTATCACAGCACCAGAACTGCACCAAAAAAACGGAGGGTCTTTTTGATCTGAAACCTTGTCAACTCAACTGAAAAGCGAAAGTAAACCGCTGGGTGACTTTTTTTTTTTTATCTGACCTGCAAGGTAAAGCCATAATGTGCTAGTATGCATTGCATACTAGCATATTATGTGAAACATACCTGAAAACGAGTCCTCTTCTATCTTCAATTGTCTTCCTTCTGGGTCTGTGGACTCCGGCTGTGTGACTGGCCGAAGCCGCGATGACGTCTCTCCTGTGCAGGAGAGCCGCTGTCTATGGCACAGGATTCTAAAGGAATGGTCTGGGTGACCGTTCCTTCAGAGTGCATGCGCCAATGATGTCACTGGCTGCATATATAGTAAATATCTCCTAAACAGTGCACGCTTATGCCGCGTACACACAAGCGGAATGTCCAACAGAAAAAGTCAGACGGAAGCTTTTCATCGTCTATTCCGATCGTGTGTAGGCCTCATCAGACTTTTTTTTTTGAAAATTCTGAAGGACCTAGAAATGGAACATTTTCTTAATATTTACGACGGAACCAATTCCTATCGGAAAAACCGATCATCTGTATGCTGTTCCGACGGACCAAAAACGACGCATGCTCTGAAGCAAGTACGAGACGGAAGCTATTGGCTACTGGCTATCGAACTTGCTTTTTCTAGTCCCGTCATACGTGTTGTACGTCACCACATTCTGGAAGGTCGGACTTTGGTGTGACCGTGTGTATGCAAGACAGCTTGAGCGGAATTCCGTCGGAACTCCGTCGGAAAAACCTTATAGGTAAGCCTTATTATAGGTTTACCTATTGGTACAAGTCAAAGATTGGAGTTTACAACCACTTTAACCACTTGCCAACCAGCCGCCGCAGTTTTACTGCGGCAGGATGGCACGGCTGGGTGAAAGGACGTTATGTAACGTTGCTTCGCCCTGTGGCCACTAGAGGCCGACGGCACACGCACCCGCTGCTCGCCCCTGGAGCCGATGCGAGTGCCTGGCGCATTGGCTCCAGGGGCGAGCAGCAAAGTATGAACAGCGATCTGTCATCTCCCCTAGACAGTCCCCTCCCCCCTTCATTTAGAACGCAGAGAGGGAACACAATTAACCCCTTAAACACCCCCTAGTGGTTAACCCCTTCCCTGCCAGTGAATTTTTTACAGTAATCAATGCATTTTTATAGCACTGATTGCTGTATAGATGCCAATGGTCCCAAAAATGTATCAAAAGTGTCCGATGTGTCCGCCATAATATCGCAGTCCTGATAAAAATCGCAGATCGCAGCCATTACAAGTAAAAAAAATTTTTTTTAAATGCCATAAAACTATCCCCTATTTTGTAGACGCTTTAACTTTTGTGCAAACCAATCAATATACGCTTATTGCGATTTCTTTTACCAAAAATATGTAGAAGAATACATATCAGGCTAAACTGAGGAAAAAAATCGGGTTTTTTTTATATATTTTTGGGGGATATTTATTATAGCAAAAAGTAAAAAATATTGCGTTTTTTTCAAAATTGTCGCTCTTTTTTTGTTTATAGCGCAAAAAATAAAAACCGCAGAAGTGATCAAATACCACCAAAAGAAAGCTCTATTTATGGGGAAAAAAAGGACGTCAATTTTGCTTGGGTGCAATGTTGCATGACCACGCAAATATCAGTTAAAGTGACGCAGTGCCGAATCGCAAAAAGTGCTCTGGTCAGGAAGGGGGTAAAATCTTCCGGGGCTGAAGCAGTTAAAATATGTTTACATGACCTGTGCATATGTGCTATAGTTCTCCATAAAAGAAAACACATAAAAATAAATAAATTATACATATATATATATATATATATATATATATATATATACAGTGGGGACGGAAAGTATTCAGACCCCCTTAAATTTTTCACTCTTATGCCCCGTACACACGGTCGGACATTGATTGGACATTCCGACAACAAAATCCTAGGATTTTTTCTGACGGATGTTGGCTCAAACTTGTCTTGCATACACACGGTCACACAAAGTTTTCGGAAAATCCGATCATTCTGAACCCGTTGACATAAAAAAACACGTACGTTGGGACTATAAACGGGGCAGTAGCCAATAGCTTTCATCTCTTTATTTATTCTGAGCATGCGTGGCACTTTGTGCGTCGGATTTGTGTACACGCGATCGGAAATTCCGACAACGGATTTTGTTGTCGGAAAATTTTATAGCCTGCTCTCAAACTTTGTGTGTCGGAAAATCCGATGGAAAATGTGTGATGGAGCCTACACACGGTCGGAATTTCCGACAACAAGGTCCTATCACACATTTTCCTTCGGAAAATCCGACCGTGTATACGGGGCATTAGTTATATTGCAGCCATTTGCTAAAATCATTTGAGTTCATTTTTTTTCCTCATTAATGTACACACAGCACCCCATGTTGACAGAAAAACACAGAATTGTTGACATTTTTGCAGATTTATTAAAAAAGAAAAACTGAAATATCACATGGTCCTAAATATTCAGACCCTTTGCTGTGACACTCATATATTTAAATCAGGAGCTGTCCATTTCTTCTGATAATCCTTGAGATGGTTCTACACCTTCATTTTAGGCCAGCTGTGTTTGATTATACTGATTGAACTTGATTAGGAAAGCCACACACCTGTCTATATAAGATCTTACAGCTCACAGCGCATGTCAGAGCAAATGAGAATCATGAGGTCAAAGGAACTGCCTGAAGAGCTCAGAGACAGAAATGTGGCAAGGCACAGATCTGGCCAAGGTTACAAAAAATTTCTGCTGCACTTAAGGTTCCTAAGAGCACAGTGGCCTCCATAATCCTTAAATGGAAGATGTTTGGGATTACCAGAACCCTTCCTAGAGCTGGCCATCCGGCCAAACTGAGCTATCAGGGGAGAAGAGCCCTGGTGAGAGAGTTAAAGAAGAACCCAAAGATCACTGTGGCTGAGCTCCAGAGATGCAGACGGGAGATGGGAGGAAGTTGTAGAAAGTCAACCATCACTGCAGCCCTCCACCAGTCGGAGATTTATGGCAGAGTGGCCCGACGGAAGCCTCTCCTCAGTGCAAGACACATGAAAGCCAGCATGGAGTTTGCTAAAAAAACACCTGAAGTACTCCAAGATGGTGAGAAATTAGATTCTCTGGTATGATGAGACCAAGATAGAACTTTTTGGCCTTAATTCTAAGCGGTATGTGTGGAGAAAACCAGGCACTGCTCATTACCTGTCCAATACAGTCACAACAGTGAAGCATGGTGGTGGTAGCATCATGCTGTGGGGGTGTTTTTCATCTGCAGGGACAGGACAACTGGTTGCAATCGAGGGAAAGATGAATGCGGCCAAGTACAGGGATATCCTGGATGAAAACCTTCTCCAGAGTGCTCAAGACCTCAGACTGGGCCGAAGGTTTACCTTCCAACAAGACAATGGCTGTATTAGATCAAAGGGGTGCTTCTACTAAATACTGAGCAAAGGGTCTGAATACTTAGGACCATGTGATATTTCAGTTTTTCCTTTTTAATAAATCTGCAAAAATGTCAACAATTCTGTGTTTTTCTGTTAATAAGGGGTGCTGTGTGTACATTAATGAGGAAAAAAAATGAGCAATATAACAAAGAGTGAAAAATTTAAGGGGGTCTGAATACTTTCCGTCCCCACTGTATATATGTATATATATATACATACACACACACACACATATACCATGTTCCTTGGCCATGTCCACAAAAATTGGCACATAGGGTCTTCCAGAAAACTCCTCGGCATAGTTGACCAGGGCATTTTTCACCGTCTCATAGCCGCACAGCACAACAATCTTCTGTGCTCCTATCTGTAGGCTGTACACTGAGCCATATTTCTTAGCAAACTGCAAAAAGGGAAAAAAAATCAATGCTTATAAATCTTAAAGTCAGAACTATATAGTACATATTGCCACAAAGGGTTAATTCACTAAAAAGCTAAATATTTAAAGCCTAATTCAACTTTTTTAACGGTATCATTGGTGAGCACCTGAGTGTTAGGTGGCTGTACTGCTTCAAATCTCAAACAGGTTTCCAATAGGTTCCAACAGACATATATTATGGCTACTAGTGCTTTATCAAAGTTTCCAGTTACGTTCGAGGACGTATGTGCCCTAGAGTACGAAAACTGTTAGTTTACTTTCGCTGTTCTGTGCATAAAATTTACAAAGGAGTAGAAATGATGTGTAAAATTGTCCTTTGAGGCTGGGTTCACACTGCTGTGATGTCAGACATCGCATGTGATTCGCACCACACTGCTGTGCAGATCCCATGCGATGCCTGTGCGATGCAAATTCAGCCTACAGATTGCATGGCTGATGTCGCATCGCTTTCGGACCAGAGTTGTGCAGGACCCTTTTTTGGTCCGCACCAGAATCGGATTGCATGGGTGTTCACACCCCATGCGATCCGATTCCTGTATGAAGTGACAGTTCGCACTGTGAGATGTGAACCAATCTGGGGGTGTCATTAACTATTTATTTATTGCATTTAAGTGTAAATATGAGTTCTGAGGTCTTTTTGACCCCAGATCTCATATTTAAGAGGTCCTGTCATGCTTTTTTCTATTACAAGGGATGTTTACATTCCTTGTAATAGGAGTAAAAGTGACATTTAAAAAAAAAAAAACAGTGTAAACATAAAAAATAAAAGGTAAAATAAATAAGAAAAACATGTTTTTTTTAAAACGCGCCCGTCCCGACGAGCTCGTGTGCAGAAGCGAACGCATAATTGAGTAGCGCCCGCATATGAAAACGGTGTTCAAACCACACATGTGAGGTATTGCTGTGATCGTTAGAGCAAGAGAAATAATTCTAGCCTAGACCTCCTCTGTAACTCAAAACATGCAACCTGTAGAATTTTTTAAACTTCACCTATGGAGATTTTTAAGGGTAAAAGTTTGTCGCCATTCCACAAGCGGGCGCAATTTTGAAGTGTGAAATCTTGGGTATCAATTTACTCAGCGTAACATTAAATTTCACTATATAAAAAAAAAAAATTGGGCTAACTTTACTGTTGTCTTATTTTTTAATTCAAAAAAGTGTATTTTTTCCAAAAAAAGTACACTTATAAGACCGCTGCGCAAATACGGTGTGACAAAGTATTGCAACGACCGCCATTTTATTCTCTAGTGCGTTAGAAAAAAAATGTATAGTGTTTGGGGGTTCTAAGTAATTTTCTAGCAAAAAAAAAATTTTTTAACTTGTAAACAACAAATCTCAGAAAGAGGCTCGGTCCTTAAGTGGTTAAGCATCTTTAATGCATTGGGACCTAGCAAACACTCTGCCTAAAAAACCTTAGAATTCAGATCCACAGAACCTGGTTTAGGAGGAGGGTCTTATAGATCATTTAGGATAAAAAGACAGTACAGTAGCCTCTGATAGTCAACCCCCGCAGACAGTTATACCTACTGTGCTTGCAGTCCAACACTGCATCCCTGCACTGTTTGAGTCCTCACTAACAGAGCAAGGATGATGGATATGAGGGTGCTCACGACCAACCCATGTGACAGGGCTTGGGTCTAAGCAGTCATTCACCAGAGCAGCCCACAATGTCAACTCCCTGTTTAAATGCTAACACCAGCTGATGCTAAAGCTTAGACAGGCTAGAAAACCACTGCAGAGGGACACCAAAGTAAATATGTGGCATTAAGTATAAAAGCCTTGGAGGTCTGGGTTTTTAGATTCTCTGAGACTGGAAAAATTTGTTTTGTTTCATTTCAGATTTGTTTGTTTAGTTAATTTTGTTTTGTCATCTTCATTATGTTAAAATTATTTGTTTTCAGAATTTGTTCTGTATATTCAGATTCATTTTGTGCATTCTTTATTTTCAAATAAAATTTGAATTTCGACAATATTAATTTTATTTTATTATATTCCAATCTATTATATTTTTTTCTATTCTGTTATTCTTTTCTATTCTGTGTTATTCTTTTCTATTCTATTTTTTACTATCCTATTCTATTCCTTTACTCTCTGTTCTGTTTTAGTCTATTCTATTCGGTAGCCAAAGTAGGAATCATCATCCTATTTCACCTTTACACCCTACTGTATTTATTGCGATACAGTATATTTTAATTTCAAATTAACTTTAGCATTCAAATTCATTTTCAAATTCAAATTTAAATTCTTTTTCAAGAAAAGTCAAGAATATTCCCTATGATGGGACTTTAAATGGCACTTTAGAAATAGCGTATTTAATACCAAAGATAAAAATGTATTTATTTATACAATATTTAAAAAACGACGGTATGCATTAGAATGGTCAATGACTGATATTCGACAAAATATGACAATATATTCGAATATCCTGCCTTGTGTCACCAGCCAGTTTACTGAAAGTGGATACCAATGCTTATACATCTTGGGGGGGGGGGGGTCACCTTTGTTGGGTAAATATCACTCCTGACAATCAAAGAAGGGACTTTCACCTCTTACGATATAACCTCAACCTCATGGGACTGACAGCCTTGGCCCTAGTGGCCACTGTGGCTCTTCTCCCCTTTAATGTATCTTACACTGGGCAACCAGGCAGGACCAAGAACCAATGCATGTTTTTAAGTGTATATGGCTATGCTTTGTTCCCCACTGTCCAACTCAATAAATGTGATTCTGTCTCTACCCTTGATGAAGGAGATTTGTTCTCTCTGAAACACGTCGGTTAACAGATGACACTGTGAACCACATTGGCTGACAGGTATTGACCATTCTAATAAATACCGTATTTTCTATTTGCAATTTGTATCCGTCTTTGAATATTGTATAAATAAACACATTTTTATCTTTTAAAGAATTGGTATTATATACGCTATTTCTAAAGTGACCTCCCAGGACCTCCTGTTCTCTAGCTCCCTTGTTGTTACCTCCTCTCATGCTCGCCTTCAGGACTTCTCCAGTGCCTCTCCCATCCTCTGGAACTCCCTTCCCGGGTATATCCAATCAGCCCCTAACCTGTCCACCTTTAGGAGATCCCAGAAAACTCACTTATTGAGGGAAGCCTATCCCACTTCTACCTAACAACTGTCCCCAAGCCCCCCCCATCAAATCATTCCCCGCATCTATTACCTTTTGTACCACCACCCCCTCCCTTTAGAATGTAAGCTCTACAATCAGGGCCCTCCTGTCCCTTCTGTATTGAACTGTACTGTATTTGTGTTGTCCCCCTCTACATTGTAAAGCGCTGCGTAAACTGCTGGTGCTATATAAATCATGTATAATAATAATAATAATAATAAAGTGCCATTTAACCACTTAAGGACTGGAAGGATTTACCCCCATAATGACCAGGCCATTTTTTGCAATACGGGACTGCGTTGCTTTAACTGACAACTGCGCAGGCATGCAACGTTATACACAATCAAAATTGACGTCCTTTTTTTCCCACAAATAGAGCTTTCTTTTGGTGGTATTTGATCACCTCTGCGTTTTTGTTTTTTTGCGCTATAAGCAAAAAAAGAGTGAAAATTTTGAAAAAAAAAAAACGTTTTTTTTAACTTTTTACTATAATAAATATCCAAAAAAAAAAAATTACATTGATTGGTTTGCGCAAAAGTTATAGCATCTACAAAATAGGGGTTATATTTATGGCAGGATAGATCAGATACGTGACACTTTTTTGGGACCAGTGACATTTATACAGCGATCAGAGCTAAAAATAGCCACTGATTACTGTATAAATGTTACTGGCAGGGAAGGGGTTAACACTAGGGGGCGATCAAGGGGTTAAGTGTTCCCTAGGGAGGGGTTTCTAACTGTTGGGGGATGGGATTGATTGGGTGTAGAGAGAGATCGCTGTTCCTGATCACTAGGAACAGACGATCTCTCTCTACTTCCCTGACAGAACGGGGATCTGTCTATTTGCATTGACAGATCCCCATTCTGGCTCTCCGAGGAACGATCGCTGGGCGCCGGCAGCCATCACGGTCAGCGTTCATCGTGGCCACCTGCCATAGTACAATGACAGCGGCTGGATGGCAAGCGGTTAAAGTCCCATCTTGACGTTTTTAGTAACATATTGGTGATGTGGCACACAAACAGAATATGATCATCATTATTTATTTCTAATGAATTATTTTTCAAATTCGGATAACTTATATCATAATTTATTTCAGATTCTTTGAAATTCATTACTATTGTATTTAGGAGATTTGGATACATCTGAATCTCCAAAAATTTCGTCCCAATTTTGATTCTTAACAAAACGAATCGCACATGTCTAGCAAAAGCTTTATTGTTGAGTTTTGAAATGAAGAATACACAAATAGGGCTCATTCTTGTATCTAAAAGTCCAAGATCTTACCTCATTAAACGTTATGTAAGGTTTATTCATATTTATAATGTGCATATTTCCAATAACAGGCAAAAGTGGTGGTCCAGGAGGATAATTTGGATGAATTGTTTGCTTCTCACTGAACCAAAAAATTGTCAGGACAACACAAGTGAAAACAGAGAGGACAATTGTAACTGGATCTGTTAAATACATGTCTGCAGAAAAACCTGGAGACAAAAACAGAATTGAAAATGAGAAACTGGACTTGATTATAGATAGGATATTGGGGTAGAATGCTGTTGGTTACTCAATGCTGGTTATCACTATCTGACTTTGGAGTGTGCAATAATAATGCTCTATTGGCACTATCATTTCTGTTTTCAGCCACTAGGTGGGGCTGTATGTTCTCTTTAGTGAGCTCTATACAATTGGAAGCTGTAATTGCCTATTTGTTTTCTACTGTTTTGTACATTACAACTTTGCATTCTTTTGTGTTTATGGAACATGTATGCTTGAATGTGTTCAAATAAAACTTTCTTCTGATTTAAAAAAAGAAACTAAGAGACTGAGCACAGAAGGAGCTAAGAGAGGCTGGAGAGATGAGCTTTGTATAAGTAATAATAGTAAACATTCTCCCCTTTTATACCAATGACAAGTAACATGCTGGAGAAAAGTCCAAGGGTGGTACAGGCATTACTTTTCCTCTACACCTTTTTCTGTATCATCATTGACATGCATTGTGGAATGCTCCCTTCTGTAGCTTTGTTGGTGTGGATGTGTGAGGTAGTGCCGGACCTTGTAGGAAATGGTTCTCTGTAGCTACTTGACTTGTGGAGGGACCCTAGTGTGGTTGGTCCCTTTAAGGTGAGAGGGCTGTTGCAGCAGATGAGGGCTTCAAGGATTAAAGAGTTAAAGATTAACTCAATTTTTGTTGAGTAAAAAACAATCCCCTCTGGGTGATCAATGTACTTTGCAGAGATTTTAACAAACTGTGTTGCAGATTCCTACCTTTTGTGGCTCTGAAGAAATAGCTGCTTGTAGGCAGGTGCAGTCTGTATTCCCAACTGTGGGTGGCGCTCGACCGAAGTGGCAATGCAGAAGGGAAAGGAAGTTGTGAGGAACTTGGTTTTCTCTCTTCTCCCCTTTCTCTCTCCCCCTTTCTCTCTCCCTCCTTCTCTCACCCTCTCTCTCGCTCTCACCCCCCCTCCCACCCCCTCTCTCTATCTCACTTCCCCTTCTCGCTCACCCCCCTCTCCCCTCTTTCTCTCACCCCCTCTCTCTCTATCTCACTCTCCCCTCTCTTTCTCCCTTACCCCATCTCTCGCTCTACCCCTCACTCCCCCCTCTCATTCCCCTCTCTCTAGCTCTCTCACCCCCTCTCTCTCTCCCACTCCATCTCTTTCCCCCACTCTCTCTCCCCTCCATTTCACTCCCCCTCCCTCCCCTCCCACTCTCTCCTTTCTCTCCCCATCTCTCAATCCCCCCTCTCTGTCTCTCACCCCTCTCACTCTCTCTTACTCCCTCTCTCTCCCCCTTCCTCTCCCTCTCCCATCCCACTCTCCCCTCTCATTCTTGCTCACCCTCTCTGTCTCCCCCTCTCTCTCACCACCTTTCTCTCTCTCACCCCCTTCTCTCTTTCTTACCCCCCCCCCTCTCTCCCTCACCCTCCCTCTCCCCCCCCTCTCTTTCTCACCCTCTCTTTCTCACAACCCCCTCTCTCACCCTCTCCCCACTTTCTCTCCCCCTTTCTCTCTCTCACCTCCCCCTCTCTCTCACCCCCCCTCTCTGTGCCACACTTTTTTCTTTGATATTAGGGCCCAAATCATGATCTCGCACACAGGCCCACTGCTTTTATAAAATGCCCCAGGGGGTGTCATAAAGATGGCTGCCACACGGCAGCCATCATTAAACCTGGAAGTGCCCAACGGCTTCTAATGAAAAACGCCGGTATCTTCCATGCAGGCTATGCTGCTTTAGATATTTAAATGCTCCCTCTGTGCAGCTGAGCTGCAATTTGTAGGTGGGGTTTGGTGTGTATATGGTGTGTGGGCAAAGGGGGCCCCATGATCTCCAATTGTCCAGGGGATCCATGAGTTGTCAGTCCGCTCCTGGTATGTAGTGAGGGGGTCAGGTGTATGTAATATACACTATATTACCAAAAGTATTGGGACGCCTGCCTTTACATGCACATGAATTTTAATGGCATCCCAGTCTTAGTCCGTAGGGTTCAATATTGGGTTGGCCCATCCTTTGCAGCTATAACAGCTTCAAATCTTCTGGGAAGGCTGTCCACAAGGTTTAGGAGTGTGTCTATGGAAATGTTTGACTATTCTTCCAGAATAGCATTTGTGAGGTCAGGCACTGATGTGGACGAGAAAGCCTGGCTTGCAGTCTCCATTCTAATTTATCCCAAAGGTGTTCTATTGGGTTGGGGTCAGAACTCTGCAGGACAGTCAAGTTCCTCTACCCCAAACTCACTCATCCATGTCTTTATTGACCTTGCTTAGTGCACTGGTCCAAATCCTTTGGTGGAGGGGGGATTGTGGTGTAGGGTTGTTTTTCAGACGTTGGTCTTGGCCCCTTAGTTCCAGTGAAGGGAACTCTTAAGGCATCAGCATACCAAGACATTTTGGACAATTTCATGCTCCCAGGTGAGAACAGTTTGGGGATGGCCACTTGCTGTTCCAACATGACTGTGCACCAGTGCACAAACAAGGTCCATAAAGACATGAATGAGCGAGTTTGGGGTGGAGGAACTTGACTGGCCTGAACAGAGTCCTGATATCAACCAGATAGAACACCTTTGGGATGAATTGGAGCGGATACTGCGAGCCAGGCCTTCTCGTCCACATCAGTGCCTGACCTCAAAAATGCGTTTCTGTAAGAATGGTCAAACATTTGGTCAAATTACATTTTTGGGTACGTTAGATTTTCACCTTTTTGCAAAAAGGCACAATTTAAAATGTACAAATATTTGTTATTTATTAACTCCATACAGGTTAAGCTTTTATATTTAGTAGGGATTTAGCAGGAATTTTGTAAAATTAGTTGTGTTTTTATCTGCTAATAATGATTTTAGTGTATTTTTTGCGAATATATTGGTTCGATAAACATTTGCGCAAATACCGCGGGGCCTAAAAAATCAGTAGCACCTTTTTTTTTATTTTAGAGGTGATATGCATTCAGAAAATCTTTGGTTTTAGGAGTCTTTCACAAATTCTGAAAGCTGTAAGGGAAAAATGAAAACCTTCAGATTTTTAGCCAAATTTGGATATTTACATTTTTGCGTACTTTTGATTTTCACCATTTTTCAAAAAGGCGCAATTTAAAAGTTACAAATATTTGTTATTTATTCACAGGTTAAGCTTTTATATTTAGTAGGACTTTTGTAAAATGTGCTGTTTTTATCTGCTACTAATGGTTATTAGTGTATTTTTTTTTGCAAATATATTGGTTTGATAAACATTTGCGCAAATACCGTGGGGTCTAAAAAATCAGTAGCACCTTCTTTTTATTCTACTTATCATGTGCTTTCAGAAAATAAATGGTTGGAGGGGGGGGGGGGGGGGGGTCTTTCACAAATTCTGAAAGCTGTAAGTGAAAAATAAAAAAACAAAAGGAAAAATTGCAAAAATGGTCTGGCCACCTAAATGTACAAAATGGAGCACAGGACCTGGCAGCGAAAGGGTTAAAGTTCATGTGCGTGTAAAGGCAGGTGTCACAATACTTTTGGTAATATAGTGTACATAATGCAAAGTTCAGGTGTATGTAATGTACATAATGCAGAGGTCAGGATTTGCAGTTACACAAAGTTCAGGGGGTAGTTGTGTGTCAGATGTATGTAATGCACATAGTGCAAGGGTCAGGGCAGGGTAGGTCACACACAAAGTGCAGGGCTTGGTATGTGTAATATAAAGCGTGCAGTGGTCAGGTGTATGTAATGTATGCAGTTCGGGGTTCAGGTGTATGTAATGTATGCAGTGCGGGGTTCAGGTGTATGTAATGTATGCAGTGCGGGGGTCAGGTGTATGTAATGTATGCAGTGCGGGGTTCAGGTGTATGTAATGTATGCAGTGCGGGGGTCAGGTGTATGTAATGTATGCAGTGCGGGGTTCAGGTGTATGTAATGTATGCAGTGCGGGGGTCAGGGGTATGTAGTATCTATAGTACATGGGTCAGGTGTATATAATTTACATTGCACAGGGGTCAGGGGTAGGTCATACACAAAGTGCAGGGGTTACGTATGTGTAATATACAGTGTCCAGTGGTCAGGTGTATGTAATGTATGTAGTGTATCCATAGTGAAGGGGTCAAGTGTTTGTAATAGTTCTAGTACGTGGTCAGGTGTGTGTAATATACATAGTGTAGGGGTCAGGTGCATGTGTCCAAAGTATATACAGCCCAGGTCACAGCATCTTTCCTTGATAGGATGAGCTTTACCTTTCAGGGCTTCAACATCTCAGAGGCAGCGGCAGGATCCATAGATGAAGGTAGAGGAGGTAATTCAGACACATGGGGCCCTTGGTGTCAACTGAGAACCCAGCAATCCAGGTGTTGCAGAGAAGCTCCACAGGAAGGCCAACACACACACACACGTCCTCTCTGCAAAGAATCCCCTCCCCTTCCAACTAGCGGCTGGTGGGTGAGGCAGAAGGTTTCTTGTTTTCCTCCAGAGTTTCCAGCAGGATCCTTAGAGATGCCTTTAAAACCAATAGGCCCCATACGACACTGCACTAAGGCTGCCCATGAGCATCTTCAGGTCCCCATCGGATTAGTTGGGGTCCCAATCCAGTATGGGTGTACATTACTTTAAATATATCCTGTAAACTCTAGTCTAAACTTTTTTCTTAAACAAACTTTTTTAAACAATTTCAGCAAGCATTTGCAAAGCATTTAACAACTCCAAGAAGCTTTCTTTAAGCCCTTAAAGCACCCTTCTTTTCCAGTCTGTGAATGTGGGATGCTAGCCTAGCTTTTTCAGAGACTTTCAACATACTTCAACAAATTTCATGCTGAACTGAAGCATTCTAAAACATGTTAAAAGTTTATTTAAAGAGAAGTATGGCCAAAACTTTTTGGCCATACTTCACTTTTGGATCACAGGAGATCCATTACTAGTGTTCTTTTATAACCATGAGTGAGCTGAGAGCGAGCTATTGGCTGCTATCAGCTGACAGTAAACAGCCTCGCCAAATAAGGGAAGGATCCTGACAACATTGTCATTATCCACCATACTCAACACCGTCAACACCTGTAAGGCCATCACCAGGGCGGTGTTTCACTTCATCTGGAGCTCCAAAATGGACAGAGTGAAGCGGGCGGTTATGTTCAAGGAACCCCTTAAGGGCGGTAAGGGCGTGCCCGACATCGCTACCCTATTGAGGGTGTGCTTTGCTTGTAACTGCATCCGCAGGACATTGGTGGACAGAACTGTGGACTCTGGTGGTAACTCTATGTCCCGTTTTTTCCTCCTGCCTCTATGGAGGACCCTTGGCTGGGACAAATGGGACAGCTCCATCCCCTACAACTGGGACACCCCTTGGTACTACTTGGACACCTTCAAGTTTATTAAGGAGCTGGGGCTACATGGAGTGAAGCCCGACTTGTGGAAGCCAAAAACTATCCACAAGTTGATCAGAGCATCAGACATTGATGAGACTGTTCCAGGCCTCACTTCAGCCACTTGTAAAGTGGTCTGGAGGAATGTTTCTTCAAAGAGACTCACTTGTATGCTTGGCAATGTACTGTTATGTAGTGTATTTATGCGCTGCGTCGCAGTACTGAATGTACCCTGTTTAAGTATTTGTTTTTTGTATATTTTCTTGCAAAATAAAGTATACATTTTCAAACAAAAATTATCCACCATACTGTCTGGTTGACAGCTTGCTCTGCCCTTCAGAGGGCATCTGAGAGCTGGAATCACCCATACTCCACCTCAGAGCCTGGCACTACAGCTCTCAGTCTTAGAGCCAGAGTGGAACAGTTGCGGATGCAGCAGCATGGAGGTGAGTATGTATGTTTGTTTTTTTTATTAAACGTACAACTTCTTTAAATGCTACAGCCAACATTTCTGAAGATCTCTATTCAGAGCTACAAGAGCTTTGGTGCTGGATAAGGCTTTAGGGACTTTGAGAAATCTTGTTATGCTGGGAGAAGTAGGTTTCCGGATGCTATTGCCGGCCTCTTCATTTGGAAATATAAGCTTTAAGTAGTACGTACTGAATAATACTTAAGCCTGCCAAAATCTTGTTGAAAGCTAAATCCAGCATTCTCAGTAAGGACTTTGGGAAGCTGGTTAAATCTTGTTAAAGAAAACTTGGTGTGAAAATAAAGTCTGAAATGTCCCGGCAGTCATTTTAATCCACTAACATCAATGCTTTAAGTTGTCATTTCATTTTAAAATTATAATCCACATCATCGGAAACTCAAAGTATTAAAGCCAAAGAGACACACAGAAAAACTACGTTTTTATAAGGTGAAGCCCCATTATACTGAATACGCCTGTTTTTAGCAATAGCTGTTCCCTGGTTGAAGGAATTCAAGACTTTCAGGGGTTTTCAATTTAACATTCTAATCCACATCATCAGAGACCTTAATTACTAAAGTCAAACGTTCTGTAATCTTCTAACTCTCTGCCCATCAATTATGCACCT
Organism: Lithobates clamitans; assembly: GCA_037952925.1. Lineage (NCBI taxonomy): Eukaryota > Metazoa > Chordata > Amphibia > Anura > Ranidae > Lithobates > Lithobates clamitans. The sequence goes on from JBBGZY010000352.1 coordinate 7,800,366, forward strand.
TGGATAAAACGTTCACAATAATTTTACCAATATTAAACTGAGTACCTTGTTTCAAGGCTACCTCTTACCTTTTACAGTACGATTGTACTGCAGCCTTTGTTCTTGATCAGCCTTCAGCTGAAATAATGCCCTTTGGAATGGATTTATATATCTTACAGTGCAGCTAAAACCCTCAATCCAGGAAAGCCCTGCCCCCATGTTTTGAAAATTGTTAGTCAAAAGCATTATGAAAAGATTTTTAACAACCAGTCTAATGTGAAAGCTGTATAAACACACATAAATTACACACCTTTCACCCAAATTCACAGCAAAATTTGCTATGACTGTATAAAAGTATTATTATTTTTATTATACAGGATTTATATAGCGCCAACAGATTACGCAGCGCTTTACAATATAAAAGGGAGACAATACAGTTATAATACAATAAAATACAAGGGGATTAAGAGGGCCCTGCTCAGAAGAGCTTACAATCTAATAGGGTGGGGCAGGGGGTACAAAATCTGGATATCTATACACCTGCCCTGTGTGGCATACTGCCTTGATGACTCTATGTCGCTGACAGTAGAGTCCATCGGATCTGGTAAGAGCATTTACTTGATATTCAGTCATTGATGTTCTTCCTCCTTGATGTTGTTTCCACGGATGGATTTGCATGGCTATGGGGTCTACACCATCTGGTATTTGTTCACTTTGTTCGCATAGTTGGACATTCACCTTTTTTCGATATAGGCAATCATTTTGTTCAACATTTATTTGGTTGATGGACTATTTTTTCACATGGATTTTTAGTTTTTTTCAGTATAGATTTATTTATTTATATATATATATATATATATATATATATATATATATATATATATATATATATATATATATATATATATATATATATATATATATTTTTTTTTTTCACATAAGTATCACGATATTTATGTATAACTGTTTTGCGCCACATTTTTTACCATCTTATTGTTTTTTGTTTGTCACATTTTATGTAGCTACTTATTTTTTACCTGTTTTAGATTAGCGCAGTGTTTACTTACACATCTTCGACTTCCTGTATATGTTTTACTATTTACTCGGTATAACCTTATCTTTTATATTTTACCAAAAATGTGGGTAGTTTATTGCGTTTGTTTGCCCTAAAATTTACTTGTGTGTTTTTTACTGAAATCTTGTGTTTCCTAGACCCATTTTTTATTCTCTAGGGTTTCACATAATCTTAAGGGCTAAAATTATTTTTTGAACATGTATGCAAAAAAATGCAAAAACGGCTCTGGCAGCTAAAAGGTTAATTGGTTCATGTGAAAATTATGAGGTCTACAAACTATGATATATATATAATTGAAAATTGATCATTTCTTGAGGCCTCAAAATGCCAGGACAGTGCAAATCCCCCTCAAATTACCTCTGTTTCAAAAGTAGACAGTTTGAAGTTTTCGGAATTTTAGGGAAAATGAAGAAATTAACCACTTGAGCACCAGATGGATTTACCCTTCATGACTGAGCATTTTTTGCTATTCAGCACTGTGCTACTTTAACTTGCAATTGCGCGGTCATACAACACTGTAACAAAAATAAATGTATACCATTTTTTCACATAAATAGAGCTTTCTTTTGGTGGTATTTGATCACCACTGGTTTTTTTATTTATTTTTTTTAACGATAAATGAAAAAATACTGAAAAAGATATTTTCTACTTTCTGTTTCTTAAAATAATCAATACAATTAAATGTCATTATAAATTTAGGCCAAAATGTATTTTGCTACATGTCTTTGGTAAAAAAAGAAAAAAAATCCCATTAAGTGTATAACTGGTTTGCATGAAACATACTGTATACACTGGAATTTATGCAGCTTTTACTTTCTGACTGTCTATCACATTTCTTGAGGTGCTAAAATTCCAGAGCAGTACAAACACCCCCCCCAAATGGCCCCTTTTTGGAAAGCAGACACCCCAAGATATTTGCTGAGAGGCACGTTGAGTGCATGGACGGTTTTGGAAAATGACAAAATTTTTTTTCCCTTTTTTACACAAAGTTGTCAGTTTAAACAGATATTTCTCACACATACCGGGGGTATGTATCTGGAATTACACCCCAAAGCACATTCTGCTACTTCTTCTGAGTATGGCATACCACACGTGAGAGACATTTTGACAGCTTAGCCACGTACAGGCAGATAAGCCACTGGTTTGCTTTTACAAGCACTGCTAGTAATTCACCATTCCTTAAGTGGGCTTTCTCCCCTTTTCTAAGTTGGGTGTTAACGAGTCATTGGAGGAAGCCCTGGCGATTATGTCGCATTGTGCCACAGCAGACAATTTCAAGATTGATTAAAAAGGTTGCAAACCCTCAAAAAAAAAAACAAAACTGTAATACCGCGTACACACGAGCGGACTTTACGGCGGACTTTGCCCGGCGGACTGGATTTCGTCGGACAATTCGATGTGTGTGGGCTCCAGCGGACTTTGTTTTCTCAAAAGTTGGACGGAATTAGATTTGAAACTTGTTTAAAATGTATCCGTTGAAATCGAGTCCGGTCGAAAAGTCCGCCGTCTGTATGCTAGTTCGACGGACAAAAAGCCACGCTAGGGCAGCTATTGGCTACTGGCTATGAACTTCCTTGTCTTAGTCCGGTCGTACGTCATCACGTACGAATTCGAAGGACTTTGGTGGATTGTGTGTAGGCAAGTCCGTTCGTTCACAAAGTCCGTCGGAAAGTACGTCGAAAAGTCTGCCGGGCAAAGTCCGCCGTAAAGTCCGCTCGTGTGTACGCGGCATAAGACAAAGGCATAATGAGCTAGTTCAGGAGCTTCTAGCTCATTATGAAATATTCACCTTAGAACGAAGCCCTCTCAGTGGAGCTTGCACACTGCTGAGACAGCTGACATCTTCCCTAGTGTTTCTTCCAGGTTCGCAGGCTCCGGCGCTGTGATTGGCCTGAGTCGCCATGATGTCACTCCCGTGCAAGGGCGCGGTCACAACACAGGGCCCTGAAGAAACAACACAGGCGGCTGTTCCTTCAGAAAGCATGCGCCAGTGCGTAATCACTGCAGTATACAGTAGACATGTGCACACTGAAATATTTTGTTTCGGAATTTCGTTTTCGTCCGAAAAATAAATTTATTTAGTTACTCCCGAAATTCGTTTTTATTTATTTCGTTTTTCGTTAAAAATTGCATTCGTCCGAAAATCCGAATTAAGGTCGAATCTGTCATTGAAGGCTTATGGTGTCTGTCGAATGTTCAAAGAAGATTCGACGGAGCAGCTGAACTGTACGACGCCGTATAGTTTACCTGCCTGTCGAATCTTCTTAGAACTTTCAACAGACACCATAAGCCTTCAATGACAGATTCGACGTGTGTACTTAGTTCTAGCTATTTTACTGCTCCTCCTCTTTGGTTACAATCAGCCAATAACATTCATCATCATCATTATTTTTAGTTATCTTTTCTCCCCTACATCGAATCTTTTCTCCCCTACGTCGAATCTTTTCTCCCCTACGTCGAATCTTTTCTCCCCTACGTCGAATCTTTTCTCCCCTACGTCAAATCTTTTCTCTCTATGTAGAATAATCTTGGACTAATAGAGTTAAGGTTAGGCACATTCGACCACAGGTTTGATGGACACAGATTGTTATTGTCATCATCATGTCGAATCTCCTCTCTTCATCGAACTGTTGTAGCAACGAAAACGAAAATAAAGCATTTGTTTATGTCGGATGTTTCGTTTTTCGGATTCTGCACTTTCGTTATCGTTTGTTAAAACGATAACGAAAATACCTGAAATTCGGACGAAAAATCCATTCGGACGAAAACGAATGCACATAAATGCATGTTTAGTAGATATTTACAGTACCTTTAGGTAAGCTTTATTATAGGATTACCTATGCAGTATCTCAAGAAGACATTTTGCTACAATGACATTTTGCTACAATGTAAAGTAGTGAGTGTACAGCTTGTAAATTTGCTGTCCCCTCAAAATAACGCAACACACAGCCATTACTGTCTAAATTGCTGGCAGTGGCAACAAAAGTGAGTACACCCCTAAGTGAAAATGTCCAAATTGGGCCCAATTAGCCATTTTCTCTTCCTGGTGTCTTGTGACTTGTGTGTGAATGGGGAGCAGGTGTGTTAAATTTGGTGTTATAGCTCTCACTCTCTCATAATGGTCACTGGAAGTTCAACGTGGCACCTCATGGCAATGAACTCTCTGAGGATCTGAAAAAAAGAAATATTGCTCTACATAAAGATGGTCTAGGCTATAAGATTGCCAAGACCCTGAAACTGAGCTGCAGCATGGTGGCCAAGACCATACAGCAGTTTAACAGGACAGGTTCCACTCAGAACAGGCCTGCCATGGTCTAAAGAAGTTGAGTGCACGTACTCAGCGTCATATCCAGAGGTTGTCTTTGGGAAATAGAGGTATAAGTGCTGCCAGCATTGCTGCAGAGGTTGAAGGGGTCAGCTTGTCAGTGCTCAGACCATACACAGCACACTGCATCAAATTGGTCTGCATGGCTCTCGTCCTAGAAGGAAGCCTCTTCTAAAGATGATGCACAAGAAAGCCCGCAAACAGTTTACTAAAGACAAGCAGATTAAGGACATGAATTACTGGAACCATGTCCTGTGGTCTGATGAGACCAAGATAAACTTATTTGGTTCAAGTGGTGTCAAACGTGTGTAGTGGCAACCAGGTGAGGAGTACAAAGACAAGTGTGTCTTGCCTACAGTCAAGCATGGTGGTGGAAGTGTTATGGTCTGGGGCTGCATGAGTGCTGCCGGCCCTGTGGAGCTACAGTTTCTTTGAGGGAACCATGAATGCCAACATCAGACCTAAGGCCATGGTTCCAGTAATCCATGTCCTTAGCATGCTTGTTTTCAGCAAACTGTTTGCGGGCTTTCTTGTGCATCACCTTTAGAAGAGGCTTCCTTCTGGGACGACAGCCATGCAGACTAATTTGATGCAGTGTATGGTGTATGGTCTGTATGTATGGTCTGAGCATTAAAAGGCTGATCCCCCACCCCTTCAACCTCTGCAGCAATGCTGGCAGCACTCATACATATATTTCCCAAAGACAGCCTCTGGATATGATGCCAAGCACATGTACTCAACCTCTTTGGTCGACTATGGCGAGGCCTGTTCTGAGTGCAACCTGTTCTGTTAAACCGCTATATGGCGGTAAGACATTTTTACTTAGGAGTGTACTCACTTTTGTTGCCAGCGGTTTAGACATTAATAGCTGTGTGTTGAGTTATTTTGAGGGGACAGCAAATTTACACTGTTATACAAGCTGTACACTCACTACTTTACATTGTAGCATTGTGTCATTTCTTCAGTGTTGTCACATGAAAAGATATAATAAAATATTTTTAAAAAATGTGAGAGGTGTACTCGCTTTTGTGAGATACTGTATATAACTATATTTAAATAGAGCTCTATATATTATAGTGGTGTGATGCTCCACCAGTGTTTGGACTCAGGATTTTCAACCAGGCAGGTTGAGGGGCTCCAGTTTATTTGCTCATTTGGGAGGAAACTGGCCTTTCAGTTTCCTCATTGTTTACTAAAGTCCACTTTGGCACCTGGAGCCCGGGGATTTCGTAGGGATCCGGGTGGGATGAAATCCCCCAGTCCTGGGTCCGGGTTTTGAGATCCATCAGCATACTGACTGGTCAGGTGTCTGGTGGGCTATTTGTAGACACCTGACCATGGTTCTAGGCTCCACCCTCCCGAGGAGTCCAGGCAAGCAAGGGAGAAGTGTGCATGTTTGCCAGAGCAGACAGAGGGTCCAAGTCTGTGGGCTGGAACAGCAAGGAAGCTGGAAGAGTGCTGAGGTACAGAGTATACAGGAACTCTGTTATAGAGCCGAGAGGGCTGAAGCATTTTGCGTTTTTTTTTTTTCTACAGTTTTTTTTAGACTGTATGCAGTCTAAAAAAAAAAAAAAAAATGCCAAAAATGCTGCACTTGCGTTTTTGATGCTGGTCCATTGAATTCTATTACATGCAAAACGCTGCATTTTGCATGAAAAAAAGTCCCTGATCCTTTCCAAAAACGCAGAGGTACAAAAAGGCATTGATGTGAACATGTTCCATAGGAACCCATGTTAAAAAATTCCCATGCATTTCTGCAAAATGCAAAATGCCTCAAAAAACGCGCTAGTGTATATGGAGCCCTGGACAACACCCGGCTCCCACCTGTGTGATTTAACACAGGTTGCCTAACACATGACCTTCCTATAGGGCCCGTTTACATCTTTGTGTAGGGGAAAAATACTATAAGTGATTTATTTATTTATTTATTTATTTTTTTTGGTGCATTAAATTGTGTTTAAGGCCCCACAGAGTACATTGGCAAATCATGAAAAACGCACATCAAAAACGCACATTAAAACTCACGAAAATGCTGACACAAAGGTGTGCACATAAACAAAAGGGGGAGGGGGGGAATCTGTAACAGAGCTAATCCTTCCCCACAGTGTATGTGCCTAAACATACACTCTGGGGCCTATCAGGTTATGTGCATTGCTGATAGATGTACATTTCAGCTCCGCTTGCATTGTGATGCGCTTCTGAAAAGGTGCATTACAGACTTTTGGTCCATTGCCATGTGTTGGTTGGCCTAATTTTAATTGACAGGCTGCCAAAACACCAGGCACATTAAGGCTCCATTCACACTTGTACGACTCCAAAGTTGTGCCGACTTTGGAGTGTAACTTTGAATGGGTGCAACTTGGATAAGACTTTGGCTTTGACCAGTGATAATGCATACCTCCCAACTTTGTGAGATGGGAATGAGGGACACCTATCAGCAAAAGTATGCAGGCATAGGACACATCCCTTGCCACGCCCCCTTAAAGGAGAATTGTACAAAAAAACAAGGTTGGTTAAATTGGTTAAAGTGCTTTTTTTACCACCACTATTCCTTCATATTGGCTTTTGGAATTTACAAATGCAGCAATTTAGAAATCAGATGAAAGGTTTAGCGCTAGTCGCTAGAAAACACTTTTTGATAGATAAAAAGTGCATTTTATATACATCTATACAGATCAGACCAAAATGAGGGATAAATGAGGAGGAATGAGGGATAGAGGGACATTGCTCCAAATCAGGGACAGTCCCTCGAAATCAGGGACAGTTGGGAGCTATGGATAATGGACAACTCTTGCATTGTATAACATTCAGCTATGACTTTCATGCAACTTTTGAGGATTAACATTGAAGTCTATGGCCCTCAAGTTGCATAAGAGTCAGACCAAGGTAGTGCATGAACTACTTTAAGTTGCACATATTTGAATAGTTATTATTGGAGCGCATGGGGAATGACTTGTCATGCAACTTTGATGTTCAAAGTTGCATGACAAGTTGCACAAGTATGAATGGAGCCTTACAAGTGTTTTGTAGCTTGAAGCTTAACGTTCAAAAACTCTCAGCATCCTACATCTGATGTATTTTAATGATGGCTGCACACATTGAGTGCTCAGACACCTGTACCTTGAAGCCTGATGCTCTAAAAAAGGTAAATGAGCTACTTTTGGAGGCAAATTTAGGTGTTTTAGGCCTCATTCACATGTACACCTGAACCTGAGTTTGCCCACACTGGGATGCACAGGCAATCTCATTCACATCACACTGTCTGCGTTCGAGGCTGTGAACCTGAAAACACTTGAACCAAGTGTTTTTTTGGGGGGTTTTCTTCTGGTGTATTAAGCTGTAAGAACTGGTCTTCCCCCCGGGACTTTTTATTGGCTAAAATAAAAATATCTGAAGCTTGAATACACATGTAAAGCATTTGTATACCTGTGCAAAAACACCTAAAAGACGCTCTGCACATGTGTGAATGCAGCCTAAGGCCTGGTTCACATCATCGCGGGTGGCTGCAGGTATGGGAATCATGCCTGTTCCTGCAAGCAGAACATGCCGCTGTTTAAAAATGTGTGGCGCTGCCATTCATTCCTAATGGCACCCCTAAACATCCAAAAACACAGCGCGTTTGCGGAAACTGAGGAAAAATTGCACGGTGCAGGAGCACCATACAATTTCCTGACTTTCCTACATGAAATGCAGGCACAGCAGCCCATTCAAATGAAGTCCACCACACACTACCCATACAAGCGAATGGGGAAGCACTGCAAATGTGGTGCAGTTGTTCAGCATGGGCTCTATCAGTTAATGTGGCAAGTGACAATCCACATCTGGTGGCAGGTGACAGGGCAAGTGATAAGCTGAATCTGGTGGCAGGTGACAGTGGCAAGTGACACGCTCAGGGCTCCCACGGTTAATAAACCATGGTGCCATGATTCTTGAAGCGCCAACACCAGCCCCGATAAATTGCCAGAGAAAAATAATTTTCTTCCACGCAGCTGGTCCCTGGTGCCAAAAAGGTTGGGGACCGCTGCTCTAGTTTGAATGAACAGTTTGTGTGGCTAGAGCCGCTTGTTACTCTAGGAGGACGCAGCAGCTGTACAAACATAGCCGCAGGTCCTAATTTGAACAGGTGTGGGTGAATGGCTCCAAATACACACAGTCTGTATTCGGGGCTATACACCTGCATCCACATAAAGTAAAAACAACAATGCCAGCGCTAGGACAGCAATGTGTGTATCAGTAGAAGCAGCTGTATGCCAATCCCTAATGCATAAGGATAAAACAATGTTTTTTGAAATATATATTAGCCAATAGGTGGGTTACCTTCTTTTCTTAGTCCTCTGATTAATCTAAGCACAGTCACAGTGGACTCCCAATCCTCCACCAAAAATAGATAATGAAAACGATAGGACCGATGCTTAATGCAATATTTCTTTACTTGAAGTATCCAAAATACATGAAAAGTGCAAGCAATAGCAACTGTACAGTATCGAGCGTAGATCGCTCTTCCTCAGGCTTCTCTGGCTGTGTGTGAGCCACACAGCCAGAGAAGCCAGATATAAGTGCCGGCCCAAGACATTGTGCTGCCTGGTACCAAGAACGAAATGCTGCCCCCCCCCCCCCAAAAAAATGACACCCACCAAAATGCCCCCACATCCGTTATTTTATATCATGGTAACTAAAGTGGACCTGTTGTGGCTCTATACATGTATATAGAAGTATAAAGAGGACCTGTAAAAATACAAACCGCGGAGGTGATCAAATACCACCGAAAGAAAGCTCTATTTGTGGGGAAAAAAAGGACGTAAAGTTTGTTTGGGTACAATGTCGCACGACTGCGCAGTTGTCAGTTAAAGCAATGCAGTGTCATAGCGCAAAAAAAAATGATTGAAGTGCAATATTTCTATTATTACATTGTTATATAAAATGGTTCAACTCACCATAATGCAGAATCAGTGGGAGCCCTGAGCGTGTCGCTTGCCAACGGTACCTGCCTTCAGATGCGGATTGTCACTTGCCACAATGTCACCTGCCTCACATTGCGGATTGTCACTTGCCACCTGCCACAAATTGCGGATTGTCTCTTGCCACTACTCCACCTGCCACACGTACCGGATTCTCGCTTGCCATGTCACCTGCCACATGTACCGGATTGTCGCTTGCCATGTCACCAGGCACACATTGTAGAATGTCACTTGCCACTGCTGCTGATCCCACTGTGAGGAGCCCGGTGTTCTGCCGAAAAAGGTCCCCCATCGCATAGTGTCCGCCCTGTACTGCGCTTGCGCAGTACGGAGGACAAAGGAGACGCGAAAGTTTTCGAACATCAACAGCAGGAGCATGTGGCACAATGTACTCTGAAGCGCAGGCGCCGCATAATGCTCATGAACAGCTGTTCGTGTTCGGAGACTTTCGGCGTCTCCTTTGTCCTCTGTACTGCACAAGTGCTGCGCCTGCGCAGTACAGGGCAGACAGTATCCGATGGGGGACCTTTCTCAGTGGATCCTCCCAGTGGGATCCGCAGCGGAGCGGGCTGGCTGGCGGCAATTTGCCGCCCCCCTGAATGTGCCGCCTGGAACCATGGCTCCAGCGGGTCCCATGGTAGGGCCGTATATCTATCTCTATGGTTGCTAAGGAGGGGGCCAGGAAGCCGGCCATCACGTCCTTAATAACCAATGAGTTATCAGCTGTCAGCGGGAAACCCTAAGTGCTAGTTCACACCAGATGCAGTTCTGTGCGCTTTTTTCTGCACAAAATGCATGCACAGTGTTTTCTGTGTATTCCAATGGCTCTAGTTCACACCATGCAGTCAGTTTCCGGTCAGTTTCTGCACCGGAAACTGACTGCATGGTGTGAACTAGAGCCATTGGAATACACGGAAAACACTGTGCATACATTTTTAGTGCAGAAAAAAAGCGCATGGAACTGAACGGAACTGCATCTGGTGTGAACTAGCACTTAATGTAAAAAAAAAATAAATAAAAAATGAACGGCTAAATTAAAAAAAAAAAATTGCGGAAAAAAAATTGGGTGGGGTCCCCCCCCCCAGGTCCATACCAGGCCCTTCGGGTGTAGTACGGATTCGGAGGGGATCCCCCCCCCCACGTAATTATTATTATTTTTTTAAATGGCATGGGTTCCCCCCCAAAATCCATACCAGACCCTCATCCGAGCATGCAGCCCCGCAGGTCAGGAAAGGGAGGGGACGATTAACCCCCCCCCTTCTGCACTGTACCAGGCTGCATGCCCTCAACAAGGGGGGGTGGGTGCTTGGGGGCAGGGGAAGCCACTGTGCCCATCACCCCAAAGCACCTTGCCTCCATGTTGATGGGGACAAGGGCCTCTTCCCGAAAACCCTTGGCTGTTGTCGGGGTCTGCGGGTGGGGGGCTTATCGGAATCTGGAAGCCCCCTTTAACAATGGGGTCCCCAGCTCCCCTTATGTGAATGGGTATCAGGTACATCTTACCCCTACCCATTCACCCCAAAAAGCAGTGAAAAGTAAAAAAAACAAGATCCGGTTTTTGACAAGTCCTTTATTAAAAAAATAGCTCCAAAACATCTTCTCCCGCCGCCGTCTTCTTCTGCCGCCCGTTAAAAAAAAAAAATGCTCTTCTGTGGCTGTCTTCCTCCATTGTGTTGTCCCCCGCTGTCTGGCACCTCTTATATAGCCATGGGGCGTGGCCATATGATAACATCACCCAGAGAGCCTGCCCCTTGTGACATCATGTGTTGTCACAAGGGGGACTTGTCAAAAACAGGCTCTTGTTTGTTTTTAACTTTTTACTACTTTTTGGGGTGAATGGATAGGAGTACGATGTACCTGATACCCAGTCACGTGGGGACCGGATCTGGGGGCCCCTGTTAAAGGGGGCTTCCAGATTCCGATAAGCTCCTTGCCTACAGACCCCAACAACCACAGCCCAGGGTTGTCGGGAAGAGGCCCTTGTCCCCATCAACATGGGGATAAGGTGCTTTGGGGTGGGGGCCCCCCTGCTCCAAAGCACCCAACCCCCATGTTGAGGGCATACGACCTGGTATGGTTCGGGGGGGGGGGCTCGCTTGTCCCCTCCCTTTCCTGACCTGCTTGGCTGCATGCTCAAATAAGGGTCTGGTAGGGATTTTGGGGGGGACCATTTTCTGGCTTCCTGGCCCCCTCCTTAGCAACCAGCTGTTTGAAGTTCAGTTTAGTCACTTTTTTTTTTTTTTCCTATAAAACAGATGTCAGCGGACATGAAAACAAATGTAAAAATTGACATCCGTATCCGTTTTTAAACTTTTTTTTTTTTTTTTTTTTTTTTTTTTTTTTTTAAAAGGCGTGACTGAACTGAACTAAAAAAATTGAACGTCCATGTGGAAGAACCCATACAAAGATCTGGAATCAATGAATTAATGACATACAAACGAAGCAATTAAATAGTGTGTATATATAATGAAAGCATGATGAAAAGCAATGGTTTAATAGGTGTTGTCAGTCTCCTTGATTCAAATGGGATGAATTTTGGAAGAATTCCCATATCACGGTTAGAACCTCTGAAAAGCGATTCATATTCAGAACACTCTTCAGAGGTGTTTGACAGGAGTTGAAGAGATGATACGATACCTCCTCACCGCCTGTTTTAACCTAAAAAATGTCACACCACTGTATCGCAACCATGAACATTGCACACAGTTGCAGCATGTCCCTATGTGCTTCAATGTGTGGTTTCCACATGCTGTGGACACAATGTTTCAGCAGGCCAGGATGACCTAACTCACACACATGTGTACAGGAGTCACTTTGTCTGGGCACATGTAATGCAGTGAATGTACACTGAGGAGCACATGTGTGTCTCAGTGTACACAAATGCTGACAGACTGGAAGAGGCAATCCCACCCGTCCGCTATTCTTAATTTTTTATTTCGCTTTCAATTTTTGGCTTTTGATTTTTTTTCTGCAACTGGATAAGCATTGTTTACTATGTACCCAGTACACACCACAATGCTGGTGTGATGTGCATTGCATTGCAGAAGGGTGCAATGCATGTGGCCTTTAGATCGGGCGACCCTATGGCTTATAGGAAAGCTCGGAATGAATTAAAGAAAGGCATTAAGGAGGCTAAGCGTAGATATAAACAGCGCATTGAATGTTATTTTGAAAATCAAAATTCTTGTAGCATGTGGAAGGGGATTAAAACAATGGTAGATTTTAAATCCAGGAATACACAGGTTTGTAAAGTGCTCCCTGACACTTTAAACCAATTTTTTGCTCGCTTTGAGGGCCAAAATATGAGATGTGAAAACCATAGTAAAGAACTAGTGGAGGATGACCATTTATTGGTATTAAATTACATGAGGTCAGGTCAAATTTGAGGAAGATTGACATCAGAAAGGCAGCAGGACCAGACAGAGTGTCAGGCCATATACTAAGGGGATGTGCAGACCAGTTAGCAGGTGTTTTTACTGATATTTTTAATTTGTCATTAAGGCTGGGTTCACACTGGTCCGACAAACGCTCCGACATTGGGAGCTCATGTCGCATGACGTGTGAAATGTAATGTTTCCCTATGGGAGCCGTCCTAACTGGTCCGACACAAGTCGTTCCGACTTTAGAAATGCTCCCTGTACTACTTTGGTCCGACTTTGATCCTACTTCAGCCTATTGACTATCATTGAAGTCGGATCAAAGTCGGATTGCCGTCTTGCATGATCCGACTTCGGCATGCGACTTGTGCTCAGATGTTCTTGAGGGGGAACTCCGCGCCAAATTTTAAATAAAAATCCGGCATGGGTTCCCCCTCCAAGAGCATACCAGGCCCTTGGGTCTGGTATGGACCTTGAGGGGAACCCCCTACGCCGAAAAAACGGCGTGGGGGGTCCCCCCAATCCATACCAGACCCTTATCCGAGCACGCAGCCCGGCCGGACAGGAATGGGGGTGGGGACGGGCGAGCGCCCCCCCCCTCCTGAACCATACCAGGCCGCATGCCCTCAACATGGGGGGTTGTTGCCTTGGGGGAGGGGGGCGCGCTGCGGCCCCCCCACCCCAAAGCACCTTGTCCCCATGTTGATGAGGACAAGGGCCTCTTCCCGACAACCCTGGCCGTTGGTTGTCGGGGTCTGCGGGCGGGGGGCTTATCGGAATCCGGGAGCCCCCTTTAATAAGGGGGCCCCCAGATCCCGGCCCCCCACCCTATGTGAATTGAGTATGGGGTACATGGTACCCCTACTCATTCACCTAGGGAAAAAGTGTCAATTAAAAAAAAAACACTACACAGATTTTTAAAGTATTTTATTAGACAGCTCCGGGGGTCTTCTTCCGACTTCGGGGGTCTCTCCGGTTCTTCTCCGCGCTCTCCGGGTCTTCTGCCGGGCTCCTCCGCTCTCTTCTGCTCTTTTGCCGCTCTTTTGCTTAAGCAGAGGAGTCCGGTCTTCAGTCTTCGGTCTTCTGCCCTCTTCTCTTCTCCTGATGTTGACACGACGCTCTCTCCGGCTAGAATGCTCTCTGTGCGCTCTGCTCTGACTTATATAGGCGGTGACCCCGCCCCCTTATCCCGTCACAGTCCCTGGGTATGCTGGGACTGTGACGTTTTAGGGGGCGTGGTCATCACCCGATGACCACGCCCCCCGTATGCCGTCATAGTCCCAGCATGCCCAGGGACTGTGACGGGATAAGGGGGCGGGGTCACCGCCTATATAAGTCAGAGCAGAGCGCACAGAGAGCATTCTAGCCGGAGAGAGCGTCGTGTCAACATCAGGAGAAGAGAAGAGGGCAGAAGACCGAAGACTGAAGACCGGACTCCTCTGCTTAAGCAAAAGAGCGGCAAAAGAGCAGAAGAGAGCGGAGGAGCCCGGCAGAAGACCCGGAGAGCGCGGAGAAGAACCGGAGAGACCCCCGAAGTCGGAAGAAGACCCCCGGAGCTGTCTAATAAAATACTTTAAAAATCTGTGTAGTGTTTTTTTTTTAATTGACACTTTTTCCCTAGGTGAATGAGTAGGGGTACCATGTACCCCATACTCAATTCACATAGGGTGGGGGGCCGGGATCTGGGGGCCCCCTTATTAAAGGGGGCTCCCGGATTCCGATAAGCCCCCCGCCCGCAGACCCCGACAACCAACGGCCAGGGTTGTCGGGAAGAGGCCCTTGTCCTCATCAACATGGGGACAAGGTGCTTTGGGGTGGGGGGGCCGCAGCGCGCCCCCCTCCCCCAAGGCAACAACCCCCCATGTTGAGGGCATGCGGCCTGGTACGGTTCAGGAGGGGGGGGGGGCGCTCGCCCGTCCCCACCCCCATTCCTGTCCGGCCGGGCTGCGTGCTCGGATAAGGGTCTGGTATGGATTGGGGGGACCCCCCACGCCGTTTTTTCGGCGTAGGGGGTTCCCCTCAAGGTCCATACCAGACCCAAGGGCCTGGTATGCTCTTGGAGGGGGAACCCATGCCGGATTTTTATTTAAAATTTGGCGCGGAGTTCCCCCTAAAGATTCATACCAAACACAGTGTCGGGCATTGGCGGGGATCCAAGTCGGATCCCCGTTCATTGAAAGTCGGACACATGCCGGCTTCATGTCGCAGGGCAAAGTCGGATCCAAAGTAGGACGGCTGTCGTGTCGCACCAGTGTGAACCCAGCCTCAAGCAGGCTGCAGTACCTTCTTGTTTTAAATCTACTACTATTGTCCCAATACGTAAAAAATCAGCGTTATCATGCTTAAATGATTATCGCCCAGTTGCCCTAACTCCTATCATCATGAAATGTTATGAGAGGCTCGTATTATCACATCTTAACCACTTTAAGACCAGCCTCGTTTTGGATTTTAGGTGTTTACAAGTTTAAAACAGGTTTTTTTGCTAGAAAATTACTTAGAACCCCCAAACATTATATATTGTTTTTTTTCTAACATCCTAGAGAATACAATAGCGGTCATTGCAATACTTTTTTTTGCACCGTATTTGCGCAGCGGTCTTCTAAGCGCACTTTTTTTGGAAAAGATTCACTTTTTTGAAAAAAAAAATAAGACAACAGTAAAGTTAGCCCAATTTTTTTTTATATTGTGAAATATAATGTTACACCAAGTAAATTGATACCCATCATGTCACGCTTCAAAATTGCGCCCGCTCGTGGAACAGCGTCAAACTTTTACCCTTAAAAATCTCCATAGGCGACGTTTAAAAAATTCTACAGATTGCATGTTTTGCGTTACAGAGGAGGTCTAGGGCTAGAATTATTGCTCTCACTCTACCGGTCGCGGCGATACCTCACATGTGTGGTTTGACCACCGTTTTCATATGCGGGCGCTACTCACGTATGCGTTCGCTTCTGCGCGCGAGCTCGTCGGGACAGGGCGCTTTAAAAAAAATTTTATTTTTTTTTTATTATTTATTTTTTTTATTTTATTTATTTTTTCACTGTTTTTAAAAAAAAAAAATTTGGATCACTTTTATTCCTATTACAAGGAATGTAAACATCCCTTGTAATAGAAAAAAGCATGACAGGTCCTCTTAAATATGAGATCTGGGGTCAAAAAGTCCTCAGATCTCATATTTAGACTAAAATGCAAAAAAAAAAAAAAAAATCGTTTAAAAAAATGACACAAAAAAATTTGTGCCTTTAAGAGAGTGGGCGGAGCCGTCGTAATGACGTTGCTCCGGCCGTCACATGGTATGGAGACGGGTGAGCGCCATCTTGGCCTCACTCGTCTCCATACCTAAGCAGGGAAAGGACCCGATCGCCTCCGCCGCTACCGACGGCTCCGGTAAGCGGCGGAGGGTGCGGGAGAGCGGCGGGAGGGGGGGTGGCACCTCTCCCGCCGCCGATAACGGTGATCTCGCGGCGAACCCGCCGCGGAGACCACCATTATCGTGTACGGAACCGCCCGCTGAAAAGATGGATATCGCGGTTGTGGCAGCAGCTGCTGCCGTTACTGAGATATCCATCTTCAAAAAAATGACGTATATGGCAAGCATTCCTGTTGCTCTGGATAAGTATCAGTTTGCCTATCGTGCAAATAGATGCACAGATGATGCAATTGCTATTGCATTGCATGCTGCCTTGACACATCTTGAGCACCCAAACACATATGTTAGGATGTTATTCATTGATTTTAGCTCTGCATTTAACACAGTAGTCCCTGACAAATTAGTGAAAAAGTTAAAAGCTTTGGGCCTATGTCCATTGCTGCGCTCATGGATTATGGATTTTCTAACAAACAGGCCACAAATGGTGAGAATAGGAGATCAGATGTCTAACACTATTATTTTGAATACAGGGGTACCACAGGGATGTGTGTTAAGTCCGGCCCTGTTTACATTGTTCACTCACGACTGTACTCCCATACATGCGTCTAACACTATAGTGAAGTTTGCTGATGACACCACCTTAGTGGGCCTCATACAAGATAATGATGAGACAGCTTCTAGGCAGGAAATTCAACATTTGGTTGAGTGGTGTAGAGAAAATGATTTAATACTCAATACGGCAAAAACTAAAGAAATAATAGTGGAGATCAAGAAAGATCAATCGTTGCCCGGTTCATATAGGTGGTGAGGAGGTGGAAAGGGTGGACACTATTACATTTTTGGGAGTGCATATTACAAGGGAGTTGTCATGGTCTCAAAATACTTTTTTTCCAGTGAAAAAAGCGCAGCAGAGACTGTTTTTCCTTCGGAGACTGAAGCAGGCTGGATTGCCCATAAGGCTTCTGGTCAATTTCTATCATTGTACCATTGAGAGTATTCTTCTCCACTGCGCTGTAGTGTGGTATGCCAGCTGCAGGGCGGAGGATAAGAAGTGCCTGTCTCGTGTGGTGAAAACAGCACAGCGGATCATAGGAACAGATCTACCAAATTTGGACACAGCATATGCCAGCCAATTAAAAAAGCGGGCAAAAGCTATTAGTATTGATCCAACCCACCCAGGTTACAATGTGTTTGTCCCATTGCCATCAGGGAAAAGATATAGAACACTTAAAACGCACACTAATCGCTTAAAGCATAGTTTTTTCCTAGGGCCGTATTGTCCATAATCCCATCAGGTACAGTGTTTTAGGAATTTTATGTAGAATTTTAACATTCTTTCATTTATTTATTTTTAAATAACATTTTATATCTTGATATATTTAAATAGATATGTGGGCATGTGCTAGGAGTATGTATGTGTGGTTTTCTTGAGAAATGTTTTATTGCTGCTGTAAAGGGTATCCGAAAATTTTTTATTGTATGTATACAATGACAATAAAGTATATCTATTGGATGGCACCGCATGTCAACCCGCATCACACTACTCCCTGCCAGGGCCAGACCTGCATTAACCTGAACAATAAAACCCAGCATTTTACTATGTAAGCTAAGGTGCGTGTTACCTAAGGCTATTTTCACACTGAGGTGTTTTTTTTTAGGCGTTTTGGCGCTAGAAATAGCCTCTAAATAACGCCTGAAAAGCGCCTCCCATTCATTTCAGAGTGACTTTTTACAGTCACGTTAGGAAAAGTCCTGCAAGCAGCATTTTTGGGGCAGTTTGGGAGCGCTGTATACGGCGCTTCCAAAACGCCCTGTCCTTTAAAATGAATGGCCAGCGCTTCCAACGTTCCTGAAAAGCGCTTTGGAAGCGCTGCAACACGGGCACTTTAACCCCTTCTTCAGCCGCTAGCAGTGGTTAAAAGTGTCCCACTAGTGGCCAAAAAGCCCCGTTAAAAACAAGTGGCGCTTTAGCGCTAACGCTCTGGTGCTGCAGTGTGAAAGTAGCCTAAAGGGGACCTTCACCTACATGAAATACGTTTTGTTTTATTTTTTAATGAATCCTTGCCTAGGCAAATATCACATGTCCAGCCACCCATTGTCTCCTAGAATGTCTATGGCACATCCTAGCAGGTAGTAATTTGAGGTTTCAGCACGATCATGCACAAACCCACAGCATGTCCCCGCATGAGCTACCCAGTTTATAGGTACTGGCAGAGAACAACAGCAGTCTGTGCATGCGTGAAGGAGTTAATGATAAGGCGTGCTCTGAATATTTCAAGTCCCATAGACCTGGTAGAAACCTGTGGCATGTCTGCGCATGTAGAGGATCTCTTTTCACGATGGTGGTGAGGAAGGAAGACAACTCTGAACTCCTTGGACTAGTATGTTATTGTTTTTTACATTCAGGTACAATCATTGTGGATTAGAAATAACATTTTGGCTGGGTAGGATGGAGTTCATTGTTTTAGGCCTCATTCACACAGGTGTATTAATCTGTACCCCAGTGTGTAGGGTCATCTTCAGCCACCTTGGATGTAGAAGGTTCTGGTGAAATCAATGACAGGTGGCCATCTGCATAGACCAGCATGGACCTCCACTCACATCCTGGAGTGTATATCTGTGAGGGTCCAATGCCTGGATCAGGACACGTTCTCATCTGTACATTGGACCCGCAGATGTACTCATCAGGATGCACATGGAGGTCTGTGCACCTGCCATTGATTTCAACAAGCTCACTGTACAGAGTGCATGTAAATCCCAAGCGGCTTAGTGTATAGATTGGTACATGATCACCCATGTAAATGAGGTCTTAAGATACAATCACTCAGGACATGTTGGAGTTACTCTGCCAGCTATTTCCAGCACAAGCCCAAGTATAGCCAGAGCAAAAAAGCCTTGTTTATTAACCACCTAAACTGCTCATTTCCTGCAAAAGATACAGTGGGCACGCGCGTGCGCTGATTGGCAAGAGGGGGAGCCAATCAGCAGATCCGGCAGACGCGACATACGAAATCCTTTGATCGCCCCGGGTGTTAAAGCTGTAGTAAACTGCTGAAAAAATAAATCCTGCAAGACAATAAGCATAATGTGCTAGTATGCATCGCATACTAACACATTATGAAATACCTAACTTAGAGTAAAGCTCCCACAGAGCACCCGGTCACCGCTGAGGGAGCTGACAGGTTTCCTCTGCGTTTTTTTCCGGGATTGCTGGCTCCGACGCTGTTAGTGACTGGCGCCGCAATGACGTCACTCCCGCGCATGCGCAGGGGAGCCCTCCGTTCCGGCAGTATACACTTGCAGAGTGCATGCGTCGCTGACGTCAGCGGCTGCATGCAGGGTCAATATCTCCTAAACCCTGTAGGTTTAGGCGATATTCTTTTAACTACAGGTAGGAATCCCCGATGGGGGAATACAACCACTTTAACCCCTTCCCTGTCAGTGTCATTAGTACAGCGACAGTGCATATTTTTAGCACTGATCACTGTATTAGTGTCACTGGTTCCCAAAAAAGTGTCAAAAATGTCAGTTAGGTGTCTGATTTGTACACCGCAATGTCGCAGTCCCGCTAAAAGTCTCTGATTACCACCACTAGTGGAAAAAAAAAAAATGCCATAAAAATATCCCATAGTTTGTAGACGCGATAACATTTGCGCAAACCAATCAATATACGCTTATTGGAATATTTTTGTTTACCAAAAATATGTAGCAGAATACAAATTGGCCTAAATTGATGAAGAAATTCGATTTACATTTTTTTATTGGATATATTTTATCGCAGAATGTAAAAAATATCGTTTTTTTTTTTCAAAATTGATGATCAAATACCACCAAAAGAAAGCTATATTTGTGGGGAAAAAGGACATCAATTTTCTTTGGGTACAGCGTCGCATGACCGCACAATTGTCAGTTAAAGTAACGCAGTGCCGTATCGCAAAAAATAGCCTGATCAGGAAAGGGCTAAAACCTTCTGGGGGTGAAGTGGTTAAGGTGTCAGTTCACTCTATAGCATTGCTGTGGTGTGTGCATTGAAAACATGAACTGCATGCAATGCTTTTTGCTAGCTCAGTGAGTTGCAAATATAAATCACTGTATTATAATTGTATTGAAATGTCACGCTTGACAGTTTGAAATCAGTGCATTGGCACTATGTCTCCCAACACACACCAGCAGGTGTATGATTAGCACAGCTGGTTGGTGTGAATGAGCTGCAAGTCCTGTGCTGATTGGACACACCTGATAGGGAGGCGGGGTTTAGTCTATAACTTCCTGGGGAAGAGGGAGGGGCAGTTAATGTCAGTGTGAGAAAGTGCTGAGTGTGTTTGCAGCAGATTATTAGTAATAGAGGAAATTAATTATTTTAGTTTACATAGATCAAGATTTTCCAGCATCTAAAACTGATATCAGTACAGAGCCTATAGAGCATTGAGGATAAAGATGTAAGGATTGATTTAATGTAGACATTTGCAAATAGGATCCAGAAAGGGCTGTTCACACATGCAGGCACACATCATGGTGTGTATAAGCATATGTTGTGCATGTGCACTGCTATGTATTGAAGCATTCTACTTTTTCTATTTTTTATTTTTTTTTTATTTTTTTTATTTCCAAAAATGACACTTCTTTGCATAACAGCTGGTTGCAATTACATGTGTGTGTGTAAATTATTCATTTTTATACAATACAATGCCCATTATTGGTATAAACCGGAGAACAATTGTTATCCATTTGTCCTGCCATTTAGCTTGCATTGATCAATACAGCAGGACACTAGGGTTGCCACCTTTTCTTAAAGTCAAACCCGAACGCGGTGCACAGCAATTTATTATTTTTTTTAATAGTATAAACTAAACATAAATTTTGTGGTTAAATCATATGACGTTAATCACAAGAGTCCCCCCTTTACATCAAAGTCCACAGAGTTCCCATTTTACAGCTGAACTCAAATATTTCCTTTGCACTGTAAGGAAGAAATCTGGAGACTGACATAAGGGATGCTCTGGGAACCCTGATTTTAGGGGGGAACTCTGATGTAAAGGGGAACTCTGATGTAAAGAGTGCTGTGAGAACCCTGATTTACCTTAGTGTACACACTCAGAGGCAGGAGAGAGACTTCAGTCACAGACAGGGATGGATGGTGAGCTCACTCAACCCTTGGCAGTCAGCACCTCTCATCCAGATGTATCTGTGGCTGCTGGGCTTCAAATTTCAAGCCAACTCACGTCTATGTTGGGGGGGGGGGGAGACACTGTTAGTGCTGGCTTTGGGCAGTGTGAAAGAGTGTAACAGACACTCTTGGCTTAGACAACTGCAACTATGGGAAGCCATAGTCCAGTCTGACTAATGTGTCCAGGTTTCAGGCAGTCTAAAACCCGGATGCATGATTCAAAACCCGAACTGTCTGGGTGAATCCTGGACAGGTGGCAACCCTACAGGGCACACCTGGCGTGATGGAGCACAATGTGTAGAGCAAGTTAAAAAAAACCTACTCCTATACTACTTGGGGCTTTAGATCAGCATTAAGTATACCTCCCAACTTTTTGAGATGGTGAACAAGGGACACCTATTAGTAAAAGTATGTAGGTATAGGACACACCCCAGCATGCCCTTTTAAAGGCGACTTATACAAAAAAATGGTTGGTTAAACATAAGTGATTTTTTAATGTTTTGTTGTTTTTTTACCCACTGTTATTCCTTTATTCTGGTTTTCGAAATTTATAGATGCAGTAGTTTAGAAATTGGATGAAAGGTTTAGCACTGGAAATTTTTTTTTTTTTTTTTTTTTTCAGACCAAAATGAGGAGCAAATGAGAAAAGAGGGATAGAGGGACTTTGTTCCGAATCGGGGACAGGTGGCAGCTATGGCATTAAGAGCTCTTTCACACAGGCATTGAACAAATGGTTGGGTTATGTTGTCACTTCCCAGCCACCTATCAACACTATACAAGAACGGTTAGAATAGGAAGCTGATGGGTATATACACAATTGTTAGGATTGCTTTGCATCATGATTGGGTAAAGCCAATATTACCCACAGAGTTAAGCAGGAGTTGATGGTGTGGAACTACCGCCATTACCTTTTATTTAAACACGCCTCAAGCACAATGTAAAAGTGCCTATGATGGTTAAAACTCAAATCAATAAAAATGATTACTTTTCATTTGAACCTTGTAAAAAAAATCAATAAAAAAAAAAATCTCACAAGGGATTTTAGAAGCATTTGCTAATGCAACTTGAATGCCTGTGCAAAGGGTCCAAAACTCTAATGCCATAGCTGAGCTAAATGCTGCTTTACCATTTTTAGCTCCTATCTGAAGGAGCTCTTATGTTCACATATGGTGAATTGCTGATCATTTTGTATTCTACTGAGATGGCTGAATAGTTGCTAAGACATGACCTGATCATCACCACCTGTGCTCAATCTGGTCCATTCCCCTCCACCACCTGTGCTCAATCTGGTCCATTCCCCTCCACCACCTGTGCTCAATCTGGTCCATTCCCCTCCACCACCTGTGCTCAATCTGGTCCATTCCCCTCCACCACCTGTGCTCAATCTGGCCCATTCCCCTCCACCACCTGTGCTCAATCTGGTCCATTCCCCTCCACCACCTGTGCTCAATCTGGCCCATTCCCCTCCACCACCTGTGCTCAATCTGGTCCATTCCCCTCCACCACCTGTGCTCAATCCGGTCCATTCCAGTCCAGTGGTCATCAACCCTTTCCTCAGGGCCCACTAACATAAGGTGACCAGATTTTTAAAATGAAATCCGGGGACATTTTTTTTTTTTATTGGCAAATAGTAAACTATTTTATAAGCATATTTTCCTCAAATTATATATACAGTGTATGTGGTATGTGTTTATGTAATGATTGTATGATGATATATATATACAATTATTTCTGGAAATCATTTCATACCAGCCCCATAGCATTATTATGCCAGCCCAACCGCATAACGTCATTATTTTCTTGTTCATAAAAGGGAAAACCATGCATTTTAAAGAATATTTGAAGAGTGTATTATACTCACCAGTGCTTATCAGCGCGGCCTCGCCAGTGCCCATCACCTCAGCCTGTCCAGTGCCCATCACCTCAGCCTGTCCAGTGCCCATCACCTCAGCCTGTCCAGTGCCCATAAATGCAGCCTCACCTAGAGGAGAAGAGATGAATTATACAGAGCGGGGATTTCCTGTTTAACCCGTGTGGCTGCTGTTCTCAGAGGATGTCCTGCCTTCTTTAAAAGGTATCACCAGTGTGCTGCCTATCATAGGAGGCAGTCCAGGAGGCGGGACTTCCTCTGACAGTTGAGTAAGTGGGAGATCCCCACTCTGTATAATCCAGCAGCGCTCGAAACCCCCCCCCCCCCCTCACCATCCAAGACAGCCCAAGCCCCAATGGGACTTAACTTAAATATAGAGTAGGGTTATCAAGAGGTGTAACTAGAACCTTTAGGGCCCTGGTGCAAAAAATCCTTAGTGGACCCCCCTAATTTATTTGGTCCCGGGGCCCTTTTTTCTGGTCCCATGGCCCTTCCCACTGATCCTGGGGCTCTTTACTCCTGTTGCGGGGCCCTTTTATTATGGCCCGCAGCAGTGCCTTTTCATGTGTTCTGCAGTGGGCTCCCTTCCTACATCTTGGACCCACCCTACGGTGACAGAAAGCAATATATATGTCACCAGCACACCAGGGAACTCCATATAAGGGTCCAACGCAGTGGCACAATTACCAGGGTTGCAAAGGTCACACTTGTGATCAGGCCCTGGTGATCTGCTGCCATTAGAGCACCTGCTTTTGATAGCGCTGCTCTGACTTCTCTTTCTCCATGGCAGCGGTGGAAGTCTGGTTACATAATGGGTCTGATGGGTGCATGCGGGGGAGGGCTGGCACTATTGGTTGTAGACAGCTGAGTCCCACGTCGGTCACCTGGAAGCAGTACTATTGTCATGCCGATCGAGATGTGATCCAGGTGATGCTCCCAGTCGGATCCAATAAACACAGTATTTATAGGAATCAAAAGTACAATCATACTGTATATATCAAAAATATCTTTAGCAGATACGTGGGCTCCATGCCAGTAAAGTTGGGGCTCTGATCAATTAAATTACTATTTTATTTAATATTAGATCCGACTGGGAGCATCACTTGGATCGCATCTCGATCAGCATGTCAGAGATGGCTAGGCAGTGCTACCGCTGCTAAGCGACCGTGGCAGGCTCAGCTGTTTAAAACCAATTGTACTCGTGCTCCTGCACATGTGCCCATCAGCCCCATAAAGTAACCAGCACTGGGTCGTAATGTGCTGCCATGGAGACAGAGACCAGCGCTGTCTATTACAGGGGCAGAACCGCAACCCTGGTTGTTTGGCCACTGGATTCCCCCATCCACTTAGAATGTGTAGATGGGGGAATTGGATCATATATATTTTTTTTCAAAGCTAAATCTGACAAGGCCCAATGTCACATCTAAAAACGAGCGCTCAGGGGAAGTGAATATAGTAAGCAGAATAAATAACAACAGCCAAAAATTAATGGCAACAGCAGCCGCCTCAAATAGTGCCTCTAAAACTAGAAAAAACACTGCTAAATCATAAATGAAAAGCTTAAAAAGCTAATGGCAGCGCTTGTGTAATGATTGATCAAAAACTGAACAATCTAAACCATATATAATAATATGAAGTCCGTGTACACTTTTAAATGCTAACATGGATGATCCTGAAGACAAGTGTGAGTCCTTCAAAAGTCTATGGAGCGTGATCATCAAGGATAGTTGTATTCATTCCACAATGTTTCACATCACAAAAAAACAAACAAAAAAAAAAAGCAAAGTATTTGCTGCATAAAAGTGCTAAATGGAAATTGGAAGGGGGGAGGGAGATAGGGACAGTTCACTGATCAAAGTGTAAATGCAGAGCTCACTCATTGGAGGGACGAGGCTGGATGTTGGTGGCTCAGGCATACTTCACACAGCTTGGAATGTGTAGCTGGTATTCTTCATATCTCCCGTGCACATCTCCCCTCTCTCTCCTGCACACAGCTGTATGTCGGGATAGGAGAGTGGGCGGGGAACCGGGCAGACACAGGGGGAACAGGGACAGGAGGAGGAGCTGTATGCATCGCTCACCTCCTGTCAGTTGCTGGGAGGGGGAGTGTACTCGTTGAGCTGTATGTGAGACAAGTGTCAGAGACACTCAGCTCAGCTGCAGCCACTAGCCCCTAATATGCAGACTGATTCTCCTGTCCTATGGACGGGAGAAAGCAGTCTGTTCTCTCGAACTGTCAGTGACCAGACTTCCCCAGCCCTGCAAAGCGGGGACAAACTTCCTCCGGGGACTGCCCCCGGAAATCGGGGACGTCTGGTCACCCTACACTACTAACAGGCCAGGTTTTATGTATTACCTTGGGGAGATGCAGACTAGAATACTGCAATCACTGAGCATGAGCATGTGAGTGATGTATTTCAGTTATCTTGCAAACCTGGCCTGTTAGTGGGCCCTGAGGACAGGGTTGTTGACCACCGCTGCAGTCCATTCCCCACAGTCTCTTCTATGGAGTTTAATTTAGACTCAAAGGGGAAAACAAACCAGTTTTCTTCAATGGTCTAAGCCAGGTCTATTCCACGCTTAGCATTTTTTCGCAATGTTGATTAAAGCTAATTTGTTTTGTTTTGTTTTTCTTCTTTGATCCTGCAAAACATTGCACCAACAATCAATGCATTACAGGTGGAATTCTAGTCTTGTCTCCGATCCATACTTTCATTTAGGCCCCTTTCACACTGGGGCGGGAGGTGCGTCGGCGGTTAAGCGCCGCCATTATTAGCGCCTTACCGTCGTTTTACCCCCGCTAGCGGCTGAGAAAGGGTTAAAAACCACCGCAAAGTGACTCTGCAGAGGCGCTTTGCTGGCGGTATAGCCGCGCTGCCCCATTGATTTCCATGGGCAGGAGCAGTGAAAGAGCGGTGTATACACTGCTCCGAAGATGCTGCTAGCAGGATTTTTTTTCCTGTCCTGCTAGCGCACCGCTCCAGTGTGAAAGCCCTCGGGCTTTCACACTGGAGACACAGCAGCGGTTGTATCGGGTCGGTTTGCAGGTGGTATTTTTAGCACAATAGCGCCTGCAAACCGCCCCAGTGTGAAAGGAGTCTTACAGGGCTGGTAGAATTATCAGTGAACTACAGGTGTTAAGATGACACCACATTTGTGCTCCAGTAGAAACCGAGTCCCTCTGTTTTGATGGAAGATGGGATTTGCAGTGTTCTCCATTCACTGAGCTATGAATGGTGCAGCTGTGTAGATGGAGCCACGCCTAATAAAACAATTGACAGGAGCCTGCGCAGAGAATAACTCCATAGATTCAATAAGAGGATTAGGGGTTGCAAACTGACCATATTACATAATTCACACTAAAGATGGACTTGGCTTCAAACCTTGTTTAATAGATTTCTTAGCATTTTAAATGCATTTGGGAAACACCCCTTTGAAAATATGTCTCATTTGACTGGAGTTTGCTAAGTAGTAATGGAAACCTTCACTGCAGGTTTATCTTCCTGATTTATGTGTTTTATATTAGTAATCGATTTCTCCTTTTCAGAATGTCAAATTCACTGGTTTATAAATATGCTGCGGAATGTAAATTCTATAATATAGAAGAAAAAGCATATGTTCTCCGATCATTTTGGTGATCGGAGAACAAATGAAAAATGTATGTATTAAGAATAGAGGCAAATGTTAACCACTTAACCACTTCAGCCCCGGAAGGATTTACCCCCTTCCTGACCAGAGCACTTTTTACAATTCGGCACTGCGTCGCTTTAACTGCTAATTGCGCGGTCATGCAATGCTCTACCCAAACGAAATTTGCGTCCTTTTCTTCCCACAAATAGAGCTTTCTTTTGATGATATTTGATCACCTCTGCCGTTTTTATTTTTTGCGCTATAAATGGAAAAAGACTGAAAATTTTGAAAAAAAAATGATATTTTCTACTTTTTGTTATAAAAAAAATCCAATAAACTAAATTTTAGTCATACATTTAGGCCAAAATGTATTCGGCCACATGTCTTTGGTAAAAAAAATGTCAATAAGCGTATATTTATTGGTTTGCGCAAAAGTTATAGCGTCTACAAACTAGGGTACATTTTCTGGAATTTACACAGCTTTTAGTTTCTGACTGCCTATGTCATTTCTTGAGGTGCTAAAATGGCAGGGCAGTACAAAACCCCCCCAAATGACCCCATTTTGGAAAGTAGACACCCCAAGGAAATTGCTGAGAGGCATGTTGAGCCCATTGAATATTTATTTTTTTTGTCCCAAGTGATTGAATAATGACAAAAAAAAGAAAAAAAAAAAAAATTACAAAAAGTTGTCACCAAATGATATATTGCTCACACAGGCCATGGGCATATGTGGAATTGCACCCCAAAATACATTCAGCTGCTTCTCCTGAGTACGGGGATACCACATGTGTGGCACTTTTTGGGAGCCTAGCCGCGTACGGGGCCCCGAAAACCCAGCACCACCTTCAGGATTTCTAAGGGCATACATTTTTGATTTTACTCCTCACTACCTATCACAGTTTTGAAGGCCATAAAATGCCAAGATGGCACAAACCCCCCCCAAATGACCCCATTTTGGAAAGTAGACACCCCAAGCTATTTGCTGAGAGGCATGGTGAGTATTTTGCAGCTCTCATTTGTTTTTGAAAATGAAGAAAGACCAGAAAAAAAAATTTTTTTTTTTCAATTTTCAAAACTTTGTGACAAAAAGTGAGGTCTGCAAAATACTCACTATACCTCTCAGCAAATAGCTTTGGGTGTCTACTTTCCAAAATGGGGTCATTTGGGGGGGGGGGGGGTTGTGCCATCTGGGCATTCCATGGCCTCCGAAACTGTGATAGGTAGTGAGGAGTGAAATCAAAAATTTACGGCCTTAGAAAGCCTGAAGGCGGTGCTTGGTTTTCGGGGTCCCGTGCGCAGCTAGGCTCCCAAAAAGTCCCACACATGTGGTATCCCCGAACTCAGGAGAAGCAACAGAATTTATTTTGGGGTGTAATTTCACATATTCCCATGGCATGTTTGAGCAATATAACATTTAGTGACAACTTTGTGCAAAAAAAAAAAAAAAAAAAAAAAAAATTGTCTCTTTCCCGCAACTTGTGTCACAATATAAAATATTCCATGGACTCGACATGCCTCTCAGCAAATAGCTTGGGGTGTCTACTTTCCAAAATGGGGTCATTTGGGGGGGGGTTTGAACTGTCCTGGCATTTTATGCACAACATTTAGAAGCTTATGTCACACATCACCCACTCTTCTAACCACTTGAAGACAAAGCCCTTTCTGACACTTTTTGATTACATGAAAAAAATTATTTTTTTTTGCAAGAAAATTACTTTGAACCCCCAAACATTATATATTATTTTAAAGCAATTGCCCTGCAGATTAAAATGGTGGGTGTTTCATTTTTTTTTTTTCACACAGTATTTGCGCAGCGATTTTCAAACGCATTTTTTGGGGAAAAAACACACTTTTTAAAATTTTAATGCACTAAAACACACTATATTGCCCAAATGTTTGATGAAATAAAAAAGATGATCTTAGGCCGAGTACATGGATACCAAACATGACATGCTTTAAAATTGCGCACAAACGTGCAGTGGCAACAAAATTACTACATTTTTAAAAGCCTTTACAGGTTACCACTTTAGATTTACAGAGGAGGTCTACTGCTAAAATTACTGCCCTCGATCTGACCTTCGCGGTGATACCTCACATGCATGGTGCAATTGCTGTTTACGTTTGACGCCAGACCGCCGCTTGCGTTCGCCTTAGCGCGAGAGCAGGGGGCGACAGGGGTGCTTTTTTTTTTATTTATTTTTTTTATTTATTTTTTTTTTGCTTTTTTATCTTATTTTTAAACTGTTCCTTTCATTTTTTTTTTTAAATCATTTTTATTGTTATCTCAGGGAATGTAAATATCCCCTATGATAGCAATAGGTAGTGACAGGTACTCTTTTTTGAAAAAATTGGGGTCTATTAGACCCTAGATCTCTCCTCTGCCCTCAAAGCATCTGACCACACCAAGATCGGTGTGATAAAATGCTTCTCCAATTTCCCAATGGCGCTATTTACATCCGGCGAAATCTAAGTCATAAAATGCTCGTAGCTTCCGGTTTCTTAGGCCATAGAGATGTTTGGAGCCACTCTGGTCTCTGATCAGCTCTATGGTCAGCTGGCTGAATCACCGGCTGCATTCTCAGGTTTCCTGTTGAGACAGGAGAGCCAGAGAAAAACACGGAAGACGGTGGGGGGGGGTCATTCCCTCCCACTGCTTGTAAAAGCAGTCTAGAGGCTAATTAGCCGCTAGGATTGCTTTTACATGAAAGCCGACCGCTGGCTAAAAAGAATGATACCAAGATGATACCTAAACCTGCAGGCATCATTCTGGTATAACCACTCAAAGTCGTGAATGGCGTACCTGAAGACAAAAAAATGGTTAACAATAAAGCACAGTAAACGGTAAAGTATAAATAATTACATACCTGAAAAGCAAACATGATAAAACATAATAACAATAAAACATTGCAGAATAGAATACAGTAAAAAAGAGCAGAACAATAGAGAGAGAGAGAGAACAATAAAACGACAACAATTTTTTTTTGTGTTTTTTTTTTTTTTTACACTTTTTTTTTGTAACTGTAACTTTTATAACTGTAACCGGTTCCAGGTTCGAGTCTCTCAAAATGCGGTGGCATCTTGGGAGACCCTGTGAAAGTGTGCCTAGTCTGTGCAATGCTGTACGCTACGCTAATACTCAACTAGTGCATGGTAGCGTTCAAAACATTCACCGAGTGTTACTGCAGTGCTGGTTTGACTACGACCGGGGTGTACTACGCCGCTGGTGCTTGCCAGTTCACCAAAACGCTACAAAGAAAAGTGTCAGTGATCGATCGATACTGCACTTGGGTGGGCTGGACTGGGCTGGGCCGGGCGGAGGGGCAAAACGCAGGTGCTAGCAGGTATCTGGGCTGATCCCGCTAACACTGCGTTTTTGGGAACCCTAAACTGCTGGGGACGCTAGTATAGATCTGATCGGATCAGATATTGATGCGTTCAGATACTATACCACTAAGGGAGGTGTACGGTGCGTGTACGGTGCGTGCGTGGGTGTTCGCGGTACTGGCGCTAATCTGACGCTGCCTAGGGCGACGCATATCACCGCCGGGCGATCAGGGGGCTAAACCTTTATTCGGTAATAAACGGCGGGTGCCCTGACACTATAAAAAATAAACGAACTAACCAGCGTCACCCGTAACGGTTATACGATGATCAGTGGTGAAAGGGTTAACTAGGGGGCCATCAAGGGGTTAAAACATTTATCAGATAGTATATGGGGGTCCCTGTCGCTATAAAACACTGACGGCGAACCTAAATATTTACGTCCCTAACTAGCGTCACCAGCGACACTAATACAGCGATCAGAAAAATGATCGCTTAGCGACACTGGCGACAGGGGGTGATCAAGGGGTTAAAACTTTATTAGGGGGGTAAGGGGGGTACCCTAGACCTACAGGGGGCTAAACATTTATTCAGTAATAAACGGCGGGTGCCCTGACACTATAAAAAATAAACGAACTAACCAGCGTCACCCGTAACAGTTATACGGTGATCAGTGGTGAAAGGGTTAACTAGGGGGCCATCAAGGGGTTAAAACATTTATTAGGTAGTATATGGGGGTCCCTGTCGCTATAAAACACTGACGGCGAACCTAAATATTTACGTCCCTAACTACCGTCACCAGCGACACTAATACAGCGATCAGAAAAATGATCGCTTAGCGACACTGGTGAGGGGGGGTGATCAAGGGGTTAAAACTTTATTTGGGGGGGTAAGGGGGGTACCCTAGACCTACAGGGGGGTAATACTAACTGTCCCACCACTGCTAACTGACACTATGCAGTAATCAGGAAAAAAAAAAAAAAAAAAAAAAACCTGCTTGGTGTCAGTTTGTGACAGGGGGGGGGGTGATTGGGGGGGGATCGGGGGTGTAAGGTATGCCTGGCATGTTCTACTGTGTGTGTGTGAGTGTTGTGCACTTACATGTCATCTCTCCTCGGCGCTGGAACAGAAACTGCCAGACCGAGGAGAGATGACATCACATCCTCTGCCTCTGTGTACTATACAGAGGCAGGGGATGTTTCTCATTGGCTGGGAGCGATCGCGAGGGGGGGGCCACGATCGGATGGCCTCCCCCTCGTCTGTCATCGCTCCCAACCAAATGCCGACCGCAGCTGGCACCGGGGGGGGTCCGATCGGACCCCCCACCCGCGGGAAGGCAATCACGTTTCAGGTACGTGATTTTGCCTGCCCGTGCCGCTCTGCTCACGTATATAGGCGTGAGGCGGTCGGCAAGTGGTTAATGACCAAGCCTCTTTTTGAGATTTGTTTACAAGTTAAAAACAGGTTTTTTGCTAGATAATAATCCGGGTATGCGTTGTTCTCTGAACAATGCAGAATCGGGATTCACGCCAATGGTAAAAACGTAAGTCTTTGTGTTTTTGGTCGGGGACAGCATTCATGAATTCTAAGGTCAGCCATGTGGTTTCTATCTGTAGCTAAAGAGCACAGACAGGGGGCAGGAAATCATACACACCTGCACAGGCACGGCTATACACTCCCCTAGTCATTGTTCATTGGTTGAGATTTGTATAACTCCTGTTTGAAGGAATGCCTGTGCTTGATTGGCAGATTGTAAAGCCATCAAGCTCTATTGTCATCAATATTCTAAATAAAAAAAACACAGGCTTTCGAAAAGGAAGTCTGCCTGTGGAGTTTCTCGGCCTTTTGGCTAAGATCAAGTGTAGTATCTGTTCTTATCAGTTTAATATCTGATACGTCCCCTATCTGGGGACCATATATTAAATGGATTTTTAGAACAGGGAGATGGAAGAAGAGCTTGCTCTGTCCACTCCACGCATCGACCTGGTATTGCAGTACCTCCAGGACCGGTGCACCCCCTCTTATGCAGTTTCCAAAAACAGAATAAAGAACAACAAGAAAAATCTTCCTCTTGCTTGCTCACTGATTGCAATGTTGTTTTTTTTGGGCTGGCTCACAAGCTGTTAATTCTTGCAAAAATAATAAACTTGCATTTAACCCCTGTGTGTATTGGTGTTTTTGCTTCGTGTCAGTTTCTTGGCCTATCTCTCTCCCTACCTCCTCCTCGCTCCATATTTTTGGGGTCAGGAAGAAGCAGCAGCAGGTAAAGTGGCAGTTGCAAGAAGCCAAACCTATCAAGTCAGCAAGTCAGTAAGTAGACACATTTCGACAAGACAGCAGCTAGTTCCTGTTTTATCAATCTTTCTCCCAAGGCCCAAAACAAAGCCTTCACTGCCAGGGTTAGTTTAGAGAGGCAGCAGGCAGGCCCAGGCCATTGCAATAGGCCTGACTTTGCTTCATCTCTGTCCCTTGTTGCAGCTAGCTAAAAGTCAGTCCAGGCATTCCCTCACTCCCTCGTTTTTCGCAGCCTGTGTCTCCCTCTAGTGGGTCCCCGTCTCGTCTTCCTCGCTCATGTTACCAGGAGGCGGAGCCATGCAAATGAATTCCCTCGTTAGGCATCAACGAGGAGCACCTGGATGTGTGCAATTAGTGCTCAGGCCTGCCCAATTGACAGTGTAAGCCCCGGTTCACACAGGGGCGGCACGACTTGCAGGTCGCCTCAGCGAGGCGACCTGCAAACTACTTCCGAGGTGACTTGCAAAACGACTTCTGCATAGAAGTCTATGCAAGTCGCCCCCAAAGTAGTACAGGAACCTTTTTCTAAGTCGGAGCGACTTGCGTCGCTCCTATTAGAACGGTTCCGTAGCACAGAACGGGAGGCGACTTGTCAGGCGACTAGGTCGCCTGACAAGTCGCCCCTATGTGAACCGGCACTTAAGGTCAGAATGGGCTGCAGGTGTGTAAAGGAGGTGTTAGGCAGGTGTGTTGAGGGAGTAGGCCTCAAGCCCGGGTAGGTGTGAAAAGTTGCTGTGGCTGTGGCCAGCCTAGACCGGGGGAAGGCCGGACGGGCATCTCTCAGCGAGCTCTTCGTTTGTGCCAGGCCGCCGCTCGCTCGGAAAAGAGAATAATTGGGTTATCGCTTCTCGGCCTTTTGGCTTAGATCAAGTGTAGTCTCGGCTCATTTGTATCGACGTTAAAAGGTGCCCGGGGTACATGACAGTCGGCCTTGGGGGGAGCGTCCCTTTTCGGAGGGCCCCCCCTTGCTGCTATTGGCTGAAGGCCTAGTCCCCAGGCAACGAGAGGCGATCGCCCTATTGAAGGCGACCTTATCTCTGGGCGGTTGGCGGAACTGTGGGGGTTTCCCCTTGTGGGAGCCCCCGCAGGAAAGCGATCAGTTCTGAGGTGATCGGCATATTCTTCGTCTACAATGGCGGTCCGAGGAATTCGAGACTCGCTGCGCTTTCTGGTACGGCCAGGATGTACTGATGTGACGTTGAGGACCGTGGTGGTGGATCTGTTGACGGGCATTCTAGGCCTCGGGGTAAGAGAAATACTGTGATTGCAGAATTTCCCTAACCAACATTTATACGATGTTACGTTTTATTCTACCGAGGTCTGTTGGGAGGTTTACGAAAAGTTTAAGTTGGTGGAAGATACCGAAATCGGGAGAAAATTTTGGAGTTCAACCTTTGTTCATGCAGGAAGAAAAGGTAATCACTGTTCACCTGTACAATCCTTTTGCAGACGTTAATTTGGTCAGAGCTTTTTTGGGCAACTATTGCGATAAATTGAGAGGTGGAGAGAAGGTGCTTAATAATTTCCAAATTTGGTCCGGGAAATACCGATTCTTTGGGACCTTTAAGTCGGACTCTAGTTGTGTGGGAGGAGTTAAGAGGCCCCCCGCAGTATTTACCATCGGAGGGGAAAGGGGGTTTCTTTACTACCCGGGACAACCGAGATATTGTAGGAAATGCATGAAGTACGGACATGTTAGTAACGAATGTGATCAAGAGTTAAAATGTCGGTTCTGCGGGAAAGGAGGCCATGTCGCACGCGAATGCAAGGAGAGCAGGGTATGCGACATTTGCAAAAGGGCCGGGCATGTAGCAAAGGATTGTGAACAGTATCGGGCTGCAAGGAAAGAGTGGCTGGCTACTGTTTTGCCTAAGGGGAAAGAAAAAAGAGAAAGCCGGCAGCAGAGGTCGCGAGATGGTGCAAAGGAGAGTGCTAGGGGTTCTGCTGGTGTAAGGGCGGAGCCTCCTGGTAAACCTCCGGAGCACCCGGCCAGTGAAGCTGCGCCCGAGGGGCAGACAGGTGATGTGGCAGGAGCAGGTAGCACGGCCGCAGCCACTGTGAATGAAGTGGCAGGTGGTAGTGCTGGCTCTGGTACCGCGGATGTTTTGCCGGGTGAAGAGGATGGCGGTGAAGTTCTGAGGTTCCCCTGATGGAAGGCAGGAAGATGGGAGACAGAAGGAGGATACCCTTTTGGGGAAGGAAGAGGCGGTCCAGGAAACTGTAGTGGAGACAGGTCGGACATCATCCCTGTTTGGCAGCCTGTCAGATAGTGAGTCATCAGAAGAAGGGGAGATGGATACTGTCAGTGACATTGAATGTGGCCAAAGGATGGAGGATGCTTTTACACCACCAGAGGTACCAGACACTTCCGCTGTAAAAAGACCTAGGAAAGGTGGGCCTGGACCTGGTGGGGTGGAGGGTGGAATAATATCTGAGGATGGGGATTCCGAGGAGGAGTCCACCAGCTCTCCGGTTACCTGGAGAAGGAAGAAGAGTTTGCCTGATGCAGAGGGAGTAGAAGGCAAGATGGATTTTTAAGGTTTTTTTATGGCTATGTTTTTTCTAGTTTTCCTGATGGCTCTTTCAATAGGGTCTATAAATGTGAGGAGTATTGCTTCAAAAGTGAGGAGGGTGGCGGTTTTTGAAGAAATAAGTAGAATTAAGGCTGATGTTTTATGTCTACAGGAGTGTGGAATAATGAGTGATCCTGCGGCTGATTGGACATGGGGTCCGTCTGTATGGGCTCATGCATGTGAATCAAGAAGTGAGGGGATTGGGGTGGTGGTGAAAAATCCAAACATTAAAATCATAGCGGCAAAATCTTAGGGCAGCATGTAAGAGTGATTAACTGCTATGCGTCTGCAGAAAAAAAGGAAAGAGTGAGCTTTTTAAAGACCCTGAGAGTATGCTTACCTGGGAGGATTTCAACAGTCCTGGTGGGCGACTTTAATTGTGTGAGGAGAAATGAAGACAGACAGGGGACCAGTAGTGATGGTGGGATGGATGTTTCATCAAGACTGCTGAATGAGATAATAGAAGACTTTAAAATGCACGATGTAGCCATGGAGGTGGAGGGTAGGACTACATCCTTTACTTACCTGTCAGACAGGGGGACGGTGAGGTCTCAGATCGATTTTTCTTTTTTTATCATCCTTCTTGAAAGGGGAAGCATATGGGGTGACTCCGGTGTTATTTTCAGACCATTCTTTAATTTCCTGTTCTTTTAAGTTGGAAGTGGAGGTGGAGGTGGGGGGAGGTACGTGGAAAATGAATATGGCTCTATTGGAGGACGAGGAAATTTCTGGACGCTTTGTTTCTTTTTTTCGGTATCTGGAAAGGAAAAAAGAAGAGTTTGAGGATCTCTTAGTGTGGTGGGATTGGGTGAAAAATCAGGTGGCTTCCTTTTATAAAAAAAGTGGGGGCTGAGAAAGCTAGAGAAAGGAGGGAGGCAGGGAGGAGGTTGTTGGCAAGGATACATTTTTTTGTATCAGTGCAAGAGGATGGGGATGGAGGTGGAGGAAGAACTGTTAAAGCAGTTTGTCTTCCCCTGTTACTTTATTTTGGGATAGTTTTTCCTTTCAACAAAAGGTGGGTTCAAAAATTTTCGAGACTTCTTTTTCTCTTCTTTTGGGGATCCAAAATGGAGAGAGTAGCAAGAACCACGGTAATGAAGGAAGGGTGTTTTGGAGGACAGAACTTTCCCAATGTGGAGATTTTTTTAGGAATGCATTCCTGGTTGTTGCACTACAAAATTTTTATAGGTGGAGGTAGGGCAATGTGCTTTATGAGGTATCTGATGGGATGGTTTGTGGTGGGGTGGGGGTGAGGGGCCTCGGGATTTGACAAGACCTGTGGCCCTGGTGCCTCCCCCCTATTATGCCAAAATTAAAAAATGGTATGATGAACACTGTCTGAAAGAGTTGGGTGTGGGGGCAATGAACAAAGACTGTTTGGTTAAATGGTTAGGGAAGGAGGAGGTGGTGACAAATATTGCTGACCTAAAGACGAAACAAACAGAAGTATGTTGGAGGAATTTAAGGACAGAAGGTGTGACAAACAAACAAAAAGAGATTGTATGGATGTCTTTTCATGAGTGCCTTTTAACAATGGTTTTCCTTAAAATAAGAGATCTGGCAAGGAGTGAGAGGTGTGTAAGGGAAGGGTGTGGTGGTATGGAAACAGTAAGGCACGTGTTTTTTGAATGCAATTTTGTGAAAAGTGTTTGGGGGAGGTTGGTGGGTTTTGCAAAAAATGTTTTGGAAATAAAAGAAGTTACACCTGAGTTGTGTTTGTACGGTTTGGTTGGTGGTGGGTCTGATGTGAGGAGGAGGGGGTGGATCTTATCTGCGATTGTGAAAGAAGTGGTTTGGGAGGCAAGATGTGGTTACAGGAAAAGAAGTTTTATGGTGTCGGAAGATGAGTGTAAAGATTGGGTGTTGAGTAAGTTGCATTATGTTTTGGTATATGATAGGAAGAGGCTGGGTGTGGAGGAGGCAGATTGTTTTTGGAATTTTGGGAGGTGGAGGTTAAGATAAGGTGGTGGGAGGTGGTGGGAATGTGTTTCTGTGTTTGATGTTGATGTTTAATGAAAAATTCTTACCTGAATGATGAAAGGAACGCTGCTTGATCTCTTGAGAGTTATTTGAAGGAGTCTTGAGTACGCGATTCATGCTGAAGGGTAAAAAAAAAAAAAAAATCTGTTCTTATCAGTTTAATATCTGATACGTCCCCTATCTGGGGACCATATATTAAATGGATTTTTAGAACAGGGAGATGGAAGAAGAGCTTGCTCTGTCCACTCCACGCATCGACCTGGTATTGCAGTACCTCCAGGACCGGTGCACCCCCTCTTATGCAGTTTCCAAAAACAGAATAAAGAACAACAAGAAAAATCTTGCTTTTGCTTGCTCACTGATTGCAATGTTTTTTTGGGGCTGGCTCACAAGCTGTTAATTCTTGCAATAATAAACTTGCATTTAACCCCTGTGTGTATTGGTGTTTTTGCTTCGTGTCAGTTTCTTGGCCTATCTCTCTCCCTACCTCCTCGCTCCATATTTTTGGGCTCAGGAAGCAGCAGGTAAAGTGGCAGTTGCAAGAAGACAAACCTATGAAGTCAGCAAGTAGACACATTTCGACAAGACAGCAGCTAGTTCATGTTTTATCAATCTTTCTCCCAAGGCCCAAAATAAAGCCTTCACTGCCAGGGTCAGTTTAGAGAGGCAGCAGGCAGGCCCAGGCCATAGCCATAGGCCTGACTTTGCTCCATCTCTGTCCCTTGTTGCAGCTAGCTCAAAGTCAGTCCAGGCATTCCCTCACTCCCTCGTTTTTCGCAGCCTGTGTCTCCCTCTAGTGGGTCCCCATTTTGTCTTCCTCGCTCATGTTACCAGGAGGCGGAGCCATGCAAATGATTTCCCTTGTTAGGCATCAACGAGGAGCACCTGGATGTGTGCAATTAGTGCTCAGGCCTGCCCAATTGACAGTATTAAGGTCAGAATGGGCTGCAGGTGTGTAAAGGAGGTGTTAGGTAGGTGTGTTGAGGGATTAGGCCTCAAGCCCGGGTAGGTGTGAAAAGTTGCTGTGCCTGCGGCCAGCCTAGACCAGGGGAAGGCCAGATGGGCATCTCTCAGCGAGCTCTTCGTTTGTGCCAGGCCGCCGCTCGCTCGGAACAGAGAATAATTGGGTTATCGCTTCTCGGCCTTTTGGCTAAGATCAAGTGTAGTCTCGGCTCACTTGTATCGAAGTTGAAAGGTGCCCGGGGTACCCGACAGTTGGCCTTGCGGGGAGCGTCCCTTTTTCGGAAGGGCCCCCCCTTGCTGCTTTTGGCTGAAGGCTTAGTCCCCGGGCAACGGGAAGCGATCGCCCTCTTGAAGGCGACTTTATCTCTGGGCGTTTGGCGGAACCGTGGGGGTTTCCCCTTGTGGGATCCCCCACGGGAAAGCGTTTTAGTTCTGAGGTGAGCGGCTTTTTTCTACCATGGCGGGCCGAGGAATTCGAGACTCGCTACGCTTTCTGGTACGGCCAGGATGTACGGATGTGACGCTGAGGACTGTCGTAGTGGATCTTTTGACGGGCTTACTGGGCCTTGGGGTAAGAGACATACTATGTTTACAGGATTTCCCGAACCAACACTTATATGATGTTACTTTCTATTCCACTGAGGTCTGTTGGGATGTCTACGAGAAATTTAAATTGGTGGAAGATACCGAAATTGGGAGGAAATTTGGAGTCCAGCCACTGTTCATGCAGGAAGAGAAGGTAATCACTGTTCACCTGTACAACCCCTTCGCGGATATTAATTTGGTCAGAGCATTCCTAAGCAACTACTGTGATAAGTTGAGAGGTGGAGAGAAAGTGTTTAATAATTTCCAGATTTGGTCCGGGAAATACCGTTTTTTTGGGACTTTTAAGTCGGACTCTAGTTGCGTGGGAGGTGTTAGGAGGCCCCCGGCAGTATTCACCATCGGAGGGGAGAGGGGGTTCCTTTTCTATCCAGGACAGCCGAAATATTGTAGGAAATGTATGAAGTACGGGCATGTCAGTAATGAATGCGATCAAGGATTGAAATGCCGGTTCTGTGGGAAGGGAGGCCATGTGGCTCGAGAATGCAAGGAGAGCAGGGTGTGCGATATTTGTAAAAAGGCCGGACATGTGGCCAAAGATTGCGAGCAATACCGAACCGCAAGAAGAGAGTGGCTGTCCACTGTGTTGCAGGAGGGGAAAGAAAGAAGAGAAAGCAGGTGGCAGAGGCCGCGAGATGGTGCGAAGGAAGGTACTGGGAGCTTTGCTGGTGTACAGGCGGATCCTCCTGGTGTAGCTCCGGAGCACCCGGCCAGTGAAGCTGCGCCCGAGGGACAGACAAGTGATGTGGCAGGAGCGGGTAGCACAACCGCAGCCGCTGTGAATGAAGTGGTGGGTGGTGGTGTGAGCTCCGGTGCCGCGGATGTCGTGACGGGTGAAGAGGATGGCAGCGAAATTCTGAGACCCCCCGGAGGACAAAATGAGGAGACGACCCAGGAAAAGATAGCGGAGACAGGCCGGGCATCATCTCTTTTTGGTAGCCTGTCAGACAGTGAGTCAGAGGAAGAAGAAGAGGAAGGAGAGATGGACACTGTTAGCGATATTGAATGTGGTCAGAGGATGGAGGATGCTTTCACGCCACCGGAGGGACCGGACACTTCCGCTATTAAAAGACCTAGGGGGGGTGTACCTGGGACTGGTGGTGTGGAGGGCGGAATAATATCCGAGGATGGGGATTCTGAGGAGGAATCCGCCAGCTCTCCAGTTACCTGGAGAAGGAAAAAGAGTCTGCCTGATGCAGAAGGAGTTGAAGGAAGGATGGATTTTTAAAGTTTTGTGTTATGGCTACGTTTTTTCTTCTTTTTTTGATGGCTCTTTCTATAGGGTCTATTAATGTTAGGAGCATTGCTGCGAAAGTGAGGAGGGTGGCAGTTTTTGAGGAGTTGAGTCATATTAATGTGGACGTCTTATGTCTGCAAGAATGTGGAATTATGAGTGATCCTGCGGCTGATTGGACATGGGGCCCGTGTGTGTGGGCTCATGCATGTGAGACTTGAAGTGAGGGGGTTGGAGTGGTGGTGAAAAACCCAAATATTAAAATTATTGCGCATGAAGTGGTTCTTCCAGGACGAATGCAGATTGTAACACTCGACTTTCTGGGGCAGCATGTGAGAGTGGTTAACTGTTATGCGCCTGCAGACAAAAGGGAAAGAGTGAACTTTCTAAAGACTTTGAGGGTATGCTTACCTGGGAGGGTTCCAACAGTCCTGGTGGGCGATTTCAATTGTGTGAGGAGGAACGAAGATAGACAGGGGACCAGTAGCGACGGTGGAATAGATGTTTCATCTAGATTGCTGAATGAAATAATAGATGACTTTAAAATGCATGATGTAGCTACGGAGGTGGAGGGGAGGGATATAACCTTTACTTACTTGTCAGATAAGGGGACGGTGAGGTCTCGAATTGACTTCCTCTTTCTGTCATCTTTTCTGAAGGGGGAGGCATATAAGGTGACTCCAGTATTATTCTCAGATCACTCTTTAATTTCCTGTTCTTTTAAGTTGGAGGTGGAGGTGGAGGTGGGGAAGGGTATGTGGAAGATGAACACGACACTTTTGAACGATGAGACAATCTCAAAACGTTTTGTTTCCTTTTTCCGATATCTGGAAGGGAGAAGAGAGGATTTTGAAGATCTTTTAGTGTGGTGGGATTGGGTGAAAAATCAAGTGGCCTCCTTTTATAAAAAAATGGGAGCAGAGAAAGCTAGAGAAAGGAAGGAAGTAGGAAGGAGGTTGGTAGCAAGGATACTTTTTTTATATCAGTGCAAGAGGATGGGGATGGAGGTGGAGGAAGAACTAAAGGAAGCACAAGAAGAGAGGAAGAAAATGATTAAGGAAAAAGGGAAAGGTATCGTTTTCAGAGCGAAGGTCCAGATGATGGAGGAAGACGAGAAGTGCTCACGCTTCTTTTTTAAGAAGGCCTTCAGCCCAAAGAAGGTTATGAAGGTGATGATGGATGGACAGGAAGAAGTGAGAGGGAAGAAGATGCGGGATTCAATTAGAAAATTCTATGAAGAATTATACGGAGGTATGGAGGACGCTACAAGAGAAGAGGTGGAAGAGTATTGTGAAGTTATACCAGAAGGTTTGAAGGAAGAGGAAGGTGCATGGTTGGGAGAAGAGGTTGAAGAGTTGGAAGTGGAGAAGACGCTTAAAAGTATGGCTAAAAATAAAACCCCCGGGGGTGATGGAATCCCTGTAGAATTCTATTTGAAATTTTGGGCAATTCTTAAGACTCATGTACTAAGAGTGATGAAGTGCTGTATGGCCGAGAAGAGGCTGTCAGCCACGATGAAGGAGGGAGTTATCGTCCTACTTTACAAGAAAGGGGATGAGAAAAATGTGAAGAATTGGCGTCCGATCACGCTACTTAATGTGGACTATAAAGCTTTTGCAAAGATCTTGGCGGATAGGATGAAAGAAGTAGTGGGTAGTGTGATTGGAAGTTGGCAAGTGTGTGCTATCCCAGGGAGGAGGATTACTAGTAATCTGATGCTCCTAAGGGACTTGGTCTTCTATGCACAGAATAATAATTTACCTCTTGCAGTAGCAGGAATTGATCTGGAGAAGGCCTATGACAGAGTGTCACATAGGTTCATGTTCCATGTACTCAGAAAGTTGGGTTTTCCTACTAGTTTTGTGGAAATGGTCAAATTCTTATATGGAGAAGTAAGCAGTAAAATTCAAATTAATGGGCTTTTAGGTGAATCTTTCAAAGTAAGGTCGGGAGTAAGACAAGGATGTCCCTTGTCCCCTTTTCTGTTTATCTGTGTTATGGAACCTCTTTTGTTACATATCCAGAAGGATAAAGCTTTTGAAGGTTTTTTTGTTCCTGGTAGTAAAGGGGAAAAATTAAAATCATTGTGCTATATGGACGATGTAGTCTTCTTGTGCAAAACCCAAAGAGACTTAGCGAGAGTAGAGTTACAACTACAGCTTTTTGGAAGTATGGCTGGGATGCGAGTCAACTGGGATAAAAGTGCGTTCTGTATGCTTAGTGAACTTCGTGATTTTTCAGCACAAAAAATTAAGAAAGTGGATACGATGGATGTTTTGGGGATTCAATTCGAAAAGAATCTACAGAATCAAGTAAAAGCAGAAAAATGTTTCGGGAAGATTTCCCGGAAATTGGATTTATGGAAACTGAGAAGGTTAACTTTGGTTGGGAAAACCTTAGTTATTAAAGCTGTCTGTCTCCCTCTGTTACTTTATTTTGGGGTGGTGTTTCCTTTTAACAAAAGATGGGTCCAAAAATTTTCGAGACTTCTCTTTCTCTTTTTTTGGGGATCCAAGATGGAGAGAGTGGCAAGAATCACAGTAATGAAGGAAGAGTGTTTTGGAGGACAGAACTTTCCAAATGTGGAGAATTTCCTAGGAATGCATTCCTGGTTATTGCACTATAAAGCTTTTATAGACGGAGGAAGGACGATGTGTTTTATGAGATATCTGATGGGATGGTTTGTGGTGGGGTGGGGGTGGGGGGCTCGGGACTTGACAAGACCTGTGGCCTTGGTGCCTCCCCCCTATTATGCCAAAATTAAGAAGTGGTATGATGAGCTCCGCTTGAAAGAGCTAGGTGTGGGGGCTGTGAATAAGGACTGTTTGAATAAATGGTTAAGGAAGGAGGAGGTGATGACAAATATCGCAGACTTAAGGACGAAGCAAGCAGAAATATGTTGGAGAAATTTAAGGATAGAAGGGGTGACAAATAAGCAAAAAGAGATCGTATGGATGTCCTTTCATGAGTGCCTGCTAACGATGGTTTTTCTTAAAACAAGAGATTTGGCAAGGAGTGAGAGGTGTGTAAGGGAAGGGTGTGGTGGTATAGAAACGGTAAGACACGTGTTTTTTGAATGTGATTTCGTGAAAAGTGTTTGGGGGAGGTTGGTGGGTTTTGTCAAAGATGTTTTGGAAATTAACAAAGTTACACCTGAGTTGTGCTTGTATGGTTTGGTTGGTGGTGGGTTTGATGTGAGGAGGAGGGGGTGGATCTTTTCTGCGATTGTGAAAGAGGTGATTTGGGAGGCAAGATGTGGTTACAGGAAAAAGAGTTTTTTGGTGTCGGAAGATGAGTGCAAAGATTGGGTGTTGAGTAAGTTATTTTGTGTTTTGCTTTATGATAGGAAGAGGTTGGGCGTGGAGGAGGCAGATTGCTTTTGGAATTTTGGGAGGTGGAGGTTAAGATAAGGTGGTGGGTGGTGGAGGGAATGTGTTTTTGTGTTTTGATGTTGATGTTTTTTACCGTGTTTTTTATGAAAAATACTTACCTGAATGATGAAAGGAACGCTGCTTGATCTCTGGAGAGTTGCTTGAAGGAGTCTTGAGTATGCGATTCATTCTGAAGGAAAATGAGAAAAAAAAAAAAAAAAAATCTGTTCTTATCAGTTTAA
Organism: Lithobates clamitans; assembly: GCA_037952925.1. Taxonomy (NCBI): domain Eukaryota; kingdom Metazoa; phylum Chordata; class Amphibia; order Anura; family Ranidae; genus Lithobates; species Lithobates clamitans. Next base: position 7,843,699 of record JBBGZY010000352.1, read on the forward strand.
TATCTGATACGTCCCCTATCTGGGGACCATATATTAAATGGATTTTTAGAACAGGGAGATGGAAGAAGAGCTTGCTCTGTCCACTCCACGCATCGACCTGGTATTGCAGTACCTCCAGGACCGGTGCACCCCCTCTTATGCAGTTTCCAAAAACAGAATAAAGAACAACAAGAAAAATCTTGCTTTTGCTTGCTCACTGATTGCAATGTTTTTTTGGGGCTGGCTCACAAGCTGTTAATTCTTGCAATAATAAACTTGCATTTAACCCCTGTGTGTATTGGTGTTTTTGCTTCGTGTCAGTTTTTTGGCCTATCTCTCTCCCTACCTCCTCGCTCCATATTTTTGGGCTCAGGAAGCAGCAGGTAAAGTGGCAGTTGCAAGAAGACAAACCTATGAAGTCAGCAAGTCAGCAAGTAGACACATTTCGACAAGACAGCAGCTAGTTCATGTTTTATCAATCTTTCTCCCAAGGCCCAAAATAAAGCCTTCACTGCCAGGGTCAGTTTAGAGAGGCAGCAGGCAGGCCCAGGCCATAGCCATAGGCCTGACTTTGCTCCATCTCTGTCCCTTGTTGCAGCTAGCTCAAAGTCAGTCCAGGCATTCCCTCACTCCCTCGTTTTTCGCAGCCTGTGTCTCCCTCTAGTGGGTCCCCGTCTCGTCTTCCTCGCTCATGTTACCAGGAGGCGGAGCCATGCAAATGATTTCCCTCGTTAGGCATCAACGAGGAGCACCTGGATGTGTGCAATTAGTGCTCAGGCCTGCCCAATTGACAGTATTAAGGTCAGAATGGGCTGCAGGTGTGTAAAGGAGGTGTTAGGCAGGTGTGTTGAGGGATTAGGCCTCAAGCCCGGGTAGGTGTGAAAAGTTGCTGTGCCTGTGGCTGCGGCCAGCCTAGACCGGGGGGAAGGCCAGGCGGGCATCTCTCAGCGAGCTCTTCGTTTGTGCCAGGCCGCCGCTCGCTCGGAACAGAGAATAATTGGGTTATCGCTTCTCGGCCTTTTGGCTAAGATCAAGTGTAGTTTCGACTCGCTTGTATCTTGGTTGAAAGGTGCCCGGGGTACCCGACAGTCGGCCTTGGGGGGAGCGTCCCTTTTCGGAGGGCCCCCCCTTGCTGCTATTGGCTGAAGGCCTAGTCCCCGGGCAACGAGAAGTGATCGCCTTATTGGAGGCGTAGGTGCTTTGATCGGTTGGCGGAACTGTGGGGGTTTCCCCTTGTGGGGGCCCCCATAGGGAAGTGGGCGGATCTCAGGACTTCCTTTCAGGATGGCGACCCGTGGGTTGAAAGACTCACTGCGTTTTCTGGTTATGCCAGGTTTCAAGGAGCAGGTTACGCTGAAGACGGTGGTCGTTGATGTGCTGACGGATACCTTTAATATACGGGTGAGAGATATATTGTGCCTTCAAGACTTCCCAAATCAAGGGATTTATGATGTGACCTTCTCATCCACAGCGATTTGTTGGAATGTTTTTGAGGCTGCAGAAAAGAAGAAAGGAGAAGGAGCGCTGAAGTTCTTGCAAGTCATTCCATTATTTATGGAAGAGGAAAAAATGATTGTAGTCCATATGTATAACCCGTTTGCTGACCCAGCCCTGGTAAGAGCCTTCCTTGATAGCTACTGTGAAGTATTGAGGGGGGGTGAACCTATCCTTAACAGATACAAGATTTGGACTGGTAAATACAGGTATTACGGTAGATTTAAGATGGATCGGGACTGTATTGGGGGTGTGAAGAGACCGCCACCTGTGTTTACTATTGGAGGAGAAAGGGGCTTTCTGTTTTATCAGGGGCAACCTAAGTACTGCAGGAAGTGCCTGATGTATGGGCATACTAACAATGAATGTGACATGAGTGAGAAATGCAGAATTTGTCAGCAGGTGGGACATAAGGCCAAAGATTGTAAAGCAGGGAAGGTATGCGATATTTGTAAACGCGCCGGACATCTGGCCAAACAGTGCCCGGAGTATGAGAAGGAGAGGAAGAAACAAGCCGCAACTAGGATGGGATGGGGGGAGAAGAAGGAACAGAGGGACGGACAAGGTGGGGGGGCTGAGCAGATGACCCCCGAGGAACCCCGGGGTCTGTACCCAGTGACGTTCCTCCCGGTGATGCTGCAGGGGTGAGTGGCACGGGTGGTAGGGCTGCGGCTGCTGCTGCAGTGGATGCCACTAGTGTCAACTCTATTCTCCCGGAGATGGCAGAGGGTGTTGGAAGAGGTCACGCGGGTGATCCCAACATGAGCGGTGTCTCCCCCCGGGAAGAGGAGATGGATGTTGGCGACTCGGCTGGACAAGCCCAAGACTTTCCGGGAGGAGTAGAGATTATCATCGAAGGAAGGAACCCTGTAGACAGTCCGGTGTCTAGCCCGTTTGTGGCTCCTATACTTGTTGGGGACATTTCATCTAGTGAAGAGGAAGATCAAGATGTTATGGAAGACGAAGATAGCGATGAGAGTCTAGAATGCGGACAGCATATGGAATCCTTCTCTGGCTCCGAGACCCAGTTGTCGGGTAAGCGGACCCGGATTGAGGGGGAAGAGACTGGAAGTGAGGAGGAAAGCTCCTTGCACATTGCTTCACCTGGAGTCTCCGAAGAGGGGGCTGCCAGATCGCCTGGGTTAAGGAGACGACAGAAAGTGGGGCAGGAAGATTCTAAGACCAATTTATGTTAGTTTTAATGATAGTTAAGTTTATTTATCTTTTGATGGCACTGATTGTTGCCACTTTGAATGTGAGGAGCTTAAAAGCCGGTGGTAGGAGGGCGGTGATCTTTGATTATCTGGGGTCTGTTAAGGCGGATGTTGTATGCCTGCAGGAATGTGGAGTGGAGGATCTGCGTGACATCACTGAATGGGGGAAGGGAGTGGCGGTATGGGCACCTTGTTGTGAGTCCAGATCTGAAGGTGTTGGGGTGCTTGTCAAAAATGATGAATTAAGAGTATTGTCTTATGAGGAGGTGGTACCTGGGAGATGCCTGTCTGTTCTACTTGAGTATGATGACAAAAGAGTTAGAGTTATTAACTGTTATGCGCCTGCTGACAAAAAGAGTCGAAAGGAGTTTTTAGAGATATTAAAGTTACAGCTGCCAGGGAGGGTGCCAACTATTGTCACAGGTGATTTCAACTGTGTAAGGAGAGGGTGTGACAGGCATGGAGTCAGTGAAGGTGGAGGAGTGGATGTGACTTCTCGACTCTTGAATGAGGTGATAACTGATTTTAGACTGAAAGATGTTGCGGAGGTGGTGGAAGGGGAGCAGGTATCTCATACGTATTTTTCTGACAAAGGGTCTGTATCTTCTCAAATTGATTTTATTTTTGTTTCTGAATTTATAGAGATTTTGGAGTATGAGACCTTTTCAGTACTCTTTTCAGACCATAAACTAGTATGCTGTAAGGTGGATTTGGGAGGAGGTGTGAAATTTGGAGGTGGTTGGTGGAAGTTAAACACAAATATATTGGAAGATGAGGATATTTGTGTGAAATGCAGTACTTACCTGGAAGAGTTGATAGAGCAGAAGGAAAACTTCTTGAATGTCCTTGTGTGGTGGGATTGGGTTAAGGAATGTCTGGCAAGTTTCTTTCAGAAGGTGTGCAGGATGAAGGCTGTGGAAAGAAAGAAAAAAGAGTCAGCCTTAATAAAAAAACTACATTTCTTATATAAATGCCAGAAAATGGGTATGGATGTGTCTGAAGATTTAAAAGAGGTGAGGGATATGAGAGAGAAGTTTTTGAGAGATAAAGGGAAAAGCATTATTTTTAATGCAAAAATTAAAGATTTGGAGGAGGGGGAGCAATGCACCAGGTACTTTTTTAAAAAGGCCTTTTCTGGTAGAAAGACAATGACTACTGTGTTGGCAGGAGAGGAGGAGGTGAAGGGGGAGAGGTTAATGGAGGAGGTCTTCTCCTTTTATAAAAATCTATATGACGTGCAGGGGGGTATATTGGAGGAGGAACAACAGGAATATTGTAGTGTGTTGGGAAGATGCTTGGGGAGGGAAGAGGCGGAAGGATTGTTGGATGAGGTATCCGAGGAGGAAGTAGAGTATGTATTGAAAAGCATGCATAAAAATAAAACTCCAGGGAAAGATGGGCTTCCAATTGAATTTTATGTTAAATTCTGGCCAGACTTGAAAAGTCACTTGACGGAGATTGTCAAGCATTGTGTACTAAGTGGAGAGTTGTCCTCGACTATGAAAGAGGGGGCAATCACTCTAATTTTCAAGAAGGGGGATCGGCGGGAGGTCAAGAACTGGCGCCCTATCACATTACTTAATGTGGATTATAAAATAGTGGCAAAGTTGCTGGCTTGCAGGCTGAGTAAGGTGGTGCACAAGTTGGTAGGGGAGGGGCAGGTATGTGCTGTCCCGGGACGTAGGATTTCAGACATTTTAATCCTATTGCGAGATCTAGTTACTTACGCCCAGATGAACAATATGTCTTTGGCTTTTATGGGAGTGGATTTAGAGAAAGCATATGACAGAGTGGCGCATTCTTTTTTGTTTAAAGTCTTAGAGGAGATGGGAATCCCAACACCCTTCCTGAAGACCCTGAGAGGGTTCTATACGGGGATTATGAGCCAGGTGGTGATAAATGGCAATCTGACCGGTTTCTTTCCTGTTAAAGCGGGGGTAAGACAGGGCTGCCCCTTGTCACCCTTAATGTTCATATGGGCAATTGAACCCTTGCTGCGCCACGTGCAGAGGGATAAGAGGATCAAAGGTGTGTTCCTGCCAGGTAGTGGAGGAGAATATGTGAAAGATGTTTGCTACATGGACGACGTGACCTTCATTTGTTCTTCTGAGACTGACGCTAGGAGGGCTGAGTTACAACTGAAGCTATTTAGCAGTATGTCGGGATTGGATGTCAATTGGCAGAAGAGCCAGATTTGCGTACTCAGCGGATCAGAAACGTTGAAAGATGTAAAGGTGAAGGTGGTCGAGTCGATAGTAATCTTGGGGACACAATTCGGAAGAGACTTACTGGACCAGGCAAATGCGGAGAAGGCGATGGGGAAAATCCAGAAGAAAGTGGATTTTTGGAAACTGAGACGATTAACGCTATCAGGGAAGGTGTTGGTGGTGAAAGCGTTAGTCCTGCCGTTGCTGTTGTATTACAGCTTGATTTTCCCTCCGAACAAGAGATGGATGAATAAGATTGTTAGAGTGCTCTTTATCTTTTTTTGGGGCAGTAAGATGGAGAGGGTGGAACGGGAAAAGGTGATGAAGAGTCCTGAGATGGGAGGATGTGGATTCCCGGATGTCCCAGCTTTCCTGGGTATGCATTTTTGGTTAGCGCACCACAAAGCCTTTGTGGCAGGGGGTAAAGCCGCCTGTATGATGTATTATTTGGCCGGGTGGGCCCTGATAAAATGGGATTGGTGTAGAAAAGACCTAGTAAGACCTATTGCTTTGGTAACCCCGTTTTTTTATCTTAAGTTGAGTGCCTTTTATAAAGACAACAGACTAAGAGAGTTGGGAGAAGCTGCTGTCGGTAAGAAGAGCCTGAAGAAATGGTTATGCAGAGAGGAGGTGAGGGCTAATATTAATGGCCTCAGTTCGATAAAGACGGATGAATGCTGGAAGAGATTCCGGATAGAAGGAGTATCCAATAGGCAAAAAGAGATTTCCTGGTTGTCCTTTCATGGGGCATTGTTAACCAAGGCTTTCATGAAAGAGAGAGACTTGTCAAGGGATGACAGATGTCCAAGAGAAGGGTGTAATAATATGGAGACGGCAGAGCATGCATTGTTCTATTGTTCCTTCGCACGGAAAGTGCGAGAGAAGTTGGCCTTTTTTTTGGAGGAGGTGTTGGGTGTGAAGAGTGTGGTGAAGGTGGTTTGGTTTTTTGGGTTGGTGGAGGGTCAGAGGGCAACACAAAGGAAAATATGGATCTTGATGGCTATTGTAAGAGAAGTGTTGTGGGATGTGAGGTGTTTGGAAGTGAGAAGAAAGTTTGTGGTGTCTGAAGTGGATTGTGTGAATTTGATTTTGGCTAAGTTGTATGTGGTGTTATTGGTTGACAGGAAACGAATGGGGGTGGATGAAGCGAATGATTACTGGGGTTGGGGGAGGTGGAGGATGGGTGGAGGGTGGGGGTAGGGTTTGTATATTAAGTATTTTACGTGTACATATGATTGTTTTTACTGGTTTGATGAAAAGTAAAGCATAGACGCCTAGATGATGATTTAAGCAAAGTACCTGGAAAAGACCTTGCGTGCAAGGATCTTGATGGCGAGGTTACGTCTTGTTGAGTTGGATTTTGCTTGAGATCTGATGGGAAGAAAAAAAAAAAAAAAAAAAAAAAAATCTGTTCTTATCAGTTTAATATCTGATACGTCCCCTATCTGGGGACCATATATTAAATGGATTTTTAGAACAGGGAGATGGAAGAAGAGCTTGCTCTGTCCACTCCACGCATCGACCTGGTATTGCAGTACCTCCAGGACCGGTGCACCCCCTCTTATGCAGTTTCCAAAAACAGAATAAAGAACAACAAGAAAAATCTTGCTTTTGCTTGCTCACTGATTGCAATGTTTTTTTGGGGCTGGCTCACAAGCTGTTAATTCTTGCAATAATAAACTTGCATTTAACCCCTGTGTGTATTGGTGTTTTTGCTTCGTGTCAGTTTCTTGGCCTATCTCTCTCCCTACCTCCTCGCTCCATATTTTTGGGCTCAGGAAGCAGCAGCAGCAGCAGCAGGTAAAGTGGCAGTTGCAAGAAGACAAACCTATGAAGTCAGCAAGTCAGCAAGTAGACACATTTCGACAAGACAGCAGCTAGTTCATGTTTTATCAATCTTTCTCCCAAGGCCCAAAATAAAGCCTTCACTGCCAGGGTCAGTTTAGAGAGGCAGCAGGCAGGCCCAGGCCATAGCCATAGGCCTGACTTTGCTCCATCTCTGTCCCTTGTTGCCACTAGCTCAAAGTCAGTCCAGGCATTCCCTCACTCCCTCGTTTTTCGCAGCCTGTGTCTCCCTCTAGTGGGTCCCCGTCTCGTCTTCCTCGCTCATGTTACCAGGAGGCGGAGCCATGCAAATGATTTCCCTCGTTAGGCATCAACGAGGAGCACCTGGATGTGTGCAATTAGTGCTCAGGCCTGCCCAATTGACAGTATTAAGGTCAGAATGGGCTGCAGGTGTGTAAAGGAGGTGTTAGGCAGGTGTGTTGAGGGATTAGGCCTCAAGCCCGGGTAGGTGTGAAAAGTTGCTGTGCCTGTGGCTGCGGCCAGCCTAGACCAGGGGAAGGCCAGATGGGCATCTCTCAGCGAGCTCTTTGTTTGTGCCAGGCCGCCGCTCGCTCGGAACAGAGAATAATTGGGTTATCGCTTCTCGGCCTTTTGGCTAAGATCAAGTGTAGTTTCCGCTCATTTGTATCGAAGTTAAAAGGTGCCCGGGGTACCCGACAGTCGGCCTTGGGGGGAGCGTCCCTTTTTCGGAAGGGCCCCCCCTTGCTGCTATTGGCTGAAGGCTTAGTCCCCGGGCAACGGGAAGCGATCGCCCTACTGAAGGCGACTTTATCTTCGGGCGGTTGGCGGAACTGTGGGGGTTTCCCCTTGTGGGAGCCCCCGCAGGAAAGCGATTTAGTCTGAGGGTGATCTTTTTTCTACAATGGCGACCCGAGGAATCCGGGACTCGCTGCGATTTCTGGTGCGGCCAGGATGTACAGACGTGACGTTGAGGACTGTCGTGGTGGATCTTTTGACGGGCATTCTAGGCCTAGGGGTAAGGGACATATTATGTCTTCAAGATTTTCCGAATCAGCATTTGTATGACGTAACCTTTTATTCTACTGAGGTCTGCTGGGAGGTATACGAAAAGTTCAAGTTGGTGGCAGAAACGGAAGTTGGGAGGAAATTCGGAGTGCAACCCCTTTTCATGCAGGAGGAGAAGGTAATTACAGTACATCTGTATAACCCCTTTGCAGATATCAATTTAGTAAGAGCCTTCCTGGGGAACTATTGTGACAAGCTGAGAGGTGGAGAAAAAGTTTTCAACAACTTCCAGATTTGGTCTGGAAAAGATCGCTTTTTTGGGACCTTTAAATCAGACATTAGCTGTGTGGGAGGAGTTAAAAGGCCCCCCGCCGTTTTTACTATTGGAGGGGAAAGGGGTTTCCTTTACTACCCAGGACAACCAAGGTACTGCCGGAAGTGTATGAAGTATGGTCATGTAAGCAATGATTGTGACCAAGAATTGAAATGTCGGTTCTGTGGGAAAGGAGGCCACGTCGCGCGTGATTGTAAGGAGAGTAGAGTATGCAACATTTGTAAAAAATCTGGGCACGTGGCAAAAGATTGTGAGCTATACCGAACCGCGAGAAAGGAGTGGCTGTCTACGGTGTTACCTGAGGGGAAGGAGAAAAGGGAAAACAGGCAGCAGAGGCCGCGAAGCGGTGCGAAGGAGGGTACTGGGAGTTCTGCTGGTGTGGCGGATCCTCCTGGCGAATCTCCAGAGCATCCAGCCAGTGAAGCTGCGCCCGAGGGGCAGACAGGTGATGTGGCAGGAGCAGGTAGCACGGCCGCTGCCACTGTGAGTGAAGTGGTGGGTGGTAGTGCGAGCTCTGTTGCCGCGGATGTTTTGCCGGGTGAAGATGGAGGTCTGAAATCCCCCGATGGAAGACAGGAAGAGGGAAGGCAGAATGAAGAGATGATCCAGGAAAATGTGGTGGAGACAGGTCGGACATCATCTTTGTTTGGTAGCCTGTCAGATAGCGAATCTGAAGAAGGAGAGATGGATACCGTTAGTGATATTGAGTGCGGGCAGAGGATGGAGGACGCTTTCACACCGCCAGAAGGACCGGACACTTCCGCTGTTAAAAGGCCTAGGGGGAGTGTGCCTGGGTCTGGTGGGGTGGAGGGCGGAATAATATCCGAGGATGGGGACTCTGAGGAGGAGTCCGCCAGCTCTCCAGTTACTTGGAGAAGGAAGAAGAGCTTGCCTGATGGAGGTGGTGCAGAAGGCAAGATGGATTTTTAAGATTTCTGTTATGGCTATGTTTTTCCTAATTTTTTTGATGGCTCTGTCAATAGGGTCCATAAATGTGAGAAGTATCGTGGCTAAGGATAGGAGGGCGGTGGTGTTTGATGAGATCAGCAAATGCAATATAGACCTTGTGTGTTTGCAAGAATGTGGAGAAGTATGTGGCCCTTCAGCTGATTGGTCCTGGGGTCCTTCTGTATGGTCACCTGCTTGTGTGTCCAGGAGTGAGGGGGTCGGCATGATAGTGAAAAATCCAAATGTGAGTTTTGTGGCACATGAAATTATCATTCCGGGACGACTACAGATAGTGACTGTGGATTTTTTAGGACAACAGGTGAGGGTAATAAACTGTTATGCCCCTGCAGAGAAAAGAGAAAGGATCAAGTTTTTAAGAACGGTTAAAATACACTTACCTGGGAGAATTCCAACTGTCCTGGTGGGAGACTTCAACTGTATAAGGAGAGGTGGAGACCGGCAGGGAGTCTGTAGTGACGGGGGGATGGACGCTTCATCCAGGGTCCTAAATGAAATGATAGAGGACTTTAATATGTATGATTTAGCTGTGGAGGTGGGAAAGGGTGATGTCATCTATACCTACCATTCCGACAAGGGTACCGTGAGGTCACGGATAGATTTTATTTTTGTGTCTCGTTTTCTTAAGAGTGAAGCTTATCAGGTTTTCCCGATGTTGTTTTCTGACCATTCTTTAATTTGTGGTTTTTTTAAGTTGGAAGGGGGGGTGGAATTTGGGCATGGTCAGTGGAAATTGAACTGCTCTCTCCTGGAAGATGAGGGGGTGGTTGGACGTTTCCTTTCCTTCTTTAAAATTCTGGAAGATAAAAAACAAGATTTTGATGATTTATTAGAGTGGTGGGACTGGGTCAAAAAACAGACGGCTGGCTTCTTTAAAAAAGTTGGGGCGGAAAAAGCTAAGGAAAAAAGGGAGGCAGGGAAGAGGCTGTTAGAGAGAGTGCACTTTCTCTATCGGTGTAAAAGGTTGGGTCTGGAGGTGGAGGAAGAGTTAAAGGAGGTGCAGGAGGAGAGGAGGAAGATGATAAAAGAGAAAGGCAAAGGAATTGTGTTCAGGGCCAAGGTGCAGAACATGGAGGAGGATGAGAAATGCTCCAGGTTTTTCTTCAAGAAAGCCTTTGGGCCCAAGAAAATAATGGAGAAGATGTTGGATGGCCAAGAAGAGGTGGAAGGGAGGAGGATGAGAGATGGTGTAAGAAGATTTTATAAAGACCTGTATGGAGGAGAAGAAGAAGCCACTCTGGAAGAGGTGAATGAGTATTGCGAAGTACTGCAAGGAGGATTGGAAAAGGAAGAGGAGGCCTTTTTGACGGATCTGGTGGGGGAGGCAGAAATAGAGAGAGTGCTCAAAAGGATGGCAAAAAATAAGACCCCAGGAGGAGATGGTTTGCCTGTGGAGTTCTATCTCATGTTTTGGACTTCAATAAAAACACATCTTACGGAAGTATTGAGATACTGTATGTCGTCTAGGAGGTTGGCTACCTCTATGAAGGAAGGGGTTATTGTCCTATTATACAAGAAGGGAGAAGAGAAGGACATCAAGAACTGGAGGCTAATAACGCTTTTGAACTTGGACTACAAGATCTTGGCCAAGATTTTGGCAGATAGGATGAAGGAGGTAATTGGGAAGGTGATTGGGGACTGGCAGGTATGTGCAGTCCCAGGAAGGAGAATTGCAGACAATTTAGTTCTACTAAGAGATTTGAGCTATTACGCGCAGTGTAACAATTTACCTCTAGCGGTGGCAGGGTTTGACCTAGAAAAGGCCTATGACAGGGTTTCACACCAGTTCATGTTTCACGTGCTTCAAAAGCTAGGATTCTCCAGTGGATTCATTAGTATGGTGAGAAGTCTCTATGCAGGAGTTTGTAGCAGAATTCTAATAAATGGAATTCTGTCAGAGCTGTTTGAGGTCAAATCTGGGGTAAGGCAGGGATGCCCCCTGTCCCCAGTCTTGTTCATATGCGTGATGGAGCCTCTTCTTCGACAAGTGCAACAAGACAAGGCCTTTGAAGGGTTCTTTGTTCCTGGTGGGAACGGAGAGAAGGTAAAATCATTGTGCTATATGGATGACGTAACATTCCTGTGTAAGTCCAGAAGAGACCTTGCAAGGGCAGAACTACAACTACAGTTGTTCGGAAGTGTTGCAGGGATGCGAGTTAATTGGGGCAAAAGTGCTGTCTGCACTCTAAGTGGGCTGGATGATATCCCTTCTGGCAGGATCAAGAAGGTGGATAAAATAGAAGTTCTGGGTATAATTTTTGAAAGAAATTTGCAGAGCCAGGAGAATGCCGTGAAATGTGTCAATAAGTTGTCCAAAAAACTTGATTTTTGGAAACTACGCCGGCTGACCTTGACAGGTAAAACCCTTATTACGAAAGCAGTTTGCTTGCCTTTGTTGCTTTATTTTGGTATTATTTTTCCGTTCAACAAGAGATGGATACAGAAGATCGAAAGGCTTTTGTGTGTTTTCTTTTGGGGAGGGAAAATGGAGCGGGTGGCGAGAACCACTATTGTTAAAGAAGTAAAACTAGGAGGTTATAACTTTCCCAAGGTAGAGACTTTTATGGGGATGCACTCTTGGCTGCTGCATTTTAAAGCCTTTTCTGGTGGAGGTAAAACTAAATGTTTTATGAAGTATCTGATGGGATGGTATGTGGGGTTGGGGAAAACGGGATCTTACCAAGCCTGTGGCTCTTGTACCCCCCCCTATTACACAAAATTGAAGGTATGGTACGATAAAAACCTTTTAGGTAATTTGGGTGCTGGTGCGGTGGTGAAAAACATCTTGGTGAAGTGGTTGAGGAAGGATGAGTTGATTTCCAATATCGCTGACCTTAGATCGAGACAAGTGGAGGAATGTTGGAGGAGTTTAGAGACGGAGGGTGTGACTAACAAACAGAAAGAAATTGTTTGGATGGGGTTCCATGAATGTCTGCTGACAATGTTCTTTCTAAAATTAAGAGATTTGGTGAGGAATGAGACATGTGTAAGGGAAGGGTGTGGTGGAATTGAAAGAGTGAGGCATGTCTTTTTGGAGTGTTTTTTTGTCAAAAAAGTGTGGGGGAGGTTGGCGGGTTTTGTGGAAAATGTGTTGGGAATGAAGAAAGTCACAGAGGAGTTATGTTTATATGGTTTGGTGGATGGTGGGTCTGATGTGAGGAGGAGGGGGTGGATCTTGTCAGCGATTGTGAAAGAGGTGGTCTGGCAGGCAAGATGTGGATATAAGAAAGGAAGTTTTGTTTTATCTGAAGAAGAATGTAAAGACTGGGTGCTGAGTAAGGTGTATTGTGTGTTATTATATGATAGGAAGGTGATGGGGGTGGAGGAGGCAAATTGTTTTTGGAATTTTGGGAGGTGGAGGTTAAGATAGGGTGGTGGAATGTGTTTTTTGTGTGTACTGTGTTTAATGTTGACTTTTTTGATACTATGTTTTATGGAAATACTTACCTGAATGATGAAAGGAACGCTGCTTGATCTCTTGAGAGTTGCTTGAAGGAGTCCTGAGTATGCGATTCATTCTGAAGGGAAAGAAAAAAAAAAAAAAAAAAAAAAAAAAAAAATCTGTTCTTATCAGTTTAATATCTGATACGTCCCCTATCTGGGGACCATATATTAAATGGATTTTTAGAACAGGGAGATGGAAGAAGAGCTTGCTCTGTCCACTCCACGCATCGACCTGGTATTGCAGTACCTCCAGGACCGGTGCACCCCCTCTTATGCAGTTTCCAAAAACAGAATAAAGAACAACAAGAAAAATCTTGCTTTTGCTTGCTCACTGATTGCAATGTTTTTTTGGGGCTGGCTCACAAGCTGTTAATTCTTGCAATAATAAACTTGCATTTAACCCCTGTGTGTATTGGTGTTTTTGCTTCATGTCAGTTTCTTGGCCTATCTCTCTCCCTACCTCCTCGCTCCATATTTTTGGGCTCAGGAAGCAGCAGGTAAAGTGGCAGTTGCAAGAAGACAAACCTATGAAGTCAGCAAGTAGACACATTTCGACAAGACAGCAGCTAGTTCATGTTTTATCAATCTTTCTCCCAAGGCCCAAAATAAAGCCTTCACTGCCAGGGTCAGTTTAGAGAGGCAGCAGGCAGGCCCAGGCCATAGCCATAGGCCTGACTTTGCTCCATCTCTGTCCCTTGTTGCAGCTAGCTCAAAGTCAGTCCAGGCATTCCCTCACTCCCTCGTTTTTCGCAGCCTGTGTCTCCCTCTAGTGGGTCCCCGTCTCGTCTTCCTCGCTCATGTTACCAGGAGGCGGAGCCATGCAAATGATTTCCCTCGTTAGGCATAAACGAGGAGCACCTGGATGTGTGCAATTAGTGCTCAGGCCTGCCCAATTGACAGTATTAAGGTCAGAATGGGCTGCAGGTGTGTAAAGGAGGTGTTAGGCAGGTGTGTTGAGGGATTAGGCCTCAAGCCCGGGTAGGTGTGAAAAGTTGCTGTGCCTGTGGCTGCGGCCAGCCTAGACCGGGGGAAGGCCAGACGGGCATCTCTCAGCGAGCTCTTCGTTTGTGCCAGGCCGCCGCTCGCTCGGAACAGAGAATAATTGGGTTATCGCTTCTCGGCCTTTTGGCACGATCAAAGGACTCCCGCGCGTGACCTGTTTTTCGGGGACCAGCGGGCCAGGCCTCTGAGCCTGGCCAGGTGAGCACTATACTTTTGGGGGTTCCCCCTTGTATGGAGAAGGCCGAGGGCGATTGAGGTTTCTCTTGCTTGAGAGAGCCTAATTTGCATGTCAAATGGATGACAGCAGATTTACTTCAGCGGCCCACGAGGTGCGCTTTAAAAATGCAATGAAGGTGGAGATAAAAGAAAGTGAATTTGAAAATGATCTTGCAAAAATGGTTATGCAAAATGTGCTCTCACCGTGTAAGATAGATGGTGCAGATTTGCTGTGTATGGCTGAATACAGAAACCAGGGTGTGGTGGAAATTGTTTTCAAAGACCATTTCAAGTACCGCTCTTTTAAAGGAGATTGGGAAAGAAGAAAAGGTGAACCTCTAATGCAGAATTATGAAATAGAATTTTTGCATAGAAGTCCCTGGAAAATGGTAACAGTCATGATGTACAACCCTTATGTGAAAACAAGTGAAGTGACGGAATTTTTGAAGTTGGAGTGTGAAGAAGTGGAGTTTGTGAAACTAATTGACAATACTGTTGGTGTCTGGTCAGGAAAAAGACTATATAGAGTGCGTTTCTATGTAAATGAGTTTACCGATGATCGCATTACACACATTCCACAGACCTTTCAAATTGGAAGAAATAGAGGCTTCTTAAAATATTCAGGAATGCCAGCATATTGCTGGAAGTGTGGAACTATGGGACACACCACAAAAGACTGTGAACTTTTGATGATATGTGGGAAGTGTGGAGTAATGGGTCATGCAGAGGCGAAATGTGGAGGCCCGAAAATGTGTACCCACTGTAAAAGTCAGGGTCATCTGTATGAGGAGTGCCCAACAAGGACCAAGACATTCGCTGAAACTGTGGCTGGCCAAAAGAAGGTACAGAAGAATCTTTTGGAGGATAAGGATGTGTTGAGACAAGTGGTTGAGATGGAGAAAGAAATGGAGAATGAGGAGGTGAGAAAGGAAAATGAAAAGGAGAAGGAAGCCCCAAGAGAAGAAGAGATGGTAGAAGAGGAGGTGGGAGTGGAGGTGCCTATGGATGCTTGTGCAAACATACCACAAGGTAGTGGGGTGGAGAGTCCAGATGTGGTGCCAGAAACAAGTGGAAGTGTACAAGGGGGTGTATCGATGGAGGAGAGACCGGAGGTGCCATGTGAGGAGATGGAATGTCGGATTGAGAAGGAAGGAAGTCAAGAAGAATATTCAGTTGAAGATATGGGGAATAAAAGGCGTAAAACTGAATCTGGAGGTTTGGAGGATATGTTTGAGGGGCTGGGCTCTCCGGATTCCTTTTCGTGGTCAGTAGAGGTGGGGAAGGAGGAGGATGAAGGAGATTCTGTTGTCTCCGATACGGGGATTGAAAGGAAGTGTGCAGATGCTCAAAAGTTTGAACCAGGATAGCCTGGAGCGTGGAATGGTGGAGACCCCAATTTTTATTTTTGTTGAATGTTTTTGAAGATAGCGTCCCTCAATGTGAGGTCCATTTTGAGTTATAGGCGGAGATCTGCTTTTTTTGATTTTCTTTCAAATACTCCAGCGGACATTATTTTGTTGCAGGAATGTGGAGTTAATTTTAGATTGTCTTATGAGGAGTTGGAAAAGGATTGGACTTTCGGCCCTTCGTTGTGGTCCGGAGAAAATGAGACAAAAAATTCAGGAATAGGTTTTTTGGTGAAGTCAAACCAAGTAGAAATTATTTCTGTTGTTCATATTGAGCCCGGTAGAGCCATGTTAGTGAAAATTTCTTTTATGGGGAAAATTCTTAGAATACTTAATTTATATGGTTCTGTTCGGAAAAACGAACGTTATGATCTGTTAGAGAAGATCAAGGTTTTTTTAGTTGGTTTAGAACCAGTTATCTTTATGGGAGACTTTAATTGTGTGATGGTAAAGGAGGATAGAGATGGGGAACATAAGTTGGACAAATCTTCGAGACTTCTAAATGAAATTTGTGAGGATTTACAACTTAGGGATACATGGAAATTAGTGGGGGATGTATCAAATAGATTTACATGGAGGGGTGCAAGTGGAAAATCTAGAATTGATCACTGTCTAGTGTCAGAGGGTCTAATGCCAATAAGTTGGGAGTTGTGTGAAAATTTATTTTCAGACCATTCTTTAGTTTTGGTACAGTTAAAGGTAGAAGGTAGTGTGGAAATACAGAAAGGGTTGTGGAAGCTTAATGTTCTGTTACTTGAGGATATTGGGGTGGGGGAGAGTTTTAGTGAGTTATATGGGAGTTGGAGGAAAATTAAAGGGAAATTTAAGAGTGTCAGGAAATGGTGGGATTGGTGTAAAGGTCGATGTAAGGTGTTTTTTAGTAGGATAGGGGTGAGGCGTAAGAGAGAGAGTTTGAGGTGTTACGAAGAGTTGAATGCAAGATGGCAAGGTCTAGTTAAGTTAAAGGAGATTGGAGTAGATGTTGGTGATGAGATGGAAGTTGTACGGAAGGAAAGAAGCAAGTGGATTGATGAGAGAGGGAGAAGCATAATTTTTAGGGCGAAAGTTGAGGAGTTTGAAATGAATGAGAAATGTACTAGGTTTTTCTTTAAAAAGTGTGTTGGGAAAAAAGCAATTATTAGTGAGATTGATGGGTGTAAGGATTTGAATGGGATGTTGAGAAAAGCTTTTCTTTTTTATCAAGATTTGTTTGGAAAGAAGGAGATTGATGCTGTTTTTTATAATGATTTTTTGAGTGGCTTGGAGCGGAAGTTGGATAAATGTAAGTATGAGGAGTTGATTGGGAGTGTAACGTGTGAAGAATTAGAGATAGTTGTGAAGAGTATGGCGAAAGGGAAAACACCTGGGTGTGATGGGTTGAGTGTTGAATTTTATTTAAAGTTTTGGGATTTGGTGAAAGATGATTTGTGTGTGTTAGTAAATGAAGTGTTTGAGAAGGGTGCTTTGAGTGAGTTGCAAAAAGAGGGTGTGGTAACGTTGTTATTTAAAAAAGGGGATAAAACTGATATTCGGAATTATAGGCCAATAACGTTATTGAACGTTGATTATAAGATCATAGCAAAGTTGTTGGCTAATAGGCTAAAAAAGGTGATTAATTGTGTGATTGGAGAAAGTCAGGTGTGTGCGGTGCCAGGGAGGAGTGTATGGGAAAATTTAATTTTGTTAAGAGATGTATTGGATGATGTTTTGGTTAGGAGTCAAAAGGTTGCTTTGGTTTCTTTTGATTTTGAAAAGGCGTATGATCGGGTTAGTCATCAGTTTATGTTTCTTGTATTAGAGAGAATGGGGTTTCCGGTTAAATTTATTAATATGGTGAGTGTGTTGTATAAGGATGTATGTTCTAGAATAATAGTGAATGGAGCCTTGACAGAGAAGATTGAAATAGCTTCGGGGGTTAGGCAGGGATGCCCCCTGTCTCCATTACTTTTTATATGTTGCATTGAACCTTTAATAGTTGCGCTATGTAAAGAAAAAATGGTTCGTGGGGTTACAATTCCTGGGAGTGGTGGAAGACAAGTTAAGGCTCTGGGATATATGGATGATGTGTGTGTTGTGTGTGCTGATGTGAGGGCGGTGAAGAGAGCAGTTCTTCTGGCTGAGTGTTTTTGTGGAGCGTCTGGTTTTAAGATTAATTTGGATAAGAGTGAGTGTTGTGGGTTTGGTGAATGGGATATGTGTGAATCGGTTAAAATTAAATGTGTGAAGGATCAAATTAAAGTGTTGGGAATTATTTTTGATCAGGCTATCAATGGGGTGAAGAGTTGGGAGGTGGTATTGGAGAAAATTAAAAGAAAAGTAACTTTTTGGAAATTACGAAAGTTGACTTTAGTAGGGAAGATTCTTTTGATTAAAGCGGTTATTTTACCTCTGTTACTTTATACAGGATTGGTTTTTTTCCCAAGAGAGATGGTACTCAAAAGGATCATTAGGGAATTTTTTATGTTCATTTGGGGAGCAAAAATGGAAAGAGTGAGAAGAGAGATAATGTATAAGGATGAGTGTAAAGGTGGAAGGGGAATGCCTGATGTGAAATTATTTTTGAGTGTACGGTACTTAGGGATGATTGTGAGAATGAGTGGAATGGAAAATTTGGTGGGTGATATGGTAAGATACAGTGGCGGGAAGGTTTTGAAAAAGTATAAATGGTTATGTGGTACTTTGAAGAAACCTTATTCTGATGTGCTAAGTCAACATTATGGTATACTTTATCGTGTTGTGAAGCAATATGGTGTGCAAGAGTGTGAGGTGAGTGAATGGAAAAATCCGAAAAACGTGATTCAGAGAGTGAGGAGTATCCAAGGTGTCGTACAAGTTGAAAGGTATAGGGAAACTATTTCGAAGGAGATCTGGAATATGGTAACTAATAAATGTTTAACTAATAGTCAGAGAGATCTGGGGTGGCAAGTGGTTCATGATTGTGTGCCAGTTAGGCAGTTCCAATATAGAAGGGGCTTAATAAGATCAGCTCGTTGTCCTAGACATCCTTGTGGCAATGATGAAACTAGTATGCACTTAATGTGGAATTGTGATTTTGCACAAGAATTTTGGAAAAAAGTGGGTGGAATGTTGAAAATAATAACGGGAATGGTGAATTTGAACTATGAGAAGGTGGTATATGGGATTAATTTAGGTGTGGCGGTAAACAAAAGATTGATGGCGTGGCAAATTATCAGTGTGGGGAAGGAAGTGTTGTGGAAGTGTAGATGTGTGCTTGTGAGTAAGAGAGAGTTGATTAGTGTGGATGGATGCTTTAAATTTCTTTTATCAGGTGTGTTTTTATATTTTTTGATAGATTTAAAAAATAAGGGTGAGAGTGCAAGGAGTGAATGGAAAATAAGTATGTGGAGTTCGTTTTAGGTGAGTGTTTTTTTTTTTTTGGATGTTGTATTGTGTGTATGTTATTATAATGGTAAAATTAACTCTTATTTTTAAACAAAAGAGAAAATTAAAATTAAAAGAGAAAGTATAATTTAAAAAGCCAAATAAATGATGCAAATATGAGTTCAACATAAGGAGTGCTACTCTGAAGTCTTTTTGACGTTGGACAAACATTATATAGCTGATATTTGGTAAAAAAAAAAAAAAAAAGAAAAAAAAAAAAAAAAAAAAAAAAAAAAAAAAAATCGACTATAGCCCTTAGGGGTGTCCCTGCTTCACAGCTAGGACGTTGAGAACCACTTGCATCTATCCAAGCTAATTGGTCCTTGTGGGGTACCCTCTGCTCGGCCTGGTAGGATCGTTGATTAAATTCAGCTTCACCTACTTGCTGCTATTGGGTTAGAGGCTTAGCCCCCACAAGGAACGAGATTGCGGTCTTCCCTCCTCCCCCACTCCGCATTACTACCTCCGGGCAGTAGATGCTAGAGCCTTTGTAAAGGCTAAGAGAAAGAGCGAAGACGTCGAGGAACCAGAAGGAAGCCGCCTAAGAAACATCTGAAGCGACATCCAACTCCTTGACGATGGGGAAGAGCGAAAAGAAGACCGGAAAAGAGAAGAAGAACCCCGTTCCAGCCACTTCCTCCAAGCCCGGGAATGCCGCTGCCTCAACCCCCGCCCCTACCCCGGCCGGCACCAGCCGACCAGGACCAGCCAAGCCAGACCAGCCTGCAGACGGGCTCCCAGCTTTGGAGCCATGGATGAAGCAGACGGTCGTGCTGCAGCTGAAGGAGGTGGACGGAAGAGTCCCCGACATGACCCCGGAGATCTTCGGAAAGAAGATGATCCTGGAACAAGGGTTCAGCAAAGCGGAAACGCTTTCCGTACAGGCCTTCACAAGAGGTATATTCTTTATAACTTTTGTGTCGTTTCAGGTCTGCAGGAGATACTGGGAGATGGTGAAGACCAGTGGCCCTGAATCCCCTTTCCGGAAGTTCACTGCGAACTGCCCCATAACACGGGACGAAAAGCGGGTGACAGTGGCCATGAGGAACCCCCATACCAGTGGAAAGGACATAGCCACCTACCTCCAGAGGTTCTGCACCGTGGTGAAGGACCCGATCCAAATCTTCGATGCCAACGGCTTCTGGATAGGTAAGTGGTCTGTGCTCTGCAAACTGAGGAAAGACCCTTCGGGGGACATCCAGCACCTGCAGCCTTTCTTCTCCCTGGGATCCTCCGCAGGAATCCTTTTCTATCCCGGCATACCCTACAACTGTAACAAGTGTGGGCAGCCGGGACACATAGGTAAGGATTGTACAGAGCTTGCTTGCAAGTTCTGTAGGGTGACAGGCCAAGGACTGTCCGAGGTCCAAAGCCTGCAACCTTTGCGGATTGGCAGAGCATGTCTTCAGACACTGCCCCCAGAGAACCTGGACCTACGCTGGAGCTGTAAGCCAGGGTAAGCCATCCGGGAGGAAGCTGCCAGAAAAACCGAAAGATCCTCGAAAGGCCAAAGGTAAGTCCACTCCCGCCCCTCCTGCCCCTGCCCCTACCCCATCCCCTACCTCCAGCACATCCCCACCCACCCCCTCTGTGCCGGAGGAACCCCTCCCCACCCCTTCCCCCCCCAACCTGTCCTCCCTGGAGGACTTCCCCACCCTCCCACCCCCCTCCACCCCCACCAGTGGCCCAAGAGGAAGCCGGAAACGTAAGCCAGAGAGCCCAACAGCTGAGGAACCTGCCACCTCCACCAAACGGCCCAACGGGGTCCAACGCGACAGCGATGGACCCGAGCAAGTAGTGGAGGACCTAGAGTCTGCAGGAGAGGAGGAGGAAGGGGAGGAGATCGTGGTCGACCCTGAGCATGACCTCCCCCCCAACGTCCACATCAGCCAGCAGATGATGGAGTCTGTCCTTGAAGAGCTGGGCCTGGCCCAGAACACAGGACAGGCAGAAGACGCAACGGAAGAGCCACCCCCCCCCTCCGGGGAGGTAAGTTCGGACCCTTGTTAACTAGACCCTCATACCCTTTTTCATTATGGCTGAGATCTCAATCTTTTCCATTAATGTGAGGAGTATCAAGGATACATCTAGAAGGCAAGCGGTCCTGACCTTTCTTTCAAGTCAGCAGAGTGATGTCTACATGCTCCAGGAGTGCGCCCTTCCTCCCTTGAGGAGGTACACTCATCTGTCCTCCCAGTGGACCCTTGGTCCCTCCTACTGGTCCGGGGGTGGCGATTGCAAGTCTGCAGGAGTAGCCATTCTGGTCAGGGGCGGGCGCTTCACGGTTGACTCTATCCATGAGCTAGTCTGTGGCCGTCTTTTGGTCATAGACGGCTCGTGGGTGGAAGAGCCAGTTAGGCTCATCAACGTGTACGCCCCCCCAGACAAGAATGCGCGGCTGGAACTTTTCCAGACCCTGCGGACCCAACTCGTCACCACCAGAGCAGTAGTGATCGGCGGTGATTTTAACTGTCCGATCGAGGAGGATGGGCGCAGCTCCAGCATATACGCAAAACTTGATGCTACTTCTAGGCTGCTCAAGGAGATGATCTCGGAGGCCTCCTTGCAGGACGCCGTGGGATCCATAGGGAAAGGGACCGTGAACTATTCGTGGTGCCGACCCGATGGATCTGTGCGTTCCAGGATTGACTTCGTGCTCACTTCAAGAACAGTCAAGCATCGTGAGTTCTCCATGGTCCCCTGCTTTTTCTCTGACCACAGGGCTATTCACTTTCGGGGTGACCTGGGCGAGGGCTTTGCCCGCGGACCGGGTTCCTGGAAGCTGAATAGCACCCTGCTGGAAAACGAGGAACTGATGGAGGAACTCCGGGAGGCCTACGCCACCTGGACGGAGGAAAAGAGATTCTTCGGAAGGGTAAGTGACTGGTGGGAGTTTGTGAAGGTTAAGCTGCGCAGCTTCTTTCAGGCAAGGGGACGCCAGCGTGTGTGCGCCAGGAGGAGGGAACTCAGGAGACTGCAACGTCAGTTGCAGTCCCTGCAGGACCTTCATCACTGCGGCTGGGACGTTAGGCAGGACCTGGAGGACACCAAGAAGAGCCTGAAAGGACACTTCGAGGAAGAATCCAGGCACATTGTCTTCCGTGCCAAGGTGGAGAATCTTGAGAAAGGTGAGAAGTGTAATTCTTTCTTTTTCAGGAAACTTCACTCAGGACACACACCCTTGTCAGAGCTGCGTGACGAGACCGGAACACTCCAGAAGGGGAAGAAGGCTGTGATGCAAGTGGTCAGCGACTACTACACCAACCTCTACTCCCCGAAAGAAACGGACACACAGGCGGCCGACAGGTTCCTGTCAGGTATCTCTAACCAAATTGATCCTGCAGGTTCATCAACCGTCAACGCCCCCTTGGTGTTGGAGGAGCTGCACTCTGCCGCTAAATCCTTTAGGCGGGGCAGGACCCCGGGCTGCGATGGTCTCCCAGTTGAGCTCTATGTAGCACTGTGGGATCTCGTGGGCCCAGACCTGCTCGAGCTGTACGAGGAGATGGTGGTGGAGGGCAGAATGCCTCCGTCACTGAGGGAGGGGATGATCACGATTTTGTATAAGCGGAAGGGGGAGAGATCGGATCTTAAAAATTGGCGTCCGATCTCTCTTCTGAACGTGGACTACAAAATCCTCGCCAAGGTCCTGGCCAACAGGCTGAAGTCTGTCATCGGACAGATCATCCACCCGGATCAGACTTGCGGCATTCCTGGTCGCAGGATTGCGGACAGCCTTGCGCTTGTCCGGGACACGGTCCAGTACATTCATGGCCGCCGTGTGCACGCGGCCCTGGTCAGTCTTGACCAGGAGAAGGCCTTTGACCGTGTCTCCCATGAGTTTATGTGCAGAGCTCTGCGCAGGTTTGGTCTTGGGGAAATGTTTTGTTCGTATGTGAATGTGATGTACACTGACATTTCTAGTTTGGTGCTGGTTAATGGCTGGAAAACTGACCCCTTTCCAATTTTGTCTGGGGTCAGACAAGGCTGCCCTCTCTCACCTCTGCTTTTTGTTTGTTGTATAGAGCTCTTCGCCCGAAGCATCAGATGGAACCCAGAGATCAGAGGGATCACCGCACCAGGACCGGACAGACGGGAGGTCAAGTGCTTACTCTACATGGACGACGTGACGGTGTTCTGTGCTGATCGGCGCTCCATCGACACACTCGCCCAGACCTGTGAGGACTTCGGCCAAGCTTCAGGGGCAAAGGTCAACTGCGGGAAGTCGGAAGTCATGCTCTACGGAAAGTGGTTCCTGCCTTCTTCTGCACCAATGCCTTTCAGCGTCAAGACGGACTTCATCAAAATCCTTGGGGTCTGGTTTGGAGCTGAGGGCGCAGCCCTGAAGTCCTGGGAGGAAAGACTGTCTAAGATGCGACAAAAGTTTGGACTTTGGAGCCTCAGAGAACTCACCATCGAAGGCAAAACACTGGTACTCCGCAGCGAGATCCTCCCTGTGTTGCAGTACCTCGCCCAGGCATGGCCCCCTCGGGTCAACACCTGTAAGGCCATCACCAGGGCGGTGTTTCACTTCATCTGGAGCTCCAAAATGGACAGAGTGAAGCGGGCGGTTATGTTCAAGGAACCCCTCAAGGGCGGTAAGGGCGTGCCCGACATCGCTACACTACTGAGGGTGTGCTTTGCTTGTAACTGCATCCGCAGGACATTGGTGGACAGAACTGTGGACTCTGGCGGTAACTCTATGTCCCGTTTTTTCCTCCTGCCTCTATGGAGGACCCTTGGCTGGGACAAATGGGACAGCTCCATCCCCTACAACTGGGACACCCCTTGGTACTACTTGGACACCTTCAAGTTTATTAAGGAGCTGGGGCTACATGGAGTGAAGCCCGACTTGTGGAAGCCAAAAACTATCCACAAGTTGATCAGAGCATCGGACATTGATGAGACTGTTCCAGGCCTCCCTTCAGCCACTTGTAAAGTGGTCTGGAGGAATGTTTCTTCAAAGAGACTCACCAACAGGCACAAAGATCTGGCATGGATGGCAATCCAAGGGGGTTGCCACTCAGGACATTCATGCATGCCAGAAACCTGTGCAGATACAGGCACTGCCCCTTTTGCATCATCCAGGAGGAAACTGCTCTGCATGTTTTCTGGGAGTGTCCCTTTGCACAGGACCTGTTGAGGGCCTTGGAACCTGAACTCAAAGACTTTGTACCACAGACTGCTATCACACACTTTGGTGTGTTGAACGGACTCTTCTGTGGAACTCATTCACAGGAGGACATTGACGGTGCCTGGCGGGTGCTGTGCTGCTTTAAGGACGCTTTATGGTGTGCCAGAAAGTGCCTCATCCACCAGCGGGAGAGGATGTCCATCGAGGACTGCCGCAGACTGGTTCACAGTCTGCTCAGATACTATCACTTGATGGACTTCAAGGAGGAAGAGGAGGTCTGAAGATTTCCCCATTTCCCCCCCCCCCCTCCCACCCGTGTATCCTTTGGCAGTTCAAATAAAGCTTCGGGCCTGTGAACTCTTTATTCCCTCCCCTACCCCACCTTCTCCAACCCCCCCCCATCACACCCGTTGCCCATTTGAATGTTATTTGACTGTATGACCGGACTTTTTGTAAAATGGTTTTAAAGTACTGCTTTCAGGGTAATGCGGCGTCATGCATGATGTGATGTTTCGGGGTATTATTACTCTGCACAACACATTAGGCATCATACCGCAGGATGAATGTAATTTATTTGTATGCTTGGCAATGTACTGTTATGTAGTGTATTTATGCGCTGTGTCGCAGTACCGAATGTACCCTGTTTAAGTATTTGTTTTTTGTATATTTTCTTGCAAAATAAAGTATACATTTTCAATCAAAAAATCTGTTCTTATCAGTTTAATATCTGATACGTCCCCTATCTGGGGACCATATATTAAATGGATTTTTAGAACAGGGAGATGGAAGAAGAGCTTGCTCTGTCCACTCCACGCATCGACCTGGTATTGCAGTACCTCCAGGACCGGTGCACCCCCTCGTATGCAGTTTCCAAAAACAGAATAAAGAACAACAAGAAAAATCTTGCTTTTGCTTGCTCACTGATTGCAATGTTTTTTTTTGGGGCTGGCTCACAAGCTGTTAATTCTTGCAATAATAAACTTGCATTTAACCCCTGTGTGTATTGGTGTTTTTGCTTCGTGTCAGTTTCTTGGCCTATCTCTCTCCCTACCTCCTCGCTCCATATTTTTGGGGTCAGGAAGCAGCAGGAAAAGTGGCAGTTGCAAGAAGACAAACCTATGAAGTCAGCAAGTCAGCAAGTAGACACATTTCGACAAGACAGCAGCTAGTTCATGTTTTATCAATCTTTCTCCCAAGGCCCAAAATAAAGCCTTCACTGCCAGGGTCAGTTTAGAGAGGCAGCAGGCAGGCCCAGGCCATAGCCATAGGCCTGACTTTGCTCCATCTCTGTCCCTTGTTGCAGCTAGCTCAAAGTCAGTCCAGGCATCCCCTCACTCTCTCGTTTTTCGCAGCCTGTGTCTCCCTCTAGTGGGTCCCCGTCTCGTCTTCCTCGCTCATGTTACCAGGAGGCGGAGCCATGCAAATGATTTCCCTCGTTAGGCATCAATGAGGAGCACCTGGATGTGTGCAATTAGTGCTCAGGCCTGCCCAATTGACAGTATTAAGGTCAGAATGGGCTGCAGGTGTGTAAAGGAGGTGTTAGGCCTCAAGCCTGGGTAGGTGTGAAAAGTTGCTGTGCCTGTGGCTGTGGCCAGCCTAGACCGGGGGAAGGCCAGACGGGCATCTCTCAGCGAGCTCTTCGTTTGTGCCAGGCCGCCGCTCGCTCGGAACAGAGAATAATTGGGTTATCGCTTCTCGGCCTTTTGGCTAAGATCCAGTGTAGTGTATTCTGCGGTGAGACTTAGTCGAGAGGTGCTCGGGGTACCCGAAGGTCGGCCTTGGGGGGAGCGTCCCTTTTCGGAGGGCCCCCCCTTGCTGCTATAGGCCCTAGGATTAGTCCCCGAGCAACGAGGAGCGACCACCCTTACGAGGGTGTGCGGACCTGCTGTCATGGCGAATCGAGGGATGAAGGATTCGCTGCGCTTCCTGGTTAAGCCAGACTTTAAGGAGAAGGTTTCCCTGAGGACTATTGTCGTGGACGTTTTGATTGACACCTTTAACATAAAGGTAAGAGAGATCGTGTGCTTGCAAGACTTCCCAATGCAGGGTATTTATGATGTCACCTTTGGTTCTGCCGAGGTTTGCTGGAACCTTTTTGAAGCGGTGAAGAGCAAGAAAGAGATGGAAGTTTTGAAGATGATTGATGTAATACCCTTGTTTATGCAAGATGAAAAGATGATCATTGTACATATGTACAATCCCTTTGCGGACTTTGCGTTGGTAAGGGCTTTTTTGGCTAATTATTGCGAGGAGTTAAAGGGGGGTGAGAAAGTTTTGAACCGCTTTGGGATTTGGACAGGGAAGTACAGGTTCTTTGGCCGATTTAGGATGGATAAAGAGTGTGTGGGGGGTGTGAGGCGACCTCCTGCAGTATTTACGATTGGAGGTGAGAGGGGTTTCCTATATTACCAAGGGCAGCCAAAATATTGCCGCAAGTGTATGCTGTATGGACATTTACCTAACGAGTGTGAGATGATGGAAAAATGTCGTTTTTGCTGTCAGATTGGGCATAAAGCAAAGGACTGTCCTGTGGGAAAGACTTGTGATATCTGCAAGCAACCTGGCCACCTTGCTAGGCAGTGTAAGGAGTACTTGAAGACAAAGGATCTGTATTCGGGTAAGAAAAGCCGGGGGGAGGAAGAGCGGAGGCCTACAAGTGACGCACGGGAGGGGACACCTAGGAAGGTTGTCGTATGGGCGCCTCCCGGTGTCGTCTTCCCTGCTGATGAGGCTCCCTTTAAGCCCAGTGAAACAGGGGGGAGTAGTGGTGGTGTTCCGGGGGCAGATGTGAGTAACGTGGTGGCGGACTCTACTGCTGTCCCGGGGGCTGCTGACTCCGTTACTGTGGAGGGAAAAAAATTAGTGGATGACGTTGGCGGTGATGTGATTTCGGGCTCCCCCCGTGAAGAGGAGAGGATGGAGTCGAATGAGGATGCCCAGCAACTTAATGATCCCCCAGGAGGAGTGGTTCAGGACAATGGGGGTGGTGACCAGGTGGAGGTTCTATCAGGTGGACAGAGCCCTCTCTATGTCGGTGCTATTGGGAGATGTTTCCTCTAGTGACGAAGAGGGGGAGGAGATGGATGACTCAATGGATGCTAGCCTAGAGTGTGGTCAGAAGATGGACGTCTCGTCAGAGGTGGACTCTGGGTTAGTGGGTAAACGTTCCCGAATAGAGGGGGAGGACAGTGATAGTTCAGGAGAAGATCCTCTTCTCATTGCTAATTCTGGAGCCTCAGGTGAAGAGGCTGCCAGTTCACCTGCTGTTTTCAGAAGGCAGAGAAAGTGTATGGCCAAGGAAGAAGTAGAGGAGGATGATGACCTTTAAATGCTTTAAGATGGCTGTTAAATTTTTTCTTTTCTTGATGGCTTTGACCATTTGCTCTGTTAATGTAAGAGGGATGAAGTCGGCGTGGAGGAAGTCTGCAGTATTTGATTTTCTGAAGGGTGTGCATGCGGATGTTATCTGTTTACAGGAATGTGGAATAGATGATCCGATTGGACTTGCAGAATGGGAGAAGGGTGTAGCGGTATGGGCTCCCTGTTGCACATCTAGAGCGGAGGGGGTTGGTGTTCTGATTTGTAATGCTAATATAAATGTTTTATCCTATGAGATTGTGGTACCTGGGAGATGCTTGGAGGTGGTGGTGGAGTATGGTGGTAAGCATGTGAAGATCTTGAATTGTTACGCATCTGCTGATAAGAAGGAGCGGAGGGAATTTTTGGAAGTTATAAGAATGCATATGCCTGGAAGAATTCCTACGGTGGTGGTGGGGGATTTTAATTGCATTCGGAAAAGTGATGATAGGCATGGGTCTGGGAATGTGAGTGGAACTGATGTGACATCCAGACTCCTGAATGAGTTGGTGGGGGATTTTCGTTTGAAGGATGCTGCTGTGGAGGTGGAGGGGAGTGTGCCTGCACATACCTTTTTTTCAGATAAAGGCTCTGTGTCTTCTAGGATCGATTTTTGTTTCGTTTCTGAATTTCTAAATATTTTAGGTTATACTACTGAGCCAGTATTATTTTCTGATCATGTGCTATTATCATGTAAAGTGGATTTGGAATCTAGAGTGAAGTTTGGTAAAGGGGTCTGGAAGATGAACTGTTCCATTTTGGAGGAAGAAGGTGTATATGAAGAATTTTGTAATTTCTTTGAGACTCTGGTATTATGTAAGAAAGATTATGTGGACATATTGCAATGGTGGGACTGGGTAAAAGGACGTGTGGCTGTTTTTTTCCGGAATTTGTGTGTCCAGAGAGCAAGGATGAAGAGAAGGAGTGAAGAAGTGTTGCTAAAGAAATTACATTTCTTGTATAAATGTGCGAAAGCAGGGGTGGAGTGGCGGAAGAGCTGGAAGAGGTCAAAGTGGCAAGAAGTCGCATGCTGAAAGATAAAGGGAAGGGAGTAATCTTTCATGCGAGAGTGCAGGAGATGGAGGAGGGGGAACAGTGTACTCGTTTTTTTTTCAAAAAAGCCTTTTCACCAAAGAGTGTGATGAGTTCTGTGTTGGTGGGAGAGGTGGAGGTAGAATGTGAAGAGGTGTTGGGGGAGGTAAAAGCCTTCTATAAAAATCTATATGATGATCAGAGGAGGGTGGAAGAGGAGGAAATTCGAGATTATTGCCAAGTGGTGAATAACAAGCTGGAAGAAGTGGAGGTGGAAGGGTTGGTGAAGGACATAACGGAAACAGAGCTGGAGGATGTATTGAGGAGTATGGCAAAAAATAAAACCCCTGGGAAGGATGGGCTACCGGTTGAATGGTATGTAAGATTCTGGCCTATTCTGAAGACTCACCTTTTGGAAGTTTTGAAGTTGTGTGTAAAGACTGGTCGCACGTCTAGCTCAATGAAGGAAGGTGTGATTACCTTGATTTTTAAGAAGGGGGAGAGGAGGGAGGTGAAAAACTGGAGACCCATAACCCTTCTGAACGTCGATTATAAATTGATGGCGAAGTTATTGGCTAATCGGCTGGGGTTGGTGGCTGGTGTTCTGCTTGGAGAAGGGCAAGCTTGTGCAGTACCAGGGCGTAGGATCTCAAACATATTGGTGGTGTTGCGTGACTTGACAAGTTATGCACAATTAAATAATATGCCTTTGGCTTTGGTGGGTTTTGACCTTGAGAAGGCCTATGATAAGGTTTCCCACTCCTTTTTATTTTGCGTTTTGGAGAAATTAGGGCTACCACAGGCATTGCTGAGGACTTTGAAAGGGCTTTATTTTGATTTAAAAAGTCAAGTTTTGGTTAATGGGTGTTTGTCCAGCCCATTTGATGTTAAAACCGGTGTGAGACAGGGGTGTCCTTTGTCTCCTCTTATGTTTGTGTGTGCAATTGAGCCGTTATTGTGTCATTTGCAAAATGATAAAAGATTGAAAGGTGTCTTTGTTCCTGGGAGTGGTGGTGATGTTGTGAAATCCGTTTGTTATATGGACGATCTTACAGTGGTGTGCTCTTCAGAGGGGGAGGTGAGGAGAGCAGAGTTATTATTGAGTATTTTTGGTTGTATGTCTGGGCTAAATGTTAATTGGTCCAAAAGTCAAGCTTGTGTTGTAAGTGGATCCCTGGTAGTAGAAAAAGTGAAGGTTAAAGTTTCTGACTCTATAGACATTTTGGGAATCCATTTTGAAAAAAATCCTTTAAGTGACATGAATGCTGAAAGAGCTATGGCAAAGGTGGCCAAGAAATTGGATTTTTGGAAGCTTAGGTTGTTGTCAATTTATGGCAAAGTGCTGGTAGTAAAGGCGGTGGTGTTACCTATCCTTCTTTACTTTTCTGTGGTTTTTCCTCCTAGTGCAAGGTGGGTTCAGAGGATGACCAGAAGCCTTTTTCTATTTTTTTGGGGAGCCAAGATGGAGCGTGTGGCCAGGGTGGTGGTAATAAAGAAGATTGTACTTGGGGGTTGTGGCTTTCCGGATGTGGCTTCCTTTTTAGGGATGCATTTTTGGTTGAGCCACTTTAAGATTTTTTCAAGTGGGGGTAATGCAGCATGCCTTATGCGGTACTTGGCAGGATGGTCCCTAGTAAAATGGGGATGGTGTGAAAAGGACCTTTCAAGGCCTATGGCCCTAGTAGCTCCTTACTTTTATGGAAGGCTTGAACAATTTTTTAAAGACTATGATCTGAGGAAGTTGGGTGTTGGTGCAGTGGGGAAGGCTCATTTGGTCAAATGGTTGAATAAAGATGAGGTGGCGGCAAATATAAGAGGATTGGGCCCAAAGTTGACTGAGAAATGTTGGAGCAATTTCTTGTGCAAAGGAACTTCTAACCGGCAGAAAGAAGTGATGTGGATGGCATTTCAAGAATGTTTGATGACAAAATCCTTTTTGAAAGCCCGGGATTTGTGTAGGACAGACGTGTGTCCTAGAGTTGGATGCAATGAGTTCGAAACAGCCGAGCACGCTCTTTTCGGGTGTGTTTTTGTGAAAAGAGTGCGGAAATTATTGGCTCCTTTTGTGAGTCGGATTTTGGGTGTGGTGGAGGATAATGTTTACACTTGGTTTTTTGGTTTGGTGAGGGGGGATAAGGATAAGAAAAGAAGAGTTTGGATTTTTATGGCCATATTTAAAGAGGTGATGTGGGATGTGAGGTGCTGGGAGGTGAGAGGTAAATGTGTAGTGGTGGAGGAGGATTGTGTGAATTTATGTATGGCCAAGTTGTATTTGGTGCTGTTGGTGGATAGGAGGTGGATGGGGGTGGAGGTGGCGAATGTCTTTTGGAGATGGGAAGAGTGGAGGGGTGGGGGTAGATGAGGGGTTGAGGATGTTTTTTATGTTTCTTTTGTACATGTTTTAAATACCTTTTTGACAAGTTTAAAAAAAAAAAAAAAAAAAGTAAATACGAAAAGAACTTACCTGAATGATGATTGAAGCACAGTACTGGAAAGAATCGATGTTTTGGTTCTTGATGCAAGAGTATTGTTTGCTAGATCTGAAAGGAATAAAAAAAAAAAAAAACTGTTCTTATCAGTTTAATATCTGATACGTCCCCTATCTGGGGACCATATATTAAATGGATTTTTAGAACAGGGAGATGGAAGAAGAGCTTGCTCTGTCCACTCCACGCATCGACCTGGTATTGCAGTACCTCCAGGACCGGTGCACCCCCTCTTATGCAGTTTCCAAAAACAGAATAAAGAACAACAAGAAAAATCATGCTTTTGCTTGCTCACTGATTGCAATGTTTTTTTTTGGGCTGGCTCACAAGCTGTTAATTCTTGCAATAATAAACTTGCATTTAACCCCTGTGTGTATTGGTGTTTTTGCTTCGTGTCAGTTTCTTGGCCTATCTCTCTCCCTACCTCCTCGCTCCATATTTTTGGGGTCAGGAAGCAGCAGGAAAAGTGGCAGTTGCAAGAAGACAAACCTATGAAGTCAGCAAGTCAGCAAGTAGACACATTTCGACAAGACAGCAGCTAGTTCATGTTTTATCAATCTTTCTCCCAAGGCCCAAAATAAAGCCTTCACTGCCAGGGTCAGTTTAGAGAGGCAGCAGGCAGGCCCAGGGCCATAGGCCTGACTTTGCTCCATCTCTGTCCCTTGTTGCAGCTAGCTCAAAGTCAGTCCAGGCATCCCCTCACTCTCTCGTTTTTCGCAGCCTGTGTCTCCCTCTAGTGGGTCCCCGTCTCGTCTTCCTCGCTCATGTTACCAGGAGGCGGAGCCATGCAAATGATTTCCCTCGTTAGGCATCAACGAGGAGCACCTGGATGTGTGCAATTAGTGCTCAGGCCTGCCCAATTGACAGTATTAAGGTCAGAATGGGCTGCAGGTGTGTAAAGGAGGTGTTAGGCAGGTGTGTTGAGGGATTAGGCCTCAAGCCCGGGGAGGTGTGAAAAGTTGCTGTGCCTGTGGCTGCAGCCAGCCTAGACCGGGGGAAGGCCAGACGGGCATCTCTCAGCGAGCTCTTCGTTTATGCCAGGCCGCCGCTCGCTCGGAACAGAGAATAATTGGGTTATCGCTTCTCGGTCTTTTGGCTTCGATCAAAAACTCCCGCGCGTGACCTGAGTTTTGGGGAACAGCGGGCCAGGCCTCTGAGCCTGGCCAGGTGAGTTTTGTAGCACTTTTGGGGTTCCCCCTGAATGGAGAAGGCCGAGAGCGAGTGAGGTTTCTCCTTTGTGGGAAAGCCTAATTTGCATTAAATTTGCATATCCTTGCATATCTAATGGAGGATGCCAGGTTTACTTCAGCGGCCCATGAGGTGCGCTTCCGCAATGCGGTTAAAGTTGGTATTGATGGCGAATGCCGGGAAGAAGATTGTGCCAAGTTGGTCATGGAAAAAGTATTAGCAGTATGTGGAGTGAAAGGTGAAGAATTATTATGTATGGCCGAATATCGTAATCAGGGAGTGGTGGAGGTGGTTTTCAATGAGTATTCTGTATACAAGGAATTTAAAAGAAAGTGGAGTGCGGAGGAAAATAAACCGGAGATGGAAAAGTTCACTGTGGAATTTTTACATCGGAATCCATGGAAGTTGGTGACTGTCATGATGTATAACCCATATGTGACTACCAGTGAAGTGACGGAGTTTTTGAAATTAGAATGTGAAGAGGTGGAATTTGTTAAGCTTATAGATAACAGTGTGGGTGTGTGGTCTGGCAAAAGATTGTTCAGATGCAGGTTTTATGTAAATGAATATGCAGTGGACAATGTGGATCATATTAAGCAGACCTTTCAGATTGGTCGTAATAAGGGATTCCTCAAGTATTCGGGGATGCCCCCTTATTGCTGGAAATGTTCAGATAGAGGACATACAACCGCGCAGTGTGATTTACTGAAGAGATGTAAAAATTGCATGGGACTGGGACATACGACAGAAAATTGTACGGTTCCTAAGAAGTGCACACACTGTCAAAGTTCAGAACACCTTTATGAGGAATGTCCAAATAGAGTGAAGACCTTTGCGGAGAAAGTGGCTGGAACAAAAATACCCAAGAAAATTAATTTGCCGGAGGATGAGGATGTTTTGAGACAAGTAGTGGAGATGGAGAAGGAGTTGGAGAAAGTGAAGGAGTTAGGGCAAGGAGGAAGCAGTATAGGCGAAACGGAACAAATGGAATCTAATGTGGTGGTGGTGGAGGGAAAACCTGATGATACAACGGGAGTGGTGGAAGGAGGGAGAGAAGAGATGGAGTGCCAGATGATAAAGGAAGCGAGACTACAAGAAGACCCAGAAGAGGATACAGGGAATAAGAGAAGGAAAGTGATTCAGAGTGCGGTGGAGGATACGGCAGAGGACTTATTTGCAGCTGTGGAGTCGCCAGATTCCTTCTCCTGGACCATGGAGTTGGGAAAAGATGAGGATGAAGGAGGCTCAGTGGCATCAGAACCTGTTGTAAGGAAACTGCAAGATGGCAGGGAGAAGGATCCCGGATAAGCGGTGAAGTCAGCTATGAAGGTCTTTGTTTTTTATGCCGCTTTACTCTAGTTTGAATGCAGTTGAGAGTTGCATCACTTAATGTGCGATCTATCGCAAGTGCCAGACGAAGAGCGACAATTTTTGATTTTTTTTCTACTATCCAAGCGGATGTTTTTTTGTTACAAGAGTGTGGGGTTGAATTTAAGTTACAGTATGAGGAGTTGGAGAATGATTGGAAGTATGGCCAATCTGTGTGGTCGGGGGAGAATGGTGTTAAAAATTCAGGGGTAGGGATTTTGATTAAAAATAAAAGTGTAGGAATAATTTCTGTTACTTATATTGAGCCAGGAAGAGCTATTTTGATTAAAGTTTCTTTTATGGGGAAGGAGATTAAGATAATTAATATATATGGCTCAGTAAGGAAAAATGAGCGGTGTGAGTTATTTGAAAAAGTTAAATTTTTTTTAATGGGCCAGGAGCCAGTTTTGGTTATGGGGGATTTTAATTGTATCTTACGTCTGGGTGATAGAAGCGGAGATAGTTCTCTGGACAGGTCATCAAAAATATTAAGTGAGATGTGTGAGGATTTGAGATTGCAGGATGTATGGAGTATAGTGGGTAATGACAATAATAAGTTTACATGGCAGAGTACAAATACAAAGTCGAGGATTGATCATTGTTTTGTAGCAAATGGTGTGAATGCGGTGAGTTGGGATTTGTGTGACAATTTGTTTTCAGATCACTGTTTAGTTTTGGTCCAGGTTAGAGTGGAAGGATGTGTGTCTGTGCAGAGGGGTTTATGGAAATTGAATGTGTTGTTATTATTGGATGAAAGAATGGCTGAGCAGTTTCGTGTGATGTATGTGAGATGTGTGAGGGCTAAAACAAGATTTCAGAATGTTTTAAAATGGTGGGACTGGTTCAAAATACAGTGCAAAAAATTTTTCATTAGGTTGGGAATTAGAAGGAGGAATGAACAAAGGCAAAAGTACTTTCTTTTGAACACAAGATGGCAGTGTTTGATTAAATTGAAAGATATTGGTGTGAATGTGAGTGATGCAATGGAGAAAGTGTGTGAGGAAAGAAAGAAATGGATAAATGAAAGAGGGAAAGAAATTGTATACAGAGCAAAGGTAGAGGAATTAGAGAAGGATGAGAAGTGTACAAGATTTTTTTTCAAAAAGTGTGTGCAGAAGAAAAGTGTGATTAATGAGATGGATGGATGTAAAGAAATGGATGGGATTTTGAATAAGGTTTTTGAGTTTTATCAGTTTCTTTTTTCAAAGAAACATATTGATCCTTCTTTTTATGTTGACTTTTTGGATAAGTTGGATGGTAAAGTGGAAAGGAGTATGCATGCGACTTTAATAGAGAGAGTGACGTGTGCTGAGTTGGAGATGATTGTGAAAAGTATGGCTAAAGGGAAAACACCAGGGTGTGATGGTTTTTGTGTAGAGTTTTATTTAAAGTTTTGGGATTGTGTGAAAGAGGATTTATGTGAGATGGTGAATTATGTGTTCGAATGTGGAGAGTTAAGTGAATCGCAGAAAGATGGTGTTGTAACTTTGATCTTTAAAAAAGGAGACCCGAAGGAAATTAAAAATTACAGACCCATAACATTACTTAATGTCGATTACAAAATCATAGCTAAATTACTGGCGTGTAGATTAAAGGGTGTGGTTAGAAGTGTGGTTGGTGAGAGTCAAGTGTGTGCTGTGCCTGGTCGGAGTGTGTGGGAGAATTTGATTTTGGTGAGGGATGTTGTGAGTGATGTGTTGGATAGGAAGTGTGGAGTGGCGTTACTTTCATTTGATTTTGAGAAAGCTTATGATAGGGTGAGTCATGAATTTATGTTTTTGGTGTTGGAACGAATGAATTTTCCGAGAGAGTTTGTGTGCATGGTGAAAGTGTTGTATAAGAATGTTTTTTCGCGTGTGTTGGTGAATGGTGCTCTAACGGAGAAAATTAATATTAACTCTGGGGTTCGGCAAGGATGCCCATTATCGCCTTTACTGTTTATCTGCTGTATAGAGCCGTTAGTGGTGAGCTTGTGTGGGAAAAAAATAATCCGTGGAGTGACTATACCAGGGAGTGGAGGGAGAGAAGCGAAGGTTTTGAGTTATATGGACGATGTGGTGGTTGTGTGTAAGGATGTGAGGTCGGTGAAAAGAGCAGTTTTGGTTGCTGAGTGTTTTTGTTTTGCGTCTGGTTTTAAAATTAATTTAGAGAAGAGTGTGTGTTGTGGATTTGGTAATTGGAGTGCGAGTGAAAGTTTGAAAGTGAATGTAATAAAAGAGCAGATTAAAATTTTGGGGGTCGTTTTCGATCAGAAGAATAATGGTGTTAAATGTTGGGAAGGTATATTGGATAAGGTTAAAAAAAAAGTGGCCTTTTGGAAATTTAGGAAATTAACCTTTACAGGGAAAATATTGATAATTAAAGCTATTATTTTACCTTTGTTGCTATATACTGGTTTAGTTTATTATCCTGGGGAGGTGGTTATGAAGAGGATTATAAGGGAATTATTTATGTTTGTATGGGGTGCGAAAATGGAGAGAGTGAAGAGAGAGGTTTTATGTAAAGATGTGGATAAATGAGGAAGAGGTATGCCTGATGTAAGATTGTTTTTGAGTGTGAGATATCTGGGGATGATTGTGAAAATGAGTGGGAATGAAACTTTAACAGGATGCATGGTAAAGTATAGTGGTGGTAAGATTTTGAGAAGGTATAAGTGGGTGCCTAGTAGGTTAAATGTGCCTTATACAGAGTGTCTGAGTGGTCATTATAAAATTTTGTTTAGGTTGATAAAACGTTATAATTTACAGGAATATGGTGTAGAGGATTTGAAAGATCCAAAGAAGGTAATAAAGAAGATTTTGAGTGCTCAGTATGTTGAGACAGTGGAGAGGTATAGTGAAAGTGTGTCGAAGAGTGTATGGAATATGGTAGTTAATAAAAAATTGACAAATAGTCAAAGTGATTTAGGTTGGCAAATAGTACACGAATGTCTACCAGTGAGAGCCTTCCAATACAGAAGGGGGTTGTTAAGATCCGGAAGGTGCCCTAGGTTCCCTTGTGGGAATGATGAAACGGTGATGCATCTTATGTGGAACTGTAGTTTTGCACGTGAGTTTTGGAAAAGGGTAGGTGCAATTTTGAAAGTAGTGACTGGCAGACATGGGGGTAAGTCACACATGTGCAAGTCACAAGCAAGTCTCAAGTCTTAACCTTCAAGTCATAAGCAAGTCCCAAGTCACTGTGGCGAAAAGCAAGCAAGTCAAGTCGAGTCCCTGCTAAAAGTCAAGCAAGTCAAGTCAAGTCATTTATTTTGGTCAAGTCACAAATTAAGTCAAAATACTGATCTACCCCATTTCCATCCTTAAAATTAGTTAAAAGTCAGTTTTCAGGAAAGGTTTTGTTTCATTTTCAACATTAACAAAACTGCTTAGTGCTTTTTTCTTGGCATATTTTGCCTAGGCCAAGACACAGCACTGGTGGTACCAAGTCATTGCAAGTCATTGCAAGTCAAATAGCCCAAGTCAAAGTCAAGTCGCAAGTCATAAGTGGCAAGTCAAAGTCAAGTCGAGTCATTTATTTAATTTTGTCAAGCAAGTCGCAAGTCCTCAAACAGGTGACTCGAGTCCGACTCGAGTCAAGTCATGTGACTCGAGTCCCCCACCTCTGGTGACTGGGATGGCACGTTTGAGTTTTGATAGAGTGGTGTATGGTTTAAACTTAGGTGTGAGGCAAGAGAAGACATGGGTGGCGTGGAAAATTATTAGTTCTGGGAAAGAGGCGTTATGGAAAAGCAGATGTGTTTTGTTAAGTAAGAGAGAGATTATAAGTATAGATGAATGTGTGAAGATGTTGTTATCCAAGATGTATGTATATTTTGTGTGGGATGTGAAGTGTATTGGTGAAAGAGCGAATGATGTGTGGAAGATAAGGGAGTGGTATTTGTTTAAGTAGAATGTGATTTAAAATTTAAAACTAAAATTAAAAATATTATTTTTTATAATGCCAAACAAATGATGCAAATATGCACTCAACATAAGGAGTTCTTCGCTGAAGCTTGTCTGTGACGTTGAGTTAAATCATAAATAAGCTGATGTTTGGTGAAAAAAAAAAAAAAAAAAAAAAAAAAATCTGTTCTTATCAGTTTAATATCTGATACGTCCCCTATCTGGGGACCATATATTAAATGGATTTTTAGAACAGGGAGATGGAAGAAGAGCTTGCTCTGTCCACTCCACGCATCGACCTGGTATTGCAGTACCTCCAGGACCGGTGCACCCCCTCTTATGCAGTTTCCAAAAACAGAATAAAGAACAACAAGAAAAATCTTGCTTTTGCTTGCTCACTGATTGCAATGTTGTTTTTTTTGGGCTGGCTCACAAGCTGTTAATTCTTGCAATAATAAACTTGCATTTAACCCCTGTGTGTATTGGTGTTTTTGCTTCGTGTCAGTTTCTTGGCCTATCTCTCTCCCTACCTCCTCGCTCCATATTTTTGGGGTCAGGAAGCAGCAGGAAAAGTGGCAGTTGCAAGAAGACAAACCTATGAAGTCAGCAAGTCAGCAAGTAGACACATTTCGACAAGACAGCAGCTAGTTCATGTTTTATCAATCTTTCTCCCAAGGCCCAAAATAAAGCCTTCACTGCCAGGGTCAGTTTAGAGAGGCAGCAGGCAGGCCCAGGCCATAGCCATAGGCCTGACTTTGCTCCATCTCTGTCCCTTGTTGCAGCTAGCTCAAAGTCAGTCCAGGCATCCCCTCACTCTCTCGTTTTTCGCAGCCTGTGTCTCCCTCTAGTGGGTCCCCGTCTCGTCTTCCTCGCTCATGTTACCAGGAGGCGGAGCCATGCAAATGATTTCCCTCGTTAGGCATCAACGAGGAGCACCTGGATGTGTGCAATTAGTGCTCAGGCCTGCCCAATTGACAGTATTAAGGTCAGAATGGGCTGCAGGTGTGTAAAGGAGGTGTTAGGCAGGTGTGTTGAGGGATTAGGCCTCAAGCCCGGGTAGGTGTGAAAAGTTGCTGTGCCTGTGGCTGCGGCCAGCCTAGACCGGGGGAAGGCCAGACGGGCATCTCTCAGCGAGCTCTTCGTTTGTGCCAGGCCGCCGCTCGCTCGGAACAGAGAATAATTGGGTTATCGCTTCTCGGCCTTTTGGCTAAGATCAAGTGTAGTTTCGGCTCATTTGTATCGAAGTTAAAAGGTGCCCGGGGTACCCGACAGTCGGCCTTGGGGGGAGCGTCCCTTTTTCGGAAGGGCCCCCCTTGCTGCTATTGGCTGAAGGCTTAGTCCCCGGGCAACGAGAAGCGATCGCCCTCTTGAAGGCGTCCTTTTCCTTAGGCGGTTGGCGGAACTGTGGGGGTCTCCCTTTGTGGGGGCCCCCATAGGAAGGCGGTCAGGCCTAAAGGCGGTTGGTGCAATCAGTGTACCATTATGGCGGGTCGTGGAATTCGTGACTCGCTACGGTTCCTTGTGAAGCCGGGATTTACAGATGTGACGCTCAGGACGGTAGTCGTGGACCTTTTGACGGGTGTTCTAGGCCTGAGGGTAAGTGATATATTGTGTCTGCAAGACTTCCCTAACCAGAGATTGTACGACGTGACCTTTTATTCATCCGAGGTTTGCTGGAACACCTACGAGCAATTCAAGCTGATTGAAGAGAGTGAGATTGGAAGGAGATTTGGGGTACAGCCGCTCTTCATGCAAGAGGAAAAGGTAATAACTGTACACCTCTATAACCCCTTTGCTGACATTAATTTGGTGAGAGCATTCCTGAGCAACTATTGTGAGGACTTAAGAGGTGGGGACAAGATCTTCAATAATTTTCAAATATGGTCGGGAAAGTATCGTTTTTTCGGTACTTTTAAAAATGATTCGAGTTGTGTGGGAGGAGTTAGAAGGCCTCCCGCTGTCTTCACGATCGGAGGGGAAAGGGGTTTTCTGTTTTACCCCGGGCAGCCCAGGTACTGCAGGAAATGTATGAGATATGGACACGTGAGTGGGGAATGTGACCAGGAACTCAAGTGCCGATTCTGTGGCAAAGGAGGACATGTGGCTCGGGACTGTAAGGAGGGGAGAGTATGTGACATTTGTCAAAAACCAGGACATATGGCTAAGCAGTGCACTACTTATCAAGCCGCTAGGAAGGAGTGGTTATCCAAGGTCCTATCGCAGGGGAACGAGAAGAGAGGCAGCGGAGGTCGCGAGATGGTGCGGGAAGGGATGCTGGGGGGGACTCCGCTGATATACAAGTGAACCCGCCTGGGGTTCCACCTAAGCACCCGGCCGATGATGTTGCGCCCAAGGAGCAGGCAAGTGATGCAGTGGGATCTGAGGGCACTACCGCTGCTGCTGTAACTAAAGTGGCAGATGGTGGTGTTAGTCCCGGTACTGCGGATGCCATGCAGGGTGAAGATGGAGGGCCGCTTGGTGAATCCGGAGAAAAGATGGAAGGGGAAGGTGGAGGACTGGCCGATACTCCCCCATTGGCAGAGGAAGATGAGCAGGGATTTGATCCTAGTAATGTGGATGGGAGACGGCGTGCACCATCCTTTTTGGGGAGCCTGTCCGATAGCGATTCGGATGAAGAGGAGATGGAAAGCGACGATAGTATTGAGTGTGGTCAGAGGATGGAAGGTTCTTCCACACCTGAGTTAGATAAATCCTCTAGTAAAAGGGCCAGGTCAGATGGGTCCTTGTCTGGAGGGGCGGTAATGCCTGAAGATGGGGGTTCCGAGGAGGAATCCGCCAGCTCTCCGATTCCTCGGAGGATGTTGAGGAGCCAGACAGGAGTGAATGAGGCGGAGAATAGGATGGATTTTTAAGGCTATATCATGGCTGTATTTTCTTTTCTGCTTATGATGGCTCTTACAATAGGGTCTATCAATGTGAGAAGCATTGTGGCAAGAGATAGAAGGGTGGCAGTTTTTGAGGAGATTTGTAAACAAAATGTGGATCTGGTGTGTCTGCAGGAGTGTGGAGAAATGGGTGATCCTTCATCTGACTGGTCTTGGGGTCCATCCGTGTGGGCACCTGCTTGTATGTCAAGGAATGAGGGGGTCGGTGTGGCAGTGAAAAACCTGAATGTGAAGCTGGTGTCGCATGAAATTGTTATTCCAGGACGTTTGCTGATTGTGACTCTTGACTTTTTAGGACAGCAGGTGAGGGTGTTAAATTGTTATGCCCCTGCAGAAAAAAAAGAGAGAATAAATTTTCTGAAAACTGTTAAAGTATACTTACCGGGGAGGATTCCAACTGCCCTGGTGGGGGATTTCAATTGCATAAGGAGAAGTGGGGACCGACAGAGTGTCTGTAGTGATGGAGGGATGGATGCTTCATCGAAGATTCTGAATGAAATGATTGAGGATTTTAGTATGTTGGATGTGGCTGTGGAGGTGGGAAAGGGTGATATACATACTTACCATTCCGATAAAGGTACTGTGAAGTCACGAATTGATTTTATTTTCGTATCCCGTTTTCTTAAATGTGAGGCATACCGTGTTTTTTCTATGATTTTTTCTGACCACTCCTTGATTTGTGGTTCCCTTAGTTTGGAGGTGGGGGTGGAAGTCGGAAGTGGTATGTGGAAACTTAATTGTTCTCTTCTGGAAGATGAAGGGGTGGTGGGACGGTTTGTTTCCTTTTTCAGAACCCTGGAAGATAAAAAAGGAGAGTTTGAAGATTTATTAGAATGGTGGGAGTGGTTTAAGAAACAGGTGGCCGTTTTCTTTAAAAAAGCTGGGGCTGATAAAGCCAGAGAGAAAAGGGAGGCAGGGAAGAGGTTGATGGAGAGAGTGCACTTTCTCTATCGATGTAAAAGGTTGGGGCTGGAGGTGGAGGAAGATTTGAAGGAGGTGCAGGAGGAAAGGAGAAAGATGTTAAAAGAGAAAGGGAAAGGAATCGTTTTTAGGGCCAAGGTACAGAACATGGAGGAAAATGAAAAATGTTCGAGATTTTTCTTTAAGAAGGCCTTTGGTCCCAAGAAGATAATGGGCAAAATGTTGGGACGGACAAGAAGAAGTTGAAGGGAAGAGGATGAGGGATGGCGTGAGAAGGTTTTACCAAGACCTGTATGGAGGTGAGGAAGGAGCCACCTTGAAAGAAGTGAAGGAATATTGTGAGGTGTTGCAAGGGGGACTGGAAGAGGAAGAAGGTGCCTTTTTGACAGATCTGGTAGGGGAAGCGGAAATAGAGAACACGCTCAAGAGGATGGCCAAAAATAAGACCCCAGGAGGAGATGGCATACCGGTGGAGTTTTATTTCAAGTTTTGGCCCTACATTAAAAAACATCTCGTGGAGGTGCTAGGATACTGTATGAGGTCAGGGAGGTTGGCTGCCTCTATGAAAGAAGGAATTATTGTGCTTTTGTACAAAAAAGGAGAAGAAAAGGATATTAAAAACTGGAGACCAATAACTCTTTTAAACCTGGATTACAAGATCTTGGCCAAAATTCTGGCGGACAGGATGAAGGAGGTAATTGGGAAGGTGATTGGTGATTGGCAGGTGTGTGCGGTTCCAGGAAGGAGAATTATGGACAACTTGATACTTCTAATGGACTTGATTTACTATGCACAGTGCAACAATTTACCTTTGGCAGTGGCAAGCTTTGATTTAGAGAAGGCTTACGATAGGGTCTCACACCAATTCATGTTCTACGTCCTTCAAAAATTAGGTTTCCCAAGAGAATTCATCAGAAGGGTTGGAAGCCTCTATACAGGAGTGTGTAGTAGGGTTTTAATAAACGGGATCTTGTCAGAACCTTTTGAAGTTAGGTCTGGGGTGAGGCAGGGGTGCCCCCTGTCCCCGGTCTTATTTATATGCGTTATGGAGCCCCTTCTTCGTCAAGTGCAACAAGATAAGGCCTTTGAGGGATTCTTTGTTCCTGGTGGGGATGGAAAAAAGTTGAAATCCCTGTGCTACATGGATGATGTAGCTTTCCTGTGCAAATCACGAAGAGACCTTGCAAGGACCGAATTGCAGTTACAACTATTTGGTAGT
The DNA here is from genome assembly GCA_037952925.1 of Lithobates clamitans. Lineage (NCBI taxonomy): Eukaryota > Metazoa > Chordata > Amphibia > Anura > Ranidae > Lithobates > Lithobates clamitans. The sequence continues at coordinate 7,885,669 of JBBGZY010000352.1, forward strand.
GTGGCAGGAATGCGAGTGAACTGGGGCAAGAGTGCAGTTTGCACTCTTAGCGGGCTGGACGATATCCCTTCAGGCAGGATAAAGAGAGTTGAGGGAATAGAGATCTTAGGTATACATTTCGAGAGAAATTTACGAAACCAAGAAAACGCTGTAAAATGTGTTAGTAAGCTGTCTAAGAAGCTTGACTTCTGGAAATTACGCCGACTGACCTTGACGGGGAAAACACTTATCGTAAAAGCAGTGTGTTTACCTTTGTTGCTTTATTTTGGTGTTATTTTTCCTTTTAACAAGAGGTGGATGCAGAAAATTGAGAGACTCTTTTTTGTTTTTTTCTGGGGAGCTAAAATGGAGCGGGTGGCGAGATCTACCATAGTCAAGGAAACAAAATTGGGAGGCTACAATTTTCCCAAGTTGGAGGCCTTTATGGGAATGCATCTCTGGTTGGTGCATTATAAAGCTTTTTTCAGTGGTAACAAAACTAAGTGTTTTATGCAGTACTTGATGGGATGGTATGTGGTGCGGTGGGGTTGGGGAAAGAGGGATCTTACCAGACCAGTGGCTCTTGTTCCCCCCCCATACTATACAAAGCTGAAAATTTGGTATGATAAAAACCTTCTGGGAAATATAGGTGCTGGTGCGGTAGTGAAAAATATCTTAGTGAAATGGTTAAGGAAGGATGAGTTAATCTCTAACATCGCTGACTAGACCAAGACAAGTGGAGGAATGTTGGAGGAATTTCGAGACAGAAGGTGTGACGAACAAACAAAAAGAAATTGTTTGGATGGGTTTTCATGAGTGTTTGCTGACGATGTTTTTTCTGAAACTGAGAGATCTGGTGAGAAATGAGACATGTGTAAGGGGAGGATGCGGTGGAATTGAAAGAGTGTGACATGTTTTTTTGGAGTGTTTTTTTGTCAAAAAAGTATGGGGGAAGTTGGCGGGGTTTGTGAAAAATGTGTTGGGGGTGAAGGAGGTTACACAAGATTTATGTTTATATGGCTTGGTGGAGGGTGGATCTGATGTAAAGAGGAGGGGGTGGATTTTGTCAGCAATTGTGAAGGAGGTGGTTTGGGAAGTAAGGTGTGGATATAAGAAAGGAAGTTTTGTTTTGACGGAAGAGGAATGTAAAGACTGGGTGCTGAGTAAGCTGTATTGTGTGGTGCTATATGATAGAAAGGTGATGGGGGTGGAGGAGGCAAATTGCTTTTGGAATTTTGGGAGGTGGAGGTTAAGATAGGGTGGTGGAGGGAATGTATTTTTCTGTGTGTTTTTTGTGTATAATGTTGATATTTTTTATACTATGTTTTATGGAAAACTTACCTGAATGATGAAAGGAACGCTGCTTGATCTCTTGATAGTTACTTGAAGGAGTCTTGAGTATGCGATTCATGCTGAAGGGTAAAAAAAAAAAAAAAAAAAAAAAAAAAATCTGTTCTTATCAGTTTAATATCTGATACGTCCCCTATCTGGGGACCATATATTAAATGGATTTTTAGAACAGGGAGATGGAAGAAGAGCTTGCTCTGTCCACTCCACGCATCGACCTGGTATTGCAGTACCTCCAGGACCGGTGCACCCCCTCTTATGCAGTTTCCAAAAACAGAATAAAGAACAACAAGAAAAATCTTGCTTTTGCTTGCTCACTGATTGCAATGTTTTTTTTTTGGGCTGGCTCACAAGCTGTTAATTCTTGCAATAATAAACTTGCATTTAACCCCTGTGTGTATTGGTGTTTTTGCTTCGCGTCAGTTTCTTGGCCTATCTCTCTCCCTACCTCCTCGCTCCATATTTTTGGGGTCAGGAAGCAGCAGGAAAAGTGGCAGTTGCAAGAAGACAAACCTATGAAGTCAGCAAGTAGACACATTTCGACAAGACAGCAGCTAGTTCATGTTTTATCAATCTTTCTCCCAAGGCCCAAAATAAAGCCTTCACTGCCAGGGTCAGTTTAGAGAGGCAGCAGGCAGGCCCAGGCCATAGCCATAGGCCTGACTTTGCTCCATCTCTGTCCCTTGTTGCAGCTAGCTCAAAGTCAGTCCAGGCATCCCCTCACTCTCTCGTTTTTCGCAGCCTGTGTCTCCCTCTAGTGGGTCCCCGTCTCGTCTTCCTCGCTCATGTTACCAGGAGGCGGAGCCATGCAAATGATTTCCCTCGTTAGGCATCAACGAGGAGCACCTGGATGTGTGCAATTAGTGCTCAGGCCTGCCCAATTGACAGTATTAAGGTCAGAATGGGCTGCAGGTGTGTAAAGGAGGTGTTAGGCAGGTGTGTTGAGGGATTAGGCCTCAAGCCCGGGTAGGTGTGAAAAGTTGCTGTGCCTGTGGCTGCGGCCAGCCTAGACCGGGGGAAGGCCAGACGGGCATCTCTCAGCGAGCTCTTCGTTTGTGCCAGGCCGCCGCTCGCTCGGAACAGAGAATAATTGGGTTATCGCTTCTCGGCCTTTTGGCTACGACCAAGTGTGGTAGTTGAGAGGTCTCTGAAGGCACCAGTCCTACTCGGCCTAGGGGTGTTTCCTTAATTGGTACACCCCCTGCTGCTATTGGGTAGGACGCTGTCTGAGGTTTGCGAGAGGGCGATTGGTGGGTCGTAGCCCCACAGGTCCGGTTGGTCGTGAGTAGGCTCTTCCGGGGCCCCCTTTTGGGGGTTCCCCTAGAGTCCGGAAGCGGCCGGCCCAATCGGTGCTGGAGGAGATGGCGTCCCGAGGACTAAGGGATTCGATACGGTTCCTTGTGAAGCCGGAATGGAAGGCGGAGATTACCCTTCAATCTGTCGTGGTGGATTTGCTGTTCAACGCTCTTGGCCTAACGGTAAGAGAAATCGTGTGTTTGCAAGATTTTGCCCAGCAGGGTATTTATGATATAACATTCTCTTCGTCCGAGGTATGTTGGAATGTGTATGAAGAAACTGGAACATTGGCTGGAATTGAAAAATTTGAAATAATCCCATTATTTATGCAAGGAGGAGAAGGCAATTGTAGTCCATCTATACAATCCCTTCGCTGATGTAAATTTGGTAAGAGCCTTTTTGAAAACCTATTGTGAAGAGTTAAGAGGAGGAGATAAAGTCCTTAATAAATTTGGCATTTGGTCTGGGAAATACAGATTCTTTGGACGGTTCAAGAATGATCGTACTTGTGTTGGGGGAGTTAAAAGACCCCCAGCAACTTTCAATATTGGAGGAGAGAGGGGTTTTTTGTTCTATCCTGGGCAGCCGAGTTTTTGTCGGAATTGTTTTGTTTACGGGCATGTGAGCAAAGACTGTGAGCAGAATCCAAAATGTAGATTTTGTGGGAGGGACCATCCATCCAAAGAATGTAAAGCCAGGAAAGTGTGTGACATTTGTGGGAAGACCGGGCACTTGGCAAAAAAATGTGAAGAATATACTGCGGCCAAAGATTGGGCTGAAGAAGAGAAGAAAAAGAAGAGTGGTCGGATGGAGAAGGTGAATGTCAGAGAGCAGCGGAGACAGAGGAAGGCTGGAAGGGAGGAGGAAAACATGGAGGGACCCGCTGTAGCGGACCCGGGTGTTGTCCCCCCAGAAAGTCCTGTCAATGAAGCTGTGCCTGAGGGGTTGCCTGTGGTGGAAGGAGAGGGGGGTGTCTCTGCGGCTGCTGGGTGTACGGTGGCGGGGGACAGTGCCCATCCTGAAACCATTGCAACCACTATGGGTGAAGTACTGCAGGGGGAAGAAGTGCGGTGTCCAGGGTCGTTGCAAGAAGCAGAGATCGTTGGACTGGGTTTGGGAAGTGGGATGATGGACACATCTGTTTCCGGATTTCCCACAGAGATGATGAGTGGACTATCTTCCAGTGAGGAAGAAGGGGAAAGTGACGAGGATTTGGAGTGTGGACAAAGACTCGTGATAGAAATGCCAGTAGTACCACAATGTAAGAGGCCTCGAAAGGGGGACCCGGGGGGAGGGGAGGGGTGCCCCTTGCCCGAAACTGATGATGGGGATTCCGATGAGGAATCCGCCAGCTCTCCTATGAGTAGGAGGAGGTTGAAAGTTAAGAAGGATGGTGTGGTTGATGAGAGTGATGAGAGAATGCAGCATACCTAGAAATTTTAAAGATGGCTGGTGCTGTGTTGTATTTTCTCTTCCTTATCATGGCTTTGATCATTAGTTCAATCAATGTTAGAAGCATAGTTTCTACATGGCGGAGAGCTGCAGTATTTGATCACCTGAGTGGGATTAAAGCTGATGTGATATGTATACAAGAATGTGGGATAGAAAGTGATATAAGTATGGAGTGGAAAAAAGGAGTGTCTCTGTGGTCTCCTGTATGTGAAAAGAAGAGTGAGGGGGTGGGAATCCTGGTTAAAAACGCAAATGTGATGTGTGTGTCTCATGAGGTGGTGGTACCAGGAAGAATGCAGGTAGCCATTTTTGAGCTATTTGGGAAAAAGTTCCGAATTATAAATTGCTATGCACCTGCAGAAAAAAAGGAGAGGTGTGTTTTCCTGAATGTGTTAAAGTCTTGGCTGCCAGGAAGGATACCTACCTTTTTAGTTGGGGACTTTAATTGTGTGAGGAGGAGTGAGGAGAGACAAGGTGGAGGTGAGGGGAGTGGTACAGATGTTACTTCTAAGTTATTGAATGAGCTGGTTATGGATTTTCATTTGCTTGATGTGGCTGGGGTGGTGGAGGAAGGGGATCTCTCCTTTACATATTATTCTGACAAGGGGACTGTGAGGTCAAGAATAGACTTCATTTTCTGTTCTCCTTTTATGAATATAGTGGGTTATGAAGTGTTGCCAATAACCTTTTCAGATCATTGTGTTATTTCTGGGTCATTTGATTTGGGGGTGGGGGTGGACTTTGGGAAGGGTGTATGGAAGATGAATTGCTTGATGTTGGAGGATGTGGAGGTCTGTGAAAAGTTCAAGATATTTTATAAGAGTTTGGTATGTCAAAAGTGTAAATTTGAAAATATTTTAGAGTGGTGGGATTGGGCCAAGAGGAGGATTGGTGGCTTTTTCAGGAGGATTGGGCAGGAGAAGGCAAAAGAAAAACGTGAAGAGGATAGGAGGATGGTGAATAGATTGCATTTTTTGTTTAAATGTAAAAAAATGGGACTGCAAGTGGATGATGACATTAAAGAAGTGCAGGATGTAAGGAATGCAAGATTGAAGGAAAAAGGGAAAGCAATCGTATTCAGAGCAAAAGTGGAGGAAATGGAGGAGGGGGAGACATGCTCAAGATTCTTTTTTAAGAAGTCCTTTGGGCCTAAAAAAACATTTAAGACAGTGCTGGAGGGTGAGGAGGAGGTGTGTGGTGGAAGGATGGAGGAGGTTATTAAAACATTTTATGAAAACCTGTATGATGGAGAAGGAGGTGCAGACAAGAAAGAAGTGGAGGATTATTGCCAGGTGGTGGAGGGGAACTTGAGTGAGGAGGAGGCGGAGGTAGTGTTGGATATGCTAACAGACGTGGAAATAGAGGAGGTATTAAAAAGCATGAAAAAGAACAAGACTCCAGGAGGAGATGGTATTCCGGTGGAATTATATTTGAAGTTCTGGGAAGTAATGAAAGATCAGTTATGTGAGTTAATGAAATATTGTATGGCAAAAAAGAAGCTGTCAAAATCAATGAAGGAGGGCATTATCACATTGTTATACAAGAAAGGAGATGCTCGGGAAGTGAAGAATTGGAGACCTATAACCTTATTAAACTGTGATTATAAGATCTTGGCCAAAGTTTTGGCAAACAGAATGAGGAGTGTTATTCATAAAGTTATAGGGGGTTGGCAGGTGTGTGCAGTCCCGGGAAGAAGAATTGCAGACAATTTGATCCTGCTGAGAGATTTGGTGCATTATGCGCAAATTAACAACTTGCCATTTGCAGTCGCTGGATTTGATCTGGAGAAAGCTTATGACCGGGTGTCCCATACTTACCTGTTAGCAGTGCTGAAGAAGATGGGGTTTCCCAGAGAGTTCGTGAGTATGGTGAAGTGCCTGTATGAAGATATAAGCAGTAGAATTTTAATTAATGGAAATTTGACGGATGCTGTGAAAGTAAAATCTGGGGTAAGGCAAGGCTGTCCATTGTCTCCTATAATTTTTATATGTGTAATGGAGCCCTTAATGAGACATGTAATGGCGGATAAAGCCTTTAAAGGTATGTTTATACCTGGAGGTGACGGGGAGAAGGTCAAAACCCTATGCTACATGGATGATGCAGCCTTTCTATGCAGTTCAGCAAAAGATTTGAATCGGGCGGAGCTCCAGCTGAGTATCTTTGGCAGCATGTCTGGCCTCAAGGTCAATTGGGAGAAAAGCAATGTGTGTAGTCTCAGTGGAACATGTGATGTGTCGCGTGGAAGAGTGAAGAAGGTGGAGAAGATTACCGTCTTGGGGATTGATTTCGAGCGGAATCTCGGAAGTCAGGTGAACACGGAGAAGGGAGTAGAGAAGATTACCAAGAAGCTGGAGTTGTGGAAGCTGAGAAGACTGTCCCTATCTGGGAAAACGTTGGTGGTGAAGGCCGTGATTATGCCCGTTTTGCTGTACTTCAGTGTTATTTTCCCGTTAAACAAGAGATGGACCCAGAAAGTGACCCGGTTGCTATTTATTTTCTTCTGGGGGTCAAAAATGGAGAAGGTAGCCAGAGAAGTGGTGATGAAGACGGAGATGCTTGGTGGGTACAATTTCCCGAATGTAGAGCGATTCCTGGAAGTGCAAAGCTGGGTGGCTCATTTTAAAGCCTTTTCTGGAGGAGGGAAGGTGGCAAATCTAATGAGGTATCTGATTGGATGGCCGCTCCTGAAGTGGGGGTGGTGCAAGAAAGATTTAAGAAAACCCATGGCTTTAGTATCACCAAATTATTATTTGAAGATGAAGCTGTTTTATGAGCAGAATGGACTTCAAGACTTGGGATTAGATGCCGTCAAAAAAGAAAGTTTGTGGAGGTGGTTGAGAAGGGGAGAAATAGTCTCAAATGTAATGGGGCTGAGGACAAGACAGGCAGAAGAGTGTTGGCGGAATTTGAGAACTAAAGGAATTACTAATAGACAGAAGGAGATTGGCTGGATGACCTTGCATAATTGCTTGCCTACCTTAGAATTCCTGAAGTCAAGAGATTTGGTGAGGAGCGAGAAATGCCCTAGAGAAGGTTGTGGAGGGAGGGAGAGCATCCGACATATCTTTTGGGAATGTGCTTTTGTTAAAGAAGTTTGGAGGAGGATGGAAGGCTTTATTCGGAGGGTGGTGGGATCAGATAAAGTAACATTTGAAGCTGGAGTGTTTGGTTTGGGAGATGGTGGAAGGATGGAAAAGCGTAAAATGTGTATTGTTTCTGCAATCATGAAGGAAGTGATGTGGGAAGCAAGGTGCGCTTGGTATAAAAATAAGCTTCTGTTGACGGAGAAAGATTGTGTGGATTGGTGTGTGGCAAAACTGTATATAGTGTTGTTGGTGGAGAGGAAGAATGTGGGGAAGGAAGAGGCGGATGTGTTATGGAATTTTATAAGGTGGAAGGAGGGGGGTTTCGGGTAAACTGTAAATGTTAAATGTTATTATGATGTTACCTTTTTGATATGAAAAAGCCACAGATGATGTACAGAACACGACTTAGCTTTTGTTGGTTCGAGTGCCAGAGCTTATGCTGAGTTTAATGTGATTCAGTCTGAGTGGTAAAAAAAAAAAAAAAAAAAAAAAAAAAAAAAAAAAATCTGTTCTTATCAGTTTAATATCTGATACGTCCCCTATCTGGGGACCATATATTAAATGGATTTTTAGAACAGGGAGATGGAAGAAGAGCTTGCTCTGTCCACTCCACGCATCGACCTGGTATTGCAGTACCTCCAGGACCGGTGCACCCCCTCTTATGCAGTTTCCAAAAACAGAATAAAGAACAACAAGAAAAATCTTGCTTTTGCTTGCTCACTGATTGCAATGTTTTTTTTGGGCTGGCTCACAAGCTGTTAATTCTTGCAATAATAAACTTGCATTTAACCCCTGTGTGTATTGGTGTTTTTGCTTCGTGTCAGTTTCTTGGCCTATCTCTCTCCCTACCTCCTCGCTCCATATTTTTGGGCTCAGGAAGCAGCAGGTAAAGTGGCAGTTGCAAGAAGACAAACCTATGAAGTCAGCAAGTAGACACATTTCGACAAGACAGCAGCTAGTTCATGTTTTATCAATCTTTCTCCCAAGGCCCAAAATAAAGCCTTCACTGCCAGGGTCAGTTTAGAGAGGCAGCAGGCAGGCCCAGGCCATAGCCATAGGCCTGACTTTGCTCCATCTCTGTCCCTTGTTGCAGCTAGCTCAAAGTCAGTCCAGGCATTCCCTCACTCCCTCGTTTTTCGCAGCCTGTGTCTCCCTCTAGTGGGTCCCCGTCTCGTCTTCCTCGCTCATGTTACCAGGAGGCGGAGCCATGCAAATGATTTCCCTCGTTAGGCATCAACGAGGAGCACCTGGATGTGTGCAATTAGTGCTCAGGCCTGCCCAATTGACAGTATTAAGGTCAGAATGGGCTGCAGGTGTGTAAAGGAGGTGTTAGGCAGGTGTGTTGAGGGATTAGGCCTCAAGCCCGGGTAGGTGTGAAAAGTTGCTGTGCCTGTGGCTGCGGCCAGCCTAGACCGGGGGAAGGCCAGACGGGCATCTCTCAGCGAGCTCTTCGTTTGTGCCAGGCCGCCGCTCGCTCGGAACAGAGAATAATTGGGTTATCGCTTCTCGGCCTTTTGGCTGCGATCTTAGTGTCGTGGTTGGAGGGTTTTACTGAAGGCACCAGTTTCACTCGGCCTTGGGGTGTTTCCTTAATTGGTACACCCCATGCTGCTATTGGGTGAGACGCTGCTAGAGGTGACGAGAGGGCGATTGGTGGGCGTGCTCCACCATGGCGGGTCGAGGTCTTCGCGATTCGCTGCGATTTCTGGTTAGGCCAGATGCTAGGACGATGGTGACTCTAAGGACGATCGTTGTGGATCTTTTGATGGACGAATTTGAAGTCAAGGTAAAGGATATAATGTGTCTGCAGGATTTCCCTCAGCAGGGAACTTACGATGTTACCTTTTGCTCTTCCGAGGTATGCTGGAGAGTCTTCGAAGAAGCTAAGGTAAAGAAAAGCGAACTTTTGGAACTGATTGAAGTCCAACCTCTTTTCATGCAGGAGGAGAAGGTGATTACGGTCCACCTCTATAATCCCTTCGCTGATCCAGCTTTAGTGTGGGCTTTTTTGAAAGCATATTGTGTTGACCTAAGGGGAGGAGAAAAAGTATTAAATAAATTTGGTATCTGGTCGGGAAAGTATAGATTTTTTGGGCGTTTTAGGAAGGATGAGGGATCTATAGGTGGAGTGAGGAGACCCCCGGCTGTCTTTACCATTGGAGGGGAGAGGGGATTCCTTTTCTATCCTGGACAGCCAAAATACTGTCAGAAATGCTTCAAATATGGGCATGTAAGTGCTGATTGTGATGAGGGAGTGGTGTGTCGTTTCTGTAATAAGGCCGGCCATGCTGCAAGTGACTGTGATGAATCTAGAGTGTGCGATATCTGCAAAAGAGAAGGCCATTTTGCGAGACAGTGCGAGAAATATCGTGAAGCAAAAGAAACATTTTCTGATATACTGACAAACAAAAGGATCCAACGAAGACTTGACGCTAAAGGGAAGTATTGGCCGAGGCGTGATGGTGGTGTGGGGAGAGGGACTGGGGGGGGACCCGCGGAAGTAAATAATGATGCGGCCCCGTCTGGTGTACCTCGACCAACCACGGCTGATGAGGCTGTGCCTGGAGATGGTGGCGCTCCGGTTGATGGTGTGGGTATTGCTTCAGGTTCTGCTGTTGGAGCGGGGACTGGAGTAGCCTGCCCTGAGACTGGGGACCCATCTTTAGGTGTAGAAGAAAGGGCGGTCCCTGGAGAAGAGGAGGAATCTATGCAGCAGGATGACGTCTCTGATGGAATTGATGTGGCAAGTGGGGCAGAAACCTCGGTATCAGGGCGGAGTGTGTCCCGGTTGATTGGAGACTTGTCGGATAGTGAAGAGGAGATGGATGATACAGAGGGGGAAGAAGAGGAAGAAGAGCTGGAGTGTGGACAGCATTTTGTATCTCCGACAGTGGAGGGGGAGGAGTTGGCTGGTAAAAGAGCCAGAATTGAAGAAAGGGGTTCTGAGAGTGAGGGGTCACTTCAGATTGCCCTATCTGGGGACTCTGAGTTAGAGTCCGCCAGTTCTCCAGGTCCTAAGAGATGGCAGAGGGGAAGTAAGCAGGGAGGAGAGAGTAAGAGTATGGAATGACCCTTCTAATAAGATTCATTATGGCTGGGAAAATCTTTTTCTTCTTCCTTATGGCTTTAACCATTTGCTCTATAAATGTGAGGAGTGTGCGATCTGGTTGGAGACGGGCTGCAGTGTTTGACAGCCTGTCAGAATGTAAGACAGACATTTTATGCCTACAAGAGTGTGGTGTGGAGAGAGTTCCAGACTCTAGTGAATGGAGACATGGGGGGAGTGCATGGTCCCCTGCTTGTATAACAAAATGTGAAGGTGTGGGAGTGCTTATAAAAAATCCACAGGTTGTGATGGTAGCACAAGAGGTGATTGTGCCGGGAAGACTCTTACTGGTTATGCTAGAATATGCAGGATGTAGATTTAGACTATTTAACTGCTATGCACCCGCAGATAAGCGAGAAAGAAATGAATTTCTTAGCATCTTGAAATTACACTTACCTGGAAGGATTCTGACGATCATAGCAGGAGATTTCAATTGTATTAGAAATATAAGTGACAGAAAGGGTGCTGGAGAGGAAGGTAGACTTGATTCTTCATCCAGGCTATTAAACGAAATAGTGGCTGACTTTAGGCTAAAGGATGTGGCAGTGGAAAGGGAAGGGAGTGATACCTCTCATACATACCTTTCTGATCGTGGTACAGTCAGCTCGAGAATCGATTTTCTTTTTTTATCTGAGTTTGTTGAAGTGAAGAGTTATAGTACTAAGCCTTTTTTATTTTCTGATCATAAAATGGTTTCTGGTACTTTTGTGTTGGAGGAGGGGGTTGCTTTTTGGAGAGGGTTGTGGAAACTTAATACCACGGTTCTGGAGGAGGAGGAGGTGTGTGACAGGTTTGGGGATTTTTTTGCACGTTTGGTGAGAAAGAAAAAAGATTTTGGAGGAATATTACAGTGGTGGGATTGGGCCAAAAAACAGATAAGTAATTTCTTTATGAAAATAGGAGTGGAGAAAGCAAGGCGAAGGAGAGAGAAAGAAATGGCCTTAGTGGAGAGATTGCACTTGCTACTAAAGTTCAAAAAAATGGGGGTGGAAGTGGAAGATGAGTTGGAGAAGGTGCGGGAGGAAAGGAGCCATTTTATACAGGAAAAAGGAAAACGAATTATCTTCAGTGCTAAAGTGCAAGATATGGAGGAGGGAGAGCAATGCTCCAGGTTCTTTTTTAAAAAAGCTCTGGGGGCAAAGAAAGTGGTAAAGAGTGTGCTCACAGGGAATGGGGAAGTGAGTGGGGAGGAAGTGGTGGAAGAGGTGAAGCGCTTCTATGAGAAACTGTATGAAGAACAATCAGGTACTACTAAAACAGAAATTTTGGAGTATTGTGAGGTCCTGAGAGGAAGTTTGGGAAGTGAAGAAGCTGAAACCCTTTTAAATGTTGTTACGGAAGAGGAGGTGGAGGGGAACTTGAAAAGAATGCCAAAAAATAAAACTCCGGGGAAAGATGGCCTCCCTGCAGAGTTCTATGTTAAGTTTTGGGCAATATTAAAGGATCATTTGGTGGAGGTGGTAAGATATTGTGTGGAGACCGGGAATTTGTCGGCATCTATGAAGGAGGGGGTGGTCACCTTGTTGTACAAAAAGGGAGAGGAGCGTGACTTAAAGAACTGGCGACCGATAACCCTACTGAATGTAGACTATAAAATAATCTCTAAGCTGTTGGCAAGTCGACTTAGTTTGGTTGTAGGAGGTCTGGTGGGAGAGTGGCAGACATGCGCAGTCCCCGGGAGGAGGATCACAGAGAATCTGGCATTACTGAGGGATTTGATTTGTTATGCCCAGTCAAACAACCTTCCATTGGCCGCAGCAGGAATAGATATTGAAAAGGCCTATGACAGGGTGGCTCATCCCTTCCTGTTCGGGGTCTTGGAGCAGATGGGCTTTCCGGATAAGTTCCTGGTGGCCCTTAAAGGATTATATGCCGGTATGACTAGCCAGGTGCTGGTTAATGGTCAAGTGTCTGAGCCCTTTGGAGTGAATTCGGGAGTGAGACAGGGGTGCCCCCTGTCACCTGTGATTTTTATTTGTGTTATGGAGCCTCTTTTGCGGCATGTCCAGAAGGATAAAAGTTTTTGGGGTTTTTTTATTCCAGGGGGGGATGGCGCAAGAGTGAAATCCATGTGCTACATGGATGACGTTACCTTCCTTTGTTCCTCTTCAGTAGATCTGAAAAGAGTAGAACTGCAACTAAGTTTGTTCGGGAGCATGTCTGGCCTACAGGTCAATTGGAGCAAGAGTCAAGTGTGTGTGCTGAGCGGGACCTGTAGTACATCACAGGCTCGCTTAAGAACTACAGAAATAATTGAAGTCTTGGGGGTTCAGTATCAGAGGGATACATTAAATCAGTGTAATGCTCAAAGGGTGGTAGGGAAAATATCCCAGAAATTAGACTTTTGGAGGTTGAGACGTTTGACTTTCTCTGGGAAGGTGTTGGTTATAAAGGCAGTAATATTACCCCTGCTTTTGTATACCAGTTTAATTTTTCCGCCAAGTGTAAAAATGATTCAGAAGATCACTAGGCTCCTTTTTGTTTTCTTTTGGGGAGCAAAGATGGAGAGGGTGTCCCGCATTATTGTGATGAAGGAAGTGAAGCTTGGAGGGTACAACTTCCCGGATGTTCAGAAGTTTATTGGGATCCAGTTATGGATTAGTCATTTCAAGATCTTTTCTGCTAATGGGAATGCTGCTAAATTAATGAGATATCTCGCTGGATGGCCTTTGCTTAAATGGGGGTGGTGTGAAAAAGACCTCAGAAGACCCATGGCTCTAGTACCTTCGCCTGTATACTTACGATTACAGCAGTTCTTTTTGCAAAATAAATTGAGTGAGTTGGGAGTTGGTGCAACATCTAAAGTAAATCTTGTAAAGTGGATGAGGAGGGAGGAGGTGGTAACCAATATTATGGGGTTAAGATCTGCTTCAGCTGAGAAATGTTGGGGGAGTTTTTTGATAAAAGGAATAACCAACAGACAAAAAGAGGTTTCCTGGATGGCCTTACAGGGCTGTTTGCTCACTAAGTCATTTTTGAAAGCAAGAGATCTGGTCAGGAATGATAAGTGCCCAAGGGAAGGATGTGGAGGAGTGGAAACTGCAGCCCATGTCTTTTGGGAATGTGAGTTTGCCAAAAAAGTATGCAGAAGAGTGGAGTGTTTTGTGAATGGTGTGGTGGAGGTGGAAAATGAGTTTTTTGGCATGTTTTTTTGGTTTGGTGGGAGGAGGGTTGAAACAGCGACGAAAGGCCTGGATTTTTTTTGCTATCCTTAAAGAAGTGTTGTGGGATGCTAGGTGTTGGCATTGGAAGAAGAATTATGACATCTCAGAAAAAGACTGTATGAATTTATGTTTGGCCAAATTATATGTTGTGCTGTTGTATGATAGAAGGTGGATGGGGGTGGAGGATGCAAATGTGTATTGGAAGTATGATAGGTGGAGGAAAGAGTTTAGTGGGGGGTAGGTTTGTTTTTACTTACTGTTTTTACTTACCTTTGTGAAAAAATGATGTCCAGATGATGAAAGGAACGCTGCTCAGTGAAGGTATCGTGAGTTCTTGCTGAGGAAGTGATTCAGTCTGATGGAAAAAAAAAAAAAAAAATCTGTTCTTATCAGTTTAATATCTGATACGTCCCCTATCTGGGGACCATATATTAAATGGATTTTTAGAACAGGGAGATGGAAGAAGAGCTTGCTCTGTCCACTCCACGCATCGACCTGGTATTGCAGTACCTCCAGGACCGGTGCACCCCCTCTTATGCAGTTTCCAAAAACAGAATAAAGAACAACAAGAAAAATCTTGCTTTTGCTTGCTCACTGATTGCAATGTTTTTTTTGGGCTGGCTCACAAGCTGTTAATTCTTGCAATAATAAACTTGCATTTAACCCCTGTGTGTATTGGTGTTTTTGCTTCGTGTCAGTTTCTTGGCCTATCTCTCTCCCTACCTCCTCGCTCCATATTTTTGGGGTCAGGAAGCAGCAGGTAAAGTGGCAGTTGCAAGAAGACAAACCTATGAAGTCAGCAAGTCAGCAAGTAGACACATTTCGACAAGACAGCAGCTAGTTCATGTTTTATCAATCTTTCTCCCAAGGCCCAAAATAAAGCCTTCACTGCCAGGGTCAGTTTAGAGAGGCAGCAGGCAGGCCCAGGCCATAGCCATAGGCCTGACTTTGCTCCATCTCTGTCCCTTGTTGCAGCTAGCTCAAAGTCAGTCCAGGCATTCCCTCACTCTCTCGTTTTTCGCAGCCTGTGTCTCCCTCTAGTGGGTCCCCGTCTCGTCTTCCTCGCTCATGTTACCAGGAGGCGGAGCCATGCAAATGATTTCCCTCGTTAGGCATCAACGAGGAGCACCTGGATGTGTGCAATTAGTGCTCAGGCCTGCCCAATTGACAATATTAAGGTCAGAATGGGCTGCAGGTGTGTAAAGGAGGTGTTAGGCAGGTGTGTTGAGGGATTAGGCCTCAAGCCCGGGTAGGTGTGAAAAGTTGCTGTGCCTGTGGCTGCGGCCAGCCTAGACCAGGGGGAAGGCCAGACGGGCATCTCTCAGCGAGCTCTTCGTTTGTGCCAGGCCGCCGCTCGCTCGGAACAGAGAATAATTGGGTTATCGCTTCTCGGCCTTTTGGCTAAGATCAAGTGTAGTTTCGGCTCATTTGTATCGAAGTTAAAAGGTGCCCGGGGTACCCGACAGTCGGCCTTGGGGGGAGCGTCCCTTTTTCGGAAGGGCCCCCCCTTGCTGCTATTGGCTGAAGGCTTAGTCCCCGGGCAACGGGAAGCGATCGCCCTACTGAAGGCGACTTTATCTTCGGGCGGTTGGCGGAACTGTGGGGGTTTCCCCTTGTGGGAGCCCCCGCAGGAAAGCGATTTAGTCTGAGGGTGATCTTTTTTCCACAATGGCGACCCGAGGAATCCGGGACTCGCTGCGATTTCTGGTACGGCCAGGATGTACAGACGTGACGTTGAGGACTGTCGTGGTGGATCTTTTGACGGGCATTCTAGGCCTAGGGGTAAGGGACATATTATGTCTTCAAGATTTTCCGAATCAGCATTTGTATGACGTAACCTTTTATTCTACTGAGGTCTGCTGGGAGGTATACGAAAAATTCAAGTTGGTGGCAGAAACGGAAGTTGGGAGGAAATTCGGAGTGCAACCCCTTTTCATGCAGGAGGAGAAGGTAATTACGGTACATCTGTATAACCCCTTTGCAGATATCAATTTAGTAACAGCCTTCCTGGGGAACTATTGTGACAAGCTGAGAGGTGGAGAGAAAGTCTTCAACAACTTCCAGATTTGGTCCGGAAAATATCGTTTTTTTGGGACCTTTAAATCAGACATTAGCTGTGTGGGAGGAGTTAAAAGGCCCCCCGCTGTTTTTACTATTGGAGGGGAAAGGGGTTTCCTTTACTATCCAGGACAACCCAGGTACTGCCGGAAATGTATGAGGTATGGTCATGTAAGCAACGACTGTGATCAAGAATTGAAATGTCGGTTCTGCGGAAAAGGAGGCCATGTCGCGCGTGAGTGTAAGGAGAGTAGAGTATGTGACATTTGTAAAAGATCTGGGCACGTGGCAAAAGACTGTGAGCTATACCGGACCGCGAGAAAGGAGTGGCTGTCTACGGTGTTACCTGAGGGGAAGGAGAAAAGGGAAAACAGGCAGCAGAGGCCGCGAAGCGGTGCGAAGGAGGGTACTGGGAGTTCTGCTGGTGTGGCGGATCCTCCTGGCGAATCTCCAGAGCATCCAGCCAGTGAAGCTGCGCCCGAGGGGCAGACAGGTGATGTGGCAGGAGCGGGTAGCACGGCCGCTGCCACTGTGAGTGAAGTGGTGGGTGGTAGTGCGAGCTCTGATGCCGCGGATGTTGTGCCGGGTGAAGAGGATGGTAATGGAGGTCTGAAATCCCCCGATGGAAGACAGGAAGAGGGAAGGCAGAATGAAGAGATGATCCAGGAAAATGTAGTGGAGACAGGCTGGACATCATCTTTGTTTGGTAGCCTGTCAGATAGCGAATCTGAAGAAGGAGAGATGGACACCGTTAGTGATATTGAGTGCGGTCAGAGGATGGAGGACGCTTTCACACCGCCAGAGGGACCGGACACTTCCGCTGTTAAAAGGCCTAGGGGGAGTGTGCCTGGGTCTGGTGGGGTGGAGGGCGGAATAATATCCGAGGATGGGGACTCTGAGGAGGAGTCCGCCAGCTCTCCAGTTACTTGGAGAAGGAAAAAGAGCTTGCCTGATGGAGGTGGTGCAGAAGGCAAAAAGAAAATGTGAATAAATTCAGCGCTGATTGATTATAAAATATAAATGCAAGCAAGCACAAAGGTCAACTCAAAAAATACCTCAGAAACATGTACATATATAAAGTGCTGCGCAAATAAAAGTCCATACAAAAAAATAATAAAAAGAGCAGAGACCACCGGTGACAATGGATATCTGGATGGTGACTTTATCCCTCCACCACTTTAAGATGGCCCCTCACCTCAGATATTCGACCTGAAACAGGTCACACCGCTTGTAAAGATTGAATGGATCTGTTTACTCCTTTACTCCCTTCAGCTCTCAACGCTCAGGAAAGCCAGATGGTATATAAAGTAAAAGAGAAAGCGACAGACCATAGTGTTCTCCGTATAACAGTGTTTATTATGAATGAAGAATCGAATAACAAATCGAATAAAAACTTCAATGACACTCACATCGAACCGGCACTCCGCTCCGAGTGCCGGCCAGCAGGCTTGTGATCGTATCTTGTCGGATGACCGCGGGTGACGTCACACGCTCCTAACCCCCGTACGCGTTACGTCCTGTGGGCGGGACTTCATCGGCGTGGGGCGGGATGCGCAGTGACGGCCCGCATTGTTGTTAATATACTCTATGGCAACGGCAGCACCAATCGAAAGGCCAGAAGCCACGGTCGGAGGATAAACACCTCCCCGCCATTCATTTATAGCTAATGTCATTTAATTCAAGCGAAAAATGCATAAATAACCGCCGCCAGCAGTAAACCAACTTGAAATATATGGTATACAAGAGTAATTATTTGCAATATCAAAATAGCATAAATCCTAATAAGTAGTAAACTTTATAATTATATGTGTCATAATATATTTTTAAAAATATTTTTAAAAATAACCGCATAGATAATGCAAAATCGCATGCCAAATAGACGCATAACATATAAGAGTGATTGCTTATAATGCCCAAATGGCATTTATTTACTATACACAGCAAACGCTCTAAATCTCCAAATTGGAGTATTTTAAAACTTATAAATTAAAAATTAAATACGTATAAGTACAGCAAAATCGCATGTGAAAAATCGCATGCCTAAAAACCATAAAAAATGTGAATAATATAAAAGAAAAACGTCAACCCGCGGGAATCCATCAAATACGATCACATGTACATTTAGAAAAAAATTAAAATAACGGCAATAATATCATCTGTTTGAAATAAAACAATTTAAATCAAAATCAACGTTCATTCCAAAGGGGGAGAGAACTTTGGTCTCATAGATCCAGAACGATTCTCTACGGCTAAGCTGTCTGATGTAATGGCCACCCCTCCAGTGTCTCGGTACTTTTTCTATCCCCCAGAATTTCAGGCATCTGGGGTCTTTTTGATGAAAGAGACGAAAATGCCTAGAGACACTATGGGTTTTTACCCCCCGCTTGATATTGCTGATATGTTCTCCAATTCTTACATGGAGTGCTCTTGAGGTCCGGCCCACATACTGAAGGCCACACTCGCATTCCAGCATGTAGACCACTCCCACTGTCGAACATGTAATCAAACTCTCAATTTTGTAACTTTTTTGCGTGGCATATGAAACAAACTCCTTACGTCTCTTAATGTTTCTGCAGGCCTTTCTGCATGTGGCACACTTCCCACATGCGTAAAAGCCAGAAAGAAACCCAAATAGGCCACTGGTCACAGGTTTGGGCGGATCAATGACCCCAGGTGCAACACGATCACGCAAAGTCGGAGCTCTGCGATATATAAACCGAGGTTGATCGGGAAGCACTGGGCCTAAGGTCCTATCCCCCTTGAGGATAGGCCAATGTCTGGCTATAATGTGTTCTAATTTTTTATACTGAATATTGTAGTCGAGTATAATACGATAATTAGATGTATTAGTATTATCCTCCAGAGGTTTCACCTTGTCTGCGACTACAGTATTCCTATCAATTGCCAGTACATTGGCTATTTCCGCATCTACAGATGCTTGGGTGTATCCTTTCTCCTTAAACCTCTCCGCAAGTACCTGCGATTGTGCAAGATAGTCGTCATCTGAAGTACAGTTACGACGTAAACGGATAAATTGGCCTCGGGGTATATTACAGAGCCAAGACTTGTGATGGCAACTGTTGAGAGGGATGTATGCATTTCTATCGGTCGTTTTGAAATGATTCCTGGTATGGAAAGTCCCTTCCCCTTTAAAAATTTCCAAGTCGAGGAATGTAATCTGTTGGTGGCTGATCGTCCAAGTTAGCTCGATGTTTTTATTGTTAGCATTTAACCTATCCATAAAAGTCTGTAAACTAGGCCTATCCCCCTCCCAGACCATGATTATATCGTCTATATAACGTCTGTAACATGACAATTGTGGGGGGGGATCGTAAAAAATCGTGTCTTCCTCCCAGTGGGCCATAAATAAATTGGCCACACTGGGAGCGAACCTGGCCCCCATTGCGACTCCTCTTATCTGTAAATAAAAATCCCCTTTAAACCAGAAATAATTATTTAACAAACAAAACTCCAAACTTTCCAATAAAAATGACATGTGATCACTTGAGAGGTTGGAATTGGTCAGGGCCCATCTAACTGAATCTAAGGCTTGTTTATGGTCAATAATGGTATAGAGAGATCCTACATCTGCGGTAATGAGGATGCTAGATGAGGTACAAGGAAGAGTAGATAAAATTTGAAGAATTTGCTTAGTATCTCTTAAAAATGATTTGGTTTTTAGAACAAGTGGCTGGAGAAAGAAATCTAAGTACTGGCCCAGTCTGGAAGTCACGGAATCAATTCCGTTTACGATCGGACGGCCAGGTGGTTGTTCTGCATTCTTGTGTAGTTTGGGTAAAATATAAATGATAGGGGTCCTACAGTAAAAAGGGTCCAAATAGGCAGCTTCTTTGGAATTTAGGATCCCTTCATTTTTCCCTCTTTCTATGAGACAATGTAAATTGTTCTTAAAGGGCAACATAGGGTCACTCCTCAAAGGTTCATATGTATTCCTATCATTCAACAATTTCTCCATTTCTGCTTGGTAGTATGTTTTGCTAAGCACAACCAACCCACCTCCCTTATCCGCCGGTCGGATAACTATGTCTTTCCTTTGTTCAAGGGAAGTGATACCTCGCTTGATGGCCTGTGAATCTCTAGCCCTTTTGACTTTGAGTAAATCAAGATCATGACACACCATATTCTTAAATACCTCTAAATGTTTGTTGTCATTACAAATAGGATTGAACACTGAACGGTTCCGAAGGTTAGAGTGTTTAGGAATAGTGGTTACAGCAGGGGTGGCATGTGGCACCGTACTGGTAAGAAAATATTTTTTCATATTCAGATTTCGTACATACTTCTGAATACTGATGTACTGATGTATTTCAAGTTGGTTTACTGCTGGCGGCGGTTATTTATGCATTTTTCGCTTGAATTAAATGACATTAGCTATAAATGAATGGCGGGGAGGTGTTTATCCTCCGACCGTGGCTTCTGGCCTTTCGATTGGTGCTGCCGTTGCCATAGAGTATATTAACAACAATGCGGGCCGTCACTGCGCATCCCGCCCCACGCCGATGAAGTCCCGCCCACAGGACGTAACGCGTACGGGGGTTAGGAGCGTGTGACGTCACCCGCGGTCATCCGACAAGATACGATCACAAGCCTGCTGGCCGGCACTCGGAGCGGAGTGCCGGTTCGATGTGAGTGTCATTGAAGTTTTTATTCGATTTGTTATTCGATTCTTCATTCATAATAAACACTGTTATACGGAGAACACTATGGTCTGTCGCTTTCTCTTTTACTTTATATACCATCTGGCTTTCCTGAGCGTTGAGAGCTGAAGGGAGTAAAGGAGTAAACAGATCCATTCAATCTTTACAAGCGGTGTGACCTGTTTCAGGTCGAATATCTGAGGTGAGGGGCCATCTTAAAGTGGTGGAGGGATAAAGTCACCATCCAGATATCCATTGTCACCGGTGGTCTCTGCTCTTTTTATTATTTTTTTGTATGGACTTTTATTTGCGCAGCACTTTATATATGTACATGTTTCTGAGGTATTTTTTGAGTTGACCTTTGTGCTTGCTTGCATTTATATTTTATAATCAATCAGCGCTGAATTTATTCACATTTTCTTTATGCTCATTTAATTCAAGACTAATTCAGCTGCAGATTATGGATGTTTTTACCTATGTAGAGAACAGGGAAATTATTCTCACAGATGTTTTCTCAAGAGATGTGGTTGCTTCTCAACATGATGACCTTGGATATGCTTTTAAAAAACTGGGTTATTTGTTTGAAAAGAAGATAAAAACCTGGTGGGATATTGTCTCTTTTGAACAGTATTTATCTGCCAATATTGTCCCCAGGCGTTTAAGGTGGGAATTGCCACCTAATGATGGTTTGTTTGACAATGAATCTAACACGGAATGGTGTAACTTTTTCGTTGGGAAAAGCTTTGATCTTCTCCGGTTTTTGCTTGCTCGTAAATTAAAGAAAAAGCAACACTTGGAGAATCAGATCAAAGAAATTACTGATCGTATTGAGAGTCACAAGGATTCCAATGATTTTATTCAATTATCTGGTGAATTAAAAACCAAACTTATTAAATGGGATAGGGAGACTAGAGACAAAAAGAGGAAGAAATTTTTACGAGATATTAAAGATTTTGAGGGAAAACAGATCTTTAAGTGGCAGATACAAGATACAGTGCTAGCCAATAACCCTTTGGGTGTAGCAGCCAATATTCCGCCATCCGATACCAGTTTACCCCCACAAGGTTATTTCAATTATGAAATACCCCCTCCTCAGGTTCCCCAAAATATACCAAACTTGACTTATACACCAGGGGGGAGAGGACAGGGCCCCCCTAGAGTGAATAAACGGGGTCGAGGGAAAAAGAATCACTATTCCCAACCTAGGCCTTATGACAATAGGCATGACCATCAATCCTTACAATCTGAGAACCATTTGTGGCAAACAGTACCTACTAAACGAAAAGGTAAATCTCAAGGAAGAAGAAATTCAATAAGAGAGACACCTGTCTATACCTCAAATTATTATGCCCCCTTACAGAACTCTCAAAATGCAACACATTATAATCAGAATCATTTTTTAGGGCAGGAGAGGACCCCCTGGAGGGGACCTCCAAAGACCCCCCTATGGGTGAGAGAACCGGTAGAACAAACGAATTCTCAGAACCAGAGGAGAGGTCCACCAGACCCAAGGAGGGACCCAGGCAGTTTAAAAAGAAAACACAGAGAGGGTCCAGGGGTGGAAGACGATTCCAAAAGGTCAAGACCCCATTAGGCACTGGTATCTTTAATCTTAGCGGTACTCCTCTTACAGCTGATGAATTACTAGTCCTGGACAGGGGCCTTAAGTTTGCTCCTGTCCGTAACCTGAACAAATTTCAGGCTTACATCAGTATTCAGAAGTATGTACGAAATCTGAATATGAAAAAATATTTTCTTACCAGTACGGTGCCACATGCCACCCCTGCTGTAACCACTATTCCTAAACACTCTAACCTTCGGAACCGTTCAGTGTTCAATCCTATTTGTAATGACAACAAACATTTAGAGGTATTTAAGAATATGGTGTGTCATGATCTTGATTTACTCAAAGTCAAAAGGGCTAGAGATTCACAGGCCATCAAGCGAGGTATCACTTCCCTTGAACAAAGGAAAGACATAGTTATCCGACCGGCGGATAAGGGAGGTGGGTTGGTTGTGCTTAGCAAAACATACTACCAAGCAGAAATGGAGAAATTGTTGAATGATAGGAATACATATGAACCTTTGAGGAGTGACCCTATGTTGCCCTTTAAGAACAATTTACATTGTCTCATAGAAAGAGGGAAAAATGAAGGGATCCTAAATTCCAAAGAAGCTGCCTATTTGGACCCTTTTTACTGTAGGACCCCTATCATTTATATTTTACCCAAACTACACAAGAATGCAGAACAACCACCTGGCCGTCCGATCGTAAACGGAATTGATTCCGTGACTTCCAGACTGGGCCAGTACTTAGATTTCTTTCTCCAGCCACTTGTTCTAAAAACCAAATCATTTTTAAGAGATACTAAGCAAATTCTTCAAATTTTATCTACTCTTCCTTGTACCTCATCTAGCATCCTCATTACCGCAGATGTAGGATCTCTCTATACCATTATTGACCATAAACAAGCCTTAGATTCAGTTAGATGGGCCCTGACCAATTCCAACCTCTCAAGTGATCACATGTCATTTTTATTGGAAAGTTTGGAGTTTTGTTTGTTAAATAATTATTTCTGGTTTAAAGGGGATTTTTATTTACAGATAAGAGGAGTCGCAATGGGGGCCAGGTTCGCTCCCAGTGTGGCCAATTTATTTATGGCCCACTGGGAGGAAGACACGATTTTTTACGATCCCCCCCCACAATTGTCATGTTACAGACGTTATATAGACGATATAATCATGGTCTGGGAGGGGGATAGGCCTAGTTTACAGACTTTTATGGATAGGTTAAATGCTAACAATAAAAACATCGAGCTAACTTGGACGATCAGCCACCAACAGATTACATTCCTCGACTTGGAAATTTTTAAAGGGGAAGGGACTTTCCATACCAGGAATCATTTCAAAACGACCGATAGAAATGCATACATCCCTCTCAACAGTTGCCATCACAAGTCTTGGCTCTGTAATATACCCCGAGGCCAATTTATCCGTTTACGTCGTAACTGTACTTCAGATGACGACTATCTTGCACAATCGCAGGTACTTGCGGAGAGGTTTAAGGAGAAAGGATACACCCAAGCATCTGTAGATGCGGAAATAGCCAATGTACTGGCAATTGATAGGAATACTGTAGTCGCAGACAAGGTGAAACCTCTGGAGGATAATACTAATACATCTAATTATCGTATTATACTCGACTACAATATTCAGTATAAAAAATTAGAACACATTATAGCCAGACATTGGCCTATCCTCAAGGGGGATAGGACCTTAGGCCCAGTGCTTCCCGATCAACCTCGGTTTATATATCGCAGAGCTCCGACTTTGCGTGATCGTGTTGCACCTGGGGTCATTGATCCGCCCAAACCTGTGACCAGTGGCCTATTTGGGTTTCTTTCTGGCTTTTACGCATGTGGGAAGTGTGCCACATGCAGAAAGGCCTGCAGAAACATTAAGAGACGTAAGGAGTTTGTTTCATATGCCACGCAAAAAAGTTACAAAATTGAGAGTTTGATTACATGTTCGACAGTGGGAGTGGTCTACATGCTGGAATGCGAGTGTGGCCTTCAGTATGTGGGCCGGACCTCAAGAGCACTCCATGTAAGAATTGGAGAACATATCAGCAATATCAAGCGGGGGGTAAAAACCCATAGTGTCTCTAGGCATTTTCGTCTCTTTCATCAAAAAGACCCCAGATGCCTGAAATTCTGGGGGATAGAAAAAGTACCGAGACACTGGAGGGGTGGCCATTACATCAGACAGCTTAGCCGTAGAGAATCGTTCTGGATCTATGAGACCAAAGTTCTCTCCCCCTTTGGAATGAACGTTGATTTTGATTTAAATTGTTTTATTTCAAACAGATGATATTATTGCCGTTATTTTAATTTTTTTCTAAATGTACATGTGATCGTATTTGATGGATTCCCGCGGGTTGACGTTTTTCTTTTATATTATTCACATTTTTTATGGTTTTTAGGCATGCGATTTTTCACATGCGATTTTGCTGTACTTATACGTATTTAATTTTTAATTTATAAGTTTTAAAATACTCCAATTTGGAGATTTAGAGCGTTTGCTGTGTATAGTAAATAAATGCCATTTGGGCATTATAAGCAATCACTCTTATATGTTATGCGTCTATTTGGCATGCGATTTTGCATTATCTATGCGGTTATTTTTAAAAATATTTTTAAAAATATATTATGACACATATAATTATAAAGTTTACTACTTATTAGGATTTATGCTATTTTGATATTGCAAATAATTACTCTTGTATACCATATATTTCAAGTTGGTTTACTGCTGGCGGCGGTTATTTATGCATTTTTCGCTTGAATTAAATGACATTAGCTATAAATGAATGGCGGGGAGGTGTTTATCCTCCGACCGTGGCTTCTGGCCTTTCGATTGGTGCTGCCGTTGCCATAGAGTATATTAACAACAATGCGGGCCGTCACTGCGCATCCCGCCCCACGCCGATGAAGTCCCGCCCACAGGACGTAACGCGTACGGGGGTTAGGAGCGTGTGACGTCACCCGCGGTCATCCGACAAGATACGATCACAAGCCTGCTGGCCGGCACTCGGAGCGGAGTGCCGGTTCGATGTGAGTGTCATTGAAGTTTTTATTCGATTTGTTATTCGATTCTTCATTCATAATAAACACTGTTATACGGAGAACACTATGGTCTGTCGCTTTCTCTTTTACTTTATATACCATCTGGCTTTCCTGAGCGTTGAGAGCTGAAGGGAGTAAAGGAGTAAACAGATCCATTCAATCTTTACAAGCGGTGTGACCTGTTTCAGGTCGAATATCTGAGGTGAGGGGCCATCTTAAAGTGGTGGAGGGATAAAGTCACCATCCAGATATCCATTGTCACCGGTGGTCTCTGCTCTTTTTATTATTTTTTTGTATGGACTTTTATTTGCGCAGCACTTTATATATGTACATAGGTGCAGAAGGCAAGATGGATTTTTAAGATTTGTGTTATGGCTATGTTTTTTCTAATTTTTTTGATGGCTCTGTCAATAGGGTCCATAAATGTGAGAAGTATAGTGGCTAAGGATAGGAGGGCGGTGGTGTTCGATGAGATTAGCAAATGCAATATAGATCTTGTGTGTTTGCAAGAATGTGGAGAAGTATGTGGTCCTTCAGTTGATTGGTCCTGGGGTCCTTCTGTATGGTCACCTGCTTGTGTGTCCAGGAGTGAGGGGGTTGGAATGGTAGTAAAGAACCCAAATGTGAGTTTTTTGTCACAAGAAATCATCATTCCAGGGCGACTACAGATAGCGACTGTGGATTTTTTAGGACAGCAGGTGAGGGTGATAAATTGTTATGCCCCTGCAGAGAAAAGAGAAAGGATTACGTTTTTAAGAACGGTTAAAATACACTTACCTGGGAGAATTCCAACTGTCCTGGTGGGAGATTTCAACTGCATAAGGAGAGGTGGGGACCGGCAGGGAGCCTGTAGTGACGGTGGGTTGGACGCTTCATCCAGGGTCTTAAATGAAATTATAGAAGACTTTAGCATGTATGATACAGCTGTGGAGGTGGGAAAAGGGGATGTCATCTATACTTACCATTCTGATAAGGGTACCGTGAGGTCACGGATTGATTTCATTTTTGGGTCTCGGTTCCTGAAGAGTGAAGCGTATCATGTTTTTCCAATGTTGTTTTCTGATCATTCCTTAATTTGTGGTACTTTTAAGTTGGAGGGGGGGGTGGAATTCGGACATGGTCTGTGGAAATTAAACTGCTCACTCTTGGAAGATGAAGGGGTGGTTGGACGGTTTGTTTCCTTTTTTAAAACTCTGGAAGATAAAAAACAGGTTTTTGAAGATTTATTAGAGTGGTGGGATTGGGTCAAAAAACAAGTGGCATTCTTCTTTAAAAAAGTTGGGGCAGAAAAAGCTAAGGAAAAAAGGGAAGTAGGGAAGAGGTTGTTAGAGAGAGTGCACTTTCTCTATCGGTGCAAAAGGTTGGGGCTGGAGGTGGAGGAAGAGTTAAAGGAGGTGCAGGAGGAGAGGAGGAAGATGATAAAAGAGAAAGGAAAAGGAATTGTCTTCAGAGCCAAGGTGCAGAACATGGAGGAAGACGAGAAATGCTCTAGGTTCTTCTTTATGAAAGCGTTTGGCCCCAAGAAAATAATGGAAAAGATGCTGGACGAACAAGAAGAGGTAGAAGGGAGGAGGATGAGGGATGGAGTGAGGAACTTCTATCAAGATCTATATGGAGGAGAAGAAGAAGCCACTCTTGAAGAGGTGGAAGAGTATTGTGATGTGCTGCATGGAGGACTGGAAAAGGAAGAAGAGGCCTGTTTGACAGATCCGGTAGGGGAGGCAGAAATAGAGAGAGTGCTCAAAAGGATGGCAAAAAATAAGACCCCAGGAGGAGATGGTATGCCAGTAGAATTTTATCTCAAGTTTTGGCCTGTAATAAAAATGCATCTTGTGGAGGTTTTGGGACATTGTATGTCGACTGGGAGAATGGCTACCTCTATGAAGGAGGGGGTCATTGTCCTATTATATAAAAAGGGAGAAGAGAAGGACATCAGGAATTGGAGACCAATAACTCTTTTGAACTTGGACTATAAGATCTTGGCAAAAATTCTGGCAGATAGGATGAAGGAGGTAATTGGGAAGGTG
Source organism: Lithobates clamitans (assembly GCA_037952925.1). Classification (NCBI taxonomy): domain Eukaryota; kingdom Metazoa; phylum Chordata; class Amphibia; order Anura; family Ranidae; genus Lithobates; species Lithobates clamitans. The sequence goes on from JBBGZY010000352.1 coordinate 7,912,467, forward strand.
ATTGGGGACTGGCAGGTGTGCGCAGTCCCAGGAAGGAGAATTGCGGATAATCTCGTTCTACTAAGGGATCTGAGTTATTACGCACAGTGCAATAATTTACCTCTAGCGGTGGCAGGGTTTGATCTTGAAAAGGCCTATGACAGGGTTTCACATCAGTTCATGTTTCATGTGCTTCAAAGGCTAGGATTTTCCAGTATGTTCACCAGTATGGTAAGAAGTCTCTATGCAGGAGTTTGTAGCAGAATTCTGATAAATGGGATCCTGTCGGAGCCCTTTGAGGTCAAATCTGGGGTAAGGCAGGGATGCCCCCTGTCCCCAGTTTTGTTCATATGCATTATGGAGCCCCTTCTGCGGCAGGTGCAACAGGACAAGGCCTTTGAAGGGTTTTTTGTTGCTGGTGGGAATGGAGATAGGGTAAAATCCCTGTGCTATATGGACGACGTAACTTTTTTGTGCAAATCCCGAAGAGACCTTGCAAGGGCAGAATTACAACTACAGTTATTCGGAAGTGTTGCAGGGATGCGGGTAAATTGGGGCAAAAGTGCTGTCTGTACTCTAAGTGGACTGGATGATATCCCTTCTGGTAGGATCAAGAAGGTCGAAAAAATAGAAGTCTTGGGTGTAATTTTTGAAAGGAATTTACAGAGTCAGAAGAATGCCGAGAAATGTGTTAATAAGTTGTCTAAAAAACTTGATTTTTGGAAGTTACGTCGGCTGACCTTGACAGGTAAAACCCTGATTGCGAAAACAGTTTGCTTGCCTTTGTTGCTTTATTTTGGTATTATTTTTCCGTTCAATAAGAGATGGATACAAAAAATCGAAAGGCTTTTATTTGTTTTCTTTTGGGGAGCGAAAATGGAGCGGGTGGCGAGAGCTACTATTGTTAAAGAAGTAAAGCTAGGAGGCTATAACTTTCCCAAGGTAGAGACTTTTATGGGGATGCACTCTTGGCTGCTGCATTTTAAAGCCTTTTCTGGTGGAGGTAAAACTAAATGTTTTATGAAGTATCTGATGGGATGGTATGTGGTGCGGTGGGGTTGGGGAAAACGGGATCTTACCAAGCCTGTGGCTCTTGTACCCCCCCCCTATTACACAAAATTGAAGGTATGGTACGATAAAAACCTTTTAGGTAATTTGGGTGCTGGTGCGGTGGTGAAAAACATCTTGGTGAAGTGGTTGAGGAAGGATGAGTTGATTTCCAATATCGCTGACCTTAGACCGAGACAAGTGGAGGAATGTTGGAGGAGTTTAGAGACGGAGGGTGTGACTAACAAACAGAAAGAAATTGTTTGGATGGGGTTCCATGAATGTCTGCTGACAATGTTCTTTCTAAAATTAAGAGATTTGGTGAGGAATGAGACATGTGTAAGGGAAGGGTGTGGTGGAATTGAAAGAGTGAGGCATGTCTTTTTGGAGTGTTTTTTTGTCAAAAAAGTGTGGGGGAGGTTGGCGGGTTTTGTGGAAAATGTGTTGGGTATGAAGAAAGTCACAGAGGAGTTATGTTTATATGGTTTGGTGGATGGTGGGTCTGATGTGAGGAGGAGGGGGTGGATCTTGTCAGCGATTGTGAAAGAGGTGGTCTGGGAGGCAAGATGTGGATATAAGAAAGGAAGTTTTGTTTTATCTGAAGAAGAATGTAAAGACTGGGTGCTGAGTAAGGTGTATTGTGTGTTATTATATGATAGGAAGGTGATGGGGGTGGAGGAGGCAAATTGTTTTTGGAATTTTGGGAGGTGGAGGTTAAGATAGGGTGGTGGAGGGAATGTGTTTTTTTGTGTGTACTGTGTTTAATGTTGACTTTTTTGATACTATGTTTTATGGAAATACTTACCTGAATGATGAAAGGAACGCTGCTTGATCTCTTGAGAGTTGCTTGAAGGAGTCCTGAGTATGCGATTCATTCTGAAGGGAAACGAAAAAAAAAAAAAAAAAAATCTGTTCTTATCAGTTTAATATCTGATACGTCCCCTATCTGGGGACCATATATTAAATGGATTTTTAGAACAGGGAGATGGAAGAAGAGCTTGCTCTGTCCACTCCACGCATCGACCTGGTATTGCAGTACCTCCAGGACCGGTGCACCCCCTCTTATGCAGTTTCCAAAAACAGAATAAAGAACAACAAGAAAAATCTTGCTTTTGCTTGCTTGCTCACTGATTGCAATGTTTTTTTTGGGCTGGCTCACAAGCTGTTAATTCTTGCAATAATAAACTTGCATTTAACCCCTGTGTGTATTGGTGTTTTTGCTTCGTGTCAGTTTCTTGGCCTATCTCTCTCCCTACCTCCTCGCTCCATATTTTTGGGGTCAGGAAGCAGCAGGTAAAGTGGCAGTTGCAAGAAGACAAACCTATGAAGTCAGCAAGTCAGCAAGTAGACACATTTCGACAAGACAGCAGCTAGTTCATGTTTTATCAATCTTTCTCCCAAGGCCCAAAATAAAGCCTTCACTTCACTGCCAGGGTCAGATTAGAGAGGCAGCAGGCAGGCCCAGGCCATAGCCATAGGCCTGACTTTGCTCCATCTCTGTCCCTTGTTGCAGCTAGCTCAAAGTCAGTCCAGGCATTCCCTCACTCTCTCGTTTTTCGCAGCCTGTGTCTCCCTCTAGTGGGTCCCCGTCTCGTCTTCCTCGCTCATGTTACCAGGAGGCGGAGCCATGCAAATGATTTCCCTCGTTAGGCATCAACGAGGAGCACCTGGATGTGTGCAATTAGTGCTCAGGCCTGCCCAATTGACAGTATTAAGGTCAGAATGGGCTGCAGGTGTGTAAAGGAGGTGTTAGGCAGGTGTGTTGAGGGATTAGGCCTCAAGCCCGGGTAGGTGTGAAAAGTTGCTGTGCCTGTGGCTGCGGCCAGCCTAGACCGGGGGGAAGGCCAGACGGGCATCTCTCAGCGAGCTCTTCGTTTGTGCCAGGCCGCCGCTCGCTCGGAACAGAGAATAATTGGGTTATCGCTTCTCGGCCTTTTGGCTACGACCAAGTGTGGTAGTTGAGAGGTCTCTGAAAGCACCAGTCCTACTCGGCCTGGGGGTGTTTCCTTAAGTGGTACACCCCCTGCTGCTATTGGGTGGGACGCTGCTGGAAGTCAACGAGAGGGCGATTGGTGGGTCTTAGCCCCACAGGTGCAGTAGGTCGGTAAAGGGCGTTCCGGAGCCCCCTTCGGTGGGTTCCCTTTCTGGAGTCCGGGCCGGTATTTTGCTGTGCCAAGATGGCGAATCGAGGACTGAGAGACTCGTTGCGCTTTACGGTTAAGCCGGAATTTAAAGATGAAGTGACCCTTCGGGCGATCGTGGTGGATGTTCTGATGGATTTCTTGAATGTACCGGTAAGGGATATTATGTGTCTGCAGGATTTCCCCCAGCAACGCATTTATGACGTAACCTTTGTTTCCTCCGAGGTGTGCTGGAATGCGTATGAAAAGGCAAGAAAATCGGCAAATGAAGATGTAATGAGGAAATTGCATGTAATGCCCTTATTTATGCAGGAGGAGAAACCTATTATTGTTCACATGTATAATCCGTTCGCGGACGTTAATTTAGTTAAAGCATTCCTGCAAACCTATTGTGAGGAATTGAAGGGAGGAGAGAAAGTTAAAAATAATAAATTTGGGATTTGGTCAGGGAAATATAAGTTTTTCGGAAGATTCCATGTAGATTTAAGTTGTGTGGGAGGGGTGAAGAGGCCCCCGGCAGTTTTTTCTATTGGAGGAGAAAGAGGATTTCTTTTTTATCCAGGACAACCAGTTTTTTGTCGTAAATGTTTTTTGTATGGACACTCCAGTAATGACTGTGAGCAAAAAACAAAATGTAGGTTCTGTAAGAGGGAAGATCATTTTTCTCGGGACTGTAAAGAGTCACGGTTGTGTGATATCTGTAAGGCTCCAGGCCATTTGGCAAAACAGTGTGACCGGTACTTTTCAATAAGGAGATGGTCAGCGTTGGATGAAAGGGCGACAAGCAGAAAAGGAGAGTCGGAGTAGAACGCAGACGCAGCCGAAGCCTAAGGGAGCAGAACCGGTGAGAGGGGATGGTGCGGGACCCGCTGAAGCGGACTTGGCCACCTCCTCCCCGGGTCAAAGGGCTGGTGAAGCTGGGCCTGCAGGGCAGTCTGTTGCGGCAGAAGGAGCTGGTGATACTGGGGTGACCACTAGCGAGGTAGTGGTGGATGGTGTCACCGGTTCTGAAAGCCTGGCAGCTGTTGCAGGTGAAAATGGAGAGGAGGGAGCGGAGCAGAGAGAGAACGCCATGGATGAAGGAGAAAGTTCGGCACAGGAGATGGAGGGTCTGGTACCTGGGGTGTCAAGTCCTGGGATGTTAGCAGCGTTAATGAGCGGACTATCTTCAGGGGAAGAAGAAGAGGAGGAAGGTGAAGATGAGTCAGATGAAGATGACGACGACATGATAGAGGTGGACAGTGAGGCTAGTCTACCCTGTGGTCAGCCTTTAGTTATCTCTATTGAAAGGCCCTCTAGCGAGTCAATCAGTAAAAAGGCTCGGGTGGAGGTGGTGGTAGGGGTGGATGAGGGGGGAGGTGCCCCTGCAACCATTGTAGATGGGGGTTCTGAAGAAGAATCCTCCAGTTCTCCACTGTCTAGGAGAAGACAGCAGAGTAGCCAAGAAGGATTGCATGATCCAAGTATGAGTGAGGCAAGGATGGTTCTTTAATGCCCTTTTCATGGCTGATCTTTTGTTTAAAATCCTTTTCGCAATGGCTCTCATTGTGGGATCAGTTAATGTAAGGAGCATTTGTTCCAAATGGAGAAGAGCGGTGGTGTTTGAGGAATTGAGTGGCTGTAAAGCTGACTTAATATGTGTTCAGGAGTGTGGGGTGGAGAGGGTGGTGGAAGAAGAGTGGAAATTTGGATTATTACTATGGGCTCCGAGATGCGATTTACGGAGTGAAGGTGTGGGGATATTAGTCAAGAATCCAATGGTAAAATGTATATCTCATGATGTGGTGGTGCCGGGAAGGATGCAGGTGGCTGTGTTTGAGTTACTAGAGAAGAGGATACGTGTAATAAATTGTTATGCTCCGACTGACAAGAACGAAAGATGTGTATTCCTGAACACATTAAGGCTACACTTACCCGGTAGAATTCCTACAGTTGTAGTTGGAGATTTCAACTGTGTGAGGAGGAAGGAGGAAAGACAAAGCACAGGGGGGGATGGAGGGGTGGACATATCTTCCAGGGCCCTAAACGAGATAGTGGAGGATTTCCATCTTAAAGACGTAGCGAGAGAAGTTGAAAAGGAGAATATATCCTATACTTTTTTTTCAGATAAGGGGACAGTACGGTCCAGGATTGATTTTATTTTTTCTCAATTTTTAGAGATTTTTGATTATGAGGTTAAACCTGTTACCTTTTCAGATCACATGTTATTATTTGGGAAATTTGAGCTAAAAACGGGGGTGGAATTTGGGAAGGGCACTTGGAAGCTCAATGTATCCTTCCTGGATGAGGAGGGGGTGGTGGAGGCCTTTTCGTCCTTTTTTGAAAACCTGGTGGGAAAGAAGGGCAATTTCGAAGATTTGCTGTCTTGGTGGGACTGGGCGAAGAAGAGGATTGCTGAGTTTTTTAAGAGATTGGGGAATGAGAAAGCACGGAAGAGGCGGGAGGAGAATGAAAGGTTGCTTGGCAAATTGCATTTTTTGTATCGATGCAAAAGGTTGGGGGTGGAGGTGGAGAATGAAATTAGAGAGGTGCGTGAAGCAAGAAATGCAATTCTGAAGGAGCGGGGGAAGGGAATTGTATTCAGAGCGAAAGTTGAACAAATGGAGGAGGATGAGAGATGTTCCAGATTTTTCTTTAAAAAGTCGTATGGGACAAAGAAAATATTTCGTTCTGTACTAGAGGGGGAGGAGGAGGTGTCTGGTGGGAAGATGGAAAAGGTGATTAGATCCTTTTATGGAGAACTGTATGGGGGAGGTAGAGGTGTACCCAAAAATGAGATGGAGGAATACTGTGAGGTGCAATTTGTGTATGGAAGATGCGGAGGCTTTATTAGGTCCTGTAACTGAATTGGAGGTGGAGGGGGTGCTAAAAAGCATGAAAAGTAATAAGACTCCAGGAGGTGACGGGCTACCAGCGGAGTTTTATGTGAAATGTTGGCCTGTGATAAAAGAACACGTGTGTGAAGTGGTGAGAACATGTGTGGACGGGAAGAGAACATCAGAATCCATGAAAGAAGGGATAATTACTCTCTTGTACAAAAAAGGGGATCATAGAGATATCAGGAATTGGCGGCCAATCACGCTACTGAACTGTGATTATAAAATACTGGCAAAATTATTGGCAAACAGGATGCGGGGGATTATAGACCAGGTGATAGGGGAATGGCAGGTATGTGCCGTCCCGGGCCGCAGGATTGCAGATAATCTCATTCTGCTGAGAGACTTGATCTCCTATACGCAGAGCAACAATGTACCGCTTGTAGTTGCAGGGATAGACCTGGAAAAGACCTATGACAGGGTGTCCCATGCATACTTGTTTGTAGTGCTACGGAAGATGGGTATTCCAGAGGGCTTTGTGAAGTTGGTGGAGAGCTTATATGAGGGAATGAGCAGCCGAATTTTGATAAATGGGAAATTGTCTGATGCAGTGCAGGTGAGGTCTGGGGTGAGACAGGGGTGTCCCCTTTCCCCCATTGCCTTCATCTGTGTGATGGAACCCCTTCTAAGACATGTGATTCGAGACAAGGGATTTAAAGGCCTATTCCTACCCGGTAGTGGAAATGAGAATGTCAAGGCATTGTGTTACATGGACGATGTGACCTTCCTATGTAACTCAATGAAGGATCTGGCAAGAGCTGAGCTCCATCTGGACATCTTTGGTGGAATATCCGGCTTAAGAGTGAATTGGGGAAAGAGCAATGTCAGCGTGCTCAGTGGGATGTGTGATGTGTCCAGAAGTAGACTGAAAGGAGTGGAAGTCCTCGGTGTCATCTTTGAGCGGAGGTTGGGATATCAGAAAAACACAGTGAAGATGGTGGAGAAGGTGGAGAAGAAGCTGGAGTTCTGGAAGATGCGGCGTCTGACGTTGTCAGGGAAAACGTTAATCGTAAAAGCTATGATCCTGCCATTGCTGATCTACTCCTCGGTGATCTTTCCTCCCAGTGTGCGGTGGATGCAGAAGATAACGAGGATGCTCTTTGTCTTTTTCTGGGGGTCAAGAATGGAGAAGGTGAAGAGAGAAGTAGTGATGAAGCCAGTAGTGAAGGGAGGGTATGATTTTCCAGACATACAGCGTTTCTTGGAAGTACAATGGTGGCTGACCCACTTTAAAACCTTTTCGTCAGGAGGGAAGGCTGCTGTGCTGATGAGGTACCTGATCGGATGGCCTCTTGTGAAGTGGGGGTGGTGTAAGCGGGACCTGAAGAGGCCTATGTCTCTAGTCCCGTCTGTGCACTACCTAAGGATGAAAAAGTTTTTTGATAAAAATCAATTGGGTGAGCTTGGGCAAGAGGCAGTAAAAAAGGATGTATTGTGGAAGTGGTTAAGGAGGGGAGAATCAATTACCAACATTTTTGGACTTGGCCCTAAAAAAACAGAGCAGTGTTGGAAGAACATGAAAATTAAAGGAATAACGAACAGACAGAGAGAGGTAGTGTGGATGTCTTTAAATGGCTGCTTGCCAACCCTATCCTTTTTAAAAGCAAGGGATCTGGTAAGAAATGAGAGCTGCCCAAGAGAAGGATGTGGAGGACAGGAGACTATAAGACATATTTTTTGGGAGTGTAGTTTTCCTAAAAAAGTTTGGAAATTAATGGAAGGTTTTGTGAGGAAGGTGGTGGGAGTTAATAGGATCACGTACGAGTCTGGGGTGTTTGGGTTGGTGGAAGGTGGAAAAGTGATCCAACGGAAAATGTTTATTATTTCTGCAGTTTTCAGAGAGGTGGTGTGGGAAACACGATGTGCCTTTGTAAGAAAGAAAATGGTGCTGACTGAGAAAGATTGTGTAGATTGGGTGATGGCGAGAATGTTTTATGTTTTGGCTGTTGAGAGGAGGAGTGTGGGGGTGGAGGAGGCAGATGAGCTATGGAATTTTATAAGGTGGAAGGAGGGGGGTTTTGGGTAAACTGTAAATATGTTAAATGTTTATGATGATGTGTTTTTTTGATATGATAAAAGCCACAGATGATGTACGGAACACGACTTAGCTTTTGCTGGTTCGAGTGCCAGAGTTTATGCTGAGTTTAATGTGATTCAGTCTGAGTGGAAAAAAAAAAAAAAATCTGTTCTTATCAGTTTAATATCTGATACGTCCCCTATCTGGGGACCATATATTAAATGGATTTTTAGAACAGGGAGATGGAAGAAGAGCTTGCTCTGTCCACTCCACGCATCGACCTGGTATTGCAGTACCTCCAGGACCGGTGCACCCCCTCTTATGCAGTTTCCAAAAACAGAATAAAGAACAACAAGAAAAATCTTGCTTTTGCTTGCTCACTGATTGCAATGTTTTTTTTGGGCTGGCTCACAAGCTGTTAATTCTTGCAATAATAAACTTGCATTTAACCCCTGTGTGTATTGGTGTTTTTGCTTCATGTCAGTTTCTTCAGCAATGGAGGGGGGAGATGCCTCAGTAAAAAGAGCACGGGTTGAAGGAGAGGACTCTGGGAGTGGGGAAGGGTCTCTCTGTATTGCCCTGTCTGGGGACTCTGAGCTAGAGTCCGCCAGTTCTCCCGGTCCAAAGAAATGGCAAAGGAGAAGTAAGAAAGATAAGGAAGGAAGAGAAGAGGAGAATATGGAAGAGTTTCCTTAAAGACTTATTATGGCTGGAAACCTTTTCTTCTTTTTTCTGATGGCCTTAACCGTCAGTTCTATTAATGTGAGGAGTGTGAGGTCTGGTTGGAGACGGGCTGCCGTTTTCCACAAACTATCTGAATGTAGAGCAGATGTTTTGTGTCTACAAGAATGTGGAGTGGAGAGGGTTCCAGAGCCTCATGAGTGGAGGTATGGGGGGAGTGCATGGTCTCCAGCTTGTGTATCCAGATGTGAAGGGGTGGGTATACTTATTAAAAACCCGCAAGTAGTGATGGTGTCACAAGAAGTAATTGTGCCGGGGAGATTGTTATTGGTTATTCTGGAATATGTGGGGTGTAGATTTAGGCTTTTTAATTGCTACGCTCCTGCAGATAGACATGATAGGAATGATTTTCTTAATACTTTAAAATTATACTTACCTGGAAGGATGCCTACAATTATAGTGGGAGATCTTAATTGTATCAGGGAAGTAAGCGATAGAAATGGTACGGGAGAGGAGAGTAAGCTGGATTCATCATCCAAGCTATTAAATGAGATGGTGGTGGATTTGAAGTTAAAAGATGTAGCAGTGGAAAGGGAGGGGAGGGATGCCTCTCATTCTTACTTCTCTGACCGTGGCTCCGTTAGTTCAAGAATCGATTTTATTTTCTTATCTGAATTTATTACAGTGAAGAGTTATGAAGTTAAGCCTTTTTTATTTTCTGATCACAAGATGGTTTACTGTACCTTTATGTTGGAGGAGGGGATTGTTTTTGGAAGAGGGTTATGGAAACTGAATACCACAATTTTGGAGGAGGAGGAGGAGGTCTGTACTAAGTTTGAGGTTTTTTTTATACGTTTGGTGGAGAGGAAAAAGGAGTTTAAAGAAATATTGCAGTGGTGGGATTGGGTTAAGGTACAGATAGGCATCTTCTTTAAGAAAGCAGGTGTGGAAAGAGCAAGGCAGAGGAAGGAGAGAGAAGAAGCTTTGGTGGAGAGGTTGCACCTATTATTAAAGTGTAAAAAAGCCGGTATTGATGTGGAGGGGGAGTTGGAGGAGGTACGGGAAGAGAGGAGCAGGTTCCTGAAGGAAAAGGGGAAACAAATTATCTTTAGTGCAAAGGTGCAAGATATGGAAGAAGGAGAACAGTGTTCAAGGTTCTTCTTCAAAAAGGGGATGGGGGCAAAAAAAGTTATGAAGAGTGTGTTTACAGAGGAAGGGGAAGTGTGTGGAGAAGAAATGGTAAAAGAAACAAGGCTTTTCTATGAAAAATTATATGAAGAGCATGTAGGGACTACTAAGGAGGAAATTATGGAATACTGTGAAGTCCTGAGAGGAAGTTTGAGAAGTGAGGAGGCAGAGGCTATATTAAATGTAGTTACAGAAGAGGAGGTGGAGGGGATTTTGAGAAGGATGCCGAAAAATAAAACTCCAGGGGAAGATGGGCTTCCGGCAGAATTTTATGTCAAGTTTTGGCCGATCTTAAAAAATCACTTGGTGGAGGTGGTAAAAGTACTGTGTGGAGACTGGGAATCTGTCCCCATCAATGAAGGAGGGGGTGATTACCTTGCTATACAAGAAAGGGGAGGAGCGTGATTTGAAGAATTGGCGACCGATAACCTTATTAAACGTCGATTATAAAATAATATCAAAATTGTTGGCGAGTCGTCTCAGTCAGGTTGTTGGAAGCCTAGTGGGGGAGTGGCAGACATGTGCAGTTCCTGGTAGAAGGATTTCAGATAACTTGACGTTGTTAAGAGATCTGATCGTTTATGCCCAGTCAAATAATCTCCCATTGGCCGTAGCTGGTATTGACATTGAAAAGGCATATGACAGGGTTGCTCATTCCTTTTTATTTGGAGTTTTGGGACAGATGGGTTTTCCAGACAAGTTTTTGGTGGCTCTTAAAAAATTATATACTGGCATGACTAGTCGTGTTCTAGTAAATGGTAAAGTGTCCGACCCTTTTTGTGTAAGTTCTGGAGTAAGGCAAGGGTGTCCCTTGTCCCCAGTCATGTTTGTATGTGTGATGGAACCCCTTTTGCGACATGCACAAAGGGATAAGATTTTCCGAGGTTTTTTTACCCCAGGAGGGGATGGTGTAAGAGTAAAGTCCATATGCTATATGGACGATGTTACGTTCTTTTGCTCTTCTCCAGCAGACTTAAATAGAGCGGAGCTGCAATTAAGGCTTTTCGGGAGTATGTCCGGTTTGCAAGTTAATTGGAATAAAAGCCAAGTGTGTGTGCTAAGTGGGTCCTGTAGTACAACGCAGAGTCGTTTAAAAACCACCGAAACTATTGAGCTACTGGGGGTTCAGTTCCAAAGAAACCTAATGAGTCAGGATAATACCCAAAAAGTGATAAGTAAAATATCCCAGAAGTTGGATTTTTGGAAATTGAGGCGCTTGACACTTTCTGGGAAAGTTCTGGTGGTGAAGGCAGTGATACTGCCTCTCCTGTTATATACTAGTTTAATTTTTCAGCCAAATGTGAAGTCTATCCAAAAGATTACCAGACTACTTTTTGTCTTTTTTTGGGGTGCAAAAATGGAGAGGGTGTCCCGTGTTACTGTTATGAAAGATGTGAAACTTGGGGGATATAACTTCCCCAATGTTCAAAATTTTATTGGTATACAGTTGTGGATAAGCCATTTTAAAACCTATTCTGCCAATGGAGTTGCTGCAAGGTTTGTGAGGTACTTAGCTGGGTGGACTATGCTTAAATGGGGATGGTGTGTGAAGGACCTAAGGAAACCTATGGCCTTGGTCCCATCCTTTGTATATCTACGTTTGCACCAGTTTTTTTTGAAAAACAAATTGAGTGAGTTGGGGGTTGGAGCTATGTCTAAAGTTAATCTTGTTAAGTGGATAAGGAGAGAAGAAGTGGTGACTAACATTTTAGGTCTAAAGTCTATTTCAGCGGAAAAATGCTGGGGGAATTTCTTGACCAAGGGTGTAACTAATAGACAAAAAGAAATTTCTTGGATGGCATTTCAAGGCTGTTTACTCACAAAATCCTTTTTAAAAGCAAGAGATTTAGCTAGAGATGATAGATGCCCAAGGGAGGGATGTGGGGAGGTGGAAACCGCAGCTCATGTTTTTTGGGAATGTAATTTTGCAAAAAGTGTGTGTAAAAAGGCAGAGAAGTTCGTGAAAGGTGTGGTGGAGGTGGAGAATATGTGTTTTTTAGGGTGTTTTTTTGGTTTGGTGGGTGGAAGGGTGCAGCAACGACGGAAGGCCTGGATTTTCTTTGCTATTCTTAAAGAAGTTCTGTGGGATGTTAGGTGTTGGAAGTGGAAGAAAAATGTTAATGTTTCAGAGAAAGATTGTATGAATTTATGTTTGGCCAAACTTTATGTCGTGTTGTTGTATGACAGGAAGTGGATGGGGGTGGAGGATGCAAACTTGTATTGGAAGTATGATAGATGGAGAAGAGAGTTTAGTGGGGGATAATGTTTTGTTTTTATTTGTACTTACCTTTTATGAAAAAGATGATGTCCAGATGATGTAAGGAACGCTGCTCAGTGAAGGTGTCGTGTGTTTCATGCTGAGGTAGTGATTCAGTCTGATGGATAAAAAAAAAAAAAAAAAAAATCTGTTCTTATCAGTTTAATATCTGATACGTCCCCTATCTGGGGACCATATATTAAATGGATTTTTAGAACAGGGAGATGGAAGAAGAGCTTGCTCTGTCCACTCCACGCATCGACCTGGTATTGCAGTACCTCCAGGACCGGTGCACCCCCTCTTATGCAGTTTCCAAAAACAGAATAAAGAACAACAAGAAAAATCTTGCTTTTGCTTGCTTGCTCACTGATTGCAATGTTTTTTTGGGGCTGGCTCACAAGCTGTTAATTCTTGCAATAATAAACTTGCATTTAACCCCTGTGTGTATTGGTGTTTTTGCTTCGTGTCAGTTTCTTGGCCTATCTCTCTCCCTACCTCCTCGCTCCATATTTTTGGGGTCAGGAAGCAGCAGGTAAAGTGGCAGTTGCAAGAAGACAAACCTATCAAGTCAGCAAGTCAGTAAGTAGACACATTTCGACAAGACAGCAGCTAGTTCCTGTTTTATCAATCTTTCTCCCAAGGCCCAAAACAAAGCCTTCACTGCCAGGGTCAGTTTAGGGAGGCAGCAGGCAGGCCCAGGCAGGCCATAGCCATAGGCCTGACTTTGCTCCATCTCTGTCCCTTGTTGCAGCTAACTCAAAGTCAGTCCAGGCATCCCCTCACTCTCTCGTTTTTCGCAGCCTGTGTCTCCCTCTAGTGGGTCCCCGTCTCGTCTTCCTCGCTCATGTTACCAGGAGGCGGAGCCATGCAAATGATTTCCCTCGTTAGGCATCAACGAGGAGCACCTGGATGTGTGCAATTAGTGCTCAGGCCTGCCCAATTGACAGTATTAAGGTCAGAATGGGCTGCAGGTGTGTAAAGGAGGTGTTAGGCAGGTGTGTTGAGGGATTAGGCCTCAAGCCCGGGTAGGTGTGAAAAGTTGCTGTGCCTGTGGCTGCGGCCAGCCTAGACCAGGGGAAGGCCGGACGGGCATCTCTCAGCGAGCTCTTTGTTTGTGCCAGGCCGCCGCTCGCTCGGAACAGAGAATAATTGGGTTATCGCTTCTCGGCCTTTTGGCTGCGATCTTTGGGTCAGAGTTGAGAGGTTTCTGAGGATACCAGTCTTGCTCGGCCTTGACCTGTTTCCCTTCGGGGTGCAGGGCTTGCTGCTATTGGGCAGGACGCTATCCGGAGGTTAGCGAGGGGGCGACTGGTGAGTCGTTACTTACCGGGCGTTGTGATGGCGCAGCGGACTATTCGAAACACCATGAGACTACTGGTTAAGCCAGAATATCGAAAAGAAATTCAACTGAAGCAGATTGTCGAGGACGTTTTGATGAAGATGTTACATGTCAGGGTGAGTCTACTGTATGCAATTCAGGATTTCCCGGCGACGGGTACTTATGACGTTTCCTTTATCTCCGAGAGGGATTGTCTGTCGGTATTTGAAGATGCTCGTGCAATGTTATTGGCTGGAAACACTCTGTTGGAGAAAATATCGTGGGAACTTCTTTTTGATCCAGGGGCCAAATTTTTGACGGTACATCTGTACAATCCTTTTTTGGAGACTGAATTGGTTCGTATTTTTTTGCAACGATATTGCTGGGAAGTAAGTGCAGGGGACAAATTAGTGAACAGTTGGGGTATTTATCGGAGTAAAATTAAATTCAAGGTACGTTTTAAAGCAGATTCTCAGGCATATGGGGGAATTAGCCACCCCCCAGCTTTCTTCACTATAGCAGGGAACCGCTGTTCCCTGTTCTATGTGGGCCAGCCTAAGTATTGTAGGCAGTGCTTTAGATACGGGCATGTGAAAGAAGAATGTGGGGCAGGAATGTGTTGTCGGCTATGTAAAGAACCAGGTCATCAGGCGGCGGCTTGTCCTAAGCCAACTGTCTGTGATCTGTGCGGAGTGGCGTCACATAGGGCAAAAGATTGTCCCTTAGCTAAAGAAACTAAAATGTTCTCATATGCTGATGTTGCAGGAGGCTGAAAAAAACCCTCTGAACTTAATAAAAGTGTGAGTTTGCAAAAGACTGCAGCTGAGGGGCAAAACAAGGAAGGCCAGGTAGGAGACAGGGGTGGGGGTATCACAGAAAGTGGTATGGTGATCTCCCCTCCTGAAGGTCTTGGTACTGTGGGGCCTGTAGTGCAGAGTGTCAATGTGGAAAGTGCAGGAACATCGGTTGGTATTTCGCATGACAGCATAGTGAATGGAAGTGTTGCTTTGGAAGAGGGGCAGCAAACAGATGTGATAGCGGGTGTAAATGGCAAAACCCTGGAGGTGGTGGTGGAGGGTGAAGAGATGGAGGCAAGAGTGCAAGGGGTGAGTGCAGAGAATGAAATGGAAGTAGAATGTGGAGTGCAGCAAGGAGTGGAGGAAGCACCAGATGATAGTCAATTATCTCTTTCTGACCATCCACCTACAGCAGGACAGGGAGTGAAGACGAGCTGTGAAGATGAGGAGAGTGAAGAGATAAGTAAGCATAAAAAGTGTAGGCGTGAAGAAATTCCTGATAGCCCGTATAGTCCTTTAAGTACCCCAGGTGTGAATCTTGTGATGGCAGGGGATTTGGAGGTATCCGATTCTGAGGAATCAGATGAGGATATTCCTTTAAGACGAGAGGTGGGTGAAGGGAGGGACCGAGAGCTTACATGACAAATGCGACTGAATCATTTTGCTTAAACCCTTAATTTTTTATGGTTTCAATTGCTTCAATTAATGTGAGGGGCATTTGTTCCTTGACAAGGAGAGCAGTTGTTCTTCAGGAACTTAAAAGTCTCAGGTGTGATGTGATCTGTTTGCAGGAGTGTATGTTAGATCACGTACCTAAACAGGAGGAATGGTCCTTAGGTCGTTCGGTCTGGTCACCTGCATGCACCAATAGGAATGAAGGTGTCGGTCTTTTAGTTAAGGGTGTTAAAACCCAAATTTTGAGTTATAAAATTATTGTTCCCGGGCGGTTATTGCAAGTTAATTTAAAGTTTCTTGATTTTGAATTCCGATTATTTAATTGTTATGCACCTGCGGATAGGAGGGAAAGACAGGATTTTCTTGAAGTTTTGTCCCTGCACTTACCTGGTAGGATCCCTACGGTGGTGGTTGGGGACTTGAACTGCATTCGTCATGCTGAAGACAGAGTTAGTGATTCCACAACATCTACAGATAGTACATCTAACTTGCTGAATGATTTGATTTGTGATTTTAGGTTTTTTGATGTTGGGAAGGAGTTGGGTGGAGAAGAAAATAAGTTCACCTTTTTCTCAGACAAAGGAACTGTTAAGTCACGTATTGATTATGTTCTTTCTTCAGAGACCTTTGATCCTGTTTTTTTTGAAACCATAATGTTAAGTTTTTCGGATCATTGCGTGCTAGTTTGTGGTATGAATGTTAATACCAAAATTAAGTGTGGACATGGATGCTGGAAATTGAATGTCAAACTCCTGGATGATTTAAGGGTGCTTGAACAATTTAGTTCTTTTTTTGTTTCTTTGAGGAGGAGGCGGGATGATTTTATGGACCTCCTAGATTGGTGGGATTGGGCTAAGTTTAAAATTAAGGGATACTTTCAGAAATGGGGAGCTCGGATTGCATGGGAGGAGAGGAGGAAGCATAATGAACTGGTGACAAGATTACATACTTTGTACAAATTGAAATCTATAGGGGTGGAGGTGGGAGTTGAACTTGCTCAAATTAAAGAGGAACGTAAGAAGAGCCTGAAAGAGAGGGGTAAGAAAATAATATATCAGGCGAGAGTTGACCATCTAGAAAAAGATGAGAAGTGTACTCGCTTCTTTTTTAAGAGGGCTTTTCAAAAAAAGGAGTTCTTAAGTACTGTTTTAGGTCCGCAAGGGGAGGTGGAGGGTGAGGATGTCTTAAAAACTGTGAGATCCTTTTATGCAGAGCTCTTCTTTAAAGATTCACAGGTGGATAAAAATGAAATGGAGGAGTACTGTGAGATAGTCAAAGGGAAATTAACTCCTGAGGAAATTAGCTCTCTTGCAGAGCAGGTGGAAGATGGTGAAGTTTTGGCTGCAATAAAAGGTATGGCACATAATAAGACACCAGGGAAGGACGGACTGCCAGTTGAATTGTATGAGAAAATGTGGGATGTAATGAGTAATGATATATGTGATGTAATAAAGTACGCCTATGTGAATGGGAGAATGAGTAAGACAATGAAAGAGGGGGTGATAACGCTTGTGCCTAAGAGCGGGGATAAAAAGGATTTGAGAAACTGGAGACCTATATCCCTCCTCAATGTGGATTATAAAATTCTATCCAAAATAATAACGAATCACATTAAAGAGGTGGCAGGCAACTTGATTGGGGTAAAATAAAAAAATAAAAATAAACAATAACATGAATGCTTCACTATAGTGATATATATGCGTGAATAACATGGATGCATCCATGTTATTGTTCACGCATATATATCACTATAGTGAAGCATTCATGTTATTGTTTATTTTTATTTTTTTCTTTTACCACATATGAAAGTTGTTGGTGCTTTAATAATAATATCAATTTTTGTTGTATTTTTGCATTCATATCCAGCGCTGTGCTTTTTGTTATATCTATTTAGTAGTGCCCTTATCAAGGTATAGTGCATAGCTGCAGGATTTTCCTTCACGGGTGATATTCACCAAGTTACTGTTTGTACACCTAGCGCAAATTTTTTCTTTAGAAACAATTTGATTGGGGAACAACAAGTCTGTGCTATACCTGGGAGGAGAATAGCTGACAGTTTAGTTCTTCTTAGAGATATGATTTTTTATGCCAATTCGCATAATTGTCCATTGATTGTGGAAAGTATTGACCTGGAGAAGGCATTTGACCGGGTTTCACATGCTTTTCTCTTCCAGGTTTTGAGTAGCATGGGGCTCCCGGTTAGCTTAATGAATGCGATCAAGGGATTATATGATGACATCACAAGTCAGGTGTTGGTAAATGGTTTGCTGTGTGAGCCCTTTCCCATTAGATCGGGGGTACGACAGGGCTGTCCACTCTCTCCTCTAGCGTTTATCTCTGTTGTGGAACCATTTTTGAGATACGTACAGCAGGACAAGGCTTGTAAAGGCTTTGTCATCCCTGGTAGTGGAGATCTAAGGGTAAAAACAATGGCCTATATGGATGACATTGCTGTTATTGCTTCATCACAGAGAGATCTTGATCGTGCGGCGTTGCATCTGAAAATATTTTGTGGGACGTCAGGGATGTCAGTTAATTGGAGGAAGACTCAGCTTTGTCAGTTAGGAAAGGAGATCCCTGTCAAGGTCGATGGGATTCAAGTGGTGGAGGAGGTAAAAATCTTGGGTATTGTATTTGATAGGAAGTGCAGTGGAGCAACATCTTATGCGAAATTGTCTGGAAAAATTACCCAAAAGCTTGGTTTTTGGAAGTTACGAGAGCTTTCCTTTAAAGGGAAAATTTTAGTTATTAAAGCAGTTATTCTTCCTCTTTTGTTGTACACATGTGTGATTTTACCTCCTGGTAAAAGATGGGTGCAAAAAATAACTAGGGATTTGTTTATTTTTTTCTGGGGATCCCGGATGGAAAAAGTGTCGCGAGAGGTTATTATGAAGGGGGGAAGTAAAGGAGGTTTAAGTTTCCCTAATGTGGAGCATTTTGTAAAATTGCATTATTTGCTATTAGTTAATAGGATCTTGCATGGTGGTAGTAGAGCGGCTTTTATGATGCGATACTTGGGAGGCTGGAAATTCGTACGTTGGAAATGGATCCAAAAAGATCTAACTAAACCATGGGCTTTTGTAGTGGCTCCTTATTATTTATGTTTAGAGTTAACAAGGAAATTATTGAAGATTGAGAATGTTGCACCTAATGATTTATCAAAAGAGAAAATAATAAAAGGTTTGAAAAATGGGGAAACTGTGAGCCCAATACAATTCCTGAACTCTACTCAGGCCAGTGTAACGTGGGGAAGGTTGGAGGTGGTGGGAGTTTCAAACAAACAAAGGGACATTACTTGGTTGACTCTACAAGGTTGTTTACCAACTCGGGCCTTTCAAAAAAAGCGAGACTTGTGCAGATCAGAGAAATGCCCAAGAGAAAGCTGCGCAAGTGCTGAGTATCTGTGTCACCTTTTTTGTTATTGTCCTTTTGCAGTCCAAGTCCGGAAGATTTTTCGTTTGTTTTTTCAAACAGTATTAGGACAAAGGAACCCCGATGTGCGGCAGTTCGTCTCAGCCTGGGTGGAAGGTAAGGATGTAAGAGTCAAATGGATTTTTTTCGTAATTTATAGAGGTCATGTGGGATGCGCGCAATTTGTTGGTTTTTAGAAAAGAGGAATTGTCGCCCCAAATGGTTGCTAAATTGATTTTGGCTCGCCTATATACAGTATATAAATTTGATGTTTATAAGGATGGATGGGAGGAGGCAAATAATGTATGGAAAGTAGAGCAATGGTATAATTTGGTTGATTTATCCTGAGTTGTTAAAGATTATTAATATGTTGGTATGATTGACTTGTGGATGGTAGGGATGGTGGGGTATAAGGTTTGGATGTGATATGTATGGGTGAATGCCGAGATTTTGGGAGGCGGGATTAAAGACATGCCTTATGTTTACTTTATTTAGGTGAGTATGTGGAAGCGTAGGCTTAGTTTTAGTTGATTTAGTTGATTTATAGCTGAGTTTAAATAATAATAAGATATGTATGGACTCGTGTGAATGGTATGGTTGGAACTGAAATGATGAAAGGTAATGGTACTGATGAAGTCTTGCGGAGAGATGAATAATGTCGTGTACCTATTGCCGTTTCTGAAAAGTTCAAAGAAAAAAAAAATCTGTTCTTATCAGTTTAATATCTGATACGTCCCCTATCTGGGGACCATATATTAAATGGATTTTTAGAACAGGGAGATGGAAGAAGAGCTTGCTCTGTCCACTCCACGCATCGACCTGGTATTGCAGTACCTCCAGGACCGGTGCACCCCCTCTTATGCAGTTTCCAAAAACAGAATAAAGAACAACAAGAAAAATCTTGCTTTTGCTTGCTCACTGATTGCAATGTTTTTTTTGGGCTGGCTCACAAGCTGTTAATTCTTGCAATAATAAACTTGCATTTAACCCCTGTGTGTATTGGTGTTTTTGCTTCGTGTCAGTTTCTTGGCCTATCTCTCTCCCTACCTCCTCGCTCCATATTTTTGGGGTCAGGAAGCAGCAGCAGCAGCAGCAGGTAAAGTGGCAGTTGCAAGAAGCCAAACCTATGAAGTCAGCAATTCAGTAAGTCAGTAAGTAGACACATTCCGACAAGGCAGCTAGTTCCTGTTTTAGCAATCTTTCTCCCAAGGCCCAAAACAAAGCCTTCACTGCCAGGGTCAGTTTAGAGAGGCAGCAGGCAGGCCCAGGCCATAGCCATAGGCCTGACTTTGCTCCATCTCTGTCCCTTGTTGCAGCTAGCTCAAAGTCAGTCCAGGCATCCCCTCACTCTCTCGTTTTTCGCAGCCTGTGTCTCCCTCTAGTGGGTCCCCGTCTCGTCTTCCTCGCTCATGTTACCAGGAGGCGGAGCCATGCAAATGATTTCCCTCGTTAGGCATCAACGAGGAGCACCTGGATGTGTGCAATTAGTGCTCAGGCCTGCCCAATTGACAGTATTAAGGTCAGAATGGGCTGCAGGTGTGTAAAGGAGGTGTTAGTCAGGTGTGTTGAGGGATTAGGCCTCAAGCCCGGGTAGGTGTGAAAAGTTGCTGTGCCTGTGGCTGCGGCCAGCCTAGACCGGGGGAAGGCCAGACGGGCATCTCTCAGCGAGCTCTTCGTTTGTGCCAGGCCGCCGCTCGCTCGAAACAGAGAATAATTGGGTTATCGCTTCTCGGCCTTTTGGCTAAGATCAAGTGTAGTTCTGCTGCATTGTGACTTAGCCGAGAGGTGTCTGGGGTACCCGGAGGTCGGCCTTGGGGGGAGCGTCCCTTTTCGGAGGGCCCCCCCTTGCTGCTATTGGCCCGAGGCCTAGTCCCCAGACAACGAGGAGCGATCGCCCTTCTTAAGGCGGTTGGTGACAGCTCTTGGAGCCCCTTCGGGGGTACCCCTTTGTCGGAGGAAGAGGCGAGGTACCGTCCGGTACCAAAATGGCGGTTCGTGGTATGCGAGACTCCATCCGGTTCGTGGTAAAGCCGGAATTTAAAGGCGAGATTAATCTGAGGACGATAGTGGTGGACGTGTTGCTGGATTTCCTTAAACTCAGGGTAAGGGATATTGTGTGTCTGCAGGATTTTCCTCAGCAACGATTATATGATGTTACTTTTCTTTCTATTGATATGTGTTGGAACGTGTACGAGAAGATGAGGAGTTCAGATAACGAACTATTACAGAAAATGGACATCTTCCCCTTGTTCATGCAGGAGGAGAAAGCCATTGTAGTTCACATGTATAATCCCTTTGCCGATGTGAACTTGATCAGGGCATTTTTGAAAAATTACTGCGAAGAGTTGAGGGGCGGTGATAAGGTGTTAAACAAGTTTGACATTTGGTCGGGAAAATACAGGTTTTTTGGGAAATTTCGGACTGATCCTGGCTGTGTCGGTGGGGTGAAGAGACCGCCGGCAGTTTTCAATATTGGGGGTGAGAGGGGATTCCTTTTTTACCCAGGTCAGCCGGTGTACTGCAGGAAGTGTTGTATCTATGGACACTCAAGTGGGGACTGCGACCGCAAGATCAGGTGTAGGTTCTGTGGTAATGAGGATCACCCGTCCAAAGAGTGCAAGTATACCCGGATGTGTGACATCTGTAAAAAGTCAGGCCACCTCGCAAGGCAGTGCGAAGAGTATTTCATGGCGAAGAGGGAATCTGAATTCCACGACGTTCTGAAGAAGACCCAAGCAAGACGCATGCAGCAGAGGCAGCGATCTGGGGCTTCGGGGGGAGGCGGCTGTGCTGGTCCTGCTGATGCGGAGCAGCCTGCTGCAGCCTCGGAGCACCAGGCCAATGAAGCTGCGCCTACGGAGCAGGGAGAGGCTGTGAGCAGGAAGGTTGGCTCTGATCCTGCTACTGTTGCTACGGTGGCGGGAGGCAGTGCTAACTCTGGGAGCCTTGGTACTGTGGTAGGTGAAGACAGGATAGCTTCAGATGTGATTGAAGAGAGTGTGGTTCAAGATTCGCCGGCGAGGCAAGAGGAGGGTGGCCTGGAGGAGGAACAGAGAAGTGTGGCTTTGACGAGCCCGGGAGTGTTATCTGAATTAATGAGTGGCTTGTCTTCCGATGCAGAGGAGGAGGAGGAGGAAGAGGATGAGGATGAGAACGAGGAAATGGATAGCGATGGAAGTCTTGAATGTGGACAAGTTAGTTATTTCAATGGATGAGACTGCCCAGTCCTCCACCAAAAGACTGCGGGAGGATGGGACTGGGGAGGGGGTGGAAGGTCTTTCCTTCCCAGATAATGGGGGCTCAGGGTCTGAGTCCGCCAGTTCTCCCTTTGGGAGGAAGAGACTGACGTATGCTAGTGTCACAAGTAAAGGGATGGAAGAGGAGATGCACCACTTATAAGTTTTTGTTATGGCAGTACAAATCCTTTTGTTTTTTTTCATGATGGCGTTAACAGTTAGTTCTGTTAATGTAAGGAGCATATGTTCTGGGTGGAGGAGGGCGGCCGTCTTTGATTGTCTGAAGGGGGTCCGGTCAGATATAATTTGTGTTCAGGAGTGTGGGAACGAAAGAGTTTTGTGTGACGAGTGGAAATGTGGTGCATCTATGTGGTCCCCTGTATGTGAGTCCAGAAATGAAGGTGTTGGGATTCTCGTAAAAAACCCGTCTGTCCAGTGTGTGTCACATGAGGTGGTGGTACCAGGGAGGTTACAGATTGCTGTTTTGGAGGTGGGGGGGTGTAGAGTGAGAATTATTAATGTTTATGCACCTGCGGTGAGAAAGGAACGTGTGAAGTTTTTTGAAATGTTAAAATTATGGTTGCCGGGTAGAATCCCAACCATTTTGGTCGGTGACTTCAACTGCGTGAGGAGGAGGGAGGATAGACAAGGTGCCAGTATGGAAGATAGTGTGGATGTGACATCTAGGATCCTAAATGGAATAATAAGCGATTTTCATTTACAAGATACTGCTGGTGTGGTGCAGGGGAGTGATGTTTCTTGCACTTTTTTTTCAGATAAAGGGTCTGTGCGATCAAGAATTAATTTTATTTTTGTTTCGCCAGCCCTGAAAATAACTGGGTACCAGACAGATTTAGTATTTTTTTCTGATCATGTCATGCTCACAGGTTCTTTTCTTATAGATGGTGCTAGGAACTGTGGGAGGGGTACATGGAAACTGAATTGTTCTGTGTTAAAGGAGGAGGGGGTGGTTATTAAATTTAAAAAGTTTTATGAATGGCTTAATTTCAAGAAGCGCAGCTTTGAGGACATCCTGGTGTGGTGGGATTGGGCAAAAGTGATGATAAGCGGCTTTTTTAAGAGAGTGGGTGCAGGGATGGCCAGAGGAAAGCGTGAAGAGGCGAGGAGGTTGGTGGAGAAGATGCACTTTTTATTTAAGTGCAAGAGAATGGGGTTGGAGGTGGAGGAAGAGCTGAGGGAAGTACGGGAAGCCCGGAACGCCATGCTCAAAGATCGAGGGAAGGGCATCGTATTTAGAGCGAAGGTGCAAGAGATGGAGGAGGACGAACAGTGCTCTGCATACTTCTTCAAGAAATCCTTTGGGCCAAGGAAGATGTTTTCGTCAGTATTGAAAGGTGAAGAAGAGGTGAGCGGAGAGAGGATGGTGGAATCCATCAGGTCCTTTTATGCGGATTTGTATAGTGGTGGTGGGGGTGTATCAGAAGAAGAGATGCGGGAGTATTGTGAGGTGGTGCGTGGTAACTTGAAGGTAGAAGACGCAGAGGCGCTTCTTGATCCAGTGGAGGAAGAAGAGGTGGAGAATGTGGTGAGGACGATGAAAAAGAACAAGACCCCTGGAGAGGATGGATTACCGGCGGAGTTCTACGCAGAATTTTGGGCAATACTGAAAAGTGATGTGTGTGAAGTGATCAGGACCTGCATGAGGGAGAAGAGAGTTTCTTCCTCAATAAAGAAAGGAATCATTACTCTTCTGTACAAGAAGAAAGGTGACCAGCGGGATATTAGGAATTGGCGACCCATTTCACTGCTCAATAGTGACTATAAAATCTTTGCCAAAATTCTAGCTGACAGGATGAGGAGGGTGGTGGATAGCCTCATTGGAGAATGGCAGGTCTGTGCGGTGCCCGGACAGAGGATTTCCGACAATCTAATCCTCCTGAGGGACAGCGTATTTTATGCCCAATGTACCAACTTACCGTTAGCTGTGGCCTGCATTGACCTTGAGAAGGCGTACGATCAGGTAGCACACAAATTTCTGTTCACGGTGCTAAGGCAGATGGGGATTCCTGAGGGCTTCGTTGAAGTGGTGGAGTGCTTGTATAGAGGGATTGGTAGTCAAATCCTTATCAATGGGGAATTGTCCAAAGAGATTAGCGTGTTGTCCGGAGTAAGGCAGGGGTGTCCTTTGTCACCTGTCGCCTTTATTTGCGTGATGGAGCCCCTGCTGCGACACGTGTGGAAGGACAAATGTTTTAGGGGAATGTTTATACCAGGGTGTGGGAATGAGCCAGTCAAAGCACTCAGTTACATGGATGATGTCAACTTCCTTTGTAACTCAATGAGGGATGTGTCTAGAGCAGAGTTGCAACTTGGGATTTTTGGGGCGATTTCCGGATTATGCGTGAATTGGGGCAAGAGCAGTATCTGTGTATTAAGTGGTACCTGTGATGTATCCAGAAGTAAATTGAAGAACGTGCAGGAGGTGGAGGTGTTGGGGGTGCATTTTCAGAGGAATCTGACAAACCAAGTGAATACAGCTAAAGGGGTGGAAAAGGTGGGTAAGAAGTTGAGTCTGTGGAAGACTAGGAGGCTTTCCTTTTCCGGTAAGACCCTAATTGTTAAAGCAGTGATCCTTCCTTTGTTGACGTATTTTTCCGTAATTTTCCCTCCAAATAAAAGGGGGGTACAAAAAATCACGAGGATGCTTTTTATGTTTTTTTGGGGCTCCAAAATGGAGAAGGTTACCAGAGAGGTGGTAATGAAAAAAGTTCAGTTGGGAGGGTATAACTTCCCAAATTTAGGACGTTTTTTGGAGGTTCAATGGTGGTTGGTTCACCTGAAAACATTCTTGGCAGGTGGGAAAGCATCAGCACTAATGCGATATCTGATAGGATGGCCTTTGTTGAAATGGGGGTGGTGCGGAAGGGACCTTACGAGGCCAATGTCATTGATTTCTCCCGTGTATTACCTAAAAATGACTATCTTTTTTCAGAGTAACCATTTGCAGGAGTTGGGGGATGGGGCTCGTAAGAAGGAAACCTTATGGGCCTGGCTGAGGAAAGATGAGCTGCCGACGAATATCTTTGGATTAAGTCTTAATAAAGCAGAGAGTGTTTGGAGGAGCTTACTTTTTAAGGGAATCACGAATAAACAGAGGGAGGTGGTGTGGCTGTCTTTGCATAATTGCCTGGCTACAATGTCTTTTTTAAAAACCAGAGACTTGGTGAGGAGGGAGGTGTGTCCAAGGGAGGGATGTGCTGGGATTGAAACCGTGAGGCACCTTTTTTGGGAATGCTTTTTTGCAAAAAATTTTTGGAGGCTGTTGTGTGGTTTTGTGGAAAGGGTGGTGGGGGTTGATGGTGTATCTTTTGAGGCGGGTGTTCTTGGTGTGGTGGGAGGTGGTAAAGGAAAACAGCGGAAAATGTTTGTTATGTCGGCTGTTGTTAGAGAAGTGTTGTGGGAGACAAGGTGTGCGTTGGTGAAGAAGAAAATGGTGTTGGCTGAAAAGGATTGTGTGGATTGGGTGAGGGCGAAGATGTTTTATGTGTTGGCGGTAGAGAGAAGAAGTATGGGAGTGGATGAGACGGATGGGTTTTGGAATTTTGGCGGGTGGGTGAAGGTTAAGTGTGTATGTATGGTTTTAACGTTTGGTGTTTTTACCTTTGTGATACTTTTTATGCCACGATGATGTAATGAACACAGCTCAGTATAGGTTTCGTATGTTGGTTTTTAAGCTGAGTTTAAGTGATTCAATCTGAGTGGGAAAAAAAAAAAAAAAAAAATCTGTTCTTATCAGTTTAATATCTGATACGTCCCCTATCTGGGGACCATATATTAAATGGATTTTTAGAACAGGGAGATGGAAGAAGAGCTTGCTCTGTCCACTCCACGCATCGACCTGGTATTGCAGTACCTCCAGGACCGGTGCACCCCCTCTTATGCAGTTTCCAAAAACAGAATAAAGAACAACAAGAAAAATCTTGCTTTTGCTTGCTCACTGATTGCAATGTTTTTTTTGGGCTGGCTCACAAGCTGTTAATTCTTGCAATAATAAACTTGCATTTAACCCCTGTGTGTATTGGTGTTTTTGCTTCGTGTCAGTTTCTTGGCCTATCTCTCTCCCTACCTCCTCGCTCCATATTTTTGGGGTCAGGAAGCAGCAGGTAAAGTGGCAGTTGCAAGAAGACAAACCTATGAAGTCAGCAAGTCAGCAAGTAGACACATTTCGACAAGACAGCAGCTAGTTCCTGTTTTATCAATCTTTCTCCCAAGGCCCAAAACAAAGCCTTCACTGCCAGGGTCAGTTTAGAGAGGCAGCAGGCAGGCCCAGGCCATAGCCATAGGCCTGACTTTGCTCCATCTCTGTCCCTTGTTGCAGCTAGCTCAAAGTCAGTCCAGGCATTCCCTCACTCTCTCGTTTTTCGCAGCCTGTGTCTCCCTCTAGTGGGTCCCCGTCTCGTCTTCCTCGCTCATGTTACCAGGAGGCGGAGCCATGCAAATGATTTCCCTCGTTAGGCATCAACGAGGAGCACCTGGATGTGTGCAATTAGTGCTCAGGCCTGCCCAATTGACAGTATTAAGGTCAGAATGGGCTGCAGGTGTGTAAAGGAGGTGTTAGGCAGGTGTGTTGAGGGATTAGGCCTCAAGCCCGGGTAGGTGTGAAAAGTTGCTGTGCCTGTGGCTGCGGCCAGCCTAGACCGGGGGAAGGCCAGACGGGCATCTCTCAGCGAGCTCTTCGTTTGTGCCAGGCCGCCGCTCACTCGGAACAGAGAATAATTGGGTTATCGCTTCTCGGCCTTTTGGCAAAGATCAAGTGTAGTGCTTGATCTTGTGAGAGCTTGTGGGGGTATCCCCTTGTGGGGTCCCCTACGGGGAAGTGAGGTGCGTTAATCTCTGTTGAGATGGCGAACCGTGGTCTTCGTGACTCTATCCGATTCCTGGTCAAGCCAGAATTTAAAGAAAAGATCAATTTGAGAACTATTGTTGTTGATGTTTTGACGGACACCTTTAACCTTAAGGTGAGTGAGATTTTGTGTTTGCAAGATTTTCCTGCACAAGGAATTTATGATGTCACTTTCTTTTCAACGGAGGTATGTTGGAACGTTTTTGAAATGGCAAGAGAAAAAGCTGGATGTGAGATTTTGAAAGGTTTGGAGGTAATCCCCTTATTTATGGAGGAAGAAAAGATGATTATTGTCCACATGTACAGCCCCTTTGCGGACCCTCTGATGGTAAGAGCCTTTTTATTAAATTACTGTGAGGAGTTGAAGGGAGGTGAGAAGGTTTTGAACAGATTTAAGATTTGGAGTGGGAAATATCGTTTTTTTGGAAGGTTTAAAATGGACAAGGACTGTGTTGGGGGGGTAAAACGCCCACCTGCTGTGTTTTCCATAGGTGGTGAGAGGGGGTACCTGTACTATCAGGGGCAACCTAAGTACTGCCGCAAATGCTTTTCATATGGACATATCAGTGCAGACTGTGGTTTTGTGGAAAAATGCAGATTTTGCAAACAGGCTGGACACAAGGCTAATGAATGTAATACAGTCAGGACTTGTGACATTTGCCAAAAAGCAGGACACTTAGCTAAAAACTGCCAAGAGTATGCCTACCAGAAGAGGAGACATGCAGCTGCGGTCAGGAAGAGTGTGTACGAGGGGACTGGGGAACAGGGAGCCGGTACCAGCGGTGTGGGGGAGGCTGGAGGAGCTCCTGGTAAGGGACGCTCTGATGGCGGACTTCCCACTGCAGTGGTATTCGGTAACCTGCCCAGAGATGCTGACAGGAAGAGTGGCGGTGCTCGGGAGACCAGCGGTGATGCAGTGGAGGCTGCTGTCACCGTGGGTCCCGACGCTGCTACCCCTGGTTCGGCGGAGGGCAAGATGGCGGACCACGCGGGTGGTCTTGGCGTCCCCGTGCGCTTTCCCCGGGAAGACGATGGTATGGAGGTGGGCGGAACAGAAGAGGAGGCACCAGGTCCCGCGGGAGGGACGAAGAGTGAAGAAGGGGGCGTGTGTAGTGCGGGCGGCGTGGAAGCCGCTTCCGATCCGCCCTTCGTCTCAGCGCTGATAGGGCATCTGTCATCGAGTGACGAAGAGGGGGAGGAGATTGACAGCGTTGGGAGTGTCGAGTGCGGGCAGCGGCTCCTCCTCTCCCCTGACTCCGGTCCGCAATCAGCTGTGAAGCGGCCTCAGAGGGAGGGGGAAGAGTTGGGGAGTGACGAGGATGACGCTGTGCTGCACATAGATGTGCCTTGGGATTCTGAGGAATCTGCCAGTTCGCCTATTACTTGGAGGAAACAGAAGATGATGAAAGAAGTGGAAGAAAAGGAAGCAACTTAAATAAAGTTTTTGTGATGGCTAATTTCTTTTTCTGTGTGATAATGGCGTTAATTATCGCTTCAGTAAACGTGAGGAGTATTAAAGCTGGACATAAATATGCTATGGTTATGGAATACATGTCTACAGTTAAAGCTGATATTATTTGTTTGCAAGAATGTGGTACTGAGAATCTATGTGGCATTAGAGAGTGGCAGAAGGGAGCTGCAGTATGGGCACCAAGTAGCACCTCAAAATCAGAAGGTGTAGGGGTGCTTATTAAAAATAGTAACATTAAAATAATTTCTCATGAGGAAATAGTACCTGGAAGGTGTTTGAGTGTGATTGTGGATTTTCTGGGGATGCAGTTAAGAATTTTTAACTGCTATGCGCCTGTGGAAAAAAACGAGAGGAAGGAATTCCTTAAGACGTTAAGGTTTTACTTACCTGGGAGGATGGAGACGGTGATTGCAGGAGATCTGAATTGTGTGAGGAAAAAAAGAGGAGAGGATGGGGGCTGGAGGAGATGGTGGCATGGACGTGACATCTAGTATGTTGAACGACCTGGTGAGCGACTTTAGGTTGAAAGACGCAGCTGTGGAAAAGAAAGATTAAAGTTGAACATACCTTTTTTTCTGATAAGGGGACCGTATCTTCAAGGATCGATTATTTTCTTTAATCGGAATTTTTGAAGATGGAGGAGTACATGGTTGTGCCTGTGTTGTTCTCAGATCACAAGATGATCATGTGTAAAGTGGAGGTGGGAGCAGGGGTCAAGTTTGGCTATGGTGTATGGAAGTTAAATGTTTCAGTTTTGGAGGAGGAGGAGGTCTGCAATCAATTTTCTTTATTTTGGGACAGAGTGGTGGAGAAGAAAGGAGATTTTTCTGATGTTTTGTTATGGTGGGATTGGGTAAAAAAAGAAGTCGCTGGGTTCTTTCAGACAGTATGTAGAACCAGCGAGGGAGAAAAAAAAGAAGGAAGAATGTCTCATGCAAAGGCTGCATCTGCTGTACAAATTTAAGAGGTGTGGTGTGGATGTAGACAAAGAGTTGGAGGAGATAAAGGAGGAGAGAAGGAAAATAATAAAGGAAAAAGGGAAAACAATTATTTTCAACGCAAAGGTGCGTGAGATGGAGGAGGGGGAGCAGTGCTCTAGATTTTTCTTTAAAAAAAGTTTTACCAATGACAAAGTGATGAAATCTGTTTTATCAGGAGAGGAGGAGGTGGAAGGTGATAGAATGATGGAGGAGGTGGTTACCTTTTACCAAAAGTTGTATGGTAAACAGAAAGAGGTGCCTGAGGAAGAACTTAGGGATTACTGTGCTGTGGTGGGAAAGAGTGTTGGTGAGGAGGAGGCTCAAATTCTGCTGGATCCTGTGACAGAGAAAGAGGTGGAGAAGGTGTTAGGATCCATGCAGAAGGGTAAAACACCTGGAAATGATGGCCTTCCTGCCGAATTTTATGTGAAGTTCTGGCCGTTATTAAAAGAACATCTGGTGGAGGTGGTGAAGGTGTGTGTTAAAAATGGTTTGGTTTCACCCTCGATGAGAGAAGGAGTGATAACCCTCATTTTTAAGAAAGGGGATAAGAAGGAGGTCAAAAACTGGCACCCAATTACGCTACTAAATGTCGACTATAAGTTGTTGGCTAAATTGTTGGCCAGCAGACTGAGTAGTGTGGTGGGTGGGATGGTAGGGGATTGGCAGGTCTGTGCAGTACCCGGACGCAGAATGCCTGACATCCTTGTCTTGCTGAGGGACCTTGTCTATTACTCACAGATCAACAACATGCCACTGGCCTTGATGGGAATAGACCTGGAGAAGGCATATGACAGGGTATCACATGTTTTTT
The DNA here is from genome assembly GCA_037952925.1 of Lithobates clamitans. Lineage (NCBI taxonomy): Eukaryota > Metazoa > Chordata > Amphibia > Anura > Ranidae > Lithobates > Lithobates clamitans. Next base: position 7,942,219 of record JBBGZY010000352.1, read on the forward strand.
TGTTTACAGTTTTGGAAGAGATGGGACTGCCAGCGCCATTCTTGAGAACCCTGAGGGGTCTCTATTCAGGGATTAAAAGCCAGGTGCAGGGGCGTGGCTTGGCGCGCGGCGGAGATGGCTGCTCACTGAGGAGGCTCTGAGGCACACGCGGGGATTCTAAGCTTTACACCCGACCTACAGCTTACAAATGCCGGGCAGAAAGCTCCACTGGACCCCTGGACCACGTACACGACGAAATTCAACCTCTGCTAGCGCAAACATAGCGGAAATCTTCCGACACAAACCAGCGGCCCGTAGCGGGACCGCGAGAGGCAAGATGGCGCCGACTTCACAGGAGGAGGGAGAGAGCGAAGACTCGATGTCCGCTGCAGAGGACACCAACAGGGGTAAGTCCAAACCGGACCACCCGCTCACGTTCGCAGACATGTCTGTGTTTGCTGCAGACATCAAAGCTACGTTTTCAGCCGCCATAACGGATTTGAAAACGAGCATGATGGTGATAAATGAAAAGATGGCGGCGGCCGAGAATGCAGGCAGACAGAGGGACAAGGCAATACACAAGCTAGAGATGGTTTCATCTAACCATATGCAGCACTTTATTAACATGAATAGACACATTGAAGACCTCGACAATCGAGGAAGGAGATGCAACATCAGAGTCAGGGGAATACCGGAGTCAGTGGAACAAGATCAGATTACCACAGCACTCCGAAGAGTCTTCAACAGCCTGCTTGAGAGGCAGGAGGACACTGAAATTGATTTCGTTAGAGCCCACAGAGCCCTCAGACCCAGAGGCTCTGACACCGCTCCACCCCGTGACATAATTTGCTGCTTACAGAGCTTTATTACCAAAGAGGAAATTATGCGGAAAGCAAGACAAAATGATCAAATCATTTTTAATGGCGCCACAATCATGCTGTTCCAGGATCTTTCGCAGATCACTCTGAAGCACAGACGTGCACTGCGACCCCTACTGGAGAAGCTAAGAGCAAAGGACCTGAGATATGCCTGGAGATTTCCCTTCGCCCTCACAGTCACTCATAACGGCCATCAAGCTGTTCTCCGCACACCGGCGGACTTACCTGAGTTCTGTGAATCATTAGGCCTGGAACTCTTAGATCTACCAGAATGGTATGAAGAAATGCTACAACCACCCCTGGTCAGGAGCCCTCCATCCTCCCCGCTCTCTTCCCCAGACAAAAGATTGCCCAAGAAATATAAACAAAACAAAGGAAATTGCTCCTATGCTGATACACCGAGGAGACAGGCTGGTCCGTCCAGAGCACAGGAATGTGAATAGATGTCCTCTACCACTCTGATTCTGTCCTTAGCAACTCTACAGTTTACAACATAACTTTTAATACACAGGAATCCATGGCATTGATGATGCCGCCCATGGGTTGACCTCCCCAAAGAGAAGAAGGGTGAGAAAGGTGAAAGGGGATACCCACTTGCTCAAGACGCCTTTTAAGGAGAAGCTCTAACAACACCCCATAATTTCCCATACAACTGACATACCCTGAATATGGATACTGGCACAATTCCTGGAGGAGTAACACAATAGCCGATCCACTTCTCTTCTGAATGAGGGAAGGACACGGATCTCAACTGTGACACCAGATCTGCCCTGGACGTGGCTCACTGATACACCAACATTCCTCACAAGAACCGTTGAGATCTCAGTGGGGAAACATAAAGATCTGAACAACTGTCTTCCCCCCCCTTTTTTTTTTTTTTTCTTTTCTCTTTTTTACAGGTGCCACGGTTCTGACCTGAACCAATCTATATAAACAAATTTGAAGCAGTTATATGGTTTGTTGGGGGTCATACCCATGGGTAACAGTTAGTGTTAACCAGTTAGAGAATAGTTTGACATACTTGTTATAGTTATTCCTGTGTATTTTCGTTCACATACATAGGCCCGAGTTTCCATATTACACATCCTGGTCGGGTGTGATTAATACAATATCACCATTTTGTGTAGTTTGAATCACCGTGTGTGTCTCGCTGAGACCATTCTTATATAGATAACGCAGTTCCCCATATATTTGGAGTCTAGGTCACTTCTAGCCGTGGTCACCTCCCACTGACCCCGCAAACCCTGATCGATATTTATATTACGTCTGGGGGCACTTCTCCATTTGGGGCGGCTTAGAGTTTTTGGAGAGTGAGCTCCATTGTAATAACTTTCTACTGACCTTTCTCTTCTCTCTATCTTATTCCTTCTTTTTCTCTCCTCTTTTTCTTCTCTTCTAGGGCACCTGTCTGTGTGGGGGAGGGGGGGGGGGCATCTGTTCAGACCAATAGAGAAATTTGTTTCTGGGCGGGGGTCTAGTAACAAGCCCCATATAACAGTTTTGTCTTTACAGATCCGGGCTTCGACCGTCTCCTCCTTTGCTCCCAACATGGTATACTCATCGTTGGGGACCCGTCCCCTTGTGACCTCTCACAACATCAGAGGCTTAAACATTCCCGAGCGACGCTCCACCCTACTACGAGAACTTAAAAAAGGTAAACCTCAATTTGTATTTCTACAAGAGACCCACTTTAAGACAAATAACATTCCTAAATTGACATCCCCACAGTTCCCAAGAGCTTTTCACGCCACAACAGCTGACTCCAGGTCGAAGGGGGTCACGATACTAGTAGGTAGAGACACACCATTCAAATTAACCGAACAATTGTGTGATCCTGAGGGCAGATTCGTGTTCCTGAAGGGTGACTACAATGGCCTCCCCCTGACACTTGCCAATGTATACTTCCCCAATAAGTCTCATATAGCTTTCTGCCAGCACGTTGTGGGAAGGTTACAGGAGTTTGCCAGTGGCTGCATTATACTAGGAGGAGATTTTAACGTACCTCTAAATCCACTTTTGGATACGTCCAACGGCAGGACCTGCATTACTTACAAAATCTTGAAAAAGATTAAATCACTCCTACATCGTCTCCAGTTGGTGGACTCCTGGCGCTTCCTCAACCCCGACGGTAGGGACTACACTCACTTCTCAGTCCCACATAACAGGTATGCCCGGTTGGATTACATATTTGTCTCTCAAAGAGATCTATCGAAAATCTCCTCTGCGCATATAGGCACCCAAACAATTTCGGACCATGCTCCTATTTCAATAACTCTAGACTTGAAGAACACAAACAGACAACAATAGACATGGAGATTGAACACGTCCCTATTGACAGACCAAACGCTCTTGCCAACACTCACAAGACATGTCACCGATTTTTTCAACCACAATAACACACCTGGGGCAGATCCACTACTAGTATGGGAGGCACATAAATGTACTATTCGAGGAGTCTTGATAGAGATGGGCTCAAGACGCAAAAAGGAAAGGGACGCCCAAATTAAAAAACTACTCACCCAAATTGAGACATTGGAATTGTCACACAAACAATCTCTCTCGGAGGCCTCAGCCAAGAGCCTTCTAGAGGCAAGGAAAGAGTTACAGCAGACACTCCATACTAAGGCCAAACGTCTGCTTTTCTTTAAGAAGCGGCTCTATTATGAATCAGGCGACAAAGCTGGGAGATTCTTGGCGAGGGCCCTGAGAGAACAAAATTCCAGCAGATAGCTGGAATCAGATCTAAAGAGGGAAAACTGGAGGTAGCAACGGAGGCGATAGCAAAACACTTCCACGCCTTCTACACGAAACTTTACAACTTGCCACCACAACACAAACAGTCACAAATGTCCGGAGATAGAACACAAATCATACAAGATTACATACTAAATAGTGGACTCCCAACCTTGCCCAAAGATGATACAGATCTACTAGAAGCTCCAATTACATCAGAGGAACTTAAACAGGCTATCAAACTGCTAAAATCAGGCAAAAGTCCGGGCCCGGACGGATATTCCGCCACATATTACAAATCTTTTATAGAAATTCTAGCTGAACCCCTAAAAAGTGCCCTGAACTCCTTATCCAGGCCAAGATGCGTAACTCCAGGCTTTCTCTCGGCACACATCACGGTTATACCGAAGGAGGGCAAGAACCCCGAGAAATGTGCCAGTTACCGCCCCATATCTTTGCTGAACTTAGATGTTAAGTTGTTCGCAAAGATCCTAGCATTGAGGATGGGGCCGTTGCTCTCAAAAATAATCGGCTTGGAGAAGGTGGGCTTTATGCCAAACAGGGAGGCCAGAGACAATGTCACTAAGGCACTCTTGCTGTCACAGGCTGCGGGGAGGAAGAAGATCGAAGGTTTTCTCCTCTCAACAGATGCGGAGAAGGCCTTCGATCGTGTGGCATGGGACTTTATGATGGCGGTTTGTAGGGAGGTGGGTCTAGGACCAAACATGCTGAACTGGATCGCCGCCCTTTATCAGAATCCGACAGCGGAAATAAAAATAAATGGTACCCTATCAGAAAAAGTATACATCAAAAATGGGACTAGACAGGGCTGTCCCCTATCGCCCCTATTATTTATCCTTTCATTAGAACCCTTTATTAAAACAGTGCAAAAGAATACCACGATACAGGGATTTCAGATTAAAAATAAAGAATACAAGATAGCCGCCTATGCAGACGATTTATTGTTTTTTTTAACGAAACTGACTACAACTCTGCCTAACCTATTACATGAATTCGCACTATACGGATATGTATCCAATTTAAAAATCAATTACACAAAGTCAGAGGCTTTGAACCTCTCCCTTCCTGACAGACTGCTCAAAATGACACAGGCAAATTCGACTTTCAAATGGGACAAGTCCAAATTAAAATATTTGGGGATCTGGCTTACACCATCTTTAAAAACTGCCTATGAGAGAAATTTCGTGACCTTTCTTAAAAATTGTGCCAAAGATCTAACAAAGTGGAATGAGAAATTTTTCTCTTGGTTCGGTAGAGCGGCCATAGTAAAAATGGTCATACTGCCCAAATTTCTGTACCTAACCCGCTCACTACCAATAGAGATCCCTCAGAAGTTTTTCAATGAACTTAATACAATGGTCACGAGATTTCTCTGGCAACACAAAAAACCCAGAATTAAACTAGACACATTGGTTAAACCCAAAGACTTAGGAGGAATTCAATTCCCAAACTTCCGCAGATATTATCAGGCCTCACATATAACCAGAATCATGGATTGGCATTGCCATGATTCAATGAAGGAATGGGTTGCCCTAGAGACAGCACTCGCAACGCTTCCGCTTAAATTCCTACCTTGGTCCTCCCTCAAAACACTTCCTCACGTCATCCGAACACATCCGATAACTTGTACGACGTTGAAGGTCATCAATCTGATAGCCAAACACAGAAAACTAACCACACTACCTGGCCCCTTAACACCCCTATCAGACAACCCAGACTTTACACCAGGTCTACATAACCCGACTTCTCAGGTCGTCTATAGGGGGGGAACCTCTATTGGCGGGGGACTGCTATGCTGAAAACAAACTCAAAGACTGGTCGTCTTTTAAGACAGAAATGAACCGACCCCTTCTGAAACAGTGGACATACTTCCAGATAAGAAGCTACCTGGGTAACATTAAGGAACCACAAGCACTGTGTAGGCCCCTAACGACCTTGGAGTCAGTCTGTAGGGAGGGGATCCCAATTGAAAAAGCTACTTCCATTGCATACATGTGGTTGAATCGCTCGGGAACGGGCGCATCGGACGGGCACAGGAGGAGATGGTCGGAGGAACTTGAGACGGAGATCTCTGACAAACAATGGAGGTACGTGGCCATTCTAGCACATAAATGCTCCATAAGCACAAAACTGCAAGAGACAAATTATAAACTCTTGACCCATTGGTACAGTACTCCTGATAAACTACATAAATGGGATACACAAAAACCGGACACATGTTGGAGATGTCTCTCTGAGAAGGGCACGCTAACACACATTTGGTGGTATTGCTCCAAAATCAAACCATACTGGAATGAGGTAAAGGCCTTAATTAAAAAAATCACAGAAACTAGAGTAGAGCTAACCCCAGCATGTTGTCTGCTACACCTAGCCAATTCCTCTTTCAAACGCTATAAACGCTCATTGACGATTCATCTCCTCAATGCAGCTAAATCTCAGATTCCTCTACATTGGTTGTCTACATCAACTCCTTCTGTTAGGGATTGGCTGTCAAAGGTTAGCGAAATCCATGAGATGGAAGACACACTGGCTCAGGACAAGGGCCATATTGAACGATTCCACAAAACGTGGCAGCCGTGGCTGCTTTTCAAATACTCTGCTGATTTCCCTACCTGATTTACGGGTAGGAGAGGTGTGGGGGTCGCGGGCGGGGGCCCCCCCTCCGTAACTTATGGGTGTCCTTCACTTCACTCTGTCCTACTACACTCCATTTTTTCTCACTCCACTTTCACTTACTGTTTCCTTCACTTCTATCCCCTATCTCTCGCTGACTAATCCTTATCATATGTTATATCTGGTATATAAATGCATACATGTACTTCTCTCTTAGGCATGAGTAAGACTATCTCAGATTACTACAGAGACCACGCTTCTATAGGTTATTAATAATAATTACTCTGAATAGCTGATAAGAGAATTCTGCTGCATTGAATGGTGCAGAGCAGATAGTAATTCTATTTCTGATACAAACAATTTACTTTGTAAAAGACGAAAAGTACGCAGTTGCACCTGCGAAATTTGCACTGTACAAGCATTTCTATGTTACTTTCTTTCAATCAATAAACTTGGAATGATAAATAAAAGCCAGGTGCAGATAAATGGGAACCTAACAGAAATGTTTTCCGTATGGTCAGGGGTGAGGCAGGGGTGTCCCTTGTCACCTGTCATGTTTATTTGCGTGATAGAGCCCCTGTTGAGACACTTACAGAAAGATAAATTGTTTAAAGGGATTTTTGTACCTGGGAGTGGTGGGGGTTATGTTAAATCCGTGGCGTACATGGATGATGTGACCTTCTGCTGTTCTTCTGGGCGAGATGCCAGAAGGGCTGAATTACAGTTGAGCATTTTTGGCAGTATGTCGGGTTTGAGTGTGAACTGGCAGAAGAGCCAAATATGTACTGTGAGTGGAACATGTGAAACATCTGGAGTTAGGACAACACAAACGGACTCTTTGGTCGTGTTGGGGACGCACTTTGAAAGGAATTTAGCTAACCAAGTAAATGCGGTCAAAATGGTGGAGAAAGTCTCTAAGAAACTGGAGTTCTGGAAGATGAGACGGCTAACTTTGACAGGAAAAGTCTTGATTGTAAAGGCAGTTATTTTGCCCCTACTACTTTATTTTGGTTCAGTTTTTCCTCCAGGTGTAAGATGGACCCAAAAAATGACGAGGATATTGTTTGTTTTCTTTTGGGGTTCCAAAATGGAGCGAGCGGAGAGAAGAGTGGTGAAGATGAGGATGGAGTGCGGCGGATATGATTTTCCTGATTTAGATGTCTATATGTCGATGCATTTTTGGTTGGTTCATTTTAAAGTGTTCATGGGTGGAGGGCTGAAGGCTCACCTCATGAGATATTTGGCCGGTTGGTCATTGGAAAAGTGGGGTTGGTGTGTTCGGGATCTTTCAAAACCTACAGCCCTAGTTCCCCCGGTTTTTTGTTAAGATGAACCTTTTTTTCCAAAAGAATAATTTGAATGAGTTGGGTGTTGGGGCGGTTGCTAAGACCAGCCTGGTCAAATGGCTCCGAAAGGAGGAGGTCAGAGCCAACATATTTGGACTAGGGTCCAAAGAGACCGATCTATGCTGGAAAAAGTTTGGGATCAAAGGGGTGTCAAATCGACAGAAAGAGATATCTTGGATGGCTTTCCATGGTGTCTTGTTAACCAAAAGTTTCTTAAGAGCAAGAGATTTGACAAGGGAGGGAGGAGAAATGCCCAAGGGAAGGCTGTGAAGAGGTGGAGACTGCCCAACATGTATTATTTGGTTGCTTTTTTGCTCGAAAAGTGCAAAGAAAATTAAAGCCTTTTATGGAGGAGGTTTTGGAAATAAGAGGCATAAGTATGTTAATTTGGTTTTTTGGGTTGGTGGAGGGTAATAAAATTCAGGAAAGGAGATTATGGATTGCAGTGAATGTTTTGAAGGAGGTGTTGTGGGATGCTAGATGTTGGGAGGTTCGGAGGAAATGCGTTTTGTCTGAGGAAGATTGTGTTAATTTTTTCTTTGCTAGGCTTTATGTGGTGTTATTGGTGGATAGAAGGTGGATGGGGGAGGGGGAGGCAGATAGGTATTGGGGATGGGGGAGGTGGAAGGGTGGGGGTGGTTGGGGTTGAAAATGTAATTTTTGTATTGTTTATGTGTATGAACCTTTTTTGAAAAAAATTGGAAAAATGCTCAGATGATGTGTTTAAGCATGATGCTAGAGGGAATCCTGGTGTGGTTCTTATTGAAGTTAAGGTGACATGCTATTGAACTGATGGGTAAAAAAAAAAAAAAAAAAAAAAATCTGTTCTTATCAGTTTAATATCTGATACGTCCCCTATCTGGGGACCATATATTAAATGGATTTTTAGAACAAGGAGATGGAAGAAGAGCTTGCTCTGTCCACTCAACGCATCGACCTGGTATTGCAGTACCTCCAGGACCGGTGCACCCCCTCTTATGCAGTTTCCAAAAACAGAATAAAGAACAACAAGAAAAATCTTGCTTTTGCTTGCTCACTGATTGCAATGTTTTTTTTGGGCTGGCTCACAAGCTGTTAATTCTTGCAATAATAAACTTGCATTTAACCCCTGTGTGTATTGGTGTTTTTGCTTCGTGTCAGTTTCTTGGCCTATCTCTCTCCCTACCTCCTCGCTCCATATTTTTGGGGTCAGGAAGCAGCAGGTAAAGTGGCAGTTGCAAGAAGACAAACCTATGAAGTCAGCAAGTAGACACATTTCGACAAGACAGCAGCTAGTTCCTGTTTTATCAATCTTTCTCCCAAGGCCCAAAACAAAGCCTTCACTGCCAGGGTCAGTTTAGAGAGGCAGCAGGCAGGCCCAGGCAGGCCATAGCCATAGGCCTGACTTTGCTCCATCTCTGTCCCTTGTTGCAGCTAGCTCAAAGTCAGTCCAGGCATTCCCTCACTCCCTCGTTTTTCGCAGCCTGTGTCTCCCTCTAGTGGGTCCCCGTCTCGTCTTCCTCGCTCATGTTACCAGGAGGCGGAGCCATGCAAATGATTTCCCTCGTTAGGCATCAACGAGGAGCACCTGGATGTGTGCAATTAGAGCTCAGGCCTGCCCAATTGACAGTATTAAGGTGAGAATGGGCTGCAGGTGTGTAAAGGAGGTGTTAGGCAGGTGTGTTGAGGGATTAGGCCTCAAGCCCGGGTAGGTGTGCAAAGTTGCTGTGCCTGTGGCTGCGGCCAGCCTAGACCGGGGGAAGGCCAGATGGGCATCTCTCAGCGAGCTCTTCGTTTGTGCCAGGCCGCCGCTCGCTCGGAACAGAGAATAATTGGGTTATCGCTTCTCGGCCTTTTGGCTGCGATCAATGTGGGGAAACTCGTATTGGTTGGTGGAAGCGACGCTCTGAATTTCCCTTTTGGGGAACTCTGAGTTTTTTGAAAGTGGGTGGAGGAGAATGGCGAGAAGGATGTTACCCAAATCCTTGAGGCTGGTGGTCAGACCAGAAAAGAAGAGAACGTATACAGTGAAGAAAATTATTGAGGATTGTCTGCTGGAGAGTCTGGAATTAACGGTAAGCGACATCTATGCGTTGCAGGATTTTCCAGCGACTGGAACTTATGATGTTTCGTTTTATTCCGAGGATGTTTGTCTGAGGGCTTATGAAATTTACCGTGGGAAGAGAGATACAGGTTTATAGGAAGACGTGGAAATTGAACCATTGTTTGACGCCGAGAAAAGAGATGTGGTTGTACACCTATATAACCCTTTTTTGGAACAGGAGGTGGTGAGAATTTATCTTGCAAAATTTTGTACTGAAATTGATGATGGTGTGAAGATCAGAAATGTATATGGGATGTACAGAAGTAAAATTAAGTTTAAAGTTAAATTTAGTACTGATAATCAGGGTGTGTATACTTTGCCGCCACCTTTTTTTTCAATAGCAGGGGAGAGGTGTTCTCTGTTTTTTTCTGGGCAACCTCCTTTTTGTAGAACATGCTTTAAATATGGCCATGAAAAGGAGGAATGCAAGGTAGTTATGAGGTGTAGACAATGTGGGGCTGAAAATCACATGGCAAAGGATTGCAAACAGGGGAGAAAATGTGATTTATGTGATGAAGTAGGTCACTTGGCTAGGAATTGTCCTGAGAAGGATAGGACAGGGTGTCGGATTTATTCGTTTGCTGATGCTGTCAGAGGAGGAGGGAGAGCCAGGGGTCCGTATGTGTCACCTGAGACACAGACTACTGCTGCACAGTCTATTGAGGAAAGTTTGACAAGAGCGAAAGCTCTGAAGCTAATTTTAGAGTGTGGGATCCGTGGGGAGGAAGAACGGATGGAGGAGGAGGTGGTAGTGAACCCTGAGGCTACAGGAGAAGAATGTACAGCGGTGACAAACGAAGGAGAGAAAGATGGCGCTGGGACGCCGAAGGTGGGCGTGGCCGCCTCGTGTGACGCCGTCGCTAGGGAGAGCCTAGTAACAAAGGCAGGGAAAAAAATAGAAGGTGGAGTGGGCGTGGTGGAGGTGGAGGCTAGACAAATGAAGATGTCACAGGAACAAAGCAGAGAGGGAGGAGTGGGAGTGTCAGGGGTGGCGGCTATGCAAATTAATGTACTCCAGGCAAACTTAGGGAGAGAACTAGAACTTAAAAGGAACCTGGCAGCAGTTGAAAATAAAGTACTTTTATTATCAGATAAAGGAGTGGAAGGGACAGAGATGGAGGTGACGGAGGAAGATGGTAATGTGGGTGAAATTAACCCTGTAACTGCTGGAATGACAGATTTGGATTGGGGATCAAAAATGGATATGGAGGACAGTAATCCTCTGACTCCTGGTCAGAGAAGTGTGGCAAAGGATGAAGGGAGTGATAATGTAGCTTATAAAAAAGCAAGAACTGAAACAGAGCGCTTGTTGGGGATGGTTTCATCTTCTGATGAGGGTGAATCCCCGGAGTCCCCTGTAGTGGCAGCTAGAAGAGGGTGGGTTGGTGAAAGTAAAGGTGGGACAGAAAGGGGGACATGATAACGTTTTGTTAAAATTGCATTTTCTGTTTTTTCTTGCGATGATGGCGATAATAATCGCATCATTAAATGTGCGCTCGATTGGAGCCATAAATAGAAGGGCTGTTATTTTTGATTTCTTATCTATGGGTAAACAGGATATTATTTGCTTACAGGAGTGTGGCATTAAATATGCTCCTGCAAAAAGTGAGTGGAAGGGGCAGACAATATGGTCCACGGCGGGTGACAATAAAAATAGCGGTGTGGGTTTCTTGTTGAAGAATGACAAAATTAGATTGGTGGAATGTGGAAATTTGATCCCAGGGAGATGCCTGTTAGCAATTTTTGAAATGGCAAGTTTTACTTTTAGGATTATAAATGTTTATGCTCCAGCAGGGAGACCTGAAAGGATTGCTTTTTTTCAGGAGCTGCAAGTTGCTTTGAGTGGTAGGATCCCGACAGTAGTGGTAGGGGATTTTAATACCGTGAGGGAAGTGTCTGATAGGGTGGGTGGAAGTGGAGGAACCCTGGATGGATCAAGTACCTTGGTGAATAATATTATTTCTGATTTTGATTTGGTGGATATTGGGAAAGAAATAGGTTTTGCAGGAGATAAGTTTACCTTTTTTTCAGAAACGGGGAGAATTAAATCCCGTATTGATTTTTTGTTGTGCTCAAAAAGTTTGAAAGTTAAAGATTTTAGTACTTTTGATGCGTTTTTTTCGGACCACCGGGGAATACAGGCTGTTTTCCTACTTGAAGGGTCAGTGAAGTTTGGAAGAGGGTTATAGAAATTAAATAACCTAATTCTGGAAGATGTGGAGGTGGTAAAAGAATTTGAGGTTTTGTATAAGCACCTATTACAGAGGAAATGTAATTTTGATAACTTGATGGATTGGTGGGATTGGGTAAAATACAGAGTGGGTGTGTTTTTTAGAGTATGGGGAAGGAGGAGGGCAAAGGAGAAAAGAGAAGTATATGAAAGATTGGGATGGAGACTAAAGACCCTACAAGAGATGAATAGAGATGTGGAGGAAGAATTAAGAAGAGTGAAAGAAGAGAGGAGGGATCTATTTAAGGAGAAAGAGAAAAAGATTGTGTTCTAGGCAAAAGTAAAGCATATGGAGCAAAATGAAAAATGTACGAGATACTTTTTCAAGAGGACATGTGGGAAAAAGGATGTGTTGGTGTCGGTTAATGTGGAAGGAAGGAAGGTGGAAGGTGAAGGTATGATAAAGGAGGTGGAATGTTTCTTTAAAAATCAATTTAAAGGATATGAGGTGGAGGAGGAAGAGGAAATGAAGGATTTTTGTGAGGTGCTGGATATAAGTTTGGGAAGAGAAGAGCAAGAGTGGTTGGAGAGGGAGGTCAGTGATACAGAAATTAAGGAGGCTCTTGCAGGAATGCAAAAAAACAAAACACCTGGTTGTGATGGTTTGACATCAGAATTTTATTTAACCTTTTGGGAAAGAATTGGAAAAGATGTTTGTAAGGTGGTTAAAGAAGTGTTTGGGGGAAAAAGATTATCTGTTTCAATGAGAGAGGGGGTGATCACCTTGATACATAAAAAAGGAGATAAAGGAGAAATGAAAAACTGGAGGCCTATAACCCTTTTAAATGTAGATTATAAATTAATAGCTAAGGTGGTGGCTAATAGGTTGAAGGAGGTGTTGGGTGAGGCTATTGGTCCCTGGCAGACATGTGCTTTGAAGGGGAGGAAAATTTCTGATAATCTGATCCTCTTGAGGGATATGGTTTCTTATGCGAGAAGAAATGGTAGGCCTTTGGTGGTAGAATCTCTGGATTTAGAGAAGGCGTACGACAGGGTGTCACATGTCTTCATGCAGCAAGCAATGAAAAGACTGGGAATACCATTAGGTCTTCTGAAAATAATTGAAAGTTTGTATGAAGGTATTAGTAGTCGGGTGCTGGTGAATGGTACGTTGAGTGCACCTTTTCAGATCAGGTCTGGGGTAAGACAGGGGTGCCCGTTGTCACCACTGGCGTTTATTTGCATAATAGAACCTTTACTTAAAAGCATACAGAAGGAGAAAGTATGCAAGGGTTTTGTGATACCAGGAGGAAGGGGTGGAATGGTAAAAACGATGGCATATATGGACGATGTAGTGGTGGTATGTTCATCCCAAAGGGAGATAGATAGGGTGTGCTTGTTGACAGATCTGTACTGTGTGGTGTCCAAAATGAGAATAAACTGGAGTAAGAGTGGTTTATGCAATCTCGGTATAGAAATAGGTATAAAAAATGATAAGTTGGAAATTAAAAAGGAAATTAAAATCCTGGGCATTACCTTTGAGAAAACTCTCAAGGGGAAGGAGTGCTATGAGGAATTACTGGTGAAAATTAAAAGAAAAGTGGACTGCGAGATCTGACTTTAAGGAATAAAGTATTGATATTGAAGGCTGTGATACTTCCGTTGGTACTATATACAGCAGTTATTATGCCAATGGGGAAGGTCTGGATGATGAGGATGAATAAGATCTTGTTCTCCTTCCTCTGGGGTTCTAAAATGGAACGGATTGCGAGAGAGACGGTAAAGAAGCCATGTTGTTTGGGAGGTTTAGGTTTTCCCGATCTAACAAAATTTAGTGAGATGCAATTTTGGCTGACGACCTTCAGAGCAATGGAGTCAGGTGGAAGAACATCTGATATGATGAGATATATGGGAGGATGGATCTTTAGACGGTTAGGCTGGTGTGGAGTGGATTTGGGGAAACCCCTTTTGTTTATCCCGTCATGTCACTACAAAAAATTAGAAAAGATCGGTATAGAGTATGGATTACAAAGAATGGGATTGGATGGAGGAGATAAAAAGAGAGTAAAAGAAAAGATATTTCCAAAAAGTACTGTGTGTAACATCCGAGGTTTGAGATCAGTGGAGGCGGTTAAAACTTGGAATGCCTTAGGAGTGGAGGGGGTGAATAATAGACAGAGGGATGTGGCATGGTTAGCCTTACACGAGGGGTTGTCAACTAGGAGCTTTTTGAAAGGACGGGATGTGATCAGATCGGATAAATGCCCTAGAGGTGGATGTGGAGGAGTGGAAGATGTCAAACATGTATTATGGGATTGCGAGTATGCCAAAAATGTAAAGGCATGCTTTGAGGTGTTTTTGGATAGAATTTGTAAATGCAAAATTACATATGTAGGTTTGTTAACAGGTGTCGGTTTGGGGAAGGTGGAAGGGAAAGACTTAGGATGGGTGTGGTGTTTTGTTTTTAAGGAGGTAATATGGGATATGAGGAACCAATTGGTGGTAAGGAAGGAGGATCTGGAAGTAGAGTTTTGTTGCAAGATGATATTGGCAAAATTGCATACAGCTTATTTGTATGATGTGAAGGTGTTGGGAGAGATTAAAAGTAGAAGGATTTGGAGGAGGAGGAGTTGGAATAGTTTTGTGAAAGTAGGGGTGGGCTGAGGTATGTGTGGGAAAGAGTAGGTAAGAAAGGGTAGGTAAATGTGGGTGGAAGAAGAATAAGTGGAGTGTGTAGTGTTTTTTGTGTATGTGGCAGGGAACAGGGTTTAGGTTGTGAATGTGTATATGTCGGTGATTTTGAGTTTTGGGTGGGGGATTGTCTTTACCCTTAATTTATGATTTCAAAGGTCAAAATGTAAAGAAATAAGTTAGGTTGGTTTTTGTGTTACATTATGTATTCTTGAAGAATAGGTGCTGTGTGTTGTTTGTCTTAGTTGTTTGATCAGTGTAGGGCTTTTAGTTCAGGGAGTTAGGGTATGATGTATGTTGTTTTGTTTTATGTTTTTGTATAAAAGTACTATGATGATGATGAGATTGTACAGCTGGTTTGTACCACGACAGTAATGTTGTATGTACTGAAAATCTTAATCTGAATGGTAAAAAAAAAAAAAAAATCTGTTCTTATCAGTTTAATATCTGATACGTCCCCTATCTGGGGACCATATATTAAATGGATTTTTAGAACAGGGAGATGGAAGAAGAGCTTGCTCTGTCCACTCCACGCATCGACCTGGTATTGCAGTACCTCCAGGACCGGTGCACCCCCTCTTATGCAGTTTCCAAAAACAGAATAAAGAACAACAAGAAAAATCTTGCTTTTGCTTGCTCACTGATTGCAATGTTTTTTTTGGGCTGGCTCACAAGCTGTTAATTCTTGCAATAATAAACTTGCATTTAACCCCTGTGTGTATTGGTGTTTTTGTTTCGTGTCAGTTTCTTGGCCTATCTCTCTCCCTACCTCCTCGCTCCATATTTTTGGGGTCAGGAAGCAGCAGGTAAAGTGGCAGTTGCAAGAAGACAAACCTATGAAGTCAGCAAGTAGACACATTTCGACAAGACAGCAGCTAGTTCATGTTTTATCAATCTTTCTCCCAAGGCCCAAAATAAAGCCTTCACTTCACTGCCAGGGTCAGATTAGAGAGGCAGCAGGCAGGCCCAGGCCATAGCCATAGACCTGACTTTGCTCCATCTCTGTCCCTTGTTGCAGCTAGCTCAAAGTCAGTCCAGGCATTCCCTCACTCTCTCGTTTTTCGCAGCCTGTGTCTCCCTCTAGTGGGTCCCCGTCTCGTCTTCCTCGCTCATGTTACCAGGAGGCGGAGCCATGCAAATGATTTCCCTCGTTAGGCATCAACGAGGAGCACCTGGATGTGTGCAATTAGAGCTCAGGCCTGCCCAATTGACAGTATTAAGGTGAGAATGGGCTGCAGGTGTGTAAAGGAGGTGTTAGGCAGGTGTGTTGAGGGATTAGGCCTCAAGCCCGGGTAGGTGTGCAAAGTTGCTGTGCCTGTGGCTGCGGCCAGCCTAGACCGGGGGAAGGCCAGATGGGCATCTCTCAGCGAGCTCTTCGTTTGTGCCAGGCCGCCGCTCGCTCGGAACAGAGAATAATTGGGTTATCGCTTCTCGGCCTTTTGGCTAAGATCAAGTGTAGTATCGACTTTAGCCCTAGAATCTGCAGGAGAGGAGGAGGAAGGGGAGGAGATCAGGGGCGGGCGCTTCACGGTTGACTCTATCCATGAGCTAGTCTGTGGCCGTCTTTTGGTCATAGACGGCTCGTGGGTGGAAGAGCCAGTTAGGCTCATCCACGTGTACGCCCCCCCAGACAAGAATGCGCGGCTGGAACTTTTCCAGACCCTGCGGACCCAACTCGTCACCACCAGAGCAGTAGTGATCGGCGGTGATTTTAACTGTCCGATCGAGGAGGATGGGCGCAGCTCCAGCATATACGCAAAACTTGATGCTACTTCTAGGCTGCTCAAGGAGATGATCTCGGAGGCCTCCTTGCAGGACGCCGTGGGATCCATAGGGAAAGGGACCGTGAACTATTCGTGGTGCCGACCCGATGGATCTGTGCGTTCCAGGATTGACTTCGTGCTCACTTCAAGAACAGTCAAGCATCGTGAGTTCTCCATGGTCCCCTGCTTTTTCTCTGACCACAGGGCTATTCACTTTCGGGGTGACCTGGGCGAGGGCTTTGCCCGCGGACCGGGTTCCTGGAAGCTGAATAGCACCCTGCTGGAAAACGAGGAACTGATGGAGGAACTCCGGGAGGCCTATGCCACCTGGACGGAGGAAAAGAGATTCTTCGGAAGGGTAAGTGACTGGTGGGAGTTTGTGAAGGTTAAGCTGCGCAGCTTCTTTCAGGCAAGGGGACGCCAGCGTGTGTGCGCCAGGAGGAGGGAACTCAGGAGACTGCAACGTCAGTTGCAGTCCCTGCAGGACCTTCATCACTGCGGCTAGGACGTTAGGCAGGACCTGGAGGACACCAAGAAGAGCCTGAAAGGACACTTCGAGGAAGAATCCAGGCACATTGTCTTCCGTGCCAAGGTGGAGAATCTTGAGAAAGGTGAGAAGTGTAATTCTTTCTTTTTCAGGAAACTTCACTCAGGACACACACCCTTGTCAGAGCTGCGTGACGAGACCGGAACACTCCAGAAGGGGAAGAAGGCTGTGATGCAAGTGGTCAGCGACTACTACACCAACCTCTACTCCCCGAAAGAAACGGACACACAGGCGGCCGACAGGTTCCTGTCAGGTATCTCTAACCAAATTGATCCTGCAGGTTCATCAACCGTCAACGCCCCCTTGGTGTTGGAGGAGCTGCACTCTGCCGCTAAATCCTTTAGGCGGGGCAGGACCCCGGGCTGCGATGGTCTCCCAGTTGAGCTCTATGTAGCACTGTGGGATCTCGTGGGCCCGGACCTGCTCGAGCTGTACGAGGAGATGGTGGTGGAGGGCAGAATGCCTCCGTCACTGAGGGAGGGGATGATCACGATTTTGTATAAGCGGAAGGGGGAGAGATCGGATCTTAAAAATTGGCGTCCGATCTCTCTTCTGAACGTGGACTACAAAATCCTCGCCAAGGTCCTGGCCAACAGGCTGAAGTCTGTCATCGGACAGATCATCCACCCGGATCAGACTTGCGGCATTCCTGGTCGCAGGATTGCGGACAGCCTTGCGCTTGTCCGGGACACGGTCCAGTACATTCATGGCCGCCGTGTGCACGCGGCCCTGGTCAGTCTTGACCAGGAGAAGGCCTTTGACCGTGTCTCCCATGAGTTTATGTGCAGAGCTCTGCGCAGGTTTGGTCTTGGGGAAATGTTTTGTTCGTATGTGAATGTGATGTACACTGACATTTCTAGTTTGGTGCTGGTTAATGGCTGGAAAACTGACCCCTTTCCAATTTTGTCTGGGGTCAGACAAGGCTGCCCTCTCTCACCTCTGCTTTTTGTTTGTTGTATAGAGCTCTTCGCCCGAAGCATCAGATGGAACCCAGAGATCAGAGGGATCACCGCACCAGGACCGGACAGACGGGAGGTCAAGTGCTCACTCTACATGGACGACGTGACGGTGTTCTGTGCTGATCGGCGCTCCATCGACACACTCGCCCAGACCTGTGAGGACTTCGGCCAAGCTTCAGGGGCAAAGGTCAACTGCGGGAAGTCGGAAGTCATGCTCTTCGGAAAGTGGTTCCTGCCTTCTTCTGCACCAATTCCTTTCAGCGTCAAGACGGACTTCATCAAAATCCTTGGGGTCTGGTTTGGAGCTGAGGGCGTAGCCCTGAAGTCCTGGGAGGAAAGACTGTCTAAGATGCGACAGAAGTTTGGACTTTGGAGCCTCAGAGAACTCACCATCGAAGCCAAAACACTGGTACTCCGCAGCGAGATCCTCCCTGTGTTGCAGTACCTCGCCCAGGCATGGCCCCCTCGGGTCAACACCTGTAAGGCCATCACCAGGGCGGTGTTTCACTTCATCTGGAGCTCCAAAATGGACAGAGTGAAGCGGGCGGTTATGTTCAAGGAACCCCTCAAGGGCGGTAAGGGCGTGCCTGACATCGCTACACTATTGAGGGTGTGCTTTGCTTGTAACTGCATCCGCAGGACATTGGTGGACAGAACTGTGGACTCTGGTGGTAACTCTATGTCCCGTTTTTTCCTCCTGCCTCTATGGAGGACCCTGGGCTGGGACAAATGGGACAGCTCCATCCCCTACAACTGGGACACCCCTTGGTACTACTTGGACACCTTCAAGTTTATTAAGGAGCTGGGGCTACATGGAGTGAAGCCCGACTTGTGGAAGCCAAAAACCATCCACAAGTTGATCAGAGCATCGGACATTGATGAGACTGTTCCAGGCCTCCCTTCAGCCACTTGTAAAGTGGTCTGGAGAAATGTTTCTTCAAAGAGACTCACCAACAGGCACAAAGATCTGGCATGGATGGCAATCCAAGGGGGGTTGCCACTCAGGACATTCATGCATGCCAGAAACCTGTGCAGATACAGGCACTGCCCCTTTTGCATCATCCAGGAAAGAAACTGCTCTGCATGTTTTCTGGGAGTGTCCATTTGCACAGGACCTGTTGAGGGCCTTGGAACCTGAACTCAAAGACTTTGTACCACAGACTGCTATCACACACTTTGGTGTGTTGAACGGACTCTTCTGTGGAACTCATTCACAGGAGGACATTGACGGTGCCTGGCGGGTGCTGTGCTGCTTTAAGGACGCTTTATGGTGCGCCAGAAAGCGCCTCATCCACCAGCGGGAGAGGATGTCCATCGAGGACTGCCGCAGACTGGTTCACAGTCTGCTCAGAGACTATCACTTGATGGACTTCAAGGAGGAAGAGGAGGTCTGAAGATTTCCCCATTGCCCATTTGAATGTTATTTGACTGTATGACCGGACTTTTTGTGAAATGGTTTTAAAGTACTGCTTTCAGGGTAATGCGGCGTCATGCATGATGTGATGTTTCGGGGTATTATTACTCTGCACAACACATTAGGCATCATACCGCAGGATGAATGTAATTTATTTGTATGCTTGGCAATGTACTGTTATGTAGTGTATTTATGCGCTGCGTCGCAGTACTGAATGTACCCTGTTTAAGTATTTGTTTTTTGTATATTTTCTTGCAAAATAAAGTATACATTTTCAATCAAAAAATCTGTTCTTATCAGTTTAATATCTGATACGTCCCCTATCTGGGGACCATATATTAAATGGATTTTTAGAACAGGGAGATGGAAGAAGAGCTTGCTCTGTCCACTCCACGCATCGACCTGGTATTGCAGTACCTCCAGGACCGGTGCACCCCCTCTTATGCAGTTTCCAAAAACAGAATAAAGAACAACAAGAAAAATCTTGCTTTTGCTTGCTCACTGATTGCAATGTTTTTTTTGGGCTGGCTCACAAGCTGTTAATTCTTGCAATAATAAACTTGCATTTAACCCCTGTGTGTATTGGTGTTTTTGCTTCGTGTCAGTTTCTTGGCCTATCTCTCTCCCTACCTCCTCGCTCCATATTTTTGGGGTCAGGAAGCAGCAGGTAAAGTGGCAGTTGCAAGAAGACAAACCTATGAAGTCAGCAAGTCAGCAAGTAGACACATTTCGACAAGACAGCAGCTAGTTCATGTTTTATCCATCTTTCTCCCAAGGCCCAAAACAAAGCCTTCACTGCCAGGGTCAGTTTAGAGAGGCAGCAGGCAGGCCCAGGCCATAGCCATAGGCCTGACTTTGCTCCATCTCTGTCCCTTGTTGCAGTTAGCTCAAAGTCAGTCCAGGCACTCCCTCGTTTTTCGCAGCCTGTGTCTCCCTCTAGTGCAGCGGTTCTCAACCTGGGGGTCGCGACCGCCCATTCTCCAGGGGGTCGCGAATGCTGGCCGAGATGGACCCGAAGTTACTGCCTGAGTCCGTCCGTCTCGGCCAGCGAGATGTCACTTCCTGGAGAGGAGGGACTGCACGGAAGTGACGTTCCGTCGCCGCCATCTTGGTACTCTCGTCCGCAGTAAGGCTTAGACTTAGAAGTCGGCAAGCGGACATCTTTGTACACGCACCGAAATCTGCTTGCTGCGGACGAGTGTACCAAGAGGGAGGCAACGAAACACGACTTGCTGAAGAAGAAGAACACCTGTGACTTCTGGTAAGTCAGACACACAGGAAAAGCTGACAAGACAACATTTTTTTTATTATGGTCATATATATATATATATATATATATGTATATATATATATATATATATATATATATATATATATATATATATATATATATATACGTCCCAGTTGGTTCCTCAAAAGTAGTTATTCCATGCCAGTGCTAGATACATGTTTGGAAGCTATACACTTTGTGTATCTAGCACTGGCACGGAATAACCACTTTTGAGGAATCAACCGCAACGTTTATATATAAATCAGTGGTGGGGGCGCAAACAAACTGAAACAATCAGAAAAAAACCCCCATTAAAACGCTGCCACTGTGCCAGCAAACGCAGGAACTGTGCCCTTTAATTGTTGCCACTGTACCAAACGCAGCCACTGTGCCCATCAATTGTCGCCATTGTGCCAGCAAATGTCGCCACTGTGCAGCCACTGTGCCCATCAATTGTCGCCACTGTGCCATCAAATGCAGCCACTGTGCCCATCAATTGTCGCCACTGTGCCATCAAATGTCGCCACTGTGCCAGCAAACGCCGCCACTGTGCCAGCAAACGCCGCCACTGTGCCAGCAAACGCCGCCACTGTGCCATCAAATGCAGCCACTGCGCCCATCAATTGTCGCCACTGTGCCATCAAACGCAGGAACTGCGCCCTTTAATTGTTGCCACTGTGCCAAACGCAGCCACTGTGCCCATTAATTGTCGCCACTGTGCCAGCAAACGTCGCCACTGTGCCATCAAATGCAGCCACTGTGCCCTTTAATTGTTGCCACTGTGCCATGGGCAGCCACTGTGCCCATCAATTGTCGCCACTGTGCCAGCAAACGTTGCCACTGTGCCATCAAATGCAGCCAATGTTCCCTTTAATTGTTGCCACTGTGCCAAACGCAGCCACTGTGCCCATAAATTGTCGCCACTGTGCCAGCAAACGTCGCCACCTGTGCCATCAAACGCAGCCACTGTGCCCTTTAATTGTTACCACTGTGCCAAACGCAGCCACTGTGCCAGCAAACGTCCCACTGTGCAGCCACTGTGCCCATCAATTGTTGCCACTGTGCCAGCAAACGCCGCCACTGTGCCAGCAAACGCGACTAGCAAAAATAATTTTACTCTTAGGGGTCCCCACAACTTGGGAAATTTTATCAAGGGGTCACGGCACTAGGAAGGTTGAGAACCACTGCTCTAGTGGGTCCCCGTCTCGTCTTCCTCGCTCATGTTACCAGGAGGCGGAGCCATGCAAATGATTTCCCTCATTAGGCATCAACGAGGAGCACCTGGATGTGTGCAATTAGTGCTCAGGCCTGCCCAATTGACAGTATTAAGGTCAGAATGGGCTGCAGGTGTGTAAAGGAGGTGTTAGGCAGGTGTGTTGAGGGATTAGGCCTCAAGCCCGGGTAGGTGTGAAAAGTTGCTTTGCCTGCGGCCAGCCTAGACCGGGGGAAGGCCAGATGGGCATCTCTCAGCGAGCTCTTCGTTTGTGCCAGGCCGCCGCTCGCTCGGAAAAGAGAATAATTGGGTTATCGCTTCTCGGCCTTTTGGCTTAGATCAAGTGTAGTCTCAGCTCATTTGTATCGACGTTGAAAGGTGCCCGGGGTACCCTTGGGGGGAGCGTCCCTTTTCGGAGGGCCCCCCCTTGCTGCTATTGGCTGAAGGCCTAGTCCCCGGGCAACGAGAAGTGATCGCCCTCTTGAAGGCGACCTTATCCTAGGGCGGTTGGCGGAACTGTGGGGGTTTCCCTTTGTGGGGACCCCCGCAGGAAAGCAATCTGTTCGATAGGCGATTCTACAATGGCGGCTCGTGGAATCCGCGATTCCTTACGTTGTCTGGTTAAGCCAGGTTTTTCCGATGTGACCCTGAGGACCGTGGTGGTGGATTTTTTGACGGGCATCCTAGGCCTCGGGGTAAGAGATATCTTATGCTTGCAGGATTTTCCAAATCAGAGACTTTATGATGTCACTTTCTATTCCTCGGAGGTCTGCTGGGATGTTTATGAGAAGTTCAAGCTGGTGGAGGATTCTGAAGTTGGGAGAAAGTTTGGAGTGCAGCCACTGTTCATGCAGGAGGAAAAGGTAATTACCGTACACCTTTATAATCCTTTTGCGGATATAAATTTGGTTAAGGCCTTTCTGAGTAATTACTGCGATAAGTTGAGAGGTGGAGAGAAAGTCTTCAATAACTTTCAGATCTGGTCCGGGAAATATCGCTTCTTTGGGACCTTTAAGTCGGACTCCAGCTGCGTGGGGGGAGTTAAAAGGCCTCCTGCAGTATTTACCATTGGAGGAGAAAGGGGTTTTCTATTCTATCCAGGACAGCCTAGGTACTGCAGAAAGTGCATGAGGTATGGGCATGTTAGCGGTGATTGCGACCAGGAACTTAAATGCCGGTTTTGCGGGAAAGGAGGCCATGTTGCATGTGACTGTAAAGGAAGTAGGGTTTGTGACATATGCAAAAAGGCAGGACATATGGCGAAAGATTGTGAGCAGTATCGGGAGGCAAGAAGGGAGTGGCTGTCCAGTGTGCTAACTCCAGGGAAAGAGAAGAGAGAAGCCAGGCAGCGGAGGCCACAAGATGGTGCGGGTGAGAGTGCTAAGGGGGGTACTGCTGATGCAGGTGTTCCACCTGGGCACCCGGCCGGTGATGTTGCACCCAATGGGCAGGCAGGTGATGCGGCAGGAGTGGGAAGCGCTATCCCAGCTGCTGGTAAAGTAGCAGGGGGCGGAGCCTGCTCTGAGACTGCTGATGCTTCGCCGGGTGAAGACGGCATACAAGTGGATACTAGGGAAGTTCCAGGTCCTCCTGAGGAAATGGAAGAGGGAAGACAGAAGGAAGATGCCCCTCCAGGGGTTAACCAGGACGTGACTGTACCATCTACAGGATTGACAATCCCGTCACCACTCCTGGGTTTTTTATCCGACAGTGATTCAGAGGAGAGTGAGATGGAGAGCGTCAGTAGTGTAGAGTGTGGCCAGAGGATGGAAGATGACTTTCCTGATACACCGGACCTGCCTGACACTGCTGTTAGCAAAAGATCTAGGTTGGACACACCCGGCTCTGGAGGGGGTTGGAGGTGTCCTACTTGATAATGGGGGTTCTGAAGAGGAGCCCGCCAGTTCTCCGGTTCCCCAGCGAAGGCTTAAGAAGAATGAAGGAGAAAATATGATGGACTTTTAAGGTTTCGTTATGGCTGTTTTTGTTTTTCTTTTCATGGCTCTGTCAATAGGGTCAGTGAATGTTAGAAGTATTGCTGCCAAAGTGAGGAGGGTGGCGGTCTTTGAAGAGATTTGTAGGCATGATGTGGATGTATTTTGTTTACAGGAGTGTGGGATGATGAATAATCCATCTGTTGATTGGAAATGGGGCCCTTCAGTGTGGGCGTATGCATGTGAGTCCAGGAGTGAGGGGGTTGGTGTGGTGGTGAGGAACCCAAATATTAATATAGTAATGCATGAGGTGATTGTCCCTGGGAGATTGCAAATTGTGACTTTGGAGTTTTTGGGCCAACAAGTGAGGGTAATTAATTGCTATGCTCCAGCTGAAAAAAAGGAAAGAATATGTTTCTTTAAAACTTTGAAGGTCCACTTACCTGGGAGGGTTCCGACAGTTTTGGCAGGTGACTTAAACTGTATCAGGAGAAATGAAGATCGTCAGGGAACTAGTGGTGACGGTGGGATGGACATCACATCTAGACTCCTGAATGACATGATAGGAGATTTTAACATGCATGATATTGCCATAGAAGTGGAGGGGGGGAACACGACATTTACTTACCTGTCTGATAGGGGGACAGTGAGGTCACGTATTGATTTTATTTTTTTGTCACAATTTTTGAAGGGGGAGTCTTACAAGGTGTTACCTGTGCTTTTCTCCGATCATTCTTTAATTTTTTGTTCTTTTAAGTTGGAGGCGGGTATGGAGGTGGGAAGAGGCACATGGAAAATGAATGTGTCTTTGTTGGAGGATGAAGGGATTTCCAGGCGTTTTCTTTTCTTTTTCCAGTGTCTGGAAGAGAGGAGAAATGATTTTAAAAATGTGTTGGTATGGTGGGATTGGTGTAAAAATCAAATAGCGTCCTTCTATAAAAAGGTGGGTGTGGAGAGAGCGAGAGGAAGAAGAGAGGCAGGAAGGAGGTTGTTGGGGAGGTTACACTTCCTGTGTCAGTGTAAGAGATTTGGGATGGAGGTGGAGGAAGAATTAAAGGAAGTGCAGGAGGAGAGAAGAAAGATGATCAAAGAAAAAGGGAAAGGGATTGTCTTCAGGGCAAAGGTCCAGGTGATGGAAGAAGACGAGAAGTGCTCGCGCTTTTAGTCGCTTTTAGTCCCAAAAAGATCATGAAAGTGATGTTGAATGGATCAGAAGAAGTGAGAGGAAAAAAGATGAGGGAGGTTGTCAAAAACTTCTATGCGGAATTGTACAAGTGTGAAGATGGTGCCACAATTCAAGAAATGGATGACTACTGTGAAGTTTTACCAGGAGGTTTGAAGAAAGAAGAAGGCGTTTGGTTGGCGGAAGAAGTGGAAGAGGTGGAAATAGAGAAGACACTGAAGGGCATGGCTAAAAATAAGACGCCTGGAGGAGACGGAATTCCGGTAGAATTCTATTTAAAGTTTTGGTCTACCTTGAAGGCTCATTTCCGAGAGGTGTTAAAGTACTGCATGACTAAGAAGAGATTGGCTACTTCAATGAAAGAAGGGGTTATTACGTTACTCTATAAAAAGGGGAATGAGAAAGATATAAAGAACTGGCGCCCGATCACACTCCTAAACGTAGACTACAAGGTGTTTGCGAAAATCTTGGCAGACAGGATGAAGGAGGTGGTTGGAGGGGTGATTGGAAGTTGGCAGGTGTGCGCTATACCAGGGAGAAGGATTGCAGGCAATTTAATGCTTCTTAGAGATTTGGCCTTCTATGCCCAAAATAATAACTTACCATTGGCGGTGGCAGGGATTGACCTTGAAAAAGCGTATGATAGGGTATCGCATCAATTCATGTTTTGTGTTCTAAAAAAGCTGGGTTTTCCAAAGAATTTTGTAGATATGGTAAGATGCTTATATAATGGTGTAAATAGTAAGGTACTGGTTAATGGATTCCTGGGGGAATCCTTTGAAGAGCGGGGGTAAGACAGGGTTGCCCACTGTCCCCATTATTGTTTATTTGTATCATGGAACCGCTATTGCAGCATGTACAGCAGGATAAGGCGTTCAAAGGTTTTTTTGTTCCAGGTGGAGGGGGGGAAAAATTTAAATCTTTATGTTATATGGATGATGCAGTTTTTTTGTGTAAGACCCAGAGAGATTTGGCAAGAGTGGAACTTCATTTGCAGTTGTTCGGAGGTATGGCTGGGATGAGGGTTAACTGGGACAAAAGCGCCTTTTGAATGCTTAGTGGACTACATGAGTTTTCAGCTGCCAAGATCAAGAGAGTAGACGCTATTGACGTCTTAGCGATTCATTTTGAAAGAAATTTACAAAACCAGTCAAATGCTGAGAAATGCTTTGGGAAAATATCTAAAAAACTAGATCTATGGAAATTACGGAGGTTGAATCTGACAGGGAAAACCCTAATTGTGAAAGCTGTTTGTCTTCCCTTGCTGTTATACTTCGGGGGTGATATTTCCATTCAACAAAAGGTGGATGCAGAAATTTTCTAGACTTTTGTTCCTTTTCTTTTGGGGATCCAAAATGGAGAGGGTAGCGAGAGCTACAGTAATGAAGGAAGAAAGGCTTGGAGGACAGAATTTTCCGAATATAGAGAGTTTTCTAGGGATGCACTCCTGGTGACTCCATTACAAAGTGTTTACGGGTGGAGGGAGGACGATGTGTTTCATGCGCTATTTGATGGGATGGTTTGTGGTGGGATGGGGGTGGGGGGTACGTGACCTGACAAAGCCTGTGGCTTTAGTTCCCCCACCTTATTACACGAAGCTTAAACGGTGGTATGATGAGTGTGGTTTGAAGAATTTGGGAGAGGGTACGACAGATAAAACCACTTTGATTAAATGGTTAAGAAAGGAGGAGGTGGTTACAAATATTGCTGACCTCAGGACGAAGCAAACTGAGGTTTGCTGGAAGAATTTGAAGACCGAAGGGGTGACTAACAAACAAAAAGAAATAGTGTGGATGGCTTTTCACGAGTGTTTGGCAACGATGGTGTTTTTGAAAAGCAGAGATTTGGCAAGAAGTAAGAGATGTGTAAGGGAAGGATGTGGCAGCATGGAAACTGTAAGACATGTTTTCTTTGAATGTGATTTTGCGAAGAATGTATGGGGCAGGTTGGTGGGTTTTTTAGGAAATGTGTTGGAAATAAAAGGTGTCACGTCAGAGTTATGTTTATATGGTTTGGTCAGTGGTGATTTGAAGGTAAAGAGGAGGGGGTGGATCTTGTCTGCAATTATGAAAGAAGTGCTGTGGGAGGCAAGGTGTGGATATAAAAAAGGAAGTTTTCGTGTATCTGAAGATGAGTGTCAAGATTGGGTGATGAGCAAATTGTACTGTGTGTTGCTTTATGATAGGAAAGTGCTGGGGGTGGAGGAGGCGGATTGCTTTTGGAATTTTGGGAGGTGGAGGTTAAGATAAGGTGGTGGGTGGTGGAGGGAATGTGTTTCGGTGTTTGATGTTGATGTTTTTTACTGTGTTTTATGAAAAATACTTACCTGAATGATGAAAGGAACGCTGCTTGATCTCTGGAGAGTTGCTTGAAGGAGTCCTGAGTATGCGATTCATTCTGAAGGGAAAAAAAAAAAAATCTGTTCTTATCAGTTTAATATCTGATACGTCCCCTATCTGGGGACCATATATTAAATGGATTTTTAGAACAGGGAGATGGAAGAAGAGCTTGCTCTGTCCACTCCACGCATCGACCTGGTATTGCAGTACCTCCAGGACCGGTGCACCCCCTCTTATGCAGTTTCCAAAAACAGAATAAAGAACAACAAGAAAAATCTTCCTTTTGCTTGCTTGCTCACTGATTGCAATGTTGTTTTTTTTGGGCTGGCTGACAAGATGTTAATTCTTGCAATAATAAACTTGCATTTAACCCCTGTGTGTATTGGTGTTTTTGCTTCGTGTCAGTTTCTTGGCCTATCTCTCTCCCTACCTCCTCGCTCCATATTTTTTGGGCCAGGAAGAAGCAGCAGCAGCAGGTAAAGTGGCAGTTGCAAGAAGCCAAACCTATTAAGTCAGCAAGTCAGTAAGTAGACACATTTCGACAAGACAGCTAGTTCATGTTTTACCAATCTTTCTCCCAAGGCCCAAAACAAAGCCTTCACTGCCAGGGTCAGTTTAGAGAGGCAGCAGGCAGGCCCAGGCCATAGCAATAGGCCTGACTTTGCTCCATCTCTGTCCCTTGTTGCAGCTAGCTAAAAGTCAGTTCCCAGGCATTCCCTCACTCCCTCGTTTTTCGCAGCCTGTCTCCCCCTCTAGTGGGTCCCCGTCTCGTCTTCCTCGCTCATGTTACCAGGAGGCGGAGCCATGCAAATGATTTCCCTCGTTAGGCATCAACGAGGAGCACCTGGATGTGTGCAATTAGTGCTCAGGGCTGCCCAATTGACAGTATTAAGGTCAGAATGGGCTGCAGGTGTTAGGCAGGTGTGTTGAGGGATTAGGCCTCAAGCCCGGGTAGGTGTGAAAAGTTGCTGTGCCTGTGGCTGCGGCCAGCCTAGACCGGGGGAAGGCCGGATGGGCATCTCTCAGCGAGCTCTTCGTTTGTGCCAGGCCGCCGCTCGCTCGGAAAAGAGAATAATTGGGTTATCGCTTCTCGGCCTTTTGGCTGCGATCAGACTGGGGAAACCTAGTGGTGGTCGATAGGAGTGAAGCGCTGGATCTCCCCTTTGGGGAATCCGGAGTGTGGTTGGGTTTTGCGGTGGAAAGATGGCGAGGAGGATTCTACCGAAATCTTTGAGGCTGGTGGTCGGACCAGAGAAAAAGAAAATTATCATGGTGAAGAAAATTATTGAGGACTATTTGCTGGAAAGTTTGGATTTGACGGTGAGTGACATTTACGCATTGCAGGACTTTCCTGCGACAGGAACTTACGATGTATCCTTTCATTCCGAGGATGTGTGCTTGAGGGCATATGAGGTGTATCGTGAGAAATGTGAGACTGGAATTTGGGAGGACGTGGAGTTGGAACCGCTGTTTGACGCTGAAAAGAGAGATGTGGTCGTGCACCTTTATAATCCCTTCCTGGAGCAAGAGGTGGTGAGGATTTATTTGTCTAAATTTTGTACAGAGATTGATGGGGGTGTGAAGATCAGAAATCAATATGGGATGTATAGGAGCAAAATTAAGTTTAAAGTTAAGTTTAGCATGGATAATAAGGGTGTTTATACCTTGCCCCCACCTTTTTTCTCTATTGCAGGAGAGAGGTATTCATTGTTTTTTTCAGGGCAACCTCCGTTTTGTAGAACCTGTTTTAGTTATGGACATGAGAAAGAGGAATGCAAGGTTCTTATGAGATGTAGGCAATGTGGGGCAGATAACCATATGGCAAAGGACTGCAAACAAGGACGCAAATGTGACTTGTGTGACGAGTCAGGGCACTTTGCCAGGAATTGTCCTGAGAAGGATAGGGCAGGGTGTCGGATTTTCTCGTTTGCCGATGCTGTGAGAGGAGGAGGGAAAGCCAGGGGGCCGTATGTGTCACCGGAGGTACAGGCTGCCGCTGCACAGTTTGCTGAGAGAACCGCGGCAAAAGAGAAAGCTCTGAAGCCAATTCTGGAGTGTGGGGTCCGTGGGGAGGAAGAACGGATGGAGGAGGAGGTGATGGTGCGCCCAGAATGTGTATCAGCGGCGAGTATAGCGGTGGTGGGTGGTGAGAAAGATGGCGCCGGGACGCTGGAGGTGGGCGTGGCTTCGGCTGCCTCGTGTTCGTCAGAGAGCGGAGGGAGTAAGGAACAGAAGAGTGACGTCGGAAGGGGTGTGGTGGAGGCGGGGAGTATGCAAATTAAAGCGCTTAATGTTAACTTAGTGAGAGAAGCAGAATTAAAAAGGAGTTTAATGGAGGAGGAGGAAAGAAGGAAAAAGATGACAGTACAAGTAAATGAGAGTCAAATGGAGGTGGGAGGAGTGCCAGAAGAAATAAATCCTGTAACTGCAAACATAAATGAGACAGAATGGGGAACGCAGATGGACATGGAGGATAGTGCGTCTTTGCCATTGGGACAGAGAGTAAGAGATGATGAAAGTCAAATTAGTGCTTATAAAAAAGCAAAAATTGAGCAAGATGCACTATTGGGGATGATCTCATCGTCTGATGAGGGTGAGACTCCTGATTCTCCAGTGGTGGCAGCGAGAAGAGGCAGAACAGGAGAAGGAAAAATGGGAGGGATAGAAAAAATGTCCTGAAGGATTGTTTCAGGATTTTGGTGTTAAGATTACTTTATTGTCATGATGGCGGTAGTAGTGGCTTCATTAAATGTCAGATCTAGGGGGAGGAGCCGGCAGCCAGAGTGGATGGTAGTGTGAGGAGAGAGCTCTGACACAACGGCATCTATAGAGCGGCTCACAGCGACACTACACGCTTCAAAATACATCCACAGAGAGGGGAGAATCAGGGGAACACAGCGACTACAATGAATAAGAGGAAAATGAGCGAAAGACCGAAAAAACTGACCGACTTCTATCCCCTCACAGCCGGCCGGGATTTCCAAGATGGCGCCCGCCATGAGAACGGTATCACAGCATCCCCTGCACACTCCTGCAGCCATCCGTCACCATCCTCGGGTGAGTCTAATCTCACACAATACCCACAGCCATCCTCACCCTCAGACAGCCCTGTTAAACAAAAAAGGAGGATTGGGGTGGATGAGGAAAATCAGGATGAGGCAGGGTCAGAGGGAGACACAATGGAGGAATCATCCTCTCACAGCCAGCAGCTAGATGCTTTTCCTACATCCGGGCAGCCCATCCTGGATACCACGATGAAGGAAATGTTATTGACCCTCAGGGGGGCCCTCCAACACGACATGTCTGCTTTTATGCATACTACAAAAAAAGAACTGTCAGCATTTGGTAGCAGAGTCAAATATGTGGAAAAAAATGGAGGAATTTACAATTGCTCATAATGAGCTGGTGGATGCTCACTTCGATGTAGAAGATGAGATCAAAGCGATGCGCCTAAAAATGGCGGACATCGAAGACAGGGCACGCAGGAACAATATTAAGTTCAGAGGGATCTCGGAATCGATCAAACCAGCAGAACTCACTGCATACCTCCAAAAGCTTATGACAACGGTTCTGCCGTCTCTGGGGCCTAACGACATAATCATAGACAGAGCCCACAGACTGCCAAAACCCTCATTCTTGCCTGACCAAATCCCCAGAGATGTCATCGCTAGGATCCACTTTTACCACATAAAAGATCAGCTGATGAGATTTGCCAGACAGCACACCACGCTCCCTGACCCTTTCACTGGAATCGCATTGTATGCAGATTTATCGCAAGCTACACTAACGGCAAGGCACAACTTAGTCCCTATCACTAAAATCTTACGCAACCATAAGATTATTTATAAATGGGGTTTCCCTGCCAAACTACTGTTGGAAATGAATGGCGAAGCACACGCAATCACTTCACTGGAAAAAGGGATGGAACTCCTCAAAAAATGGCGTCTACTACCGCTGGATGGAGAAGCTGCAGACCCTGACCCACTACCTGACAGACGAAACAACTACCGTCAACACAGAAGGGGCAAGTAAATGCCGATCGGATTCTCGATCGCCGCGATAGATGGCTCCTATACACATGTGGCATTTCTATCAAGATCACTAACCCCTGATGTCTTCCAATTCTTCCATGAACTCAGGTGTAGTCTCTAGAAGCAGCCGTTGTTCGGCTAATATGTTTCTTAGTTTTTCCCCTCCTTCAATTACAGGATGACACCTGTGACCTGTTCTATACAAACTTTAATGTTTGATTGGTCCATGTTGCTGCATAATTCAGCTTGGTTTTTCGTTTTTGTTCATGTTTTTCTTTTTTTTTTTATTATTCTGAAATCTCCTTCAGAATATGTACCTCAAATCTTACATGTACCCATCATCAGTCCAAGAGCATATTATTTATTGATGTCTACCACTAGATGGCAGCAGCTAGTATTCATTAAATGGAATGAACCTTAAAATAGTATCACACAATGTGAGAGGTTTAAACAGCCCCTATAAGCGCAGGGCCATGTGGAAATCAGCTCTAGACCTGAACTGTGATATCCTGTATGCACAAGAAACACACTTCACTAGCAACAACCCTCCAAAGTGCACGCACAAGAAATTTCCTAAGATATTCACCGCCAATGACACTTCAAAAAAAAAAATGGAGTTATGATCGCTATTAAGGACACATTAACCTTTTCTTTATTGCAGATTCATAATGACCCCCATGGACGCTTTATTATTTTGACTGCAGAAATAGATCGGGTCCTCTACACCAGTGTTTCTCAACTCCAGTCCTCAAGGCGCCCCAACAGGTCATGTTTTCAGGATTTCCCTCAGATGAAACAGCTGTGGTCATTACTAGGGCAGTGAAACTGATCAATTCACCTGTGCAAAATAATGGAAAACCTGAAAACATGACCTGTTGGGGCGCCTTGAGGACTGGAGTTGAGAAACACTGCTCTACACACTGGTAAACTTATATGCCCCAAATGTTAAACCAATGAAGTTTATCCGTAAAGTTGTTAAACTTGCCAAGTCTTTGCAAAAGGGTAACCTCATAATATGTGGGGATTTTAATATGGTCATGAATGAGGAATTTGATTCCTCCTCGGTGGCTCTGAGGAAGAGGCCCTCTTTAGGTACCTGGTGTCATGAAGAAAGGCTCTTTGATCCCTGGCGCTGCCTTAGATCCACCGAGAGAGACTACTCTTATTATTCCATGGTACACAATAGTTACTCTAGAATTGATTTTTTTCTAACAGATATGTATACCCTGCAGAAAGTGATTAAGGCTGATATCCTCAACATTACGTGGTCTGACCATGCGCCTGTGACCATTGAGGTTGCAGTTAGCAGTAAAACATCCCACAAACCACTATGGCGCAACAATTCCTACCTCCTGTCTTGTCCCCACATTAAAGAGGAAATAGAGAAGAAACTCAAAGAATACTTTGTTATCAATACCAATGGGGAATGCTCCCCATCAATGATCTGGTGTGCTCATAAAGCATACGCTAGGGGTATTCTTATCCAGATTGCCTCGAGAGAAAAGAAAAAGAAATCACATCACTTAGAGAAACTCCACAAATCTATTGCAGAACTTGAGGCCCAACACAAAAACCCCAGCACCACATCCTCCAACATACTAAAACGCCTTAATTCTTGTCGCGAAGAACTGCGACAGGAACTTAGGGCAGAATACGACCTTTACTTCAAAAGGTTGAAACTATCATTCTACTCTCAAAATAATAGGGCAAGCAAACTCCTGGCCTCACAAATTAAAAAAAGACAAGCCAAATCCAACATTACTCATATTCAACATCATAGCTCCAATACCACACTCCACAACCCTAAGGACATAGCTAATGCTTTTGGGGACTATTACAAATCCCTTTACAACCTCAATAAAGACCCTTCCACCTACCAACCCACAGACAGAGAGATAGATGAATTCCTTCAAGGAATCCAACTGCCTTCAGCAGACTCAACAATTCTACAAATCTTAAACTCTCCAATAATACTGAAATCGAGACAGTTATCAAATCTCTTCCCATGCACAAATCCCCAGGAGCGGATGGCTTTTCTGCTGAGTACTACAAAGCATTCAGCACCCTTCTTGCACCAAAACTAGTAGATGTCCTCAATAAAGCAGCCATAGCAGGATCTTTCCCAAGAGAAATGCTTCAAGCAATAATAGTAACCTTACCCAAACCCGGCAAAAACAACTCGCACCCCCAAAATTATAGGCCAATATCCTTACTCAACTGTGATCTAAAGATATATGCAAAAGTACTGGCCAACAGGTTATTAGAAATTACCCCCTCCCTAATAGGACTGGATCAAGTGGGTTTTGTAAAGGGCAGACAAGCACCGGATGGAACTAGAAGGATGCTAGATCTATTACGATTCCCAGAAATTAATCAAATACCAAGTATCTTTCTTGCATTAGACGCCGAAAAGGCATTCGATAGGGTGCATTGGGGCTACCTATCAAAAACTCTACATAAATTTGGAATATCAGGAATGATTCATTCGGCAATTATGTCCCTATACTCAAATCCATCCGTTCAAGTCTATACCTCTAGTCTCCTATCTGATCCTTTCCTACTATCTAATGGTACGCGACAAGGATGCCCCCTATCCCCAATAATATTTTCACTCGTTATAGAACCTCTGGCACAAAGCATTAGGTCCAATACAACCATCAAAGGCATAAATATAGGTAAAGACAGTCATAAAATAGGACTTTTTGCCGACGATATAATATTAACTTTCTCCGAGCCAGCAGCCTCTATACAAGAACTTAAAAAGCTTTTGCACACTTTCAGTAAAATCTCCTTTTACAAAATCAACACAAACAAGTGTTTTGCTTTAACTCTCAATATACCCATAGAAGAACAAAACATGATTAAACATATATTTCCCTGTAATTGGAACCCCCCCTCAATTACGTATATTGGTGTGCAGCTCACCTCCTCTTCCACTAAACTTTATTCTAGCAACTACACACCTTTGCTTGCAAGTATGGAAGAAGAGATGGTCCAAATTGGTAAACTGCATTTATCATGGATGGGGAGAGTAGCTGCATATCAAATGCAAATACTACCTAAACTTTTATACCACTTCAGAACACTGCCCATACCTGTCCCTCAAACATTCTTCTCACAATTAGCGACAATTTTAAATAAATTTATTTGGGCAGGAAAAAAACCTAGAATCGCACTGACTCATCTATATAAACACAAACACTTAGGCGGAGTTGGACTCCCCAATGCACACATTTACTATCAAGCAGCTATATTAGAACAAACTCGATATTGGTTCGCATGTCAAACTGACAAGAAATGGTCGGAAATAGAACACGAAATCACCCCCGGCCATAACCTACCAGCCCTGGCACTAGCTGCTGGTATACACCATAGTCCCATCATTCCACCGTACCCTACGGTACAAGCTTCTATAACAGCATGGTCCTCCTTACTAAGACAACCTTTCACGGACACTACTATACAGGAAATACAAATTCCACTAGCAACATATGAATACTTGATCTCAAACATCTCAACCCAAACTTTGAAAAAAAGAGGGGAACATTTCCTCACATCTGACCTACAGGGACAGGAATGTATGGAAAGATACCAACTGTTTCAAATAAAGCACTACATCAAACATAACACTTCAAGTCCACTTAAAATACCCCAAATACTCTGGCACTATCTATTAAACAAAAACCTGGGGAAACACAAGGGAATATCCTTATTCTACAAATTCGCTACCCCACTGTACTTGCAGGCCAAACTGCCTAACATGAGAAAATGGGAACAGGACCTTAAAAAGGATTTTACATTACACCAGTGGCATCTAGCGGTAAAGAGTAACAGTAAATCCTCAGCTTGCATAGACCACTGGCATAATGCACAAAAGATACTGCATAGGTGGTATCTTACTCCTCTACGTATTCATAAAATGAACCCGAGCTCCTCCCCATTATGCTGGCGAAAATGTGACAATACTGGCAATCTTTTACACATATTGTGGAGCTACAAAGTAATAAAACCTTTTAGGCAGAAAGTAGCTTCCATCATTCAAACAATTACAAATACCACAAGCACACTAACTCCTGAACTTTCCCTCCTCAGCCTGGGCATAGACAACTTTCCCCATTGGATGAGAAAAGTAGTTATAAATATACTATTTGCAGCACGCATATCGCTAGCAAGAGTATGGCGCTCTCAATCTCCCCCAAAAATCGAGGAAGTAATCTCCAGAGTGAATGCCCACTATACAATGGAAAAAATGCTAGCGTATAAGGAAAGAAGAGTCCCGGCCTTCCACAAACACTGGGAAGTCTGGAAATCTTCTCAGTATGCTCCCTCTCACTTGTGAAATCGAAACTTGGGTTTCATGATATTCAGGCTAAGCAACTAGGCATATAGTGGTAAAAATATTTAAGTAATTAGATAAAGTATTAAGAATATCAATAAATAATTAACATTACTAGAAGTAGTCACACCAGAAGATCTAACACAAACTTTATTACTTGGTGACTATACTAAAAAGGTATGTGTTGTCTGTTATTATGGTATTAAGATTGTATCAACGTTTAAAGTTCATAGTGTAGCTGTCTACAAAGTTCAAATTGAGCAAATATTGTATTACCTTACTATTGACCCTCACTAAGGTCAATAGAGGGCTGCCTTGCTTAAGACTATTAGAGGTTCCTGCTCACAGTTTGTACCCAACCGGGGTGACAGGTCCTACCTCCTGCTGAGGTCGTTAGCTATGTGGTTTTGGGTGGTCCAAGTAGATTTATAGCTTTGTGGAAGTCAGTTTGTCATTCAATCACCCTGTTTATGTTATAAATTGTAAACAATGCTTTGTATGTATAAACTGAAATTCTATAATAAAAATCTATGGTTAAAAAAATAAATGTCAGATCTATAGGTGCTGCTACTAGGAGAGCTGTTATTTTTGATTTTCTAGGGAAAATGAATTTGGATTTAATTTGTCTACAAGAATGTGGCATAAAATTTGCTCCAACCAAAGCAGAGTGGAATGGGGAGTCCTGTTGGTCTCCAGCGTGTGACAATAGAAATACCGGTGTGGGTTTCTTAATAAAAAATAATAAGATAAGGATAATAGAGTATAAAGTGATTATTCCTGGGAGGTGTATAATGGGCATTTTTGAGTTTTTGGATTATAAGTTCAGAGTTTTCAATGTATATGCACCAGCAAATAGACCGGCACGGATAGAGTTTTTGCAAAATTTGCAAGTGTTTTTGGTAGGAAGAATACCTACAATTTTGGTTGGGGATTTTAATACAGTCAGAGAGTCTGCAGACAGAGTGGGAGGATGTGGAGGGGCCTTGGATGGTTCATCTGTACTGTTAAACAATTTAATGATTTGGGGCTGGTGGATGTTGGGAAAGAGACAAACTCGAATAAAGAGAATTTTACTTTTTTTTCTGAAATTGGGAAAATAAAATCTAGAATAGATTTCTTGCTATGCTCCAAAGACCTGGATTATAAGGAATTTGAAAAGTTTTTTTTGTTCTTTAGTGATCACTGGGGAATTAAAGCAAGTTTTGTTTTTGATCAGAGTGTACACTTCGGTAGAGGGGTGTGGAAAATAAATAATCACTTATTGGGAGATGCTGAGATAATAAGAGAGTTTGATTTGTTATATAAACATCTGGTTGGAAAGAAACAAGGCTTCATGTGTCTGTTGGAGTGGTGGGACTGGGCGAAGCAAAGAATAGGTGGTTTCTTTAAAGTGTGGGGGAGGAGGAGGGCAGAAGAGGAAAAGAAACTGTACGAAACCTTGGGTGCAAGGCTAAGAACTCTTTATTATTTTAGAGAGATGGGGGTGGAGGTGGAGGAGGAATTAAGGGTGGTAAAAGAAGATCGGAGGAAGTGTATAAGAGAAAAAGGAAGGAAAATAATATTCCAGGCAAGAGTGAAGCATAAGGAGGAGGATGAAAAATGTACTAGGTATTTTTTCAAAAAAAGTGTGGGAAAAAAGAGTTTGTGAAGTACGTAAATACAGATCGGGGTAAGGTGGAGGGAGTGGAGGTATTAAAGGAAGTGGAAATGTTCTTTAAAAAACGTTTTAAGGGCTATGAAAAAGAAGATCAAGTGGAAATGGAAAATTATTGTGAAATATTGGATGGACGGTTGGGAGGAGAAGAACAGGGGTGGTTAGGAAGAGTGGTTAACGATACGGAAGTTAAACAGGCTTTTGAAGGAATGGCTAAAAATAAAAACACCAGGGGGTGAGGGTTTGTCCGGAATTTTATGTTTGTTTTTGGAAGACCATAGGTGCAGATTTTTGTGATGTGGTTAAAGAAATTTTTGAAGGGAAAAGGATATCAGAGTCTATGAGAGAAGGGATCATCACTTTGATTTTCAAAAAAGGGGATAGAGGAGATATGGAGAATTGGAGACCTATAACACTCTTGAATGCTGACTATAAGGCGGTGGCTAAAATAGTAGCAAACAGACTGAGAGAAGTTCTTGGAAAGGTTATAGGACCATGGCAGACGTGTGCCTTACCCGGCAGAAGGATTTCTGACAATTTAATTTTATTGAGGGATATGGTGGTTTACGCCAATAGAAACAAGAGACCATTGGTGGCAGTGTCGTTGGACCTAGAAAAGGCATATGACCGTATATCCCATGTGTTTATGTTTGAAGTTCTGAAGAAGTTAGGTCTGCCCGAAAATGTATTGGGTGTGGTAAAAGGATTCTATAATGGAATCAAGAGCAGAGTGTTGGTGAATGGAGCCTTGAGTGAGTCTTTTGATTTAAGAGCAGGTGTGAGGCAAGGTTGCCCCCTGTCCCCGTTGGCTTGATAGAACCGTTTTTGGTAAACATACAAAAAGAAAAGGTATGTAAGGGGTTTATAATACCTGGTGGAGGAGGACAAAAAGTAAAATCCATGGCGTATATGGATGACGTCATCATAATAGGATTGGAACAGAGGGAGATAAATAGAGTCGGTTTGGTGACGGAAATATATTGTGCCGCATCTAAAATGAAGGTGAATTGGAAGAAGAGTTGCCTTTGTAATTTGGGAGTGGAGGTGCAAATTAAAAGAGAAAATTTGGAGGTAAAAAAAGAGGTGAAAGTGCTGGGAATTATTTTTGATAAATTTGCCAAAGGAAAAGATACATATAAGGAGTTGACACAAAAGATTCAAAAAAAGTTGGAATTTTGGTCAATAAGAGAGCTGTCTTTGAGAGGGAAGATCTTAATTTTAAAAGCTGTTATTTTTCCTTTAATATTGTATACGGCAATAGTGTTCCCTATGGCAAAGGTGTGGACAATGAGGACTAATAAAATAATGTTTAATTTCCTATGGGGTACAAAAATGGAGAGAGTTGCGAGGGTGGTAGTTAAAAAACCATGTGGTTTGGGTGGTCTGGGGTTTCCAGATTTGGAGAAGTTCATGGATATGAATGTGTGGTTAATGTTTTTTCAGATTGGTGAAGGTGGACAGTAGGGCTTCTAATATGGTGCGCTATATGGGAGGTTGGCTGTTTAGGAGATGGGGATGGAGGAGTGTGGAGTTGGGGAAACCTGTTTCTTTTCTGTTGTCGGTACATTATAAAAAACTGGAAAAAATTGGAAGTGATTATAATTTAATGCCTTTAGGGTTGGATGGAGGGGATAAAGGAAAGGTGAGGAGTGTAATGTACAGAGACGATATTGTGAGTAACATCAGAGGATTAAGATCTGTGGAGGCGGTAAGCGTTTGGAGTGCCTTGAGTGTGACAGGATTGTCCAATAGACAGCATGATGTGGCTTGGCTAGCACTACACAATGCTTTATCAACAAAAGAATTTTTAAAAGGGAGAGACATCATAAGATCAGATAGATGCCCAAGGGAAGGATGTGGAGGGGTGGAAAGTGTTCAACATCTATTCTGGGACTGTGAATATGCCAGAAAAGTTAGAGAGGTTTTTGGGGAGTTTATGCAGAAGGTGTGTAATGGTAAGCTCACGTTTCGGGGCTTATTAACGAGTATTGGATTGAGGAAGGTGGAAGGGAGAAATTTAGGGTGGATATTCAGCTGTATCCTGAAAGAAGTTTTGTGGGACATGAGGAACCATTTGGTTGTTAGAAAGGAGGAGTTTGATGAAGAGTGGTGCTGCCGGATGGTATTGATGAAGTTACATGTGGCCTTTTTGATAGATGTTAAGGAGATGGGGGAAGAAAATAGTTTGAGGGTTTGGAAAAGAAGGAGTTGGAAAAGGTTTGTGAAAGTAGGTGTGGGTTGAGGTATATGTGGTCAGAATAGGTATGGAAGGGTAGGAAAATGGGGTTGTAAGAAGAATAAGTGGAGTATGTAGTTTTATTGATAGTGGCAGGGAACAGGGTGTTTAGGATGTAAATGTGAGTAAGTCGGTGATTTTGAGTTTTGGGAGGGGGATTGTCTTTACCCTTAAGTTATGATTTCTAAGGTAAGAATGTGTAGAAATGAGGTAGTAGTGGTTTTCTTGATTTATGTCTGTAATGTTGAAGAATAGGTGTTGTGTGTTGTTTGTCTTAGTCGTTTGATCAGAGTAGGGTTTTTAGTTTAGGGAGTTAGATTAGGATGTATGTTGGTTTGTTTTA
Organism: Lithobates clamitans; assembly: GCA_037952925.1. Taxonomy (NCBI): domain Eukaryota; kingdom Metazoa; phylum Chordata; class Amphibia; order Anura; family Ranidae; genus Lithobates; species Lithobates clamitans. Next base: position 7,981,955 of record JBBGZY010000352.1, read on the forward strand.
TGATTTTGTATATAAGTGCTATGATGATGATAAGATTGTACAGTTGGTTTGTACCACGGCAGAAATGTTGTATGTACTGAAAATCTTGATCTGAATGGTAATAATAAAAAAAAAAAAAAAAAATCTGTTCTTATCAGTTTAATATCTGATACGTCCCCTATCTGGGGACCATATATTAAATGGATTTTTAGAACAGGGAGATGGAAGAAGAGCTTGCTCTGTCCACTCCACGCATCGACCTGGTATTGCAGTACCTCCAGGACCGGTGCACCCCCTCTTATGCAGTTTCCAAAAACAGAATAAAGAACAACAAGAAAAATCATGCTTTTGCTTGCTCACTGATTGCAATGTTTTTTTTTTGGGCTGGCTCACAAGCTGTTAATTCTTGCAATAATAAACTTGCATTTAACCCCTGTGTGTATTGGTGTTTTTGCTTCGTGTCAGTTTCTTGGCCTATCTCTCTCCCTACCTCCTCGCTCCATATTTTTGGGGTCAGGAAGAAGCAGCAGCAGGTTAAAGTGGCAGTTGCAAGAAGCCAAACCTATGAAGTCAGTAAGTAGACACATTTCGACAAGACAGCTAGTTCATGTTTTATCAATCTTTCTCCCAAGGCCCAAAACAAAGCCTTCACTGCCAGGGGTCAGTTTAGAGAGGCAGCAGCAGGCAGGCCCAGGCCATAGCAATAGGCCTGACTTTGCTCCATCTGCAGCTAGCTAAAAGTCAGTCCAGGCATTCCCTCACTCCCTCGTTTTTCGCAGCCTGTGTCTCCCTCTAGTGGGTCCCCGTCTCGTCTTCCTCGCTCATGCTACCAGGAGGCGGAGCCATGCAAATGATTTCCCTCATTAGGCATCAACGAGGAGCACCTGGATGTGTGCAATTAGTGCTCAGGGCTGCCCAATTGACAGTATTAAGGTCAGAATGGGCTGCAGGTGTGTTAAGGAGGTGTTAGGCAGGTGTGTTGAGGGATTAGGCCTCAAGCCCGGGTAGGTGTGAAAAGTTGTTGTGTCTGTTGCTGCGGCCAGCCTAGACCGGGGGGAAGGAGGCCGGACGGGCATCTCTCAGCGAGCTCTTCATTTGTGCCAGGCCGCCGCTCGCTCGGAACAGAGAATAATTGGGTTATCGCTTCTCGGCCTTTTGGCTGAGATCAAGTTTAGTTTCGACTCGCTTGTATCTTGGTTGAAAGGTGCCCGGGGTACCTGACAGTCGGCCTTGGGGGGAGCGTCCCTTTTCGGAGGGCCCTCCCTTGCTGCTATTGGCTGAAGGCTTAGTCCCCGGGCAACGAGAGGCGATCGCCCTTCTGAAGGCGTTTTTTCTTTAGGCGGTTGGCGGAACTGTGGGGGTCTTCCTTTGTGGGGGCCCCCATAGGAAGGCGGTCGGACCTGAAGGCGGCTGGTGCATTTCGTGTACCAATATGGCGGGTCGTGGAATTCGTGACTCGCTACGGTTCCTTGTGAAGCCGGGATTTGCAGACGTGACGCTAAGGATGGTGGTCGTGGATCTTTTGACGGGTGTTCTAGGACTAAGGGTAAGCGACATACAGGATTTCCCTAATCAGAAACTTTATGATGTTACTTTCTATTCGACCGAGGTTTGCTGGAATGCCTATGAGCGTTTCAAGTTAGTTGAAGATAGTGAAATCGGAAGGAAGTTTGGTGTACAGCCACTTTTTATGCAGGAAGAAAAGGTGATAACAGTGCATCTCTACAACCCGTTTGCAGACATTAATTTGGTAAGGGCTTTCCTGAGTAGCTACTGTAATAACCTGAGAGGTGGTGATAAGATCTTTAATAACTTCCAAATATGGTCTGGGAAATACCGTTTTTTCGGTACTTTCAAAAACGATTCAAGTTGTGTGGGAGGAGTCAGGAGACTCCCCGCTGTTTTCACGATTGGAGGGGAAAGGGGGTTTCATTTCTACCCCGGGCAGCCCCGGTACTGCAGGAAGTGCATGATGTACGGTCATATCAGTGGCGAGTGCGACCAGTAACTCAAATGTCGGTTCTGTGGGAGGGGAGGACATGCGGTTCGTGACTGTAAGGAGGGGAGAGTATGTGACATATGTCACAAACCGGGACATATGGCTAAACAGTGCGGGACTTACCAAGCCGCCAGGAAGGAATGGCTATCCAGCATCTTGTCTCAAGGAAAGGAGAAGAGAGAAGGCAGGCAGCGGAGGCCGCAAGATGGTGCGGGAGTGAATGCTAGGGGGGACTCTGCTGACGTACAAGCAGACCCGCCTGGGGTTCCACCTGAGCACCCGGCCAGTGATGCTGCGCCCAAGGAGCAGGCAGGTGATGCAGTGGGATCTGGGGGCACAGCCGCTGCTACTGTTTCTCAAGTGGCAGATGGCGGTGTCATTCCCGTTTCTGCGAATGCTTTGCAGGGTGAAGATGGTGGTCCCCCTGATGGAAAGGAAGAGAAAGAGGAAGGGGAAGGAGGTGGACAGGCCGATACCCCCCCTATGGCAGTGCCAGTTGACTTAGGATTGGATGCTATAAATGTGGATGGGAGACGGCGAGCATCATCATTTCTGGGAAGTCTGTCTGACAGTGATTCAGATGAAGAAGAAGAAGAGATGGAGAGTGATGATAGTATAGAGTGTGGTCAGAGGATGGAGGGTTCTTCCACACCTGAGTTGCTGGACAATACTGGTAGCAAAAGGGCCAGGTCGGACAGGTCCTTATCTGGAGGGGTGGAAGGTGAAGGGGTAATGCCTGAATATGGGGGTTCCGAGGAGGAATCCGCCAGCTCTCCGGTTCCTCGGAGGATGTTGAGAAGCCAGTCAGGAGTGAATGAGGCAGAGAGTAGAATGGACTTTTAAAGGCTATATCATGGCTGTGTCCTTTTTTCTTTTGTTAATGGCTCTAACGATAGGGTCTATTAATGTCCGTAGTATTGTGGCTAAAGACAGAAGAGTGGCTGTGTTTGATGAAGTTAGTAAATATAATTTGGATGTGGTGTGTCCTCAAGAATGTGGTATAACAAGTGATCCGTCAGCAGAGTGGTCTTGGGGTCCTTCTGTGTGGGCACCAGCGTGCGTGTCTAGGAGTGAGGGGGTTGGCGTGGTGGTTAAAAACGTAAATGTTAAGATCGTGTCACATGAAATCATTATCCCTGGACGGTTGCAGATAGTGACCTTAGACTTTTTAGGAACATGTGTGAGGGTGATGAATAGTTATGCTCCTGCTGAGAAAAGAGAAAGGGTTAAGTTTTTGGAGATTCTGAAAATACACCTACCTGGGAGAATGCCAACTGTCCTAGTGGGTGATTTTAATTGTGTTAGGAGACGTGAGGACCGACGAGGGGTCAGTGGTGATGGGGGGATGGACGTTACATCTCGGATCTTGAACGAGATTGTGGAGGACTTCAGTATGCATGATGTAGCTGTGGAGGTAGAGAAAGGAGACCTTAGTCATACTTATCATTCCGATAAGGGCACTGTGTCATCTCTGATAGATTTTATTTTCTTATCACGTTTTCTGAAGAGTGAAACTTACCAGGTTATCCCGTTGATTTTTTCTGACCATTCGTTGATTTGTGGATCTGTTAATCTGGAGGTGGGGTGGAATTTGGAAGAGGTACATGGAAGCTTAACCTTTTACTTTTAGAAGATGAGGAGGTTGGTGGGCGTTTTATTTCTTTTTTCAAGTTCCTAGAAGATAAGAGACAGTTTTAAAGACCTGCTGGAATGGTGGGAGTGGGTTAAGGAACAGGTGGCTTTCTTTTTTAAAAAGGTGGGGGTGGAAAAGGCAAGAGAGAAAAGGGAGGTAGGGAGGAGATTGATTGAAAGAACGCATTTTCTCTACAAATGTAAAAATTTAGGTTTGGAGGTGGAGGAGGAACTAAAGGATGTGCAGGAGGAGAGGAGGAAATGGATAAAGGAAAAAGGGAAGCGTATTGTCTTCAGTGCTAAGGTGCAGAATATGGAAGAAGATGAGAAATGCTCCAGATTTTTTTTCAAAAAGGCCTTCAGCCCTAAGAAGATGATGAGGAAAATGTTGGATGGTCAAGAGGAAGTCGAGGGGAGAAGAATGAGAGACAGCGTGAGGACCTTTTATCAGGATTTGTACGGAGGAGAAGACGGCGCTACCCTGGGAGAGGTGAAAGACTACTGTAACATTTTACAAGGAAGACTGGAGGAGGATGAAGGTGTTTTTTTGTCGGATGAGGTAGGGGAGGCGGAAGTAGAGAAAACACTTAAAGGAATGGCAAGGAATAAGACCCCTGGTGGAGATGGTATCCCGGTAGAGTTTTACCTTAAGTTTTGGCCGTTTATTAAAACACATCTCGTCGAGGTGTTAAGGTATTGCATGAGGTCGGGAAGGTTGGCTACTTCCATGAAGGAGGGAGTGATTGTACTACTGTATAAGGAAGGGGATGCAAGTGACATAAAGAACTGGAGGCCGATAACCCTTTTGAATTTAGATTACAAGATTCTTGCTAAAATCCTGGCCAATAGGATGAAGGAGGTGATCGGGAAGGTGATTGGCGATTGGCAGGTGTGTGCAATTCCAGGAAGGAGGATCGCTGATAACTTGGTACTGTTAAGAGATCTGGCCTATTATGCTCAGTGCAATAACTTACCTCTGGCAGTAGCCGGTTTTGATCTAGAAAAGGCATATGATAGGGTTTCTCACAAGTTTATGTTTTATGTTCTTGAAAAACTGGGTTTTCCAAAAATTTTTGTTAGGATGATCAGAAGCCTTTATACAGGTGTATGTAGCAGGGTTCTAATTAATGGGATCCTGTCGGAACCATTGGAAGTCAAGTCTGGGGTAAGACAGGGGTGTCCCTTGTCCCCTGCCCTGTTTATTTGCATCATGGAGCCTCTACTTCAGCAAGTTCAACAAGACAAGGCCTTTGAAGGATTTTTTGTTCCAGGTGGAAGTGGGAGTAGATTGAAGTCTCTATGTTACATGGACGATGTAACCTTTTTGTGCAGATCCCAAAAGGGATCTTTCTAGGGCAGAGCTGCAGCTGCAACTGTTTGGGAGTGTCGCAGGAATGCGGGTGAATTGGGGTAAGAGTGCGGTCTGCACTTTAAGTGGTCTAGTTGAAATCCCCTCAGGCAAGATTAAAAAAGTGGACACAATAGAGGTACTGGGAATACATTTCCAGAGGAATTTGTTGAACCAGGAAAATGCGGTAAAATGTGTAGAGAAGTTGACAAAAAAACTTGACTTCTGGAAACTTCGAAGATTGTCCCTGACAGGCAAGACACTGATTGTAAAGGCAGTTTGCCTGCCTTTGTTACTTTACTTTGGTTTAATTTTTCCTTTTAATAAGAGGTGGCTGCAAAAAATTGAGAGACTTTTGTTTATGTTTTTCTGGGGAGCAAAGATGGAGCGGGTGGCAAGGTCTACTGTAATAAAAGAGATGAAGTTGGGAGGTTATAATTTCCCCAATGTTGAGTCTTTTATGGGGATGCATTCCTGGTTACTGCATTATAAGGCCTTTTTAAGTGGAGGTAAAGCTATGAGTTTTATGCGGTACTTGATGGGATGGTTTGTTGTGCGCTGGGGTTGGGGAAAACGGGACCTCACTAAACCAGTGGCTCTTGTTCCCCCTCCTTATTATGTTAAACTAAAGTTATGGTATGATAAGAACTGTTTAGGTAACTTGAGTGTTGGTGCTGTGATTAAGAAAAATTTGGTTAGATGGTTAAAGAAAGATAAGCTAATCTTAAACATTGCTGACCTAAGACCGAAACAGGTGGAGGAGTGTTGGAGGAATCTAGAAATAGATGGGGTGACCAACAAACAGAAAGAGATCGTTTGGATGAGTTTCCATGAATGTTTGCTGACGATGGACTTTTTAAAGATCAGAGACCTGGTATGAGATGAAAGATGTGTAAGGGAAGGATGTGGAGGGATTGAAAGAATAAGACATGTGTTTTTGGAATGTTTTTTTGTTAAAAGACTGTGGGGGAGGTTGGTTGGTTTGGTGAAGAATGTGGTGGGAGGAAGGGAAATTACACCGGAATTATGTTTGTATGGTTTGGTGGGTGGAGGGCCTGATGTGAGGAGGAGAGGGTGGATTTTGTCAGCAATTGTAAAAGAAGTGGTCTGGGAAGCAAGGTGTGGATATAGGAAGGGAAGTTTTGTACTGTCTGAGGAAGATTGTGCAGAGTAGGTGTTGAGTAAATTGTATTATGTGTTGTTATTTGATCGGAAGAGGTTGGGTGAGGAGGAAGCAGATGTTTTCTGGAATTTTGGGCGGTGGAGGTCGGGTTAGGGGTTTTTTAAAGTCTTTTTAATGTGTGTTTTATAAAAGAGTGGATTTTTGTTATACTTACCTGGATGATGTAAAGAACGTTGCTCAGTCTCTTGAGAGTTGATTGAAGGAGTTCAGAGTATACTATTCATGCTGACGGGGAAAAAAAAAAAAAAAATCTGTTCTTATCAGTTTAATATCTGATACGTCCCCTATCTGGGGACCATATATTAAATGGATTTTTAGAATAGGGAGATGGAAGAAGAGCCTGCTCTGTCCACTCCACGCATCAACCTGGTATTGCAGTACCTCCAGGACCGGTGCACCCCCTCTTATGCAGTTTCCAAAAACAGAATAAAGAACAACAAGAAAAATCTTCCTTTTGCTTGCTTGCTCACTGATTGCAATGTTTTTTTTTGGGCTGGCTCACAAGCTGTTAATTCTTGCAATAATAAACTTGCATTTCACCCCTGTGTGTATTGGTGTTTTTGCTTCGTGTCAGTTTCTTGGCCTATCTCTCTCCCTACCTCCTCGCTCCATATTTTTGGGGTCAGGAAGAAGCAGCAGCAGGTTAAAGTGGCAGTTGCAAGAAGCCAAACCTATGAAGTCAGTAAGTAGACACATTTCGACAAGACAGCTAGTTCATGTTTTATCAATCTTTCTCCCAAGGCCCAAAACAAAGCCTTCACTGCCAGGGGTCAGTTTAGAGAGGCAGCAGGCAGGCCCAGGCCATAGCAATAGGCCTGACTTTGCTCCATCTCTGTCCCTTGTTGCAGCTAGCTAAAAGTCAGTCCAGGCATTCCCTCACTCCCTCGTTTTTCGCAGCCTGTGTCTCCCTCTAGTGGGTCCCCGTCTCGTCTTCCTCGCTCATGTTACCAGGAGGCGGAGCCATGCAAATGATTTTCCTCGTTAGGCATCAACGAGGAGCACCTGGATGTGTGCAATTAGTGCTCAGGGCTGCCCAATTGACAGTATTAAGGTCAGAATGGGCTGCAGGTGTGTTAAGGAGGTGTTAGGCAGGTGTGTTGAGGGATTAGGCCTCAAGCCCGGGTAGGTCTGAAAAGTTGCTGTGTCTGTGGCTGCGGCCAGCATAGACCGGGGGAAGGCTGGATGGGCATCTCTCAGCGAGCTCTTCATTTGTGCCAGGACGCCGCTCGCTCGGAAAAGAGAATAATTGGGTTATCACTTCTCGGCCTTTTGGCTTAGATCAAGTGTGGTTTCGACTTACTTGTGTCTTGTCAGAAGGTGCTCGGGGTACCCGACGGTCGGCCTTGAGGGGAGCGTCCCTTTTCGGAGGGCCCCCTCTTGCTGCTATTGGCCCAAGGCCTAGTCCCCGAGCAACGTGGAGCGATCGCCTTTCTAAAGGCGTTGGTGCATCGGTCGGTTGGCGGAGCTGTGGGGGTTTCCCTTTGTGGGGGCCCCCATAGGTGAGCAGGCGGATCTGTGGACCTTCTTCTAAGATGGCGAACCGTGGGTTAAAGGACTCACTTCGATTTCTGGTGATGCCAGGATTTAAGGAACAAGTATCGCTGAAGACGATCGTGGTGGATATTCTGACGGATACCTTCAACATCCGGGTGAGCGATATTATGTGTTTGCAGGATTTCCCCAATCAGGGTATTTACGATGTGACGTTTACATCTACAGCAGTCTGTTGGAACATTTTTGAAGAGGCTGAAAAGAAGAAAGGAGAAGGTGCTTTGAAGTTTGTGCAGGTAATTCCCCTGTTTATGGAAGAGGAAAAAATGATCATAGTACATATGTACAATCCGTTTGCTGATCCTGTATTAGTGAGGGCATTTCTGGAAAATTATTGTGAAGGATTAAGAGGAGGTGAACCAGTATTGAATAGATACAAAATTTGGTCAGGAAAACTCAGATTTTTTGGCAGATTCAGATTGGACCGTGACTGTATTGGTGAAGTGAGACGTCCCCCTCCTGTTTTTACAATAGGGGGTGAGAGGGGCTTCTTGTTCTACCAGGGACAGCCGAAATATTGCCGGAAGTGTTTAATGTATGGTCACACTAACAACGAGTGTGAAATGATGGAGAAATGTAGGCTGTGCCAGCAGGTGGGACATAAAGCGAAGGACTGTAAGGCGGGAAAGGTGTGTGACATCTGTAAACGGGCGGGGCACTTGGCCAAACAATGTCCAGAGTACGCAAGAGAGAAGAAGAAGTACTTCAAGACCAGATTGGGAGGAGGGGAGGAACAGGGGCAGAGGAGTGGGCAAGGAAGGGGGGCTGAGCAGATGGCTCCCAAGGAGGGGAGTCATGCCAGCAAAACCCCAGAGCCTGCTTCCAATGACGCTCCACCTGATGATGCAGCAGGGGATGTAGCTGCAGCTGGTGTCACCAGTGACAGCTCTGTGACCCCTGAGATGGCAGAAGGTATTAGACAGGATCACGCGGGTGGTTCTAGGAAGGGCGCTACCTCCTCCCGAAGAGAAGATGGATGAAAGCATGTCAGCCGGATATTCCCAGGTTTTCTCGGAGAAGGTGGAGGTCGTGATCGAAGGAGAAGATCGAATGGCCACTCCAGGATCAAGCCCGTTGGCGGCATCAGTTTTGGTTGGAGACATTTCCTCCAGTGAGGAAGAAGATGAGGATCAGGAAGACATGGATGAAATGGACAGTGAAGAAAGCTTGGAATGCGGCCAACAGATGGAATTCTCCCAGGGCTCAGAGACTCAGTTGGCTGGGAAACGGGCTCGGGTGGAGAAGGGGGAAGGGGAGAGTGGGGAGGAAGAATCCCTACACATTGCCCTTTCTGGGGCCTCTGAAGAAGAGGCCGCCAGTTCACCTTCTTTAAGGAGAAGACAGAAAGTAGGACCAGAAGAGAACGAGCCACAGATGGACCATTTATAAAATGTTAATGATGGCTAAAATTTTTTGATAATGGCTCTTATTGTGGCCACTTTGAACGTTAGAAGTCTGAGAGCAGGAGGGAGGAGGGCTCTGATTATGGATTATCTGGAATCAGTGAAGGCAGACATTATCTGTGTACAAGAATGTGGTGTGGAGGATTTACGTGGTGTTGCCAAGTGGGGGAAGGGGACGGCAGTATGGGCACCCTGTTATGAGACAAGATCAGAAGGGGTGGGTGTGTTATGTAAAAATGAAAATATAAAAGTGCTGTCGTATGAAGAGGTGGTGCCTGGTAGATGTCTGTCGGTGATCCTGGAATATGAGAGTGAAAAGATGAGATTAGTTAATTGCTATGCTCCAGCAGATAAGAGGGGGAGGAAGGAATTTCTTTATGCATTAAAGTTACATTTGTCCGGTAGAATTCCAACAATTGTTACATGTGACTTTAATTGTGTAAGGAAGGGGAGTGACAGACATGGAACTAGTGAGGGTGGAGGTGTGGATGTGACGTCCCGTTTGCTAAATGAACTGGTTCAGGACTTTAAGTTTAAAGATGCTGCTGTGGTGGTGGAGGGGGAACAAACAGCACATACATATTTTTCAGACAAAGGGACTGTGTCGTCACGGATTGATTTTGTGTTTGTGTCTGAGTTTGTGGAGGTGAAGGGTTATGAGTTGACTGCAGTTCTTTTTTCAGATCACAAATGCTGTGTTGTAAACTGGAACTGGGTGCGGGAGTGAAGTTTGGGAATGGGTTATGGAAATTGAATGTGGCTATTTTGGAAGATGAGGAAATATATAAAAAATGCTGTACTTACCTTGAGAAGCTGGTGGAACAAAGAGATGACTTTGTGAATATCCTCAGGTGGTGGGACTGGGTAAAAGGCTGTCTAGCGCAGTTTCTCCAAAAGATGTGCAGAATAAAAGCTAGGGAGGAAAAAGAGAAAGAATCAATGTTATTAAAAAGATTATATTTTTTGTACCAATGTAAGATAGGTGTGGAGGTGGCTGAAGAACTGGAGGAGGTGAGAAAACAAAGAGATAAGATGTTAAAAGACAAAGGAAAGAAAATTATCTTTAATGCTAAAATTAAGCATATGGAGGAAGGGGAACAATGCACAAGATATTTCTTTAAGAAAACCTTTTCTGGGAAGAAAACGATGGCTACTGTGTTGGTAGGGGAGGAGGAGGTGAAAGGTGAAAGATTAATGGAGGAAGTTTTCTCCTTCTATAAAAATTTGTATGATGTCCAGGAGGGAGTGAGGGAGGTGGAGCAGAAGGAATATTGTGGAGTGGTGGGAAAGTGTTTGGAGAAGGAAGAGGCGGATGGATTGCTGGAAGCAATAACAGAGTTGGAGGTGGAAAAATATGAAAAAAAATAAGACCCCAGGAAGAGATGGTTTCCCGGTGGAGTTGTACATCAAATTTTGGCCAGTCCTTAGAAAACATCTGACTGAAGTGGTCCAGTACTGTGTGTCAACTGGGGAATTGTCCCCTACAATGAAGGAGGGGGCAATCACGTTGATTTTTAAAAAGGGTGACCGGAGGGAGATCAAAAATTGGCGCCCGATTACTCTGCTCAATGCGGATTATAAAGTGGTGGCCAAACTACTAGCCAGTAGAATGAGTGTGGTGGTGGGTAAGTTGGTAGGGGAGGGACAGGTTTGTGCTGTCCCCGGACGGAGGATATCCGATATTTTGATTTTGTTGAGAGACCTGGTTTCTTATGCACAGCTGAGCAACATGCCATTGGCCTTAATGGGTATAGATTTAGAAAAGGCATATGATAAGGTGGCTCACTCCTTTTTGTTTGGAGTGCTTAAAGAGATGGGGATTCCACCACCGTTTCTGAAAACTCTGAAAGGGTTGTACAAGGGTATCAGGAGTCAGGTAGTTGTGAATGGTAATCTCACTGATTTTTTCCCTGTTCGAGCTGGGGTAAGATAGGGTTGCCCTCTGTCGCCCATTATGTTCATTTGTGCCATCAAACCATTGTTCAGGCATGTACAAAAAGACAAGAGGATAAGGGGTGTTTTCCTGCCAGGGAGTGGAGGGGAGTGTGTTAAGGCAGTTGGATATATGGACGATGTCACCTTTATTTGCTCCTCTGAGGCTGATGCTCGGAGAGCGGAACTACAGCTGAGCCTATTCAGTAGTGTGTCTGGACTAAGTGTCAATTGGCAGAAAAGCCATATTTGTATGCTGAGTGGTTCTGGAGTTCTAAGGGACGTAAAGGTCAAGGTGGTTGATAAAATGATGATCTTGGGAACCCAATTTAGTAGAAATTTATTGGACCAAGCCAATGCGGAGAATGCGTTGAAAAAAATCAAAAAGAAAGTGGAATTCTGGAAGCTGAGAAAGCTGACCTTAACGGGAAAGGTCTTGGTAGTTAAAGCAGTTATATTGCCATTATTGCTCTATTTTAGTTTATTTTCCCTCCTGGTACCAGATGGACACAGAGGATCGTGAGAGTGTTATTTGTGTTTTTCTGGGGTAGTAAAATGGAAAAAGTCGAGCGGAGGTCTGTTATGAAAAGCCCTAAAGCAGGGGGTTGTGGTTTTCCTGATATTCCTGCCTTTTTAAACACGCACTATTGGTTGGTACACTATAAGGCCTTCATGGGAGGAGGCAAAACTTCTGCCTTAATGCGATATTTGGCTGGATGGGCCTTAATAAAATGGGGCTGGTGCAGCAAAGACTTGTCAAGGCCAACGGCATTAGTGACTTCATTTTTCTACTTGAAGATGGTGACCTTTTATGGAGTTAACAAATTGAAAGAGCTGGGAGTGGGTGCGGTAGAAAAAAGAAATTTGGTAAGATGGATTAGAGGAGAAGAAGTGAGAGATAATATTTGTGGCCTTGGATCCAAGATGGTGGAGATTTGTTGGGAAAGGTTTCGTATAAAAGGAGTTTTAAATGTATTATATGACTTTTTGAAAAATAGAAAAAAATATGAAAGCCTATATGATGATTTAAGCAAAATACTTGGAAAGACCTGGTGCGGAAGGCTCTTGATGGCAAGTGAAAGCCCGATTGAGTATGTATTTGCTTGAGATCTGATGGGAATAAAAAAAAAAAAAAAATCTGTTCTTATCAGTTTAATATCTGATACGTCCCCTATCTGGGGACCATATATTAAATGGATTTTTAGAACAGGGAGATGGAAGAAGAGCTTGCTCTGTCCACTCCACGCATCGACCTGGTATTGCAGTACCTCCAGGACCGGTGCACCCCCCTCTTATGCAGTTTCCAAAAACAGAATAAAGAACAAGAAAATTCTTCCTTTTGCTTGATCACTGATTGCAATGTTGTTGTTTTTTTGGGCTGGCTCACAAGCTGTTAATTCTTGCAATAATAAACTTGCATTTAACCCCTGTGTGTATTAGTGTTTTTGCTTCGTGTCAGTTTCTTGGCCTATCTCTCTCCCTACCTCCTCGCTCCATATTTTTGGGGTCAGGAAGAAGCAGCAGCAGGTAAAGTGGCAGTTGCAAGAAGCCAAACCTATGAAGTCAGTAAGTAGACACATTTCAACAAGACAGCAGCTAGTTCATGTTTTATCAATCTTTCTCCCAAGGCCCAAAACAAAGCCTTCACTGCCAGGGTCAGTTTAGAGAGGCGGCAGGCAGGCCCAGGCCATAGCAATAGGCCTGACTTTGCTCCATCTCTGTCCCTTGTTTCAGCTAGCTCAAAGTCAGTCCAGGCATTCCCTCACTCCCTCGTTTTTCGCAGCCTGTGTCTCCCTCTAGTGGGTCCCCGTCTCGTCTTCCTCGCTCATGTTACCAGGAGGCGGAGCCATGCAAATGATTTCCCTCGTTAGGCATCAACGAGGAGCACCTGGATGTGTGCAATTAGTGCTCAGGGCTGCCCAATTGACAGTATTAAGGTCAGAATGGGCTGCAGGTGTGTTAAGGAGGTGTTAGGCAGGTGTGTTGAGGGATTAGGCCTCAAGCCCGGGTAGGTGTGAGAAGTTGCTGTGTCTGTGGCCAGCCTAGACCGGGGGAAGGCCAGACGGGCATCTCTCAGCGAGCTCTTCGTTTGTGCCAGGCCGCCGCTCGCTCGGAAAAGAGAATAATTGGGTTATCGCTTCTCGGCCTTTTGGCTGCGATCATTGGTCGTAGTTGATAGGTCTCTGAAGGCACCAGTCCTACTCGGCCTGGGGGTGTTTCCTTAATTGGTACACCCCCTGCTGCTATTGGGTAGGACGCTGTCTGAAGTTAGCAAGAAGGCGATTGGTGGTAGTATTTCGGCACGTCACTATGGCGAGGAGAGAGGTGAAGAACACGGTTCGTTTCCTGGTTAAGCCAGTTTATCGGAGAGAAGTCGGTCTAAGGGAAGTTGTCGTGGACGCTTTGGGCGGAATTTTCAAAGTCGAGGTGAGCGAGATATTTGCTTTACAGGATTTTCCTGGCACAGGAACTTACGACATTACTTTTTTTTCCAAGAAAACCTGTTTGGAGGTATTTGAAAATGCAAATTTAAAGAAGGCAGAAGGGAATGTCCTGCTGGGAAAATTTATGTTCGAACTTCTTTTCGACCCTGAAGTTAAGTATGTAACCGTACACCTTTATAACCCTTTTTTAGAGATTAATTTGGTACGTACTTTCTTGGGGCGCTATTGTTATGAGGTGGGCCCAGGAGAGAAGCTAAAAAATACTTATGGTATAAGTGAGGTTTCAAAAGGATGAGAATGGCTATGCGGGGTTTCGCCACCCCCCGGCGATTTTCACAATTGCAGGCCAACGATGCTCGCTGTTTTATGTAGGACAGCCTCAGTTTTGCAGACAGTGCCATAAGTATGGGCACGTCAAGGAGGAATGTGGGGCTGGAGTATGTTGCAGGTTATGTGGAGAGTCGGGTCACCAGGCTGCTGATTGCCCCAAACCTGCAACGTGTGATTTATGTGGGAAGTCAGGTCACAGAGCCCGCGATTGTTTTTTGGCAAGGGGTGCCAAGGTTTTCTCTTATGCCGATGTGACAAAGGGCAGGAGAACCCCACCACCCAGAAGGATGGCTCCAGCTGAAGTGATAGGATCTAATGCCGGGAGTGCAGAGGAGCCTACAGCTGAGGAAAGTAGACAGGAGATATCAGCCAGTGGTGAAGAAACAATGCAGGAAGAAAGTGGAAACAGGAGTGTGGGTCAGGAGGAGCATGCTGTAGTGGCAGGACCCAGTGGAGGTGAAGGGGGAGGAACCCTGGAAGTAGTAGCTGCTGGAGAGGAAGTGGAGTCCAAAATACAAGGGGGGGATTTAACTATGGATTGTAGAGGAGGAGGAGGAGAGTGGGATGGAGGAGAGCGACAGGGAGGATGTTTCTTTGCCTGATCGCTCTCTTACACCCGCTCAAAAAAGTGCATTAAGGGAAGAAGGTGAAGGAGATTGTGCAAACAAGAGAAGTAGGATTGAGCCCTTACCTGACAGCCCATATAGTAGAGATCTGATGATCACGGGTGATCTGGCTGTTTCGGATTCAGATGACTCTGAAAAAGAAACAATACAGAGGAAAAGTAAAGGAGATGGAGGAACTGGTCCTAAAGCTGTCACCTAATGTTCCGTGTGTCCTCAGTGAATGTGAGGGGCATTGGCTCCTCAGTTAGGAGGACTGCGGTGTTAGATGAGCTGTGTAAAATAGGAGGTGATGTCGTTTGTGTTCAGGAGTGCATGATTAGCAGCATTCCTGGACAGAACGAGTGGACATATGGGGAATCCGTGTGGTCCATGGCATGTACTAATAAAAATGAAGGAGTGGGTGTTTTGCTTAAAAGGGAATAGAGTTAAAATTTTAAGTTATAAAATAATAATTCCTGGAAGATTATTGCAAGTGCATTTGACAGGTTTGGGGTTTGAACTCCGCCTGTTTAATTGTTATGCTCCTGCCGCAAGGAGTGAGCGACAGCTTTTTTTGAGACGTTAATGTTACACTTGCCAGGAAGATGCCCCACAATGATAGTGGGGGACTTAAATTGCATTAGAAGTGTGGGTGACAGAGAAAGCAAATCAGAAATAACCCTAGACAGCACTTCCGTTCTTTTGAACCATTTAATTTCACATTTTAAGTTGTATGATGTTGGGAAAGAGATGGGGACCAAAGAGGATAAATTTACTTTTGTTTCCGATAAAGGGACGGTTATGTCCCGGATTGATTATTGTTTGATCTCTGAAACAGTTGTCCCAATATCTTTCGAGACTGAAGCAGTCCTTTTTTCAGACCATCGGGTAATTAAGGTGGAAGTGGAACTTAACCCTAAGTCCAAATACGGGCGTGGAGTGTGGAAGCTAAACACCCGCCTATTGGAAGAGAAGAGGGTGATAGAACATTTTGAGTCTTTTTTTTAACCTTTTGATTAAACGTAAAGGTGATTTTGTTGATATTTTGAGTTGGTGGGATTGGGTTAGAGTTGAAATAAAGCGATATCTTATGCGATGGAGCATGACGATAGCGCGGGGAAAAAAGGGAGAGGAATAAGGAGTTGGTGGAAAGGATGCACATGTTGTATAAATTAAAGGCAGTAGGGGTGGAGGTGGGTAGCGAATTGGCTAAAGTACGGGAGGAGCGCAAGAAAGCCTTAAGGGAGAAGGGGAAAAGTATAATTTATAATTCAAGAGTGGAACATCTGGACCAGGGGGAGAAGTGTACGCGCTTCTTCTTTAAGAAGGCTTTTCAGAAACGGGAGCCAATGCAAACAATTTTTGGGCCCCAAGGAGAGGTGGAAGGGGATGAAATGATAAGGGAGGTAAGATCCTTCTATACAAAACTTTTTCAGGGGGATCAGAAAGCGGGAAAAGAGGAAATGGAGGAGTATTGCAGTGTGGTTAAGGGGAGATTGGAATCTGAGGATATTAAAAACCTTGAAGCCCCGGTGAATGATGAGGAAGTTTTTCTCGCAGTAAAGGGCTTGGCATGTAATAAGACACCAGGGAAGGATGGTCTTCCCGCCGAATTTTATAATAAATTATGGCATATAATTGGTATGCATGTATGTGAGGTTATAAAATTCGCCTATAAAAAAGGTAAAATGAGTAGAACCATGACAGAGGGAGTTATCACCCTAATACCTAAGGGGGGGGATAAAAGGGAGTTAAAAAATTGGAGACCTATTTCACTACTGAACTCCGATTATAAGGTCTTATCTAAGGTCATTTCTAATCGGTTAAGGGATGTGGCTGCCAAAATAATTCGTGACCACCAGGTTTGTGCAGTTCCAGATAGGAGGATTGTGGACAACTTAATTCTTTTAAGGGATATGATTTATTTTGCTAATTCTCATAATAGCCCTCTGATAGTAGAAAGTATAGACCTAGAGAAGGCCTTTTGATAGGGTCTCCCATGCCTTTTTACTGCAAGTGTTGAGAAGCATGGGTCTTCCTGTACCCATGATTAAGGCAATTAAAGGACTATATAATAACATCTCTAGTCAAATCCTTGTAAATGGGAACTTAAGTGAACCTTTTGCAATTCAGTCAGGGGTGAGGCAGGGGTGTCCGCTTTCCCCCCTAGCCTTTATTGCTGTTGTAGAGCCCTTACTACAAAGGATCCAAGAGGATAAAGTTCACAAGGGGTTTGTGGTACCTGGGAGTGATGCCTTAAGTGTAAAAACCATGGCTTACATGGATGACATTGTGGTGGTGGCTCTATCTAGGTCCCTCTGAGAAATTCCCAAGTTACATCTTAGGATTTTCTGTAGTGTCACTGGGATGGCAGTCAACTGGGGAAAATGTCAGCGATGCCAGTTAGGGCGGGCAATCCCTATTAAATCCGATGAAATACAAGAGGTGGAAGAAGTGAAGGTTTTAGGGGTATACTTTGATAAAAAACTGAGTGGCAGGACGAGTTTTAAAAACTTGCTTGTAAAGGTGAAGAACAAAGTTGGTTTTTGGAAGCTGAGGGACTTGTCTCTGCGAGGTAAGATCCTCATAGTTAAAGCTGTAATCCTGCCTTTACTCCTGTACACCTGTATTGTATTGCCTCCTGGCAAAAGGTGGACGCAGATAATTATGAAGGAACTTTTTAGTTTCCTTTGGGGATCACGGATGGAGAAAGCAGCCCGGGAGGTGGTTATGAAAGGAGAGTGTAATGGGGGACTTGGGTTCCCCAATATAGAAAGATTTATAAAATTACATTATTTACTGATGGTAAACCGATTGATTCATGGAGGTAGTAAAGCGGCTTTTCTTGCGAAGTACCTGGGAGGATGGTGTTTCGTAAGATGGAAATGGGTGGGGAAAGACCTCACAAGGCCATGTGCTCTGGTGGTCCCTCCATTCTATTTATGCCTAGAGGCAAGCAGGAAACAGTTTGACCTGGAAGAAGCAGAACCTAAAGAAATAGTAAGGGAGATAATTATTAGAAAATTGAGAAAAAGAAACAGAGTGTACAATTATATATCTAAACTCTAAACAAGCCAAACTCACCTGGAGGAGATTAGAAATAGCAGGCATCTTTAACAGACAAAAGGATATTACCTGGATGATGCTACATGGGTGCCTTCCGACGAGGATATTTATGAAAAATCGGGATCTGAGTAGCACAGATAAATGTCCATGGGTAGGATGTGGAAGTCCAGAACATTTGACTCACTTATTTTTTTCATGTCCTTTTACTGTTAAAATCCGAAAGATGTTTGTCCTTTTCTTTCCTGTAATCCTAAAGATAACTAGTCCGGATTTGAAGCATTTCGTGTCCGCTTGGTTGGAAGGAAGTGAGGTAAGGGTCCCTTGGCTCTTCTTTGCAGTTTTCAGAGAAGCTGTATGGGATGCCAGAAATTTGTTCTTTTATAAGAAAGAGGATTTGACCCTTGAAGATGTGGTGAGACTAATTTTAGCGAGGCTATATACCTGCTATATGTATGAGGTCCAAAAAATTGGAAAACAAGATGCAGATAAATTATGGAAAGTGGAGAGGTGGAGTTCTTTGGTGCGATTTTAGGTACTTTGGTATGTGTGGTTTGTGAGTGTTAGGGAAGGAGGGTAATAAGGTTTGAATTTGATACGTATGGGTGAATGCCGAGATTTTGGGAGGTGGGATTAAAGACATGCCTTATGTTTACTTTATTTAGGTGAGTATGTGGCAGTGTAGTTTTTTATGATTTATAGCTGAGTGTTAAAAATAGGAGGGTATATGTGTGATGCTTGTATGAATGATGGATGATTGGAACTAAAATGATGAAGGGAAATGGTACTGATGGAAGTCTTGTGGTGAGACGTATAATGTCGTGTACCTGATCCGTTTCTGAATAGTTCAAAAAAAAAAAAAAAAAAAATCTGTTCTTATCAGTTTAATATCTGATACGTACCCTATCTGGGGACCATATATTAAATGGATTTTTAGAACAGGGAGATGGAAGAAGAGCTTGCTCTGTCCACTCCACGCATCGACCTGGTATTGCAGTACCTCCAGGACCGGTGCACCCCCTCTTATGCAGTTTCCAAAAACAGAATAAAGAACAACAAGAAAAATCTTGCTTTTGCTTGCTCACTGATTGCAATGTTGTTTTTTTTGGGCTGGCTCACAAGCTGTTAATTCTTGCAATAATAAACTTGCATTTAACCCCTGTGTGTATTGGTGTTTTTGCTTCGTGTCAGTTTCTTGGCCTATCTCTCTCCCTACCTCCTCGCTCCAAATTTTTTGGGTCAGGAAGAAGCAGCAGCAGGTAAAGTGGCAGTTGCAAGAAGCCAAACCTATGAAGTCAGCAAGTCAGTAAGTAGACACATTTCGACAAGACAGCTAGTTCAAGTTTTATCAATCTTTCTCCCTAGGCCCAAAACAAAGCCTTCACTGCCAGGGTCAGTTTAGAGAGGCAGCAAGCAGGCCCAGGCCATAGCCATAGGCCTGACTTTGCTCCATCTCTGTCCCTTGTTGCAGCTAGCTCAAAGTCAGTCCAGGCATTCCCTCACTCCCTCGTTTTTCGCAGCCTGTGTCTCCCTCTAGTGGGTCCCCGTCTCGTCTCCCTCGCTCATGTTACCAGGAGGCGGAGCCATGCAAATGATTTTCCTCGTTAGGCATCAACGAGGAGCACCTGGATGTGTGCAATTAGTGCTCAGGGCTGCCCAATTGACAGTATTAAGGTCAGAATGGGCTGCAGGTGTGTTAAGGAGGTGTTAGGCAGGTGTGTTGAGGGATTAGGCCTCAAGCCCGGATAGGTGTGAAAAGTTGCTGTGTCTGTGGCTGCAGCCAGCCTAGACTGGGGGAAGGCTAGATGGGCATCTCTTAGCGAGCTCTTAGTTTCTGCCAGGCTGCCGCTCGCTCAGAAAAAAGAATATTTGGGTTATCGCTTCTCGGCCTTTTGGCTAAGATCAAGTGTAGTTTCAGCTCTCTTGTATCGAAGTTGAAAGGTGCCCGGGGTACCCGAAAGTCGGCCTTGGGGGGAGCGTCCCTTTTCGGAGGGCCCCCCCTTGTTGCTATTGGCTCTAGGCTTAGTCCCCGGGCAACGAGAAGCGATCGCCCTTCTTAAGGCGTTTTTGGGTCAGCGTTTGGGGCCCCTTCGGGGGTACCCTTAGTAGGAGGAAGAGGCGTGGTACCAGACGGTGCTAAAATGGCGTCCCCAGGAATGCGGGATTCGTTACGGTTCCAGGTGAAGCCGGATTTCAAGGACGAGGTCGATCTGAGGACGATTGTAGTGGAGGTCTTGATGGATTTCCTGGATCTGCGGGTAAGAGGTATTGTTTGTCAGCAAGACTTTCCAAAGCAGAGTTTATATGATGTCACTTTTGCTTCCTCTGAGATCTGTTGGGACATTTATGAAAAGATCAGGAATACAGATAATGATTTATTGCGCAAGATGGAGGTTATCCCATTGTTTATGCAAGAGGAAAAGGCAATCGTGGTGCATATGTATAATCCTTTTGCAGATGTGAGCCTGGTAAAAGCCTTTTTGAACAATTATTGCGACAAGCTATGGGGTGGTGATAAAGTACTAAATAAATTTGACATATGGACTGGGAAGTACCGTTTTTACGGGAGGTTTCGTAAGGATCCAGAATGTTTTGGTGGGGTGAGGAGGCCTCCTGCAGTGTTCACCATTGGTGGGGAGAGGGGTTTTCTCTTCTACCCAGGCCAACCTGTTTATTGTAGGAACTGCTGTGTGTATGGCCATACAAGTGTGGATTGTGACCAGGGGGTTAAATGCAGATTCTGCAAGGGTATGGACCACTTTTCCAGGGATTGTACACAAAGAAAGGTGTGTGACATTTGCAAAAAGGTGGGTCATCTTGCAAGACAGTGTGTGGATTATTTTCCAGCCAAAAGAGAGACTGCTTTTCACGAGACTATGAAGAAGACTGCGGCAAGATGAGCGAGGCAGCAGAGGCCTTGTACGGAGGTACCGGGGGAAGGTGGCAGTGCGGGACACGCTGATGCGGTTCGGTCTGCTGCACCCTCGGGATCCGGTGCCAATGACGCTGTACCTACAGAGCAGGGTGAGGCTGTGATCAGAAAAGTTGGAGCTGACACTGCTACTGTTGGTACGGTGGCTGGTGTTGGTGCTGACTCTGGGAGCCTTGCTGCTGCCGTAGGTGAAGGATCCCAGATGGATGTTGGTGTGGAGGCAGATCATCAGGAAGTAGAGGAGGAGGTGCAGGGATCCCCGACGTGTCAAGATGGGGGCGAGCCTGTGATGGGACAGAGGAGTGTGATACTGGCCAGCCCTGGGGGACTTTCGGATCTGATAAGTGGGCTGTCTGATAGTAGTGAGGAAGAGGACGAAGAGGAAGGTGATGAAGATATGGACAGTGATGAGAGCTTAGCATGTGGCCAGAGGCTGACTATCTCAATGGTCGAGTCTGCTCACTCCTCGTCTAAAAGAGCGAGGGAGGAGGGGGCAGGAGGAGGGGGGGAAGGTTTTGCCTCTCCTGTTAATGGAGGCTCAGGTTCTGAGTCTGCCAGTTCTCCGTTTGGACGGAAAAGGTTGACCTACGCTAATGTGGCAAGCAAGGGAGTGGATGAGGATACGCACTTTGTAAAAGTTTCATTATGGCTGTGTTGAATCTTATAATTTTTGTGATGGCTTTCACTGTTAGCTCGGTGAATGTTAGGAGTATATGCTCAAGTTGGAGGAGGGCGGCAGTTTTTGATTTTTTGGAAGGGATAAGATCGGATGTTATCTGTATTCAAGAGTGCGGTGTGGAAAGAGCTCCGTGTGCTGAATGGAAACACGGGGTGTCCCTGTGGTCCCCCATGTGTGAGGATTTTAATTAAAAGTCCGCATGTACAGTGTGTGTCACATGAGGTGGTGGTGCCAGGGAGGTTACAGATTGCTGTGTTGGAGGTGGCGGGGTGTTGTGTTAGGTTAATTAACTGTTATGTGCATGCAGATAAGAGGGAACGTGTGCTGTTTTTTGAGACCCTTAAAATGTGGATGCCTGGTAGAATTCCAACTATTTTGATTGGTGATTTCAATTGCGTGAGGAGGAGTGAGGAGAGGCAGAGTGTTGGTGGGAGTGGTGTGGATGTAACCTCTAAAAGTCTGAATGAGCTGTTGAATGATTTTCACTTGCAAGATACTGCGGTTGTGGTACAAAAGAGTGACGTTTCCTTTACTTTTTTTTCTGATAAAGGGTCAGTTAGGTCAAGAATTGATTTTATTTTTGCATCCTTGGCCCTAAAAGTCGTAGGGTACCAAGTAGATCCAGTAATTTTTTCAGATCATGTTATGATTTCAGGGTCCTTTAACCTAGATGGTGCTTTGGTGTACAGGAGGGGCACGTGAAAATTAAATTGTTCTCTTTTTGAGGAGGCGGGGGTGTATATTAAATTCAAGAATTATTTTGAGCGGCTTACTTTTAAAAAACGTGGGTTTGTGGATGTGTTGGAGTGGTGGGACTGGGCCAAGATGAAGATTGGTGTATTTTTTAGGAAGTTGGGAGTGGAGGTGGCTAGGAGGAAACATGAAGAGGAGAGGAGGTTGGTGGACAGGTTACACTTTTTATTCCGATGTAAAAGGATGGGACTGGAGGTGGAGGAAGAACTGAAGGAGGTGCGTGAGACTCGGAATGTGAGAACCAAAGAACGGGGGAAGGGCATTATCTTCAGAGCTAAAATACAGGAGATGGAGGAGGGGGAACAGTGCTCTGCGTTCTATTTTAAAAAGTTTTTTGGGCCCAAGAAGTTGCTCCAATATGTGCTGGAAGGAGAAGAGGAAGTGAGTGGTGATAGGATGATGGAATCGATTAGAGCATTTTATGCCGATTTGTATGGTGGTGGTGGGGGTGCTCCGGTGGATGAGATGCGCGAGTACTGCGAGGTGGTGAAAGGGAACCTGAGTGAAGAAGATGCTGTGATGTTAGTGGAGCCAGTGCAGGAGGAAGAAGAAGTGGAGTTTGTCGTGAAGAAAATGAAGAAGAACAAGACCTGTTGAGTTCTATGAGGTATTTTGGCCAGTGCTGAAGGATCAACTGTGCTAGGTGGTGAGGACCTGTATGGCGGAAAAAAGACTGTCATCATCAATGAAGAAGGGGATAATTACCCTGTTATATAAGAAAAAAAGGGGATCAACGGGACATCAAGAACTGGCGTCCAATTAAGTTGCTTAATTGCGACTATAAAATCATCGCAAAATTGATGGCTGATAGGATGCGGAAGATTGTGGGCGGTATCATCGGTGAATGGCAAGCTTGCGCGGTGCCCGGGCAGAGGATTTCGGACAACCTGATTCTTCTGCGGGACCTTGTGTACTACGCACAGTGTAACAACATGCCATTAGCGGTGGCAAGTATCAATTTGGAGAAGGTGTATGACCGCGTAGCACACTGTTTCCTCTTCACTGTATTGAGACAGATGGGAGTGCCCGAGGATTTTGTAAAATCTGTGGAATGTTTGTACCAGGGGATTAGTAGCCAGGTGTTGGTTAATGGAAGGTTGTCTGGGGAAGTGGAGGTGAGGTCCAGGGTAAGGCAAGGGTGTCCCCTGTCGCCTGTTGCCTTTATATGCGTAATTGAGCCCCTGTTGAGACATCTAGTGGGGGATAAATGTTTTAGAGGACTGTCTGTGCCTGGTTGCGAGAATGTACCTGTGAAGGCCCTTAGCTATATGGATGATGTGAATTTTCTGTGTAGCTCTGCGAGGGACCTGGCAAGGGCTGAGCTTCAATTAAGTATCTTTGGGGCAATGTCGGGCTTGAGTGTCAACTGGGGCAAAAGCAGGGTGTGTGTCCTAAGTGGCACTTGTGACGTGGCAAAAAGCGAATTAAAGGTTGTGCAGGAGGTTGATGTCTTAGGAATACATTTTGAGAAAAACTTGGTTAATCAGGTGAATGTTGCTAGAGGGGTGGAGAAGGTGGAAAAGAAACTTAGTTTATGGAAAACTAGGAGGTTGTCATTATCAGGGAAAACTCTGGTGGTAAAAGCTGTAATTCCCCCTATCTTGTTATATTTTTCAGTTATTTTTCCACCAAACAAGAGGTGGGTGCAGAAAATCACAAGGATTCTTTTTGTCTTCTTTTGGGCTCCAAAATAGAGAAAGTTTCAAGGGAAGTGGTAATGAAGGAGGTGCAGATGGGAGGATATAATTTTCCTAACGTTGGGTGTTTTTTGGAAGTTCAGTGGTGGATGGTGCACCTTAAGACATTTCGTGCAGGAGGGCAAGTGGCAGCTCTAGTGCGCTACTTGATTGGGTGGCCTATGTTGAAGTGGGGGTGGTGTGTGAAGGACTTAACAAAGCCAATGTCAATGTTATCACCTGTTTATTACCTAAAAATGAGGAGGTTTTTTCAAGATAACCATCTGCAGGAGTTGGGGGAAGGAGCTCTTAAAAAAGCATCTTTATGGAAGTGGTTGAGGAGAGGAGAATTGCGGAAGAATATCTTAGGCTTAAACCCAAAAAAAGCTGAAGTATGTTGGAAAAACGTATTGATTAAAGGGATAACGAATAGGCAGATGGAGGTGGTATGGTTATTCTTACACAATTGTTTGCCAACCATGTCTTTTTTTAAATCCAGAGATCTTGTAAGGCAGGAGGTGTGCCCTAAAGAAGGGTGTGGAGAGATTGAGAATACAAGGCACGTGTTTTGGGAATGTTTTTTTGTTAAAAAGGTTTGGAAGTTGCTGTGTGGGTTTATACAAAGGGTGGTGGAGGTAGAAGATGTGTTTTATGAGGCTGGTGTTCTTGGGTTGGTGGGGGGTGATAAAAGAAAGAAGCGTAAAATGTTTGTGAGTTCTGCTGTGGTGAGGGAAGTGATATGGGAAACCCGGTGTGCCTTTTGTAAAGAAAAAAATGGTGGTGTCAGGGGATGATTGTGTGGATTGGGTGTTGGCAAGAATGTTTCATGTGTTGGCAGTTGAAAGAAGGAGTATGGGGGTGGAGGAGGCAAATGTTTTCTGGAATTTTGGGAGGTGGCGTGTGGGTGTGGGGTTTTTTTATGTGTGTTGTATATATGGACTTTTATTCATGTTTTTACCTTTCAATAGTTTAAAGCCACAAATGATGTAAGGAACACGTCTCAGTGTAGTTTGAGTGCCGAGTTTAAGCTGGGTTTACATGATTCAGTCTGAGTGGAACAGAAAAAAAAATCTGTTCTTATCAGTTTAATATCTGATACGTCGCCTATCTGGGGACCATATATTAAATGGATTTTTAGAAGAGGGAGATGGAAGAAGAGCTTGCTCTGTCCATTCCACGCATCGACCTGGTATTGCAGTACCTCCAGGACCGGTGCACCCCTCTCTTATGCAGTTTCCAAAAACAGAATAATGAACAAGAAAATCTTCCTTTTGCTTGCTCACTGATTGCAATGTTGTTGTTTTTTTGGCTCACAAACTGTTAATTCTTGCAATAATAAACTTGCATTTAACCCCTGTGTGTATTGGTGTTTTTGCTTCGTGTCAGTTTCTTGGCCTATCTCTCTCCCTACCTCATCGCTCCAAATTTTTTGAGTCAGGAAGCAGCAGGTAAAGTGGCAGTTGCAAGAAGCCAAACCTATCAAGTCAGCAAGTCAGTAAGTAGACACATTTCGACAAGACAGCTAGGTAATGTTTTATCAATCTTTCTCCCAAGGCCCAAAACAAAGCCTTCACTGCCAGGGTCAGTTTAGAGAGGCAGCAAGCAGGGCCAGGCCATTTCAATAGGCCTGACTTTGCTCCATCTCAGTCCCTTGATGCAGCTGGCTAAAAGTTAGTCCAGGCATTCCCTCACTTCCTCGTTTTCGCAGCCTGTGTCTCCCTTTAGTGGGTCCTTGTCTCGTCTTCCTCGCTCATGTTACCAGGAGGCGGGGCCATGCAAATGATTTCCCTCGTCGGGCATTAACGAGGAGCACCTGGATGTGTGAAATTAGTGCTCAGGGCTGCCTAATTGACAGTTTTCAGGTCAGAATGGGCTGCAGGTGTGTTAAGGAGGTGTTAGGCAGGTGTGTTGAGGGATTAAGCCTCAAGCCCGGGTAGGTGTGAAAAGTTGCTGTGTCTGTGGCTGCGGCCAGCCTAGACTGGGGGAAGGCTAGACGGGCATCTCTCAGCGAGCTCTTCATTTGTGCCAGGCCGCCGCTCGCTCGGAAAAGAGAATAATTGGGTTATCACTTCTCGGCCTTTTGGCGAAGATCAAGTGTAGTGCTCGAGCTTTTGAGAGAGAGCTTGTGGGGTCCCCTACGGGGAAGTGAGGTGCGTTTATCTCTGTTGAGATGGCAAACCGCGGTCTTCATGATTCTATTCGCTTACTGGTAAAGCCAGAATTTAAAGAGAAGGTAAATTTGAAAACCATCGTGGTGGATGTTTTGACGGATACCTTTAACCTAAAGGTGAGTGAAATATTTTGTTTGCAAGATTTTCCTGCACAAGGGATTTATGACGTTACTTTTTTTTCAACTGAGGTGTGCTGGAACGTTTTTGAGTTGGCAAGAGAGAAGGCTGGATGTGAGATCTTGAAATGTTTGGAGGTAATTCCTTTATTCATGGAGGAAGAGAAAATGATCGTTGTGCATATGTGCAGCCCTTTTGCGGACCCCCTGCTGGTAGGAGCCTTTTTGTTGAACTATTGCGAGGAGTTGAAGGGGGGAGAGAAGGTCTTGAATAGATTTAAAATTTGGAGTGGGAAGTATAGGTTCTTTGGAAGGTTCAAAATGGACAAGGACTGTGTTGGGGGGTAAAACGCCCACCTGCTGTTTTTTCTATATGTGGTGAGAGGGGTTACCTGTATTATCAGGGGCAACCCAAATACTGTCGCAAGTGCTTCTCCAAAGGACATATCAGTGCGGACTGTGGGTTCATGGAAAAGTGCAGGTTTTGTAAACAGGCTGGACATAAGGCTAATGAGTGCAACACTGTTAGGACTTGTGATATCTGTTTAAAAGCTGGACATTTGGCTAAAAATTGTCAGGAATACGCTTACCAGAAGAGGAGACATGCTGCTGTCATGAAAAAAGTGTATGAGGGGACTGGGGAACAGGGAGCCGGTACCAGCGGTGTGGGGGAGGCTGGAGGAGCTCCTGGTAAGGGAAGCTCTGAAGGCGGACTTCCCACTGCAGTGGTATTTGGCAACCTGCCCAGGGATGCTGACAGGAAGAGTGGTGGTTCTCGGGAGACCGGCGGTGATGCAGTGGAGGCTGCTATCACCGTGGGTCCCGACGATGTTACCCCTGGTTCAGCGGAGGGCAAGATGGCGGACCACGAGGGTGGTCTCGGCGTTCCCGTGTGCTTTCCCCGGGAAGACGACGGTATGGAGGTGGGCGGAACAGAAGAGGAGGTTACCAGGTCCCGCGGGAGGGACGAAGAGTGAAGAGGGGGGCGTGTGCAGTGCAGGCGGCGAGGAAGCCGCTCCCGATCCGCCCTCCGTGTCAGCACTTATAGGTCACCTGTCATCCACTGACAAAGATGGGGAGGAGATGGACAGCATTGACAGCATGGGGAGTGTCAAGTGTGGGAAGTGGCTCCTCCTCTCTCCTGACTCCGGTCCGCAAACAGCTGTGAAATGGCCTCGGAGGGAGGGGGAGAAGTCAGGGAGTGACGTAGATGACTCTGTGCTGCACATAGATGTGCCTGGGGATTCCGAGGGATCTGCCAGCTCGCCTGTCACCTGGAGGAAACAAAAGATGATGAAGGAAGTTGAAGAGAAGGAAGCAACATAAATAAAGTTTTTTTTGTGATGGCTAATTTCATTTTCCTGTTGATAATGGCGTTAATTATCGCTTCAGTGAATGTGAGAGTATCAAAACTGGATACAGAAATGCTATGGTGATGGAATATATGTCTACAGTTAAAGCTGATATTATTTGTTTACAAGAGTGTGGTATAGAGAATCTAAGTGGTATTAGAGAGTGGCGGAAGGGAGCTGCAGTGTGGGCACCGAGTAGCATCTCAAAATCAGAGGGTGTGGGGGTGCTTATTAATAATAATATCAGAATAATTTCGTTTGAAGAAATAATACCAGGAAGATGTTTGAATGTGGTGGTGGATTTTTTGGGGATACAGTTGAGAGTTTTTAACGGTTATGCACCTGCGGATAAAAATGAGAGGAAGGAATTTTTGAAAACATTAAGGTTTTACTTACCAGGGAGGATGGCGACGGTGGTTACAGGAGACCTTAATTGTGTAAGTAAAAAAGAGGAGAGGATGGGGGTTGGAGGAGATGGTGGCATGGACGTGATATCAGGAATGTTGAATGATCTGGTGAGTGATTTCAGGTTGAAAGATGCAGCTGTGAAAAAAAAAGGGAATAAGGTTGAACATACTTTTTTTTCTGACAAGGGTACTGTATCCTCAAGAATTGATTATTTTCTTTTGTCTGAATTTTTGGGGGTGGAGGAGTATATGGTTGTGCCAGTGATGTTCTCAAATCATAAGATGATCATGTGTAAAGTGGAGGTGGGGGCAGGGGTCAAGTTTGGCCATGGAGTATGGAAGCTAAATGTCTCAGTTTTGGAGGAGGAGGAGGTCTGCAAACAATTTTCTTTATTTTGGGACAGAGTGGTGGAGAAGGAGATTTTTCCTGAGGTTTTGTATGGTGGGATTGGGCTAAAAAAGAAGTCGCTGGGTTCTTTCAGAAATTATGTAGAACCAGAGCGTGGGAGAAAAAAAGGAATGAAGAGTGTCTCATGCAAAGGTTGCATCTTCTGTATAAATTTAAGAGGTGTGGTGTGGATGTGGACAAAGAACTGGAGGAGATAAAGGAGGAGAGAAGGAAAATAATAAAAGAAAAAGGGAAAACAATTATTTTTAATGCAAAGGTGCGTGAGATGGAGGAGGGGGAGCAGTGCTCTAGATTTTTCTTTAAAGTTTTTCTAATGATAAAGTGATGAAATCTGTTTTATCAGGGGAGGAGGAGGTGGAAGGTTTAAGAATGATGGAGGAGGTGGCTACATTTTACCAAAAGTTATATGGTATACAGAAAGAGGTGCCTGAGGAAGAACTAAGGGATTATTGTGCTGTGGTGGGAAAGAGTATTGGTGAGGAGGAGGCTCAAATTTTGCTGGATTCTGTGACAGAGAAAGAGGTGGAGAAGGTGCTAGGATCCATGCAGAAGGGTAAAACACCTGGAAAAGATGGCCTTCCTGCTGAGTTTTATGTGAAGTTCTGGCCTTTACTAAAAAAACATCTGGTGGAGGTGGTGAAGTTGTGTGTTGAGACTCGGGACAGTCACATGTGGGGGATGTTCGATATGTAGATACATCAATACAAACCCTAACTATATTCTCCCCAATGGTCGACGATACACCCCCCACCACTACTGCAACTGTAAAACCGAGGGGGTAGTGTACCTTCTCACATGCCAATGCCAGCGATTTTACGTTGGCAAGACCAAATTGAAATTCTCTGTAAGGGCATCCAGACATATTGTCTCAATGAAGAAAGCAGACCCTGATTTCCCTTTGGGGAGACATGTTCTTAACGAACATTACGGGGTCTTCCCAAAAATCCAATTTCTGTTTTTGGACAGAATCCATCCTAACCCGAGGGGCGGAGACTGGAATAAGGTCCTTCTACAGCGAGAGGCTCGCTGGATTATGGACCTTGCTGCCACCTCACCCCCGGGCCTCAATGAGCAGTTCAGCTACAGACCGTTTTTAGAGGGTTTTACATCTGGTCTTTGTGAGAAGGACCTATAGTTTCTTCTTACAGGCCCCCTGCATACTTACTATCCATCCATTTTTCAACCATAAATGTGTATTACCATTTTGTGGCTGCTCCTTATCATCTTGTTCGGTTTCTAGAAAAATTGAACTGCCTTGTTATGTGTCTATGCTGCCCAATCCACATATATGGTGTGTTGTCAATGGCCCCTGTACCCTGTTGATGTCGGAGCGTTTTATGCCGGATCCGTGGGCGTGCTGCCCAATCCACATATATGGTGTGTTGTCAATGGCCCCTGTACCCTGTTGATGTCGGAGCGTTTTATGCCGGATCTGTGGGCATGCGGTTGTCTTTGTTTCGGCTGACCCCTCCCTGTCCCACCCGGCACAGGGGGGCCCCTCGGGCCTCCTTTTGGTTTGCCTATGGGGGGCCTCTGTTTTTGGCCTTCTGGCGGACACTTTAGCCGCTATCCTGTGGCGGGTGGTCCGCCAGACGGCCTTTTCTGCGTCGGTGGGCTGCCGTTGCATTGCCCCCCTCTCAGATTTTTCTGTGGGGCGGGCCGTGCAGCAGCGGCTCGGGATCCTTTTCCCACCACTGTCCCTCCCCCTACCTTGGGTGGGATTGTGTTTCTTGGGGGGACCCCTGTGGTCCTGCCAGTTATACACAAACGAATATCCTCTGTCTTACTCCTGTGTTGCGCATACTACGGTAGTAATCGGAGGCTTCAGGCTCCAATGGGTTAAACTAGTGTGGCTATGCAAACCACACACTGAGTATGATAGGCTCCTTTGTTCGAATGAGTTAACACAGACCAGGCTGCACAGGCTATACAGCGTCTATTATTACCAAAACTTTGTTTCAAGTGAACTGCCCTTTGATGCCCGAGCAATTTCCCTGAATCCTTATGAGAAAACGGTCACCCAGTAGTTGCTAGGCAACCACCAAACTTTGCCTCGCTGCTCCGTCTGCTGTGTTTTGGTTTTACTCGGTGGGCGGGGCTGCCTGTCAGCTGCACGCTGTTTCTCGTCCTGAGTACGGGAACGTGCAGTGGGCGTGGCGCTATAGCGCGGCCGCTCCCCTCTCACACATTCCTATTATGTGATTGATGTGATGACGTTGCGCTGATTAGACGCACGTCACGCTATACCACGCCCCCCCAGGCTCCTTATATCCCAGCGATGCACTTGAATGGGCTTATCATTACCGCACTTGGTGGTGACCGGCCCGGACGCTCTATAGGACAACCCATGCCTCACCAGGACTCAACATTGTACCCTGATGTAAGTATTATCTTTGGATGGCTGTGGTCCAGCCATACCGTTTGTTTATTGAATTTGAAACTCTCAGGGTTGCTATTACAACTTTATCCCCTGTTTGTTTGTCCACAGAGCTAGCCCTCATGTGGGTTAATTCCCTGGTTCGATCTGTGCTTGCATACACATGGCGATATTCTCCTCTCTCTTATGGTGATGCAGACTGTTTTGGCCTGAACTGCGGATATCCCGGTATAAACACAGCCCTCCTATTAACCCCCACCTCTGCGCTTTGATTTCTTGAATCGCTTATGAGCCTCTGGCAAGTTTTTACCATATAGCACATGTTTCTATCTCGCAGATGATACAGCATGTTGTAGTACCTGCGATTTGGCTTTAGTTTGTGTGGCGGAGCCGCGGGACGCCCCCTTATGTCTGTGGGTTGGATCAGTGTGGATAGAGTTGGGCCAGCCGATGAATTCAGATCCTTGTTACATCTGTCAGACCTGGGGTATCTGACACCGTTACTGCAGCGATTTTGGCATAGATGCTCCGTTACTGATATGTATGGGTAGGTTGCGCTTTTCTTATTCACGGTCACAATAAACCAAATGACATATATGTGATACCTGTAAATATCATTTATACATGATTGTTTTTTGTACTCATTCTGTTTATATTTCATTGCATAATAGGTCTATGATCCACGATCTGTCTCTGATGAAGGGACATTATGCCTAAGTCCCGAAACGCGTAAGATTTTGTGGCAAGACCATTGAATATAGTCTTTAATTTCGCACATACAGTATATCGTTGTATAGTTTTTTATAGATTGTATGACACTGTTTTTGTTACCCTTTTGTCACAGACTCTTTATGTCTTTTATGATATATACTTTTTCTACTGAATAAAATAAATTTTAAATCTTAAATGAGTTGCCGTTAAAGTCCCTTTAACCTGTTGGGGGTAACCTCCTAATATATTCTGACTTCGGGGATGTTGGCAACAACTATGATATAGTTGAATAGCACTTTCTCTCCTTTTTCTTTGAGAATGGGACGGTTTCACCCTCGATGAGAGAGGGGGTGATTACCCTCATTTTCAAGAAGGGGGATAGAAAGGAGGTTAAAAACTGGTGACCGATTACTCTACTAAATGCGGACTACAAATTAATGGCTAAATTGTTGGCTAATAGATTGAGTGGAGTGGTGGGTACGATAATAGGTGATTGGCAGGTCTGTGCGGTACCCGGACGCAGAATGTCAGATATCCTTGTCTTGCTGAGGGACCTTGTCTATTATACGCAGATTAACAACATGCCGTTGGCTTTGATGGGAATAGACTTGGAGAAGGCGTACGACAAGGTATCTCATGCCTTTTTGTTCAGGGTTTTGGAAGAGATGGGTCTGCCAGCACCATTCTTGAGAACCCTGAGGGGTCTTTATTCTGGGATTAAAAGTCAGGTGCAGGTGAATGGTAATTTAACAGAGATGTTTTCTGTGTGGTCAGGGGTGAGGCAGGGGTGTCCCTTATCCCCTGTCATGTTCATCTGCGTGATAGAGCCCCTGTTGAGACATATACAGAGGGATAAAACGTTTAAAGGGGTTTTTGTACCTGGGAGTGGTGGGGGTTATGTGAAATCCGTAGCATATATGGATGATGTGACCTGCTGTTCCTCAGGACGAGATGCCAAAAGGGCAGAGCTACAGTTAAGTATTTTTGGCAGTATGTCAGGATTAAATGTGAACTGGCAGAAGAGCCAATTTTGTACAGTAAGCGGAACATGCGAAACAACTGGAATCAAGACAAAACAAACGGACTCTTTGGTAGTTTTGGGTACGCATTTTGAAAGAAACTTATCTAACCAGGTGAATGTGGCCAAAATAGTGGAGAAAGTTTCAAAGAAGTTGGAGTTTTGGAAGTTGAGACGTCTAACCTTAACAGGAAAGGTCTTGACCGTTAAGGCTGTTATTTTGCCCTTACTACTTTACTTTGGTTCAGTGTTACCTCCTGGTGTAAAATGGACTCAAAAAATAACGAGGATATTGTTTGTTTTCTTCTGGGGTTCCAAAATGGAGCGAGTGGAGAGAAGAGTGGTGAGGATGAGGATGGAGTGTGGCGATATGATTTTCCTGATTTAGACGTTTTTATGTCAATGCATTTTTGGTTAATACATTATAAAGTGTTCATGGGTGGAGGGCTGAAAGCTCACCTCATGAGGTATTTGGCCGGATGGTCAATGGAAAAGTGGGGCTGGTGTGTACGAGACCTAGTAAAACCCACAGCCCTAGTTCCCCCATTTTTTATGTTAAGTTGAACCTTTTTTTTTCAAAAATATAAGTTGGATGAGTTGGGTGTTGGGGCGGTTGCTAAGACCAGCCTTGTTAAATGGCTTCGAAAAGAGGAGATCAGAGCCAAAATATTTGGTCTGAGGTCTAAAGAAACTGATTTTTGTTGGAAGAAGTTTGGGATTAAAGGTGTGTCAAATTGACAAAAGGAAATATCATGGATGGCTTTTCATGGTGTTTTGTTAACAAAAAGTTTTTTAAGAGCAAGAGATTTGGCAAGGGAGGAGAAATGCCCAAGGGAAGGCTGTGAAGAGGTTGAGACTGCCCAACATGTATTATTTGGATGTTTTTTTGCACGAAAAGTTCGAAGAAAATTAACGCCTTTTATGGAGGAGGTTTTGGAAATAAGAGGCATAAGTATGTTGATTTGGTTTTTTGGGTTGGTGGAGGGTAACAAAATTCAAGAAAGAAGATTGTGGATTGTGGTGAACGTTTTGAAGGAGGTGTTGTGGGATGCCAGATGTTGGGAGGTTCGGAGGAAATGTGTTTTGTCTGAGGAGGATTGCGTTAATCTTTTCTTTCCTAGGCTTTATGTGGTGTTATTGGTGGATAGAAGGTGGATGGGGGAGGGGGAGGCAGATAGGTATTGGGGATGGGGGAGGTGGAAGGGTGGGGGAGGTGGAAGGGTGGGGGAGGATGGGGTTGAAATGTATTTTTGTATTGTATATGTGTTTGTGTATGAACTTTTTTGTAAAAATTTGGAAAAAATGCCTAGATGATGTGTTTAAGCATGATGCTAGAGAGAATCATGGTGTAGTTCTTATTGAAGTAAAGGTGACATGCTATTAAATTGATGGGTAAAAAAAAAAAAAAGTAAAAAAAAAAAAAAAATCTGTTCTTATCAGTTTAATATCTGATACATCCCCTATCTGGGGACCATATATTAAATGGATTTTTAGAAGAGGGAGATGGAAGAAGAGCTTGCTCTGTCCACTCCACGCATCGACCTGGTATTGCAGTACCTCCAGGACCGGTGCACCCCTCTCCTATGCAGTTTCCAAAAACAGAATAAAGAACAACAAGAAAAATCTTCCTTTTGCTTGCTCACTGATTGCAATGTTGTTGTTTTTTTGGCTCACAAGCTGTTAATTCTTGCAATAATAAACTTGCATTTAACCCCTGTGTGTATTGGTGTTTTTGCTTCGTGTCAGTTTCTTGGCCTATCTCTCTCCCTACCTCCTCGCTCCATATTTTTTGGGTCAGGAAGCAGCAGGTAAAGTGGCAGTTGCAAGAAGTCAAACCTATCAAGTCACCTATCAGTAAGTCAGCAAGTCAGTAAGTAGACACATTTCGACAAGACAGCTAGCTAATGTTTTATCGATCTTTCTCCCAAGGCCCAAAACAAAGCCTTCACTGCCAGGGTCAGTTTAGAGAGGCAGCAAGCAGGGCCAGGCCATTTCAATAGGCCTGACTTTGCTCCATCTCAGTCCCTTGATGCAGCTGGCTAAAAGTCAGTCCAGGCATTCCCTCACTCCCTCGTTTTCGCAGCCTGTGTCTCCCTCTAGTGGGTCCCTGTCTCGTCTTCCTCGCTCATGTTACCAGGAGGCGGGGCCATGCAAATGATTTCCCTCGTCGGGCATTAACGAGGAGCACCTGGACGTGTGCAATTAGTGCTCAGGGCTGCCTAATTGACAGTTTTCAGGTCAGAATGGGCTGCAGGTGTGTTAAGGAGGTGTTAGGCAGGTATGTTGAGGGATTAGGCCTCAAGCCCGGGTAGGTGTGAAAAGTTACTGTGTCTGCGGCCAGCCTAGACTGGGGGAAGGCTAGACGGGCATCTCCCAGTATGCTCTTCGTTCATGCCAAGCCGCCGCTCGCTTGGAAAAGAGAATAATTGGGTTATTGCTTCTCGGCCTTTTGGCTAAGATCAAGTGTAGTCTCGGCTCTCTTGTATCGAAGTTGAAAGGTGCCCGGGGTACCCGACAGTCGGCCTTGGGGGGGAGCGTCCCTTTTCGGAGGGCCCCCCCTTGTTGCTATTGGCTTAGTCCCCGGGCAAAGAGGAGTGATCGCCTTATTGGAGGCGTAGGTGCTTTGGTCGGTTGGTGGAACTGTGGGGGTTTCCCCTTGTGGGGGCCCCCATAGGGAAGCGGGCGGATCTTTGGACTTCCTTTCAGGATGGCGACTCATGGGTTGAAGGACTCACTGCGATTCCTGGTCATGCCAGGCTTCAAGGAGCAGGTGTCATTGAAGACGGTGGTCGTAGACGTGTTGACGGATACCTTAAACATACGGGTGAGAGATGTGTTGTGCCTCCAAGATTTCCCAAACCAGGGTATTTATGACGTGACGTTTTCGTCCACAGCGATTTGCTGGAATATATTTGAAGCTGCTGAGAAGAAAAAAGGAGAAGGAGCGTTGAAATTTCTGCAAGTGATTCCATTGTTCATGGAAGAGGAGAAGATGATAGTGGTACACATGTACAACCCTTTCGCTGACCCAGCCCTGGTAAGAGCTTTTCTTGATAATTACTGCGAAGTACTGAAGGGGGGTGAACCTATCCTGAATAGGTATAAGATCTGGACAGGTAAATATAGATACTATGGCAGGTTTAAGATGGACCGGGACTGCATTAGGGGAGTGAAGCGGCCGCCTCCTGTGTTTACCATCGGAGGAGAAAGGGGCTTCTTGTTTTACCAGGGTCAACCAAAATATTGCAGGAAGTGCCTGATGTATGGCCATACCCATAATGAGTGTGAGATGAGCGATAAATGCAGGATTATGCCAGCAGGTGGGGCACAAAGCCAAAGACTGTAAAGCTGGGAAGGTGTGTGACATCTGCAAACGCGCTGGACATTTGGCCAAGCAGTGTCCGGATTATGAGAGGGAGAGGAGGAGACAAGCCAAGACCTAGATGGGATGGGGGGAGAGGAAGGAACAGAGGGATGGACAAGGAGGGGGGGGCTGAGCAGATGACCCCCGAGGAAGGGAGTCATGCCAGCGAAACCCCGGGGTCTGTACCCAGTGACGTTCCACCCGGTGATGCTGCAGGGGTGAGTGGCGCAAATGGTGAGGCCGCGGCTGCGACTGATGCCACCAGTGTCAACTCTGTTCCCCCAGAGATGGCAGAGGGTGTTGGAAGAGGTCACGCGGGTGATCCCAACATGGATGGTATCTCCCCCCGAGAATAAGAGATGGATGTAGGTGATTCGGCTGGACAATCCCAAGACTTCCCGGGAGGTGTAGAGATCATTATTGAAGGAAGAAACCCTGTTGACAGTCCGATATCTAGTCATTTTGTGGCACCCATACTAGTTGGAGATATTTCTTCCAGTGAAGAAGAAGATCAGGATGGCATGGAGGATGTAGACAGTGATGAGAGCCTAGAATGTGGGCAGGCTATGGAATCTTTCTCTGGATCCGAGACCCAGTTGTCGGGTAAACAGACTCAGATTGAGGGGGAAGGGACTGGAAGTGAGGAGGAAAACTCCTTACATATAGCTTCACCTGGTCTCTGAGGAGGGGGCTGCCAGATCGCCAGGACTAAGAAGACGCCAGAGTGTGGGACTAGAAGAGGCCAAGAATGAACCATGTTAATGTTTATGATGGCTAAGTTTATTCTTTTTTTGATGATGGTGCTTATTGTTGCCACTCTAAATGTGAGGAGTTTAAAGGCTGGTGGTAGGAGGGCGGTTATTTTTGACTATTTGGGATCTGTTAAGGCCAATGTTATTTGTCTGCAGAAATGTGGGGTGGAGGACCTGCATGATATTACTGAATGGGGGAAGGGAGTGGCTGTGTGGGCACCCTGCTGTGGATCCAGATCAGAAGGTGTTGGGGTGTTAGTTAAAAACAATGAGTTAAGAGTGTTGTCTTATCAGGAGGTGGTGCCTGGGAGATGTCTGTCAGTCTTGTTTGAGTATGAAAATGAGAAAATAAGAGTAATCAACTGTTATGCGCCTGCTGATAAAAAGGGTCGGAAAGAGTTTTTGGAGGTATTAAAACTACAGTTACCAGGAAGGGTGGCAACTATTGTCACGGGTGATTTTAACTGTGTGAGGAAAGGGTGTGACAGGCATGGAGTCAGTGAGGGTGGAGGAGTGGATGTGACTTCCTGACTTTTGAATGAGTTAATAAATTATTTTAGGCTTAAAGATGTTGCGGAGGTGGTGGAGGGGGAACAGACAACACATACGTACCTGTCTGACAAAGGGACTGTATCTTCCCGTATTGATTTTATTTTTGTTTGAGTTTATTGAGATTAAGGGATACAAGACTTTTCCGATACTTTTTTCAGTTTATAAAGTATCATGCTGTAAGGTGGATTTGGGAGGAGGTGTGAAATTTGGAGGTGGTTGGTGGAAACTAAATGTAACAATACTGGAGGATGAGGATGTATGTGTGAAATGTGGTATTTACCTGGAGGAGTTGGTGGAACAGAAGAATTTTGTGAATGTCCTTGTGTGGTGGGATTGGGTCAAGAAATGTTTGGCGGAATTCTTCCAAAAGATGTGTGGGATGAGGGCTCTGGAGAGAAGAGAGAAAATGTTAATCTTAATTAAAAAGTTAAATTTTTTGTATAAATGCCAGAAAATGGGTATTGACGTGAATGAAGATCTGAAAGAGGTGAAAGATATGAGAGGTAAGATGATAAGAGACAAAGGGAAGAGTATTGTTTTTAATGCCAAAATTAAAGATTTGGAGGAGGGGGAGCAGTGCACTAGGTATTTCTTTAAAAAAGCCTTTTCTGGTAAAAAAACGATGACCACCGTATTGGCAGGAGAGGAGGAGGTGAAGGGGGAAAGGGTAATGGAGGAGGTCTTTTCCTTTTACAAAAACTTATATGATGTGCAGGAGGGTGTGTTGGAGGAAGAGCAACAGGAATATTGCAGTGTGCTGGGGAGATGTTTGGAGAGGGAAGAGGCGGAAGGGTTGCTGGATGAGGTTACCGAGTTGGAAGTGGAAAATGTACTGAAGAGTATGCATAAAAACAAAACTCCCGGGAAAGACAGGTTTCCAGCTGAATTTTACACTACATTTTGGCCAATTCTGAAAAGGCATCTGACGGAGGTTGTGAAATATTGCGTGTTAAATGGGGAGTTCTCCCCTACTATGAAAGAAGTGGTTGTTACTTTAATTTTCAAGAAGGGAGATTGGCGGGAGATTAAGAACTGGCGCCCTATCACATTGCTGAATGTGGACTACAAGGTAGTGGCAAAATTGTTGGCTAGTAGGATGAGTAGGGTGGTACACAAGCTGGTAGGAGAGGGACAGGTGTGTGCTGTCTCCGGACGCAGGATCTCAGATATCTTATTCCTGCTGCGAGACTTGATAACCTATCCCCAGATGAACAACATGCCATTGGCCTTTATGGGAGTAGATCTAGAGAAGGCTTATGATAGAGTGGCGCATTCCTTCTTATTCAAAGTTCTAGAGGAGATGGGAATTCCAACACCCTTTCTGGAGACCCTGAGAGGATTATACACGGGGATCATGAGTCAGGTAGTGGTTAATGGCAATTTATCCAGTTTCTTTCCTGTCAAGGCTGGGGTAAGACAGGGTTGCCCTTTGTCGCCCATCATGTTTATATGTGCAATTGAACCTTTGCTTCGCCATGTACAGAGGGATAAAAGATTTAAAGGTGTGTTTTTGCCAGGTAGTGGAGGGGAATACGTCAAAGAGGTCTGTTACATGGACGATGTGACAATCGTCTGTTCTTCAGAGGCTGATGCTCGGAGGGCTGAACTGCAACTAAAGCTGTTTGCTAGCATGTCGGGATTGAACGTTAATTGGCAGAAGAGCCAGATTTGCATGCTCAGTGGATCCAGAACTTTGAAGGAGGTAAAGGTGAAGGTGGTCGATTCAATAGTGATCCTGGGGACACAATTTGGAAAAGACCTGATGGATCAATCTAATGCGGAGAAGGTGATGGGGAAGATTCAGAAGAAGGTCTTATTCTGGAAGTTGAGACGACTGACGTTATCAGGGAAGGTGCTGGTGGTGAAGTCGGTGATCCTGCCATTACTGTTATATTACAGTCTGATCTTTCCTCCAAATGTGAGGTGGATGAAGAAGATCGTAAGAGTTCTCTTTTTTGGGGCAGCAAGATGGAGAAGGTGGAACGGAAGAATGTTATGAAGATCCCTGAAAGGGGGGGCTGTGGATTTCCGGATGTCCCAGCCTTTTTGGGCATTCATTTTTGGTTGGCACACTACAAGGCTTTTTTTGCAGGGGGTAAGGCTGCTCTTATAATGCATTATTTGGCTGGGTGGGCCCTGACAAAATGGGGCTGGTGTAAAAAAGATCTATCAAGACCTATGGCGCTAGTAACCCCCTTTTTTTATTTGAAGTTGATGTTTTTTTTAAAGACAATAGGCTGATAGAGTTGGGAGAAGCTGCTGTTGAAAAAAAAGAGTCTGAGGAAATGGATTTGCAGAGAGGAGGTGAGAGCCAATATCTGTGGCCTCAGCTCTTTAATGACGGAGGAATGTTGGAAGAGGTTCCTGATAGTATGATGAGTATCGAATAGGCAGAAGGAGATCTCCTGATTGGCCTTTCATGGAGCGTTACTTATGAAGTCTTTCTTGAAAGAAAGGGATTTGTCAAGAGACGATAAATGCCCTAGGGAAGGCTGTAATAACTTTGAGACAGTTGAGCACGCTCTATTCTATTGTCCTTTTGTACAGAAAGTTCGAGAGAAGTTGGCCCCTTTTGTGGAGGAGGTGTTGGGTGTGAAGAGTTTGGTGAAGGTGGTTTGGTTTTTTGGGTTGTTGGAGGGTCAGAAGTCAACACAGAGAAAAATTTGGATTCTGATAGCCATTTTAAGGGAAGTGTTGTGGGATGTGAGGTGCTGGGAAGTGAGGAGAAAGTTTGTGGTGTCTGAAGTGGATTGTGTGCATTCGATTTTGGCCAGATTGTATATGGTGTTGTTGGTGGACAGGAAACATATGGGGGTGGATGAAGCAAATGAATATTGAGGTTGGGGGAGGTGGAGGATGGGTGGGGGGTGGGGGTAAGGATTGTATATTGTATTTTAAGTGTATATATGATTTGGTTTTTACTGCTTTTGATGAATAGTAAAGCATAGATGCCTAGATGATGATTTAAGCAAAGTACCTGGAAAGACCTTGTGTGAAAGGCTCTTGATGGCGAAGTAACATGTTGCTGAATATGGACTTGCTTAAGATCTGATAGGAAAAAAAAAAAAATCTGTTCTTATCAGTTTAATATTTGATACGTCCCCTATCTGGGGACCATATGTTAAATGGATTTTTAGAACAGGGAGATGGAAGAAGAGCTTGCTCTGTCCACTCCACGCATCGACCTGGTATTGCAGTACCTCCAGGACCGATGCACCCCTCTCTTATGCAGTTTCCAAAAACAGAATAAAGAACAATAAGAAAAATCTTCCTTTTGCTTGCTCACTGATTGCAATGTTGTTGTTTTTTTGGCTCACAAACTGTTAATTCTTGCAATAATAAACTTGCATTTAACCCCTGTGTGTATTGGTGTTTTTGCTTCGTTTCAGTTTCTTGGCCTATATCTCTCCCTACCACCTCGCTCCATATTTTTTGGGTCAGGAAGCAGCAGGTAAAGTGGCAGTTGCAAGAAGTCAAACCTATCAAGTCAGCAAGTCAGTAAGTAGACACATTACGACAAGACAGCTAGCTAATGTTTTATAAATCTTTCTCCCAAGGCCCAAAACAAAGCCTTCACTGCCAGGGTCAGTTTAGAGAGGCAGCAGGCAGGAGGCCCAGGCCATTTCAATAGGCCTGACTTTGCTCCATCTCTGTCCCCTTGTTGCAGCTAGCTAAAAGTCAGTCCAGGCATTCCTTCCCTCCCTCATTTTCGCAGCCTGTGTCTCCCTCTAGTGGGTCCCCATCTCGTCTTCCTCGTCCACATTACCAGAAGGCGGGGCCATGCAAATGATTTTCCCTCGTCAGCCATCAACGAGGGGCACCTGGATGTGTG
The DNA here is from genome assembly GCA_037952925.1 of Lithobates clamitans. Lineage (NCBI taxonomy): Eukaryota > Metazoa > Chordata > Amphibia > Anura > Ranidae > Lithobates > Lithobates clamitans. Next base: position 8,022,525 of record JBBGZY010000352.1, read on the forward strand.
CAATTAGTGCTCAGGGCTGCCTAATTGAAAGTTTCAAGGTCAGAATGGGCTGCAGGTGGGGAGGAGGTGTTAGACAGGTGTGTTGAGGGATTAGGCCTCAAGCCCGGTAGGTGTGAAAAGTTTGTGTATCTGTGGCTGCTGCCAGTCTAGACAGGGGGGAAGGGTAGACGGGCATCTCTCAGCGAGCTCTTTGTTTCTGCCAGGCCGCAGCTCGCTCGGAAAAGAGAATAATTGGGTTATCGCTTCTCGGCCTTTTGGCTAAGATCAAGTGTCTTTGTCATTAGGTAACATCTGGCACCAGACCTGCTCGGCCTTAAGATGCTTCCCTAGGGTTGCATATTTTGCTGCTATTGGGCTTGTCGCTGTCTAGTGTGTACGAGTGGAGATCGTCTGGATTTTGGATGCGTATCTGAATCTAGATTTAAGGGCGTGGTTTTCTTATTGCTTATTCGGAGTCCGGCTCCTCCGGGCTCTGGAATCGACGAATTCATCTTCCTGCCGTGGGCAGAATGGCCAGCTATGGGCTACAGTACTCAATTACTTTCCGAGTGACGGGAGGAGCTAAAGTGACTCTGCAGGATGTGGTCGTGGATCTTTTGAGGGATATTCTGAATGTAAAGGTGAGCGAGATATTATGTCTGCAGGATTTCCCATCTCAGGGAATTTATGATGTAACCTTCATTTCCTCTGAGGTTTGCTGGAATGTGTACGAAAGGGCAAGATCTAGAAGTGAAGTGCCGTTGGTGAAAACATTTCTGATTCAGCCATTGTTCCAGAAAGAAGTAATAACTGTACATCTTTACAACCTGTTTGTGGACATTTCATTGATAAGATCTTTTTTTGTATACATACTGCGAAGAGCTCAGAGGAAGTGAAAGGGTGAAAAATACATTTGGGATTTGGTCAGGCAAATACCGATTTGTTGGACGCTTCAAAAACGATCCTGATTGTATTGGCGGTCTGAAAAGACCTCCGGCAGTTTTTTCGGTGGGAGGAGAAAGAGGGTTCCTGTTTTACCCAGGTCAGCCTACGTACTGTAGAAATTGTCTAAAGTATGGTCATACTAAGGCTGAGTGTGGGGCTGGACTGAGATGTAGGTTCTGTGGTGGGGAACATCAAGCTTCACAGTGTCGGGAAAGTAGAGTATGTACATATGTAAGAAGTCTGGTCACCTAGCTCGCCAATGTGAGACCTATAAAAATGTCAAAAAAGCTTTTGGATTTTCAGATATGATGAATGCAAGATATACTGCACGGGGGCAAGAGGGTCAGACCACGTCTTCTCAGGGAAAAGGAGAAGCTGATTCCGGGCCTAGTTTTATAGTGGGTCCTGACGGCACACCTGACGTACCGAGGGATGTGAGTTCTGATCATAGCAAGGATGTGGATGAAACGAGGGTGGGTCAGGAAGCTGAAAAGCCCACTTTAGAAGTAGGAGTGTCTGATGGTGGTACTGCCCCTCCTGTCGTGGACATAGAGCAAGGTAAAATGGGGAAGGAAGAGGATGGAATGGACATTGGTGTAACTGCTGACCAAAGTGTGGTAGAATTAGAGAATCCGGAGGATGGTGTTATTCCAGGTCCTTTGGCATGTCCATTAAGTGGTTTGTCAAGTGAAGTAGAGGAAGATGAGGAGGATGGGGTGGATGAGGAGGATGAAGAAGAAGAAGAGTTGGAAGATGAAAGTGGAAGTTTGGTTTGTGGACAAGGGGTGGTACGCTCATCTGCAGAGGATGAGGAATTGTCCTCAAAGAGATTTAGAGTTGGGGAGGAGAATGTGAGTTCTCCGTTACCCACTGCACGGGGGGTTGGAGCCTGCTCCTGACTCTGCCAGTTCTCCTATGTATGTGAGAAGGAGCCAGAGTGTGCATGATGTTAAAAAGTAGTATTTTTTTTGTTAAGCATTATGGCAGATATTCTTTTTTGGTTAATAATGGTACTTACAATAAGTACTATAAATGTAAGGAGTGTAAACTCAGCATGGAGGAGGAGGGCTGTGTTTGAAGAGTTAAAAAAATCTTGAAGCAGATGTGTTTTGTTTGCAGGAGTGTTGTGTGGAATATGTCCCTGAGCAGTCTGAGTGGGGGTTTGGAAGTTGTATGTGGTCTCCATTATGTGTATCCCGTAATGAAGGAGTAGGGGTATTGTGTAAAAATAAAGATGTAAAAATAACATCATATGAGTGTATTATACCTGGGAGACTGTTATGTCATATGGAACATCAAGGGACTGTGTTCAGATTATTTAATGTATATGCTCACGCAGAAAAGAATGAGAAGATGGAGTTGTTGGACCAATTGAGATTACATTTAATTGGAAGAACTCCCACAATTGTGGCTGGGGATTTTAACTGAATTCGTTTTTTGAAAGATAAGGATGGGATTGGTGAGCAAAAGTTAGATCTGACGTCTAAGAATCTAAATGAAATAACTGTTTAGAAATTGAAAGATGTGGTAGTGGAAGTGGGGGGTGAAGAAGAATCCTTTTCGTATTTTTCTGATAAAGGAGCATGTAAATCATGGATAGATTTAATGATGGTAACAGAAAATGTGAAGATTCCGAGATGTAAAAGTTATTAGGTTTCTTTTTCGGATCATGTGGTTCTAAGTTGTAGGATGGAGGTGGATCAGCAAATGGTGTTTGGTAAGGGAGTTTGGAAATTGAATACAACACTTTTACAAGAACCTGAGGTATATAATGATTTTGTTGTTTTCTTTGAAAAATTAGTGGCTGAAAAGAAGAATTTTGGTAATGTGTTATTTTGGTGGGATGATGTTAAGAAACGGGTGGCAGATTTCTTTAAAAATATAGGTGTGAGGAGAGCTCAAGAGAGGAGGGAAGTGAATGCTAAAATTGTGAATAAGTTAAATTTTTTGTACAAATGTAAAAGATTAGGGTTGGAGGTGGAAGAAGAAATACAGCAAGTCCGGGAAAGAAGGAATGAAGAATTGAAGAGAGAGGGTAAAGAAATACTGTTTAAAGCTAAAATTAAAGATATGGAAGAAGGAGAAAAATGCTCACGTTATTTCTTTGGATTAAGAACCTTTTTAAAGAGTACTATGTCAGCCGTGTTGGTAAAGGAGGAGGTGGTAACTGGAGTGGGAATTGATGAAGCAGTTAGACTTCTATGTGGGTTTACTGTATATAATGGCAAAGAGGGCGCTAAAGTACAAGAAATACAAGATTACTGTCAGGTACTGGAGGATGCCCTAAGCTGAGAAGATAAAGATATGTTGGCTGCAGAAATTACTGAACCTGAACTTTTGGAGGCTGTGAAGAGTATGAAGAAGAATAAAACTCCAGGGCGAGACGGTTTACCAGTAAAATTTTTTGAATTATGTTGGCCTGTGTTGGGAAAGCATTTTTTTTAAGTATTGGAGTACTGCAGACAAAATAGCTGTACTTCACAAACTATGAAGGAAGGCTTGATTACTTTAATTTAAAAGAAGAAAGGAGATCGAAGAGAAGTTAAGAATTGGCGACCAATTACTTTATTGAATAATGATTATAAAATCTATGCGAAGATTTTGGCAAATAGATTAAGACAGGTAATTGGGAAGATGGTCGGAGAAAGGCAAACGTGCGCGGTCCCTGGACGCAGGATGTCTGACGGATTGATTATGCTGAGAGATCTAGTATCGTATTTACAATCAAATAATGAAACTTTGACAGTGGCTGGAGTAGATCTGGAGAAGGCCTATAATAAAGTCTCTCACTTTTTTTTGTTTGCATGTTTGGAAAATTTAGGGATCCCAAAACCGATGGTGGAAATTCTGAGGAGCTTGTACTCTGAGATTACAAGCCGAATCTTAGTTAATGGTAGATTGTCACCAAAGGTAGATATTCTGTCCGGAGTAAAACAGGGATGTCCCCAATCTTGTTTATTTGTGTTGAACCTTTTTTAAAATACAGTCCCTGACAAAATTTCTCGCTTGTGTACAAATTGACCTGAAGTGCCGCTAAAATATATTTCTAATCAAGATTTTGTTACAAGAAATGGGTCATTTTAATCCCAACAGCTTTTTTAATAATGTTTCCCGTGCAAAACGAAACTGACAAAAATTTAATAATGGATCAATTAGGTCTCAGGTGTGTATAAAAAGAACACTAGTACACTAGACCTTCTCAACTGCAACTAGACCTCTGCAAACATGCCTAAGATTTACCCGGAGACTAAAGTGTTGATTATCAAGAGGCTGAAGACCAGATCCACTGCTGATGTGGCAGACACCTTCAGTGTGTCTCAGTGTCAAGTTCAGAGGATAAAAAAAAGATTTGCAGAGACTAGAGACGTTTTGGACAAGGCCAGGTCAGGCCAACCCCGCAAGACAACTGCTCGAGAGGACCGTTTGTTGGCTTGAAAATCCAAGGCCAGCCCATTTTCCACTGCAGCAGAGCTCCACGAGACCTGGTCACCTGAAGTCCCTGTGTCAACCAGAACAGTTTGTCGGATTCTGTCTCGAAATGGCCTCCAGGGTCGAATCAGTGGCCATAATCCAGCACTAAACAAAAGACAATTGAAAAACTGTGTGGCATTTGCCAAGGGCCACAGCTTGCTAAAAGGATGGACTCTGGAAAAGTGGCAGAAGGTGGATTTTTCAGATGAATCTTCTGTGGAATTACACCACAGTCGCGGCAAATATTGCAGGAGACCTACTGGAACCCAAATGGAGCTGAAATTTTGTCAGAGAGGTTACCTGGTTGGGCGCCGGGGCGTGTTGGCGCTCGCGTTCCTGTCCGTGCTGGGGCGCGTGTCCCTGGGGGCGCCGGTGTGTCTGGGCTGGCCGGCCGTGGCGTGCAGGGTGGCGTCCGGGCGTTCGTGCGTGCGCGCGTCCGCCTGTGGGCATTGCTTTTGACGCGACCCGGTTCGGTGGGCGTGCACGCCGGTGTCGGGGGCGCGCTCGGGCGCGTGCGGGGGCGCGGCGCGCTTTGGCGAATCGGCACGTGCGTGGCGTTTTGGCGCCAATCGGCCTATTTGAGGCTTGCCTCCATGCTGACCCAGTGCTGCCTGATCAAACAGCTCTGTACCTTGTTCCGTGATCATCCTGTGTTCCTGTATCCTCATTGTGCTTATCCGTTGTGACCCGGCTTACCCTTTGGACCTTCCTTGATTGCTGCCTGAACCCGACCCCGGCTTGTCTGACCTTGTTTCTGCCTTACCCTCGTGTACCGCTGCTGCCAGCCCGTTGCCAACCTCTGCCTGTGGGTGACCAGCCTGACCAGTTCCTGCCCAGCATCTGCTCTATCCAGTCTGCAGATCCACCAGTTGCTTGCCAGACCATTGTGCTCCAGGACTCTACTTCAGGCCCTCATACCACTCCGCATTCGTGGCCTCCTGTCTAGTCTACCAGGGGCCCCGAATCGGATACGTAAGGGAGCCTACCCTCTGCCCAAGTGGACTCACCTGTCTGGTAAGTGTGGGACCTGACAAATTTACCCAGAAAACAGTGAAGTTTGGTGGAGGCAAAGTTTTCCCAACCATAAAAAAGGCCAAATTTCGCAGCAGGATGGTGCTCCATCGCCTACTTCCATCTCCACAAAGTTCCTTAAGGCAAAGAAGATCAAGATGCTCCAGGATTGGCCAGCCCAGTCACCAGACATGAACATCATTGAGCATATGTGGTGTAGGATGAAAGATGAAGCATGGAAGACAAAACCAAAGAATATTGATGAACTCTGGGAGGCATGCAAGACTGTTTTCTTTGCTATTCCTGATGACTTCATCAATAAATTGTATGAATCGTTGCCAAACCGCATGGATGCTGTCCTTCAAGCTCATGGAAGTCATATAAGATATTAAATTTGGATCTCACAGCACCACTACTTAATTTGCTGACATATTTTTGGATTTTCAGTAAAGTTGTTCAATTTCTGTATAGGCGGCAAAACTTTTGTCTTGCCAAAATTTGACCTGTCTGTCTTGATTAAATGATAAATCTTTTTTCAGTGAAACTAATTTATTTCAGTGCATTAAACATCATTTGGGAGGGCTTTAGCTTTTCATTTGAGCTATTTCTAACACCAATTGATTAATTAAAAGTCAGGTTAATAGCAGGAGTTTCTACAAAATAGAGAAGCGACAAGACTTTTGTCAGGGACTGTATGTCCAGAAAGATAAAGTAATGAAAGTTTTTTTTTCTACCGGGAGGAGATGGTACTAAAATAAAATCATTGTGCTATATGGAGGATATGGGATTCTTGTGTGGGAATCAACCAGATATGAATAGGATGGACTTGTTATTGAGATTATTTTCTAATGTGTCTGGATTAAAAGTTAATTAGGAAAAGAGTCAGTTGTGTAATTTAAGTGGTATGGATAAAGTGTATTCTGAGAAGATTCCAAAAACTGATTTTATAACTGTACTGGGGGTGCATTTTGAGAGGAATCTTACGAATTCAGTCAATGCTGAGAGAGCACTTGTGAAAATTCAGAAGAAGATGGATTTCTGGAAAATAAGAAAGTTAACCTTTGCTGGGAAAATTTTGGTTTCTAAAGCTGTTTTGTTGCCACTTATGTTTTTTTTCCATGGTTTTTCCACCTAGTAATACATGGTGTAAGAGATTTGAGATGCATGTGTGTAGACTCTTCTGGGTATCGAAAATGGAAAGAATAAGGCGAGAAGAAATTAAGAAAGAATATAAAAATGGTGGATATGATGTCCCTGACGTAAGATTATTTTTGGATATGCATTATTGCATAAATTGTTATAAGGTGTTCAAGAGTGGAAATAGGACCACAAAATTAATGCAATATTTGGCTGGTTGGGAAATGGCTAAGTGGGGTTGGTGTAAGATCGACTTGACTAAACCCAAAGCTTTTTTAACGACTGTAATTTATTTGAAATTAAAAAGTTTTTTTGAGAAAAGTGGATTAAATCAAATGGGAGATGGGACTACAGATAAAACTAAATTTAAGAGGTGGTTAAGAAGGAATGAAACTGTAAGTAATATTTTAAATTTCCCTTCGAAGATGGCACAAGGAGTTTGGAGTAAGCTGACTTGGGGAGGACTTCAGAAAGAAATTGCTTGGCAGACCTTTCATGAGTGTTTGAAATCACAAGATTTGAGTAGAGAAGAAATGTGTCCAAGGGATGGGTGTGCTTCAATGGAGACAGTATATCATGTTTTCTGGGATTGTCAGTTTATAAGAAAGATGAAAAGAAAACTTAATGTCTTTTTTTTTAGATGTTCTTGGAATTAGAATTAATTCCTTTGAAATATGGATGTTTGGTGAAGTAAAAGGGTGTAGGGAAACTCAAAAGAAGGTATGGGTGTTTTCTTGTATAATGAGAGAAGTGGTTTGGGATGCAAGGTGTTTATATGTAAGGAAAAATGTATATCTAACTGCAGATGATTGTGTGAAGTTGTGTCTGGCAAAGTTACATGTGGTATATTTATGGGATGTGAAGTTGATGGGAAAGGAGGAGGCTTCGGACTTTTGGAGAAGAAGTAGATGGAAGGTGCAGGTGGTGGGGGTTTATGAGGTAAATTAGAATAGTTGATCTATGTATGGAAATAGGAGTTTAGATTTATATGTTTTTTGTGTTTGATAAAAAAAGAATTTGTATTAGAAAAACTCTGGCTTAGATTCCATCATCATTATAGTTCTTTTAAGTTTTTGTGTGAGAACTGGTGAGAAATAAAGCTTGGCAGAGATATCCAGTCTGAAAAGTTCGGGAAAAAAAATCTGTTCTTATCAGTTTAATATCTGATACATCCCCTATCTGGGGACCATATATTAAATGGATTTTTAGAACAGGGAGATGGAAGAAGAGCTTGCTCTGTCCACTTCACGCATCAACCTGGTATTGTAGTACCTCCAGGACCGGTGCACCCTTCTCTTATGCAGTTCCAAAAACAGAATAATGAACAACAACAAAAATCTTCCTTTTGCTTGCTTGCCGATTGCAATGTTGCTTTTTTTTGGCTCACAAGCTGTTAATTCTTGCAATAAACTTGCATTTAACCCCTGTGTGTATTAGTGTTTTTGCTTCATGTCAGTTTCTTGGCCTCTCTCCCTCCCTCCTCGCTCCATATTATTTGGGTCAGGAAAACGCAGCAGGTAAAGTGGCAGTTGCAAGAAGCAAAACCTATTAAGTCAGCAAGTTGGTAAGTAGACACATTTCGAAAAGACAGACAGCTAGCTAGCTGATGTTCTATCAATTTAAACTGACACTGGCATGGAAGGCTTTGCTGTAGGCCTTGGGAGATAGAGAGGCAGCAGGCAGGAGGCCCAGGCCATTTCAATAGGCCTGACTTTGCTCCATCTCTGTCCCCTTGTTGCAGCTAGCTAAAAGTCGGTCCAGGCATTCCTTCCCACCCTCATTTTCGCAGCCTGTGTCTCCTTCTAGTGGGTCCCCGTCTCGTCTTCCTCATCCATGTTACCAGGAGGTGGTGCCATGCAAATGATAGTCCCTTGTCGGCCATCAACGAGGAGCACCTGGATGTGTGCAATTAGTGCTCAGGGCTGCCTAATTGACAGTTTCAAGGTCAGAATGGGCTGCAGGTGGGGAGGAGGTGTTAGACAGGTGTGTTGAGGGATTAGGCCTCAAGCCCAGGCAGGTGTGAAAAGTTTGTGTGTCTGTGGCTGCTGCCAGTCTAGAGAGGGGGGAAGGGTAGACGGGCATCTCTCAGCGAGCTCTTCATTTCTGCCAGGCTGCCGCTCGCTTGGAAAAGAGAATAATTGGGTTATCCCTTCTCGGCCTTTTAGCTGCGATCTTGTGTCGTGGTTGAAAGGTTTACAGAAGGCACCAGTCCTACTCGGCCTGGGGGTGTTTTCCTTAACTGGTGCATCCCCTGCTGCTATTGGGTAGGACGCTGCTGGACGTTCACGAGAGGGCGATTGTGGGTCTTAGCCCCACAGGGCACAACTGGTTGGTGGTGAGGCGTTTTTCTGAGGGCCCCCCTAGTGGGGGTACCCTCGGTTCTTGGAGGCGACTGGTGCTTTTGTGCCCATCAAAATGGCGATCCGAGGTCTTCGGGACTCGCTACGTTTTCTGGTGAAGCCAGAGTCCAAGGACAAGATTTCATGAAGACGGTGGTGGTCGATGTGCTGATGGATGCCTGTAATGTTGGGGTAAGAGATATATTATGTCTGCAAGACTTTCCTATGCAAGGTATTTATGACGTAACTTTTGAAACGTTCGAAAGAGCAAAAGAGAAGGCGACGGAGGTTATGAAATGTTTGGAAGTAATACCCCTTTTTATGCAAAATGAGAAAATGGTGATTGTTCATATGTATAATCCCTTCGCAGATCAAGCCATGGTAAGGGCCTTCTTGGCAGGGTATTGTGAGGTGTTGAAAGGAGGGGGAAAAGTGCTTAACTGTTTCAAGATCTGGACAGGGAAATACAGTTTCTTTGCTAGGTTTAAACTGGACAAAGAATGTATTGGGGGGGGGGGGTGTAAGACACTCTCCATCTGCATTTACCATAGGAGGAGAGAGAGGGTTTCTTTATTATCAGGGACAGCCAAAATATTGTCGGAAGTGTTTCTCTTATGGTCATGTTAGTACAGATTGTAACTTATCGCAGAGCTGTTGATTCTGCAAACAAACAGGCCATAAAGCCAGTGATTGTGGAGCTAGTCGAACATGTGACATATGTCACAAAGCAGGACATTTTGCCAAGCAATGTGGTGAATACCAAAAATGGAAAAAGACTTTTGCTTGGGCCGCTGCTGGTGGGAAGAGTCAGGAGGAAGAGCAGAGGTCTGCTAGTGGAGGGGAGGGAGCCAGCGGGACTCCTAAAGTTTGGTTTCTAGCAGGCAAGTCCCCTATGGCTCAGACCAATGATGCAGTGCCCGAGGAGACAGCAGGGAGTAGTGATGTGATGGTTTTTTCCCGGGGTATCGGCTGTGGTGGCGGCTGATACGGCTGGTATAGCCCCCGCTGCTCCAGAGGTCGATGCTGTGGAGGGCATTAAGATAGGGCAAGTGGAAGATCTGGGTGTGGCTTCTGGGCCCCCCCATGAAGAGGAAGAGATGGAGACCAGCATGCCTGATGGACAGTGTCAAGACCCCCCTGGGGAGGTGGAAGTAACTAGTAAGGAGGAGGAGCAGGCTGTTAGCTTGCCGACCAATCAAGACCTACTTTCCCCCATAGGACTTTTTGATGATATGTCTTCCAGTGATGAGTCAGAGATGGTGGAGGTGGGGAGTGAGGAAAGTTTTGAATGTGCCCAGCGAGAGATCTTGCCAGTGGAGGTTCTTATACAGCCTACAGTGAAACGGGCACAGGAGGAGGGGGAGGATACAGGGAGTGAGGCGGAGACCCCTTCTTGCAATAACCTTTTCTGGGTCCTCAGGGGATGAGGTCGCCAGTTCCCCGGGCCTGAGAAGGAGACAAATGAGAGCGGATGATGGGTTAGGTTCAGATGATGACCTTTAAAAAAAAAAAAGTTATGATGGCTTGTATGGCTTTCCTTTTATTTGTGATGGCTTTAACCATCTGTTCTCTGAATGTAAGAGGGATGAGGTCAAGATGGAAAAATGCGGTGGTTCTTGATTATCTGAATGCTATGAGTGCGGATATTATATGCCTGCAGGAATGTGGGCTAGATGGACCAACTGGCATTACAAAGTGGAGAGGTGGAACGGCTGTATGGGAACCTTGTTGTCGCTCAAGGGCAGAAGGGGTGGGTATTTTAATTAAAAATGGTAATGTCCAGGTGGTGTCCCATGAGATCTTGATCCCGGGACGATGTCTGGAGTATGTTGGTGAAAGAATATGTTTGATCAACTGCTATGCTCCGGCAGACAGAAGCGAGCGTAAAGATTTTCTTGAGGCCCTTAGATTACAGCTTCCTGGTAGGATGACTACAATTGTCGCTGGGGACCTTAATTGTGTCAGAAAGAGTGATGATTGGAGAGGGGCGGGGGATGGTGGTGTGGATTTTACCTCAAGGTTCCTTAACGATCTTGTCGCGGATCTTAGGTTGAGGGATGCTGCGGTTTTGGTGCAGGGGAACACACCTTCACATACTTATTTTTCTGACAGTAGGACAGTCTCATCCCGTATTGATTTTTTCTTTGTGTCTGAGTTTTTGGGGTGAGGTGACAGATTATAAGACTGATGCTGTTTTGTTTTCTGATCATAGGCTAATATCCTGTAAGGTGGAGGTGGGGGTTGGAGTGAAGTTTGGTGGTGGGTTATGGAAACTAAACTGTTCTATTTTAGAAGATGAAGATGTGTGCAGGAGGTTTGAAATGTTCTTTGAGGGGTTGGTGGAGGAGAAAAAGAAATACGAAAATATATTACTGTGGTGGGATTGAATGAAGGGAAGAGTGGCTGGGTTTTTCAAGAAGATATGTGCTCAGAAGGCGAAAGGAGGGAGGTGGAAGAACGGCTGATGCAGAAGATTCATTTCTTGCACCAATGCAGAAGGATGGGTTTGGTGGTTGATGAGGAGCTTGAAGAAATTAGGGCTGAGAGAGTGGCTATATTGAAGGGAAAGGGCAAGAAGATCATCTTCGAAGCAAAAATCCAGGACATGGAGGAGGGGGAACGGTGCTCCCGCTTCTTCTTTAAAAATGTGGTGGATACTAGGAAAGTGATGAGATCAATTTTGGCGGGAGAAGTGGAGGTGGAAGGGGAAAGAATGATGGAGGAGGTGGTGGCTTTTTATAAAGAACTTTATAGTGTGAACAGTGTGGTTCGAGAGGAAGAGCTGACGGAATATTGTGAGGTGGTGGAAGGGTGTCTAGGGGAGGAGGAGGCGGCATGTTTGGTTGACCCTGTGATGGAAAAGGAGGTGGAGTGTGTCTTGAAAAAGATGTCCAAAAATAAGACCCCTGGACGAGATGGGCTCCCTGCAGAGCTGTATGTGAGGTTTTGGGCGATTCTTAAAGAACATCTAGTGGAATTGATGAGGTTCTGTATTAGTACTGAAACAATCTCTCGCTCCATGAAGGAGGGGGCAATTGTTTTGATTTTCAAAAAGGGAGAAAGATGTGACATTAAGAACTGGCGCCCAATTACACTGCTTAACGCGGACTACAAACTGTTGGCTGGCAAGTAGATTAAGTGTGGTGGTGGGGAAGTTGGTAGGTGAATGGCAGACCTACGCAGTCCCTGGGCGTAGGATCATGGATAATCTGGTCTTGTTAAGAGACTTATTGTATTATGCCCAGATCAATAATATACCTTTTGGCCCTGCAGAGGAGTGATTTAGAAAAGGCCTATCAGACTTCCGGTTCCGGCGCCACATGAGGAGGAGGTAGAAAGCTCCAGCTCCCGCAGCGCTCTTCAATAATCTGCCTTCTAAGCCGGCTACAGCTTCGAGGAGACCCCCCCGCACTACTGACACATAGCGGGCTCCCATGGATCGCTTTGTGGAGCAATCGCACGCCCGGGCGCTGACATCTACGATCCCCACCAGAGGAGACATAGCGGCGGACACAGCCAAGATGGCGGCCGCCCCAGGCATGGCGGAGCAGGCACACACGCAGCCTCAGCAGCAGCCACAGCTCCCCTCAGCTCCAGACATGACAGGTACGGACCCTACCTCCCCTGCTGGAATTGCACAAGCAGTAGTTACACTGCTGGGCCCCACTCTTACAGCTACTGTTGATGCAGCAGTCCATAGAGGGTTATAGAGCAGCTGCACATTGACTTACAAGCACAGGCACAGAGAATTAATCAGGTGGAGGATAGGATATCCTCCCTGGAAGATGAACTCACAGCCTCATCTGAAGCAGTGGCACGTCTCACAGCTACTAACAGAGACATTTGGGACAAACTCGACGATCTCGAAAATCATTTGAGGAGAAACAATTTACGCATCATTGGTTTGCCTGAATCTATATCCACACCACAGCTAACAAATATATGCACAAAAATCATCCCAGAACAACTGGGCCTTCGCATACCCTGCACTATTGAACGCGCGCACCGCATAGGCCAATTCTCAGAAGCCCGCGCCAAACCCCGCCATGTTATTGTAAAGTACCTCAATTACGCGGACAAGAACGCCATAATGCAAAAGTTTCGCAGTTCACGCTCCTTAATGGTCGATGGCGCTAAACTCCTACTTTTCGCAGATTATTCCATGGAGGTGATGAAACAACGTAAAGCGTTTTCATCGATCTGCTCCACCCTTCATCATAACCAAATCCGGTTCTCCTTAGCCTACCCGGCTATCCTCCGCATCCAAACGCATGAAGGAGAACACCTCACGTTCCACACACCTGAAGAGGCGGAACTATACCTCACCACCCGAGGAAATGAAATGGAGCATAGCAACACTGAAGAAAACTCACTATCTTCATCGCCATCGACAGCAAAGGCACCACCCAGACATCAACGCAGTCCCACTAAACCCCCTTACAAGCGCAGCCGCTTCACCAACCAGGAGGATCGCTCTCAAATTCGCTGAAGCACTCCAGGAACTCTAAATAATCAATCGTGTTCACACGGATGGGTAATATTACCCCCCCATTACCCCTAACCTGGTCTCTCCCCATTATACTTGTTAGCCTGTTTGTTTGTAAAGTTACATATGGTTGCTTTTAATCATTAGCTCAAGGTCTGGTTATAATGCTTCTCAGCCTGATTTACAACCCCCCAATATCCACTTTTTGTATGCCCAAAGGGTCAACCTACTAACTTAGGTGATGTTCACGGCTATTGACCCCTCACTGGTCAGACCCTTTGACTAAGGCCCCTTTTATTTTTCTTATCCGAGCTTACTTTATGGCACGGATACAAGCGGCCATCTCCCTGACCCTCCTTCCCTTGTCTAACCCCTTCCACCAAACCCCTACCTACCCCCCTCCCTCCCCTCCTTCCCCCCCTTCCCACCTCTATTCCTTCCTTCCCCCACTCCTCTTAGCCAACAACATGCTCACATGTGAGGAGCTAGCGGGTCGCTGAGAGGCATTATGGTTAGTGGAAACCCATGTGAAAAAAGTGAAGTACACTGTTTGTAGTTTGTTTTGTTTTAACAGAAACGTTGTCTTATTACAGCTCATTTCTCATTCCTTAATAGCTTTGCAATTCATGTTTGCCTTATTAGTACCTTTCCTTTTATGTGACCTACAATGTTCGGGTGATTCCAGTATGGTTGACACTGTACTTATCAGGAGGCTCTCGGACAAGCCTCCCACTCACTATCTTTATTATCTCCAGCCATGTCTCTCTCAACTGATGGGAATCACCTGAAATTTATTTCGTGGAATGTTAAGGGGCTCCGATCCCCAAATAAACGTATGTCCATTCTTAGACATTTACGGCGTCTCCGGGCAGATGTGGCTCTATTACGGGAGACGCACTTGTCCGCAGATGACTTAGCACGCCTTAAGAAAATGTGGGTGGGATCTGTGTACGGATCGCCTGCCATGGGCCGTAAAGCTGGCGTAGCTATTTTAATACATAAAAACCTACGACACTATCAGAGAGGTGAGGGCTGACTCTGCATATGACTATAGGAGACAAAGCGATGGCTATCACCAATATCTATGCTCCCAACTCCCCAGACGTTTCCTTCTTCCAAGACATGGTACAATGGGTTCTTACTGCCCCTGAGGTTTTACATTTAGTAGGCGGAGACTTCAATGCTGTCATGTCTACACTGGCAGATCGCACATATCGCCCTACGCAAAGAACACGTGCTGATACCCCCCTTGCACCAGTCTCTACCCCCTTAGCGCACTCCATTGACTCTATGCATTTAGTCGACATCTGGCGCCTGAGACACCCAACGGACAGAGAGTATACTTTTTTCTCGCCCCCACGTAATACCTTCTCTCGCATAGACTACTTTTTCGCTTCCCCAGCCCTAGTTTCTGTAATAAACGCCCCAGACATTTATGATGCCAGAATCTCAGACCACAGCCCCATTGCAGTTCATATGACCCAGACCACGGCCTCAACTCCTTCCCCTACATGGCATTTCCCTTCGTATTTGGCGGATAATAAGGACTTCCGACACGTCTTGCACCAAACATGGGAAGAATATATCTCCACAAATGGAGCACATATATCTGACCCAAACCTCTTTTGGGAAGCGGGTAAAGCCTTCCTGCGGGGTAAAATCAGCTCCTACACCGCTCAATTTAAAAAGCACACCCGACAACAATATATGAAAACAAGTGAAGCCTTGCGTGTAGCCCATGAAAAACTGACACTGAACCGCACCTCAGCTAACATACAGGAATGGAGGCAAGCCAAGGGCGCCTTTGATCTCTGGGCAGAGCATCACGAAGCTGTTAAAACTTCATACTCTACTCTGCACTTTCACAGGTTTGGCAACAAGGCAGGCAGATTGCTTGCTAGATTATGTTCGGGACCAAGACGTCCTACACATATCCCAACCTTGAGAAATGCCTCCGGCTCGCTAGTTGCCTCACCTGCCGAAGTCAGCAAACTACTTGCAGACTATTATACAGATTTGTACCGAGCAGACCCAGCAGATCAAACTGCCACGGAAGCTCTATTAGCCAAGATTCGTCTGCCCAGACTTCAAACGACGCAACTGGAGGCACTAAACGCACCTATCACTTTAGAAGACATACAACACATGATCAAATCTATGGCCTCTGCTAAAGCTCCAGGTCCCGACGGATTCACTGCGGAATTCTTCAAACTAACGACTGACTTTATTCCCCACACCCTGAAGCATGTCTATGCAGCCATGTGGGACAGAGGTCCATACCTCCCCACAGGAACACAGGCCCATATCAAATTAATTTCCAAAAAAGGGAAAGATCCCCTACTTCCAGGCTCCTACCGTCCAATCTCGTTAATAAATGTGGATGTAAAAATTCTGTCTAAAATAGTAGCATCACGCTTAGCTCTCCTGCTCCCGTCCCTACTACACCCAGCCCAATCTGGATTTGTCTCAGGACGATCAGCTATACTAAACATCAGTAAGGTCTTAATGGCTCTAGAATATGCTAAAACCCACCCCGATCAAGACGTCGCAATCATGTCCCTAGACGCGGAAAAAGCCTTTGACAACATTGGTTTCTCATGGCTTTTCATGGTAATGGAAAAATTCGGCTTTTCAGGTCAAATCACAAAATTCCTATCACAAATGTATGCTTCCCCAACGGCACGCCTTGTCACCCCGGACTTCATTTCAGACACCATCCCCTTAGCGAAGGGAACGCGACAGGGCTGCCCGCTATCCCCGTTATAATTCAACATCGCGATTGAACCCTTGTCTAGAATCCTCAACTCAACCGAGGGAGTTAGTGGCATCACTATGGGTAACCAAACACTTCGCTCTGCATTATTTGCGGACGATATTTTATTGTTTTCTACTGACCCCGTATCAGACTTTGATAGACTTAAACAACTCTTTGCGGCCTTCTGACTCTGCTCTGGCTTTCGCATAAACTTTGATAAGAGTGAAATCTTAGCATTACACCCACGCCTATCTACTAAATGGGCACACATGTCCCCGCTGACTATTGCATCTCAATATATTACATACTTGGGAATAAAATAGGACGTGACCCATCCTCTTTATATGTACTTAACTACCCTCCCTTGGTTACCAAAATAGTCAGGGAATTGGAGGCTTGGGGTGCCCTTCCCCTCTCGCTCTTTGGGAGATGCCACCTTTTTAAAATGGTCTCATTTGCACGACTGCTATATCCCATGCAGACCATACCTCTATTACTGAGGCACTCAGATGTACAAAAACTTCAGAAGGCACTGACAGCTTTCCTATGGTCGAGCAAAAAACCGCGCATTGCGCTTCAAAAATTATGTCTCCTGAAGGGCGAGGGTGGGGCAGGACTCCCCAACATTCCTTTTTATAACTTAGCCTGCTTACTCAGACAGGGCCTAAATTGGTTAACGGGAGGTTCCAAATATTCCAATCACGACCTGGAAGATTCTGTGGCTTCCCCATACAGTCTTGCAGGCATCCTCCACTCTAATTTTAACAACCTGCCGTATCACCTCAAACCTAGCGTACTTTTCAGAGATACTGTCATCGCTTGGAGAGAGGTCAGAAAGCTACTTGGTCTCCCCTCTAGCATTTCTAAATACCTGACAATACAAGGCAACCCTATGTTTATACCTTCTACTCTTCATAAAGCCTATACCCAATGGCAATCCAGAGGCCTCACAAAGATAACTTCAATATACCAAGATAAGCCATGTTCATTCAAGCCGTACCAAACCTTGATGCGTGGAATTCTCCCTGCCACCAACTCACAGCTTCTTCTATCACCAACTCACGGATTTTTTGAGAACATGCTGTGGTCCTGAGTCTGACCCTTTTAAACCATCCTTTATTGATAACATAATACAGAGCAAAGAGTACTCTATTTCCACCATCTACTCTCATCTCATTCAACACCAATCGCGAAAATACCGCCTCACACCCTTCCAAAAAGGGTCCCATCTCCTGGGGGATAAAGACCTACCCGACAAAATCCTTGACGGATATAGGCTCATCCGTAAACTCACAATATCTGAAACCTGGCGTGAGACCCAATTTAAGATCATCCACAGAGCATACTTCCCTTTCCGTTTTAACAAAGAAGACCCGTCTCAAGCGCTGTGCCCATGGTGCTCACTGCCACGACCCACACTGCTACACAGGCTCTGGGACTGTCCTGTTGTTAACAAATACTGGAACGATGTGGTAGCCTACATCAACAAAATCAGCCATATCAACCTACACAGAGACTGCCTACTATGTCTATTCAGCATTACGCCTTCAGCCTCCTTCTCGTCCTCACTGGACTTTCCTAACATACCACACTGGGCTCATATTTGTCTTCTTGTAGCCCGCAGGACTATCATGTCCCACTGGATCACGACATCACCACCTAGCCTACCTGCGGTTATAAAAGCTTTGACATCATTATTTTATTTGGAAAGATTGGATCTCATCACGTCAAACCTCTGGTTTACCCCCACAATTTTTCAAACGCTGGAGACGGTTTCTGGAAGCCACATTCCCTCAACGGACCATCCAAGACATAATGCATCCATTTCGTTACACAGAATGGTACCTGACAAGAGATATTTCTAACTCACTTGGAAAACTTAAAATACCTCCAGTGTCTGACCCTTCCTCATTCAAACCACCATAAGCTGTCTACATTCGCCTACAGCTCCTTAACATCCACCAACCTCATATATTCAGCCCCGGGACTCTCTCCACCCGAACAAATTGTTTTAACCAAACCATAATGTAGGTTATCTAGTTAGACATGTTCAAAAGTTGCCTCCATTCCCTAAAGGTACAAAAATTTATGATAAACCCGATTTGGCAATTTCTTGCCCAACGTTAGTGATAAGATGGTAAAAGTGAATTGCTTACCCCCCTCCCCCTTCCTTCCCCCCTCCCCCTTCCTTCCCCCCTCCCCCTTCCTTCCCCCCTCCCCTTCTCCCGTCTTCCCTATAATTGTGTTTAGGTATGACATCCAAACTGTACCAAGAACAACTGTATATCTATGCCTTATAAATGCATTGTAAAATGTTCTCTATGTAAATACTTTGAAAAAAAAATCAATAAATATTTTTCAAAAGAAAAGGCCTATGATAAAAGGTCTCACATGCCTTTTTATTCAAAGTGTTGGAGAGAATGGGCTTGCCTGGGCCAATACTGAAAGTTTTAAGGGGCTTATATTATGGTGTGGTGAGTCAGGCCTTAGTTAATGGGAACCTGTCTGTTTTCTTTCTGATTCTCTCAGGGTTGTGCGATAGAGCCAATGTTGAAACACGTACAGAGGGATAAGAGGCTGAGAGGAATGTTTATCCCTGGCAGTAATGGCGGATATAAGAATATTATTCCAAATTCATAATTCGGCACTTATTAGGTGTTATATTCATGGCAAGCTTGCAAAATATATTTGGTTTTATGATTAATCATAATAAATAGAGTATGTGTGAATGACCTTGATCAATAGATTTGACATGATTCTTCATCTAAAGCTGAGCATTGCTGGATTTTTCTGGTGTAGCCAATTTGAGTATGACATATAAGGTATCTTGGTGTAGAATGTCATGAGAAGACAAAAATAGAAGGAATATACATTGTGGATTATATCCTGTTAAGTTAAGTTAAGTTAGTTTGAAGCTCCAGTCATATTAATAAGTACTAGTATATAGTTACTTAATGTAAAGTTGGTAAAATGTGTTCATATTATATAGATGTTTGGTTATATGACATTACATGATCAGCCCATTACTTCAAGTATGGAGTGTTACATGTGGGCTTGTCAATCGATGAATATGTGCCATACAAGGTTCTAAGTTGGTGTGAGGTTATGACGTTCACACGTTCACATGTAACATATAAAGCCAATGCTTCCACACAGACACACACACACACAGACACAGTCACTAGGATAGATGACATTGACATGTTCACAAGATACTTTGAGACAAGTTGGGACAGCTGTCAATTCTGCCAGAAGACTGAGAACGTCATTTCCTGTTTCTTCTTGGACGACACACAAGACAGCATGACGACAGACAGCAGCCATGAAGCACACATGCTTTCATAAGCTTATTACAGCTTTATAACTTTTTATTCTATTGCATATATTTTTACCCACACTGAACTGAACTATTATATTTTTTACATTGTATTTATGATGCCAATTGTGTGACAATAAACTCACACTTTGTTTTAAGTCAGTTTGGCTATCAATGCTATTTATCCAGAAGCGCCTCTGAGATACAAGAATATTAGAGATTAATAATATTCTTCATTTTGGCGAGCCAGAAACTTCCGTCATTTCTCAATTTTTACGGAAATCTCGATCCTTGCTGAGGGGGGAGAGATTAGTGCAGTTTTGCGAATATTCAAGTCTCGAGAAAAAAGACGGTTCAGAACCTATCAACCAAGAGGCGTTTGTGTTGCATCAGATGTGGACAACAGTCCAGCAACAGACGGTTGAAGACGAGAAATTCTTCTAAATACGGTGAGTAAAAGTTATGGAATTTATTGATGAAATAGCGAGAGAAAGCAAACTAGAGTTTAAAGATGTGTCTTTTTATCCAAATGACAGTCACTTGTGGAGATATATGTACAATGAATGCTTAAATGCCAATACACAGATTGATAAATCCAGGTTCACTGTACATAAATTACGTAAGAAAATAAATAATGTTTTAAGCTTAGTGAGAATATTTAACAAAATGATTATTAATGTTGATTTACCTGCTAAAAATGTGTGTACATTACAGCAGACAGAATGTAACACTGTACAGAACACAGGGAAACATGACAATTTGTCTATAGATTCTCTTAATTGTCCAAACTGAGATTTTTTGTAATTATATAGAGAATCTTGAGGAACAAATTGACTCCAAAACAAATCTTTTGGAAAAACTTCAGAATGACAGTAGATTGACACAGATTGCTGTAATAACTACAGATGACAAAAAGACTGAATCTAAATGTAAGCAACAATCCTCTTATATTCCGGAAAGTTCAGATATGGAGAATGTTGATGCTACTGATGAAAAAGAAATGAAATACAAAAACTTATTATGTAGAACTGCAAAACTAAAGTTGCAAATACATGACCAACTTATGAAAGTTTTAAAAGATTTTCCTATTTATGACACTGAGGCAACTGTATTTTCCAATTGGGATTTATTTGAAATGTTTGCGGATCGTTTTAATCTGTCAAATGATCAACGCAATTACATATTTCAGTTGTGGGTTCCTGTTAATTTCGCTAAACGAATTAACACACCTGTTATTGATGACGAAGGTCAGGAAAAACAAAATGACGCGACAGACTGCGACAATTATTGCTATGTATGACCGGTGAGCAAATACCGACCATAGAAATGTTAGATCTTTTACAGACTACTGCAGAAGAAAATCCAATTGACTTTAAAATTAAATTTTGCAAGGTTTATGAAATTATATTTGGAGTAGATGATGACAATGACCCAGGTTTAAAAACAGCTTTCATAAAAAAATTTAAATACCTTGACCCAACTTCAGTAGCCATAGCGCAGGAACGTCAAAATTTAATTGATGTAGTAAGCTTCATTGATAAAATTAGGAGACAATTGAATCAAAGCAATCTCACACATGAGATAGCTATAATTCAATGTGACAAAAATAGTCAGGCTGCAGACATGTCAGAAACGACATGTCTTGGCAGGAATGACAAGGACAGCTGCAGACAAGTGAGGCAAGGACAGCCTATCGCGTGTCTTTACTGTCATAGATCTGGTCATATGAGAAAACATTGCTGTAAATTTAAGAGAGACTCACAAATAAAAACTAAAGATATAGAGAATGAAAAATCAGCTTTTGTACAACCTGTTTTTTCATGTCAAGATAAAATTTTGACTGAATTGCCTTATGCCACAGAAGTCAAACAGATCAGTAATTTGACTGTTAACAGCAGTTCAGACAACACTGTCACTGAAAGAGAGGGTTTATTGCCATTGCCAAAAATAGAATCACATCGGGATTCAATTTCTCTGCCATTACAATATGTAGCACCAATTATTTTGGATGAGAATGGTAGGCCATATATACAATGTTTGCTGAATGGTAAAAACATTAATTGTCTCATTGACAGTGGATCTGAGATTAGCCTTACCAAAGAAAACATACCTGTGAAATCCAATTCTCCTATGTGTAATATAGTGGGTTTTAATAATACAGATAATTCCACTGCTAGACAGGTATCTAATGTAACATTTGAAGTACCTGGATTAGTGAAAACTAACATTAACATTTGGGTATGTCACAAAGCAGAGAATATACTCGGCATTGATGTAATCAATGAACAAAAATGGGTGATCGATTTGGCTAATAAAAGTATTTGGAAAGATCCATCTAGG
The DNA here is from genome assembly GCA_037952925.1 of Lithobates clamitans. Taxonomy (NCBI): domain Eukaryota; kingdom Metazoa; phylum Chordata; class Amphibia; order Anura; family Ranidae; genus Lithobates; species Lithobates clamitans. Next base: position 8,044,304 of record JBBGZY010000352.1, read on the forward strand.
CCCAAATCAGTGCTTATTGATCCCTCTGTATACAGTAAAGTTGGTTCCATTACCAATATGTCTACAGAACAAAAGTGGCCTGATGTTGATGGTAATTATGCTTTGATGGTAATTGTGCTTTAAAGGAAGTGGTACAACGTTTTCCAAGTTTGTGGTCAAAGTTCAAAAATGACATTGGAGCTTTGAAAAATACCGAATTGAATATTGAGGGAAAAGATCCAGAACCCCTTAATCAGTATGAGTTACCACTAGAATCAATTGGTCCACTTTCTGCCATTATTCAAGAGTTTGTACAACTTGGAATTGTAAAGAAAGCTAAATCAGTGGTAAATAACTGTATTTGGCCTATCAAAAATACTGATAATTCATATTCTTTATCAGTTGACTTAAGGACATTGAATAAACATATCACAAATAACCCAGTTCTTCCTGGTAAATCTAACTTAAAGTTAAATTTGAATGCCGAGGACAAAGTGTTCTCTGTATTAAAAATTATGAATAGCCATTTTTCCCTTCCGTTAACTACTAGCAGCCAGTACAAACTCGCATTCACATTCAGAAAAGAGACTTATACGTTCACTCGATTAATACCTGGCCTAGGTATTGGTGATGGTATAGTTTATGAAACTATAGCAAAAATACTTTCAAAATTTTCTAGGCCAGACTGCATTTGTCAGCATGTGGATACGATTCTGCTGAGTACTCAGAATATCGATGAACATATAGCTCTTTTGTCTGAGTTGTTTATGATGTTACAAGCTGAAGGTTTAAAATTAAACACGACAAAAGTCCAGCTGATGAAAAGTCAAGTGAAATACCTTCACATGCAAATTAGTCAAGGAAAGAGACAACTGTTGCAAGAAACAGTTAGAGAGATCACTGCAATCCCACCTCCAACAACTCATAAGGCATTGCGTCAATTTTTGCATTAAATAAATCATTGCAAAGAGTTTGTACACCGTTTCACAGAAAAAGTTCATCCACTATATAATCTTTTGAGAAATAAAAGTAATATAGTTGACCAATGGGGTCCAAATGAGAAAAATGCTTTTGAAATGTTGAAAAAAGATTTGCAGAATGCTCCAGCATTAAGTACAATAGAGGTTTGTTCTGAAGCATCTTTTGTTTTGAAAACTCATGTATCTGAGAATGCCATCTCAGTAACGTTGTCTCAATTACAAGAAAGTAAGGAGAGAATAATTGCCTATTTCTCCAGAGTTTTATCATTTTTAGAAAAAACTTTTGAGTCAGGTGTAAAGCAACTGCTAAGTGTTTACTATGCAATTAAAGCTACAGAGAGCATAGTGAAATCAAACAAAATCATTGTACAGACACGTGACTGCTCACTAAAGGGTATTTTTGAGGAAGATAGTTTTAAAGAATGTCGTAAAACATATCCTCTATGGTTCAGAGCTTTATCATCCAAACACATTCAGATAGATGTAAAAGGAAGACATCTTCAGGAATGTACACCAGCACATGTTTATACAGCTGTATATGAGAAGTCTTTATCTCAGGTTTCCAGCATAAGAACAGAGAAGGACATAGAGCCAGTATTTGTTACTGCAGAACAGTCTAACACTAGAGTAAGAGCTTCAACACAGAATAATTTTACGCACATTTCTAATCTTTTAGAGATGAGAACAAAGGCATAGTCCATTGTCATCTCTGAGTGGTACAAAACTTTTCTTTTGTTTGTGAAAACAGAGATTTGTATCATGACCAAAGGAGGTGTTGCGTCCTGTCATACCTAAACTTCACAGTACATATGATTTATAGTTTAGGCCATCTTAGACAGGATAAGGACAGTACATTGTCATACAGAAGTTTTCTTTGAAGGAAAATATAAGATAGTGTTATTTTACATATAGTTTAACAAATTCACAAAGTTATTGTCTCAATGTTTTAACATTTGTTGGAAAAAAGTTACAAGAATTTAATGAAAATATTTTATGCCTGATTAATGATACTGCATTTCTTTTACAGAAATGGCATCTAAAATCACATAAATATGGAAGATAAGCTCATATGAAGAGCAAAGAGAATATCAGGAAAATTCAAAGTTAAAGAAGGAATCCTTTAGGGAAGAATATTGGACAAAAGATTTATACTTCAGATTTATGACTGTTTTATCTTATTCAACAAGGTTTTTCTAATCTAACAGAACTTGAAGAAGAAACTTTAAAGACATTTCATGAAGAAAAAAAAATAATCAGAAGAAACTTTATCTACTATAGATAAACAATTTGGGACTCAAACATTTGTCCACATATACATTTTTTGATAATCCGATTATTCTGATATTAATGTTCATATTAGGTTAGGATTATCATTATTATTTTTATTTATTTTTCCTGCACACGTATTCTAGTTTATAGAACATCTTTCGTTCATAACTTAAGAAACATATTACTCTTAATAGAACTATGGAAAGTTATGACAAGTTTTAGAGTGTAAAGTATATTTCCAAAGAGCTAAAATATTATTTGAGCACAAATATGGAAATATATTATTGCATAATTTATTTTAATAATAATAATTGTTATTATTATTAATAATAGTAATTATAGATATGAGTCATCATTGTTATACATTTAAATTCTATATCATTATTTTAAGATTTTGAATAGATAGATCTAAGAGAAGTCAAAGTAAAGAAAAAAGCGATTAGAAGGAGAGTTATTTCTAGCTGCTTCAGTTCTGAGGAATATTTTGTTCGATCATTTGATACAAGGATGTGTAAATGTGACATGAATGATGTTTTGAATGTATTAGAATATTTTGATATGATTAATCATAATTCAGGGGGGATTGTTAGAATATTATTCCAAATTCATAATTCAGCACTTATAGGTGTTATATTATATTCATGGCAAGCTTGCAAAATATATTTGGTTTTATGATTAACCATAATAAATAGAGTATGTGTGAATGACCTTGATCAATAGATTTGACATGATTCTTCATCTAAAGCTGAGCATTGCTGGATTTTTCTGGTGTAGCCAATTTGATTATGACATATAAGGTATCTTGGTGTAGAATGTCATGAGAAGACAAAAATAGACACGTGTCCACATAGCTAAAGGAATATACATTGTGGATTATATCCTGTTAAGTTAAGTTAGTTTGAAGCTCCAGTCATATTAATAAGTACTAGTATATAGTTACTTAATGTAAAGTTGGTAAAATGTGTTCATATTATATAGATGTTTGGTTATATGACATTACATGATCAGCCCATTACTTCAAGTATGGAGTGTTACATGTGGGCTTGTCAATCGATGAATATGTGCCATACAAAGTTCTAAGTTGGTGTGAGGTTATGACGTTCACACGTTCACATGTAACATATAAAGCCAATGCTTCCACACAGACACACACACACATAGTCACTAGGATAGATGACATTGACATGTTCACAAGATACTTTGAGACAAGTTGGGACAGCTGTCAATTCTGCCAGAAGACTGAGAACGTCATTTCCTGTTTCTTCTTGGACGACACACAAGACAGCATAACGACAGACAGCAGCCATGAAGCACACATGCTTTCATAAGCTTATTACAGCTTTATAACTTTTTATTCTATTGCATATATTTTTACCCACACTGAACTGAACTATTATATTTTTTACATTGTATTTATGATGCCAATTGTGTGACAATAAACTCACACTTTGTTTTAAGTCAGTTTGGCTATCAATGCTATTCATCCAGAAGCGCCTCTGAGATACAAGAATATTAGAGATTAATAATATTCTTCAGCGGACATATCAAATCCGTTTGTTATATGGATGATGTGACTTTTACCTGTACATCAGAAGCAGATGTGAAAAGAGCGGAGTTGCAGTTGAGCTTACTTAGCAGTGTATCTGGTCTAAACATCAACTGGCATAAAAGTCAAGTATGTGTAATGAACAGTACATGCAAATTGGAGAATGTCAGGGTTAAAGTGACAGAAGAAATTGTTATACTGGGAACACACTTTGAAAGAGATCTGTCAAACCAAGTCAATGATGAAAAGGTAATGGGAAAAATTTCTAAGAAGTTGGACTTTTGGAGATTGAGACGTCTGACGTTGACTGGCAAAACATTAATAGTCAAAGCAGTAGTGTTGCCACTATTCTTGTATTTCAGCTTGATCTTTCCGCCTGGTGTCAGATGGGTTCAAAAAGTGACACGTAATTTTTTTGTTTTCTTTTTGGGCACAAGAATGGAGAGAGTTGCTCGAGCTGTGGTTATCAAGAAGATAGAATTGGGGGGGGTATGGATTTCCGGATGTCCCTACCTTCCTCAGCATGCATTATTGGCTAGGCCATTATAAAACCTTCTCAAGTGGTGGGAAAGTAGCATGTCTAATGTGGTATTTGGCTGGTTGGTCCTTGGAAAACTGGGGCTGGTGCGGAAGGGATTTATCGAAGCCTGTAGCTTTTGGTTCCCCCTTCTTTTTATTCCCGATTGGAACAGTTCCATAGGGAGCGTGGATTGAGGGAGTTGGGGGCTGCAGCAGTTGGAAAGACTGGATTAAAGAGGTGGCTGAATAAGGATAATGTGGTGACTAATATTAGAGGACTTGGGTCCAGATTACCTGAGATATGCTGGAAGAAGTTTTCTATCGATGGAGTCACAAATAAACAGAAAGACATCGCTTGGATGGCCTTTCAAAAGTGTCTTTTGACTAGGACCTTCCTTAGGGCCAGAGATCTGTCTAGAGTGGAGGTATGCCTAAGAGTGGGATGTGGTGGTTTGGAGACGGTTGAGCATGCGCTTTTTGATTGTCTATTTGTTCATGGGGTTAGGAGGAAGTTGGCCCACCCAAAGAGCTATCTGTGAGAACCAGCCTTTTTTCAAGCCTGGGCCTTACCTGCTAGCTTGGCCCAGGAATAATGCCTGATTCTGGGGGAGGGTCCAGGCCCTGGTGAGAATGTGGAAGTCAACAGACAGAAGATCATTGATCGCTTCCGAGCAATTGGAAGAGCTGAGGAGAAACTTAAATATTTAAAAGCTGAACATAAAAACTTCAGGGCCAAGTATTTCCAGGCCTGGAGTAAGAATCGTTTGGCCATGAAGCCAGGGTTACAGCAGCTGGAGGAGAAGGTAAAGAAACAATCTTTATTTTTGGAGCAATTGAAAGACAGAAGTGGAGCTTTTGCAGAAAAGTTTCACAATGAGAGGAGATTTACCAGCCAGCCATAAGTGTGTTCTGTAGATCAGCAGCTGCAGGTAAGAGACAACCCGGCTTCATCTGCCTCTGCACCTCTCCCCCCATGTCAGGCTGGGGAATCGCCAGCGGCAACCAGTCAGGGGGTTGAGAGTGAACATGGCACCCTAAAGTTCATCCAGCAGATGGAGTCACCCCCAAGGGCAGACAGGTCTGTTGATGAACCATCAGAAGTCCCAGAGGATGAGCAGAGGGGTTACAGACCGGCAGAGCCAGCACTGGTGGAGAAATTCCAGTGCACCGTACTGCCTCTTTCCAACATGTCTGTCCCACCGGCTGTGGTGGATGGTGTCCCGGCTGTAGTGGATGGTGTCCCGGCTGAGGAACAGAAAGGGAAGAAGCTCTGCAAACAGCTGCCTGTTGGAGTTTCTGCTACAGAGAAACCCTCTGCAGACATAGAAGGAAAACCCCTGACAGAGGTGTCATCAGACCAAAAGAGTAATGTGGATGGATCTGCATTATGCACCCCGGACATGGATTTTGCTGAGACCTGTAGTTCTACAAGCAAGATGGCTGCCAGCTCCAGAGAGACTGTTTCACCTGGGCTGATTGATGCATGTGGGGGAGGGGATCAGCATAGTGCAGCATGTGCAGTGGAGACAGGCATGGAAGTCTCCTGCAATGATTCACCTGTTGCTGTATTAGAAAAACCTTCACTCTGCTCAGCTGATAGTCCTGTCCTGATGGAGGAGAAGAGTCTGCCTGGAGGTGATGTGTGTATGGGGACAGCAGTGAGTGAGGACACGGCAGGAACTATGAATGTGACAGAAAATAATAATAATAACCAAGGAGGGTGGAGGGAATTTTGTAAATACTAGTCACAATTTGGGGAGGTTTGGTGGTGGGATGGTTGGTGGGTACAGGAGAAGGAATGTGGTTCAGTTGAAGTGGGAGGGGGAGGGGACCCCACCAGTAAGGGGGAGGGTGGCTGCGTTGGTTTTAGAAATGGGGTTTAAAGCCTTGGATATATTTGCTTTGATTTTCCCAGTGGGGAGTTATGAATTTAATTTGTCCTTTGTAAAGTCTGAGGGTCTGGATTTATTTTGGGAGAGGTATAGTAGGTGTGTAATGGAAATTTGTAAGTTCTGTATATAATTGTATTCTATTTTGTATGTATTGCACACCGCCCTCACTGTGCACACAGCACTAATAATGTTTTCAGTAAATGTTTACATTCTTTCAAGTCCTGATTAGAATTAGCCTGCCTATGTAATGTTACCATAAACCTACAATTGTAATATTAATGTGATATCTACGTAATCATGTGCATAAAAACCTTCAATTGCGTCATAATAGAGCAGAACAGTTATTTGGAAAGATGCTGAGCGTATCTTTTGTGTCTGTTCCCTACTGCAGTAGTTATTAATTTGGAACCACTAATCAATATGAGGATAGGAGTTGCCTATCATTAATTTAACAGAGTCAGCATGGCGAGCCAGCCAGGAGGGGTTTCCAGGTGACCCTGAGTATCCGAAACGAGGAGCTTGAGACGATTCGGGAATTTCTGATAATCAGCCGGCTGAGATAAGCCTTTTGCTTACATTTGAGTTATCAGACTTCCTTAATCGGTAAGGCATTTTCGGGACAAAGGGTACCTATTTTACTCCCCTTATTCGAACTGTATTGATTGGTGGTTATATGTTATGTTGTCCCTGTCTATTGTCCATCAGAGTGTTATAGATAAGAAAGGGTAGAATAGTGCTGTTCACAGGTATATGTAGTACATCTGCTAGATAAAGTAGTTTAGAGGCAAGAGGGTATAGGCACATGTAGAGAAGACTGGCCAGCCATTATGGGCATTGAATTAAGTAAGGGAATGAAGGGTATGAGACCCTCAAAAATGCCCAGCGCAAGAGGAGTGCTATATATGAACCAAAGGTGTGGTTCCGCCTATACTGAGCCACTAGATTAATGGTTAAAGTGGACAGGGATCCACAATGGGTAACTGGGTTACCAAGGTCCACTAAGAATTAGAGTAAACAGCTAGAGAAGCAGGATGGATCAAGGGTGACATTAACACTAGACAGAAAGGGACATTTTCATGTTAAGTTGTGGGATGAATTTGGAGTCAGGCACTACCACTAGTAAGTCAAGAAACAGAGAAATGAGAATTAAAAACAGAATACTTTATATGTTGTCAGAGAGGCAAAATGGGATGAGCACTCTGGCTGCCCGTCTGATCATAGAAGCTAGATATAAAGGATATCTGAACAAAATAAGGAATGCAGAATTTAAGGCAGGGAAATATTAAAGAGTTAAAAGAAAGTGAGAGAATGATATGCATGTGTAGTGTACAAATGGGAAAAAGTAAGCAATTTAAGAGAGATATATTGGTGTATGTGTGCGAATGCTGGGACCTTTAGTTCTATTGCTTGTGTGTGTCATGTACGCAGATGTGACCTTGTCCTTTGTGCTCCCATGAACGAATGTGGCTGAGATGAGAGGTTAGTGATAAGCTGGAAGGACACCATGCCAATTCCATTTTTTTTAGACAAAACATTTATAACAAAATGTGCCGGGTTGACGAATCTAATGGTAAACAATGTAATTACAATTATTTTTTTGAATCTGTTTTCCAGACATGGTAAAATGAAGGTTACATTTAACCGTGTATTACACAAATTGAATATCCTTCGATAGTGGAAACAGTGCATTTAAAAAAGGGAAATTAAAGTAAAATTAAGTAATAATGAGTATTCATTTCTAATATGAGTTTAACAATTTTATTAATAATATAGATATATTGAAATTGGTTTAGACAACCTTTGGTTGGAAATTAAATCCAGGTTATTGGGGAAATTTGTAAAAATAGGATTAGTTTAGATTAAGATGACAATTTTGTAATTTTACATTTATTCAATAAGCCCTTATTCAGAGAAAAAAAGATTAAGATGAGGTTGTTATTTGGAATACAGCTACCATAATATTTAACAAAGCCAAGATGGATGGGATACATAAGAAGTTTTTCTACAAAAATTAAATTTTAAGGTTTTTGATAATAACTTGATGTGCGGTCCATGATGTGAGAGTAATAATAAATAAAATTTAAATATAACAGACCCATCACATCAAGCCCACACACACTGTTAGGATAGATGCCACCTGCAGCCAGTTATTTTATAGTTTTTGATGCTTTCCGGTCCATCATACAGATTATTGATCCTTTTGTTTTTATTTATTTTTATTTTTGAAATCCAAAAGCAGAATGTGTGGATTGTGAAATGATGTGCACCTTTTCCTTGTAAGTGCCGTGGTGTAAGCAGAAGAATATTTTGGATTTATGGGCATCTCTCCAAGACCGCAGAGTATTGTTATCATTTATTATAATATTGCCAGGAAAAAGTTGCTTTTTGAAACATGAAACTGGAGTTCTTACACAAACAGCATGATAGAAAACAAGCCATTGTAATATCTTTATGCAAGCTGGAGCCAGTAATGAAGGGTTCATCCCGATATATCAGAGCTGCAGCTTTTATGCAAAGATGCTATTAGACAAAGTTAGATATTAATTTGGTCAAACATTTAATTTTTAATGGTCCGACATTCTGTGCAGCAAATATACAGCTAACTAAATGTTTGTCTAATGAAAGGTTTAAAATATGAGTTTGTTTATGTATAAATCTAACAATGAAAAATGCGTACATTTGAATCCAGCCACCTTATTGCCTCTATTGGAGGAGGCTGGAGACAAAGGAAGACACATGTGTTAAATTGATAACGTAGGAATAAGCTGCTGTGAGCCCAGTGCAGGACACACTCCCTGAAGACCCAGATATTCAATTTTTTGTAGATTTGAGTATGCAGTTTAAATACAGAGTATCCTTCTGGGTGATAAAGTCATTGGATCCCTTTTTCCCCAGCTCAAGAAGCAGAACTCCATGTTTTAGCAAAGCCTGTGAGCTATAAAAAAGTGTATATTTATATAGATAGTCGAGATATCGAGAGCTTTTGGTTCCATTTGAAGGGCCAGAAGTTTGTTTTTACTTCGGCAGGTAAACCAACCAAACATGCCAAGTTAATTGATTGGCTGTTTTCAGCCTTCCAGGTTCTTGCTGAGGTAGCCATATTAATTTTAAAACTTATACATGGAAGCAGACCAGGTGACTATGGATGCTCCATTACAGCCCCGGACACTTGATGGGTCTGTGCAACTCACAGATTCCACCTTAGTTCTGGCCCAGTATAGCTTGGATTAATAATTCAAGCACAATACTGCAGGCAATGCCATCGCTATGGCCACACTAAAGAGAACTGTGAAGCAGGATCGTGCTGTAGAAATTGCAAATGGCATGAGGCTTCAGAATGCCCTGTGCCTCGAGTGTGCGACCTATGTGGGAAATCTGGTCATTTTGCCAGGAATTGCCAAAATGTGGGTTTCAACCCCTTTGCCACCTACCGCAAGCAAAATACTAACCCTACCTGTAGTAATTGCAAAAAGACAGGGCATATTGAAAGTGAATGTAAAGTGTGATTTGTGAAAAATGTGGAGAAGGGCATACAGGCATTTTATATCCAAAATATCCTGTCCCACAATGTTCCTATGCAGATGTCATGAAGGGGTTAAACAGCAGACTAATCTCGGGTGATGTTGTCATTGAGGCTATGGATGATGAGGATGAAGATGAGGAGGATCGGGAGATTGCCGCTATTCTAGCTAGGGCGGCGGACCCTCCATCCACATCTTCCCCCAGCACCATGCTTTCAGCTCCTAAAATGGCCGCCATGTCTGCTCTGCCTGTGTCTCAGGAATCCCCTGCTGACAGGCACACAAAATCTGACCCCCCTTCCTCCACCAGCACAGCTGCAGTGCACGGAGATAGGAGCCGGGGGGAGGGGCTAGCTACGATCAGAGGAGAGTGTGAAACCACGTCCATTAGCCATCCCAGCTCCAGCACTGCTGTGGAGAGAGGGGCGGTCTATGCAAATGAAGCCTACATTACCCAGAATACCAGTGGAGCTTCCTTACCTGCACTAGATAGAAGAGAATCACAAGCCAGGAGGAGGGAACGTAAAAGTGATGTGTCAGACGGCTCTGTGTCAATGCAGTCAAATAAAGCTAATGACACAGAGCTTCACAAGTTCGAATCAGTTTCAACAAGCCTCCAAATTAAAAGTCCAGTCTAAGCAAGCACAGACTATATTAGAATATAAACACAGTTCCCCATAAACGTTTACTGTACAAAATAGGGTGCGTTGGCATGGACCATAGGGTGAGTACCTGGATTGAAAACTGGCTACAAGGGCGTGTTCAGAGGATGGTGATAAATGGGGAGTACTCAGAATGGTCAGGGGTGGATAGTGGGGTTCCCCAGGGTTCTGTGCTGGGACCAATCCTATTTAATTTGTTTATAAACGATCTGGAGGATGGGATAAACAGTTCAATCTCTGTATTTGCAGACGATACTAAGCTAAGCAGGGCAATAACTTCTCCGCAGGATGTGGAAACCTTGCAAAAAGACCTGAACAAATTAATGGCAAATGAGGTTCAATGTAGAAAAATGTAAAATAATGCATTTGGGTGGCAAAAATATGAATGCAATCTATACACTGGGGGGAGAACCTCTGGGGGAATCTAGGATGGAAAAGGACCTGGGGGTCCTAGTAGATGATAGGCTCAGCAATGGCATGCAATGCCAAGCTGCTGCTAATAAGGCAAACAGAATATTGGCATGTATTAAAAGGGGGATCAACTCCAGAGCTAAAATGATAATTCTCCCGCTCTACAAGACTCTGGTCCGGCCGCACCTGGAGTATGCTGTCCAGTTCTGGGCACCAGTCCTTAGGAAGGATGTACTGGAAATGGAGCGAGTACAAAGAAGGGCAACAAAGCTAATAAAGGGTCTGGAGGATCTTAGTTATGAGGAAAGGTTACGAGCGTTGAACTTATTCTCTCTGGAGAAGAGACGCTTGAGAGGGGATATGATTTCAATTTACAAATACTGTACTGGTGACCCCACAATAGGGATAAAACTTTTTCGCAGAAGAGAGTTTAATAAGACTCGGGGCCACTCATTACAATTAGAAGAAAAGAGGTTTAACCTTAAACTACGTAGAGGGTTCTTTACTGTAAGAGCGGTAAGGATGTGGAATTCCCTTCCACAGGCGGTGGTCTCAGCGGGGAGCATTGATAGCTTCAAGAAACTATTAGATAAGCACCTGACATACAGGGATATGTAAGGTAATACTGACACATAATCAAACACATGGGTTGGACTTGATGGACTTGTGTCTTTTTTCGACCTCACCTACTATGTAACTATGTAACTATAAAGAAAGTGAAACCACATTTACAGCAGTTTTAACAAGAGCTCAAAAGAGACAAAATAAAAAAGCAACCAAAGTTAAAAAAGAGGACCCGTCACGTACCACACTAGTGCATAAATCTGTCATTGTACAAGACCTGCATCTGTCCTCTGATGACAGTGCAGAAGCGATGTCAAGAGCGCTAACCCCTGATCTGTCAGGAATGCTGGAGGAAATTGTTAAAATGCAGGAGGAAGAGAATAACAGTTGGGCAAAGCAAGTGGAGGAAGAATTTCAAGAAGAAGATTCAATCACCCCTGCTCAAAAAATGACAGGAAAAAATACAATTGCCCCCCAAGAGCAAGAAGCCTCGGTGGCAAAAAAATGTAAATCCGTCTCCATAGACACTTCAGTTTTGGACGACACTCCAGCTATTTTTGCCTTCAGCCCAGATTCATATCAGGGAACCAACAGTTCCTCGCCTGCAAGCAGTTTCATACAACCAAGTCAGGCAGAGGAAGACACCCATTCCTAGGAATTAACATGGCCATGTGTAGGTTTCTCCTCTTTCTCATTATCACCATGAGTCTCACCGTTGCTTCCCTCAATGTGAGAGGAGTGGGATCTACATATCGCAGGAGTGTAATATTGCAACACCTTAAAGGGTTAAAATGCAACATCATCCTTTTACAAGAATGTGCTTTAAAATGGCCTCCCAAGTCCAATGAGTGGTCATTTGACCCATCGGTGTAGTCAGTTAGAGGAGAATCAAAAAATGAAGGTTTGGGAATCCTAATCAAGAACAACCTTATTAAACTCACCTCATACAGTGATAGTCCCAGGACGGCTCCTCCTTTGCAATCTTGAGTTCATGGGTCATAAAATAAGACTTTTCAATGCATATGTCCCTACTGACCTGTGTCAACTAAACAATTTCATTAATACTCTAAACTTCTACCTACCAGGTCGATGTAGCACCGTGATAGCTGGAGACTTCAATCTTATCCGCAGAACTGAGGATAGACAAGGCGAAAGTACCAGCAAACTTGACAGCTCCAGCCATGCTTTTAACAGTATGATTTCGGACTTTCGCCTCAGAGACAGCTGCAGAGAGGTGCATGGGAAAAAACCCTATTACAGTTTTTTTCTCTGATAAAGGATTGGTTAAATCCAGAATAGACTACATCCTTGTCTCAGAATATCTGACAACCCGTTCATACGAGCATCAACCCGTTACTTATTCGGACCACATTATTCTTACTGAAATTTTGATTGATGCAAAAATAAAATTTGGAAGGAGTTTGGAAACTCAACACCACCCTCCTAGAAGATAACATAATCTGGGCTAGTTTCCAAATACAATATAAAATATGGGCTGGAACCAAAAACCACTACAACAACATTCTGGACTGGTGGGACTGGTGCAAAGGTAAGATTGCAGATTTCTTTAAAAATAAAAGCATTGCCAAAGCAAGGAAAATCAAGGAGGAAGGACACAAAAATGTGCATCAACTACACACTATGTATAAGCTGAGAGAAGCTGGTATTAATGTAGATGCGGTAATCAAAGCTCTAAGAGAGAAGAGGAACAAAATGCTTGAAGGAAAAGAGAGGAAAATTATCTACAACTCAAAAATAAAAGATCTAGATGAAAATGAGAAATGCTCTCGATTTTTTTTTTCAAAAAAACCTTTCATAACAAGGAAGTCATGGAATATATCCTGACCCAGAGAAAAGGAGTGCAAAGGCAAAGTAATGACTGAGAAGATAACGGACTTCTACCGAGACCTTTACAAAGGAGAACACCATATGATGCCAGAAGAATTGCAATCCTATTGCAGCATTTTAAAAGACACTATCCCCAAGGATCAAAGTGAATCACTATGTTACGAACCTAAGGAGAAGGAAATTTTGGAAATATTACAGTATGGCCTCCAACAAAACCCCTGGAAATGATGGCCTACCTAAAGAATTTTATATTAAAACATGGCCAATTATAAAAGAAGATTTCACGCAAGTAATCAAGCACTCCTTCCTTTGTGGGAAGCTGTCAAACTCCATGAAGAGAGGTGTAATTACACTCATCCACAAAAAAGGGAGTAAACACGACATTACAAATTGGCGTCCCATATCGCTCCTCAACTGCGACTATAAAGTTATTGCCAAATTGGTAGCCAACAGATTGAGACAAGTACTGGAGTATTACATAGGTGACCACCAAACATGCTCAATCCCTGGGAGACGTATAACGGCTAACCTGACCCTACTGAGAAATACCATCTACTTTGCCCAGTCCAACAACATTGCACTGATAGCTGAAGCAATAGATTTGCAAAAAGCTTTTGACCAACTTTCACATGACTTCCTATGGCAAGTGCTTCAGAGAATAGGCCTCCCCCAAGGCCTGCTTAAAATCATAGTGGATGTACAAAGGCATCTCTAGCCAAGTTCTTGTTAACGGTTGGCTAAGTGAAGACTTCCCTATCAAGTCAGGAGTGAGACAAGGATGTCCCTTGTCCCCACTCATCTTCATAAGCGCCATGGAACCACTCCTGAGAAGCATTCAATATGACAAGGTCTTACAGGGTATCCTCATACCAGGAAGTGATGGGAGGAGAATCAAGTCCCTAGCCTATATGGATGATGTGGTTTTCCTCCTTAACAGCCAACACAACTTACAGAGATGCAATCTCCACCTAAAAATCTTCTGTGCTTTAAAATTATTGGAAACTAAGAGACCTGTCAATGACCGGGAAAGTCCTAATTATCAAAGCAGTCATTCTACCTGCTTTATACCAGCATGATCTATCCACCAAAAAAAACAGATCAATAGACTTAATAGAATGATTTTCACCTTTTTCTGGGGCGCAAAGATTGAGAAATGTAATAGGGAAAAACTCAAAAAAGACCCTAGCCTAGGAGGTTATGGAATGCTGGACCTACAAACCTTCAACCTGCACGCATGGATCTATGTTGGGAAAACAACTAAAGGAAAAGACACCAAAACTGCCGCAATGATACGATACTTAGCCGGATGGATCCTGTCTAAATGGGGATGGTGGTACTATGACATCAAGAGGCCCTTTGCTTTTGTTGTACCTCAATACTACCTAAGACTTTTCTACGAAGTTTCTACGAAGAAAACAAACTGGTACAATTAGGGACGGATAGTCTAAATAAGACAAAACTAAGAGCCTTACTGAGTAAAGATACAATAAATGATATTCCTTGCCTCAGTTCTCACAAAAACAGAACTACATGGGCTAAAATGAAAATAAAAGGACCAACAAATAAACAAAAAGACATACAATGGATGTCCTTAATGAACTGCCTTCCCACCAGATCTTTCACAAGATCAAAAGGCTACAGAGGGGAAGAAGTATGCCCTAGAGAGGAATGCGACACTTCAGAGGACCTACAACACCTCTTCTGGTCATGCTCCTTCACCCAAAAATTCCTTGGGAGCATCAACAACTTTGCCAAATCCTTGCTGGAAATTAAAGATCTTAACTTTCCACTGTTACTCACTGGTTGGTATGATGGATCTAAAGCCAAAAAAGGAAAGTATGGATCTTTTCCATGATTTACAAGGAAACCCTTTGGGATACAAGGAATCTGTATACCTACAAGCATACTGAACTGTCAAGAGGACTGTTAAAATACTTCTAGCCAGACTACATCTAGTCTACCTGTTTGACTCAAAGCAATTAGGAAGAGAAGCAGCAGACCTTTTGTGGAACACAAAAAACTGGACCCCATGGTTGATCAATAGATAGGATTTTTATGTCTAAATGTCAGTGTAGTCAGTTGTTTGACCTCTTATTAAACTATAAGAACAAAAAGATCATAAAAAAGAAAAAATAAGGAAAACCTAAATGATGCAAACGCCCGACTTGTCTTACAGAAGATTGAGTAAAATTGATCAAGTAAGTCTGAAGTTGTTATGCTGAAGGTTTTTAAAAAAAAAAAAAAAAAAAAAAAAGTTCTGCTTGCTTGTATCTTAGTTGAAAGGTGCCCGGGGTACCCAACAGTCGGCCTTGGGGGGGGAGCGTCCCTTTTCGGAGGGCCCCCTTGTTGCTATTGGCTTTAGGCTTAGTCCCCAGGCAATGAAGAGCGATCACCCTTAAGGCATTTGGAGGCAGCGTTTGGGGCCCCTTCGGGGGTACCCTTAGTCGGAGGAAGAGGTGAGGTACCGTTTGGTGCCAAGATGGTGGTCCGTGGAATGCGGGATTCGATTCGGTTCCTGGTGAAGGCAGAATTTAAAGTAGAAATCAACTTAAGGACGATCGTGGTGGATGTCTTGATGGATTTTCTTGGCCTAAGGGTAAGAGACATTGTTTGTCTACAGGATTTTCCTCAGCAGAGGTTATGTGACATAACTTTTCTTTCTGTTGAGATGTGCTGGAATGTCTATGAGAAGATGAGGAATACAGATAATGAGTTATTGCAGAAAATGGACTTCATACCCTTGTTTATGCAGGAAGAAAAAGCTATAGTGGTTCATATGTATAACCCCTTTGCGGATGTGAACTTGGTTAGGGCTTTTTTGAACAATTACTGTGAGGGTTTGCGGGGCGGTGATAAAGCACTGAAAAAATATGAGATATGGGTCTGGAAAATACAGATTCTACGGGAAATTCTGGTCTGATCCTGACTGTGTTGGTGGGGTGAAGAGGCCTCCGGCGGTATTCAATATTTGGGGTGAGAGGGGGTTCCTTTTTTACCCTGGGCAACCTGTTTACTGCAGGAAGTGTTGCGTTTATGGACATGCAAGTGGGGACTGTGATCGTAGGATCAAGTGCAGATTTTGTGGGAATGCAGAGCATCCTTTCAAAGAATGCAAACAAACCAGGATGTGTGACATTTGTAAGAAATCAGGTCACCTAGTGAGACAGTGTGCAGAGTATTTTTCGGCTAAGAGAGAATCTGAGTTCCATGATGTATTAGCAAGGACTCGAGCAAGACGTATGCAGCAGAGGCAATGATCTGAGGCTTGGAGGGAAGGTGGCAGTGCTGGGTCTGTTGATGCGGAGCGGCCTGCTGCATCCTCGGAGCACCAGGCCAATGACGCTGTGCCTACGGAGCAGGTAGAGGCTGTGAACAGGGAGGTCGGCACTGGCCCTGCTGCTGTTGATAAGGTGGCAGGAGTTAGTGCAGACTCTGGGAGCCTTGTCACTGCATTAGGGGAAGAGCGCAAAGTTGAAGGCAGGACAGTTCCAGGTCACCAGGAGATGGGAGAAGAGAGGGTGGTGCAAGGATCTCCGGCGAGTCAAGAGGAGGGCGGCCCAGAGGAGTGTGGCGTTGATAAGTCCGGGACGACTATCTGAGTTAATGAGCGGCTTGTCATCTAGTGCAGAGGAGGAGGAAGAGGCTGATAATAAGGAGATGGAAAGTGATGAAAGTCTAGAATGTGGACAGCAGTTGGTAATTGCTATGGACGAGACTTCTCAGTCTTCTACCAAAAGATTGCGGGAGGAGGGGGCTGGAGAAGGGGGGGGAGGCATATCCTTTCCTGATAATGGAGGCTCAGGATCTGAGTCTGCCAGTTCTCCTTTTACGAGGAAGAGACTGACCTACGCAAATGTAGCGAGTAAAGGGATGGAGGAGGCTATACATCATTTATAAGTTTTCGTTATGGCTGTGCAAACCTTTTTGATTTTTTTTGTGATGGCCTTGACTGAGTTCTGTGAACGTGAGGAGCATATGTTGGGGGTGGAGGAGGGCTGCCGTTTTTGATTATTTGGAAGGGGTGTGCTCTGATGTAGTTTGTGTTCAGTAATGTGGTATAGAAAGGGTTTTGTGTGATGAATGGAAACAGAGTATCTATGTGGTCCCCTGTGTGTGAGTCTAGAAATGAAGGGGTTGGGATTCTTATCAAAAGTCTGTATGTCCAGTATGTGTCACATGAGGTGGTGGTGCCGGGGAGGTTGCAAATTGCTATTTTAGAGTTTTGCGGGGTGTAAAGTCAAAATAGTTAATTGCTATGCACCTGCTGAGAGAAAAGAGCACGTGAATTTTCTTAATACGCTTAAATTATGGTTGCCTGGCAGAATCACAACTATCTTGGTTGGAGATTTTAATTGTGTAAGGAGGAGTGAGGATAGGCAGGGTGCTAGCATGCAAAGCGGTATTGACGTGACATCCAGGGCGCTATATGAAATAGTTAATGATTTCCATTTTCAGGATACTGCTGGCGTGGTGCAGGGAAATGACACTTCCTTTACCTTTTTATCGGATAAGGGGTCAGTTCGATCTAGAATAGATTTTATTTTTGTGTCCTTAGCTCTGAAAATTACTGGTTATCAGATGGATTTGGTATCCTTCTCAGACCATGCTATGATTACTGGCTCCTTTCTTCTTGATGATGCTATGATGTGTGGGAGGGGTGCATGGAAACTGAACTGCTCTTGTTTAAAGGGGGGGGGGGGTTTACAAGATTTAAGAATTTCTACGAGTGGCTCACCTTTAAAAAGCGTAGTTTCGAGGATGTCCTGGAGTGGTGGGATTGGGCAAAAATTATGATAGGTGGTTTTTTCAAGAAATCGGGTGTGGAGGCGGCTTGGAGAAAGCGTGATGATGCGAGGAGGTTTGTGGATAGGATGCATTTTTTCTTTCAGTGTAAAAGGATGGGGGTGGAGGTGGATGAAGAGCTGAGGGAAGTACGTGAGGCCCGGAATGCTATGCTCAAGGAACATTGGAAAGGCATTGTTTTCAGAGCCAAAGTTCAAGAGATGGAGGAAGATGAACAGTGCTCCTCATATTTTTTTAAGAAGTCTTTTGGGCCAAGGAAAATGTTCCTGTCGGTGTTTGAAGGTGAGGAGGTGGTGAGCGGTGACAAAATGGTGGAATCCATTAGGTCCTTTTATGCTGATTTGTATGGTGGTGGTGGGGGTGCGACGGAAGAAGAAATGCGTGAGTACTGTGAGGTGGTGAGAGGAAATTTGAGTATGGAAGATGCGGAGATGCTTTTGGACCCTGTGGAGGAAGAAGAGGTGGAAAACGTGGTGAAGAGGATGAAGAAGAACAAGACCCCTGGAGGGGACGGATTACCAGTGGATTTCTACGCGGAGTTCTGGCCGGTATTGAAAGATGATTTGTGTGAGGTAATAAGGACCTGTATGAGAGAGAAAAGAGTTTCAATTTCATTGAAGAAGGGGATTATCACTTTTTTGTATAAGAAGAAAGGGGATCAGCGTGACATCAGGAATTGGCGGCCTATATCACTACTTAATAGTGACTATAACATTTTTGCTAAATTGTTAGCTGATAGGATGAGGAGGGTAGTGGATAGCATCATCGGAGAATGGCAAGTCTGTGCTGTACCTGGACTGAGGATTTCTGACAACTTAATCCTCCTGAGGGATCTTGTGTTTTACGCCCAATGTAATAACATGCCGTTAGCCGTTGCAAGCATTGATCTAGAGAAAGCGTATGATCGGGAGGCTCATAAATTTCTCTTTGTGGTATTGAGGCAGATGGGGATTTGTTAAAGTGGTGGAGTGTCTGTACCTGGGAATCAGCAGTCAAGTTCTCGTCAATGGGAAGTTGTCTGAGGAAGTTAAAGTGATGTCCGGGGTAAGGCAGGGGTGCCCCTTGCCGCCTTTATCTGTGTGATGGAGCCTCTTTTAAGACATGTGGGGAGGGATAAATGCTTTAAAGGAATGTTTGTGCCAGGTTGTGGGAATGAACCAGTTAAGACCCTCAGTTACATGGACGATATTAATTTCCTATGTAACACAACGAGGGACTTATGAGAGCTGAGCTTCAGCTAGGTATTTTTGGAGCAATATCTGGATTGTGTGCGTCATTTGGGGCAAAAGCAGTGTTTGTGTTTTAAGTGAAACATGTGATGTGTCTAAAAGTAAACTGAAGAGTGTGCAGGAGGTGGATGTGCTAGGAGTACATTATGAGAGAAACTTGGTAAATCAAGTAAATACGGCTAAAGGGGTGGAGAAGGTTGAGAAGAAATTGTGTTTGTGGAAAACTAGGAGGTTATCCCTTTCTGGGAAAACCTTGATTGTCAAGGCGGTGATTCTGCCTTTACTGCTGTACTTCTCTGTGATCTTTCCTCTGAATAAGAGGTGGGTACAGAGAATTACAAGGATGCTCTTTGTATTTTTCTGGGGATCAAAAATGGAGAAGGTCTCAAGGGAGGTGGTTATGAAGAGAGTGCAGCAGGGTGGGTATAACTTTCCCAATGTTGACCGTTTTTTGGAGGTTCAGTGGTGGAAGGTGCACCTTACAACCCTCCTGGTAGGAGGGAAAACTGCAGCGCTAATGCGTTATTTGATTGGTTGGCCTTTGTTTTAGTGGGGGTGGTGTGGAAGGGATCTTACAAAGCCTATGTCAATGCTATCGCCAGTGTATTATTTAAAGACAACCACTTTTTTTCAGAGAAATCAGCTGCATAAGTTGGGGGAAGGGGCTCGTAAAAAACAGTCTCTGTGGGCATGGTTAAGGAAAGACGAACTGCCAACCAATATTTTTGGGTTAAGTCCAAAAAAAGCTGAGATCTGTTGGAGGAATCTATCGTTTAAAGGCATCACGAATAAGCAGAGGGAGGTGGTGTGGTTTTCCTTGCACAATTGTTTATCTACTATGTCTTTTTTAAAATCTAGAGATTTGGTGAGGAGGGTGTGCCCCAGAGAAGGGTGTGCTGGTATTGAGACTGTAAGACACCTATTTTGGGAATGTTTTTTTGCTAAGAATTTCTGGATGTTGCTGTGTGGGTTTGTAGGAAGGGTGGTGGGGATTGATGGTGTGTCCTTTGAATCTGGCGTTCTTGGTTTGGTGGAAGGTGACAAAGGAAAACAACGAAAAATGTTTGTCCTGTCTGCTGTTGTAAGAGAAGTGATATAGGAGACGCGGTGTGCTTTGGTGAAGAAATAAATGGTATTGGCTGAAAAAGATTGCGTTGATTGGGTGATGGCGAGGATGTTTTATGTGTTGGCAGTAGAAAGAAGTATGGGGGTGGATGAGGCGGAAGTCTTTTGGAATTTTGCAAGGTGGCGGGTGGGTGAAGGTTAAAAGTTTTGCATAAATTGTATGTATATATGGATTTTACTTCATGATTTTATTTTTTGATACTTTTATGCCACAAATGTACAGAACACAGCTCAGTGTAGTCTTCGAGTCCTTGGTTTAAGCTGAGTTTATGTGATTTAGTCCGAGTAGAGAAAAAAAAACTGTTCTTATCAGTTTAATATCTGATACGTCCCCTATCTGGGGACCATATATTAAATGGATTTTTAGAACAGGGAGATGGAAGAAGAGCATGCTCTGTCCACTTCACGCATCGACCTGGTATTGCAGTACCTCCAGGACCGGTGCACCCCTCTCTTATGCAGTTTCCAAAAACAGAATAATGAACAACAACAAAAATCTTCCTTTTGCTTGCTCACTGATTGCAATGTTGCTTTTTTTTGGCTCACAAGCTGCTGTTAATTCTTGCAATAAACTTGCATTTAACCCCTGTGTGTATTGGTGTTTTTGCTTTGTGTCAGTTTCTTGGCCTATCCCTCTCCCTCCCTCCTCGCTCCATATTATTTGGGTCAGGAAGAAGTAGCAGGTAAAGTAGCAGTTGCAAGAAGCCAAACCAATTAAGTCAGTAAGTCGACACATTTTGACAAGACAGACAGCTAGCTAGCTAATGTTCTATCAATTTCTCTCCCAAGGCCTACAGCAAAGCCTTCCATGCCAGTGTCAATTTAGAGAGGCAGCAGGCAGGAGGCCCAGGCCATTTTAATAGGCCTGACTTTGCTCCATCTCTGTTCCCTTGTTGCAGCTAGCTAAAAGTCAGTCCAGGCATTCCTTCCCTCCCTCATTTTCGCAGCCTGTGTCTTCCTCGTCCATGTTACCAGGAGGCAGGGCCATGCAAATGATTTTCCCTCATCGGCCATCAACGAGGAGCACCAGGATGTGTGCAGTTAGTGCTCAGGACTGATTGAAAGTTTCAAGGTCAGAATGGGCTGGAGGTGGCGAGGAGGTGTTAGACAGACAGGTGTGTTGATGGATTAGGCCTCAAGCCCAGGTAGGTGTGAAAAGTTAGTGTGTCTGTGGCTGCTGCCAGTCTAGACAGGGGGGGAAGGGTAGACGGGCATCTCTCAGCGAGCTCTTAGTTTCTGCCAGGCCGCCGCTCGCTCAGAAAAGAGAATAATTGAGTTATCGCTTCTCGGCTTTTTGGCTAAGATCAAGTGTAGTCTCGACTGCCTGATTTTTGGTCAAGAGGTGCCTGGGCTCCCTGAGGGTCGGCCTTGGGGGGAGCATCTCTTTTCGGAGGGCCCCCCTTGCTGCTATTGGCCCAAGGCTTAGTCCCCAGGCAACGAGAGGTGATCCCCTTACCTACCTTTCCTTTGTGGATTGTGTGTGGTGCGATGGTATCAGGATGGTGGTGGTAGCTCCTGATGCTCCAAACACAATTCGGCTGGTCGTAACCGAGCCAAAAAAGGCGGATGTAGGTCTGTACTTTGTACAGAAGACCGTGTCTGAGGAACTATTTGGTATGACATGGGAAAGTATTTTTTGCATGCAATGTTTTCTGTCCAGTGATTTTTATGATGTAACCTTTTGGACGAAGGCAGATATGGCTGAGACAAGTGGAGAAGATTGGAGATCCGGTTCTGGAGGGTGTGACCTTTTTGTGCAGCGAGACCAAGCAGCGTGTACCTCTCATGGTACACATGTATAACCCTTTCGCCAAGGATGAGGAGATTCAAATCTTTTTGCTTCGATATTGTGAGAGTGTGTCAGCCGGGTCAAAGCAAACCAATGTTTTTGGCACTTTTAATGGGCATAGGAAATTTTGGGTTCAATTCAGGAAGGATCCGGAGAGAATTGGTGGGGTGAGACACCCACCACAGGTTTTTTCTATTACCTATGGTATCCTGGGCAGCCTGTTTTTTGTAGGCTCTGCTTCTCCTTTGGTCACTCCAAGAAGAATTGCCAATCAGGGCAGGTTTGCTGGAATTGTTTTAAGGCTACCCACGCAACCGCTGAATGTCCTGAAGGGCGGAGTTGTCATCTGGCGAGGGCATGCTCCAAGGTGCATCGCACTAGTGGGACTGAGGGAATGCCAGGACAAAGTAACCCAGCTAAAGAGGGGGGCTCTGAGGTTGTTGGGGGTAGCAAACCGTGCAGTGACCCCTTGGAGGCTTTGGGCCAGGCTCTCGCTGATCTAGCAGGGGATGAGCCACAAGCCCCAGAGCCTGAATTGGTCCCTGATGAGGCCGGGGTGAGTAGGGTCTCCTCAAATGGAGGTGTTCCCGAGACCCTTGCGGCTGAGGGGGAACAGCAGGTGGAAAAAGGAGGGGAGAGTGATTCTGGTGGAAATGCGGAGGAGGATATGTACCAGAGCCAGGGCTCGTTAAAGCAGAAAATAGCAAGCTCCAAGCCACTCTGCCCCTCGAAAAATATTGGAGTTCCCTAGTGACGAGGAGCCCTCCCAGGCTGACCCAGATATTGACTCGGACGGTTCGGTAGAGTCCTTTATGAGTTCGGGCCAGGTTGAGAACCTCCAGACTGCTGTGGGGTACCGTAGGAGCTCAAGAAAGAAAAAACCTGAAACAGAAATGATGGGAGTTAAAATGGGAGATGTCCAAAAACCAAAAAGGTTGACTAGGGGGAGGGGGAAAAGTATGGTAAAAAAATGATTTCAATTTTTATTATTTTGGTTTGCTTTGATCCTTCTTCTCTGCCTCAGTGCAGCTTAAGGTATCTTCACTTAATGCACGCAGCATAAAATCTAGTTTTAGGAGGGCTGCAGTTTTTAAACTTTTTTTCTGCATGTCCAAGTGATATATTGTGTGTACAGGAATGTAATTTGAGTGAAGAGCCTGGGGTTGCTAAATGGGACGGTGGGCCAGCGGTGAGGTCTTTGTGTCCAGAGAGAAATAAGGGGGTGGCTATTTTGTTTAAGGGGGATAGATTTAAAATAAAAAATGTGATACATATTGAAAGGGGGAGGGCTGTGTTGGTTTTTGTTGATGTGGGAGGGATGGTAATAACATTTTTTTGTATTTATGGCTCAACAAAAAAACAGGAACGGTTATGTTTGTTTGACAAATTAAAATTGTATTTAGGGGGAAGGGAGCCTACTTTAGTGGTGGGGGATATGAATTGTATTATGAGGACGGGAGATAGGTGTAGCATTGGGAGTGAGGGAGGGGAGGTGGATAAATTGGGGAAGGAGTTAAGGGATGTACTAAATGTGTTTAACTTAGTGGATACTGGGAGTGATGGGGGTTATACTTTTTTTTAGTAGTAATGGCACAATAATGTCTAGTATTGATTTTTGTTTTGCTTCTAGGAATCTGCATTTGGAGTCATTTAAATAAAAAGGGAGCCTTTTACGGACCATGGTAGGATTGAATGTGTAGTAAGTATAAAAGGGGAAAGTATGCATAGGAAAGGGGTATGGAAGTTGAATATTAGTTTGTTAGAAGATGAGAGGATTAGAGATGAGTATGTATGCTTATTTAATAGACTGAAGCGGAGGTTGGGCGATTTTGAGAACGTTGTTGAATGGTGGGAGTGGGTGAAGGGATGTACGAAAGCGTTTTTTATAAGGAAAGGGTTTGAGAAAGCAAGGAGTGAAAGGGAGATGTATGAGGGGTGGCAGGAGCAGTTGGAATATTTGGAGGAGTTAAGGAAGTTGAGAGAGAAAGATTAGAAATGTTCAAAATTTTTCTTTAAAAAGGTGTTTGATGGGAAAATGGATAAGTAAGTGTGATTGATGAAGATGGGAAGGAAGTGGGCGGGAATGAAAAGGTGAAGAAAGAGGCATGGAAGTTCTATTCAAAATTGTATGCAGAAAGAAGAGGGGATGAGCAGGTGGAAGATGATGTGTTGGATGAAATCAAGAAATATCTGGGACCGGAGGATAGGGAATGTTTAGGTGGAAATGTGAGTAAAGAAGAGATAGAAAGGAGTATGAAAAGTATGAGGAAGGGTAAGTCGCCAGGAAGTGATGGGCTCCCGGTGGATTTTTATAGTGCTTTTTGGGAAGTGATAGGAAATTGTGTATATGAGGTGTGTGTGAAAGTATTGGAGGATGGAAGGATGCCGAAATCAATGGGTGAAAGTGTGATTGTGTTGCTATATAAAGGAGGGGATAGGAATGAGTTAAAAAATTGGAGGCCGATAACATTGTTAAACACAGATTATAAAATCATAGCAAAAGTGATGGCTGATAGATTAGGACGTGTGGTTAAAGGGATGGTTGGTAAGGAGCAAGTATGTGCCGTACCAGGAAGGACGATTACAGAAAGTTTGATATGCTTGAGGGATGTGTTGTGGTGGTGTAAGGAGAGAAAACAAAAGGTGGCTGTGTTAACAATAGATTTTGAAAAAGCTTATGATAAGGTGGTGCATGCATATATGTTTAGAGTATTAGAAAGAATGGGGGTGCCAGAAAGAATGATGAGATGGATTAAATGTTTGTATGATAAGATGGTTAGTAGAATACTAGTGAATGGATGGTTGATGGAGGAAGTGGAAATAAAATCTGGGGTGAGGCAAGGGTGCCCATTGTCCCCTGTGTTATTTGTGTGTGCAATTGAGCCTT
This sequence comes from Lithobates clamitans, assembly GCA_037952925.1. NCBI lineage: Eukaryota > Metazoa > Chordata > Amphibia > Anura > Ranidae > Lithobates > Lithobates clamitans. The sequence continues at coordinate 8,069,328 of JBBGZY010000352.1, forward strand.
TGTTGAGGATGTTGGGGAGGGATAAATTGGTGAGGGGGATAGAAATACCTGGGAGTGGGGGGAAATGTTTAAGTGTGATTGGATATATGGATGACATGACAGTGGTGTGCAAGAATGAGGTGGGTTTGAAGAGGGTGAAGTTGTTAGTAAATGTGTTTTGCATGGCTAGCGGATTTAATATTAATTTGAGAAAGTGAATGTAAGTTTTTTGGAGAATGGGGTAGAACAGAGTGGATGGAGTGTCTACACAAGTGGTGTAAGGGTGTTAGGTGTAAAATTTGATAAGGATTTGTATGGAAGGGAGAGTTGGGAGGATGTGAGAGCAAGAGTAGAGAAGAAAGTTTTATTTTGGTCCTTGAGATCATTGTCATTGGAGGGAAAAGCCGTTATAATTAAAGCTGTAATTTTACTAATTTTATTGTTCTTGTATTCTGTATTTCCTGCACCTGACAGGGTGTTAAAAAAAAAAATAAGTTTGTTTTATTTTTTTTTGGTCATCTAAGATGGAGAAATTGAAGAGGGAGAAGGTGGTGAAGATGACGGTAAATGGGGGAAAAGGAGTGGTATGGATAGAGAGGTTCTTGGTGGTATAATATATTAGTATGTGCGTAAAGATTGCAAAAAAAGAGAATATGGCTGGATGTATGTTAAGATATATGGGAGGTAGTATTTTGAGGAAATGCAAGTTAGGGGAGAGTGGTTTGAGGAAGCCTGTGTGTTTGAATGCACCATGGTATTATGTAAGGATTGCGAGAGGTGTGAGGAGATATGGGTTAGATGATGTGAGCAAGGAAGTTTGGGTTGAAAGTAAGAAAGTAATGGGTTTGATAGGGAAAAAGGAAGTAATGGAATTAATTGGAAGTTTGAGTGAAAAGGAGTGTGAGAATGTTTGGAGAAGGGTGTGCAGTAAGGATTTGGTGAACCGGCAGAAGGATGTGGCTTGGATGGCAGTGCATGAGTGCTTGCCAACCAGAGTGTTTCAAAGGTGAAGAATGGTTGATAGTGAGGTGTGTCCGAGAGAGGGGTGTGGGCAGTGTGAAAATGTGTACCATCTTTTTTGGGATGCGAGTTTGAAAAAGAAGTGTGGAAAAAAATGGGTAAATTAATTGAAGGGTTGACTGGAATTAAGAGAATAACATATGAAATGGTGTTGTATAGTGTATGTAAATTGGGGAAGGAAGAAATGAGAGTATTGTGGCTGTTGGTAAACTGTGTGAAAGAAAGTCTTTGGGATGCTAGGATCATTTTGTTTTTTAGGAAGGAGGTGGTGGATTGTGTCGCCATGGTCCGTGGAAGGTTGTATTTCTATGGATATTGGGACTGTAAAAAATTCGGGCAGGAGAGAGCATATGCCATTTGGAAGTTTAACAAATGGAGGGAGTGGTCTGTTTAAAGCTTTTTATATTTTGTGTTGATGTTTGAAATATGCATTTCTAACATATGTCCTTTTGTTTTTCAGGGTATGTGGAGGGTTCTGTGAAGGGAAAGCAGGAAGGGATAGAAAAGGATTGAAACATGTTATTGCATTGAGAGGGTGGAGAGAAAGTTTGTATTTTGGGTAGTATGACTTTTTTGCATATATAAATAAGGGTAGTTGTGGGAAAATTTGTACTGTTCATTGTGGAAAAACTTTTTTTTTCTTTTTTTGTTGGAAATATTTATCTTGAATTTGGTTATGTTATGTTTTGATTTTATGGACATTTTAAACAAAAGAATTTAAAAAAAGTTTCTGCCTTGGTCTGGTCATTAGGTCCCTCTCGGCCTTGGAGTGTTTCTTTCGGGTGCATCCCATGCTGCTATTGGGAGGGACGCCACTGGAAGTGTACGAGAGTGATCGCCTTTCCCTACCATCCATGAGTTGGCTGTGGGATTGGTGGGCGTAGATATGGTGGGGCCGCCGAGCGCACCAAACACTTTGAGGCTGGTCGTGGCCGAGCCTAGAAGGAACGATGTCGGATTGCACTTCATTCAAAAGCAATTGATTGAAATTTTTTTTGGGATGCCGAGAGAAACCATTTTTTGCATGCAGTGTTTCCCTACCACTTGAATGTATGACGTTACTTTCTGGAAAAAGGAAGATCTGCAGACATGTGTGCTACGTAAGGGCGAGAAAGAGGGCGACGAGATGCTGGAAGGGATCACATTCCTGTCTAGTGAGACCAAAGTGCGGGTCCCCATCACTGTGCATATGTACAATCCTTTTGTACAGGATGGGGAGATCGCTGCCTTTTTATTTAGGTACTGCGAGTCAGTTTCTGCAGGCATGAAGCTGACGAATGTGCTAGGTACCTTTTAAAGGGCAGCGTAAATTCTGGGTAAGTTTTTAGAGTGGATCAGGAGGGTATAGGTGGCGTCAGGCACCCCCCTCAGTCCTTCCCCATTGGGAGGAACCGTGGCTATCTGTGGTACCCTGGCCAGCCCCTCTTCTGCAGGCAGTGTTTTGCGTTTGGGCACACCAAAGACCAGTCCGAGGCCGGGTTAACATGCCGCAATTGTTTCAAGCAGGGTCACAGAGCCGGTCAGTGTCCAGAGAAGAAGAGCTGCCACATCTGCGGTAGTAGGATGCACCTTGCACGACAGTGCCCGAAGGTAAACAGAGCGTCTGAGCCCACTCCAGTAGCTGTGGCGGGAAAAGCTGTGGAGGCGGAGGTGGTTGTAGGCCAAAAGGTGTTATCCTACGCAGATGTGGCCAGACTGGGTTCCGTTCCGATTACCACGGTGAACTCCGTAGAACAGGCCATAGTGCTGCCTGAGGAAGTGGTGGTGCGGGCTGATGTCTGCCCACCTATGAAGGGTGAGCCAGGTCCCTCCCCTGTTGACACTGTGAGGGAGGAGGGGGCCTCTCCTGTACCAGAGGAGAGTGCCCCTGGGCACCTCCTGGCCAAGAGGGAGTCGGAGGGGAGCGGTGACGAATCGGAGGAATCAGAGGAGGAGATGGAGGTAGGGCAGCTTTCCCTAAAAAGAAAGATGAAGGTTGCTGAGTCCTCCCAGGTCATAGGCTCCTTCTCGGACTCTCCGGACCCTGGGGCATCGGAAGCGGTGATTGATTCCGACTCCTCGCAGGCGCCATCCTATTTAAGTACTGGTCAGGTGTCCGAGCTGCAGGATGTGATGGGGTACTACAGGGTACCGAAGGAGAAGGCAAAGAAATAAACAGGGGGGGTAAGTCCTTGGGCAGGGGTGGGCCCTAGGACTAGGGCCAGGGATAAAGCAGGAAAAAAGAAAAAATAATCATGACAGGAATATGATCCCTTCCTAATTTTCTATGCTCTTACGGGTATCTTCCCTCAACTGCAGAAGTATTGGGACGGCATGTAGGCGGGCAGCAATTTTTAACATCTTGTCAGGGTATGCCGACGATATCTTTTGCTTGCAGGACTGCAACATGAGGGAGGAACCACATACTGCAAGATGGACCCAGGGGGATGCGGTGTGGTCTTTGGGTCGGAGCAGGAGTAGTGGCATGGGGGTGCTTATTAAAAATAATAAAAGAAAGATTTTAAGGAAGGTGGAGGTGGGGCGATGTTTATTTGCTACTTTGGAGTATGGGGGGTGTTTGTTTTAAGTTATTTTGTGTGTATGCACCAGTTGATAAAAAGGGGAGGTTGGATCTGTTTGAGAAGATGAATTTTTTTCTGGGGGGGATCCTATTATTGTGTTGGGGGATTTTAATTGTATTTTACATAGTGGGGATAGGTGTGGGGGTGGAGGTGGTGGTGGGGATGTTGATAAGTCTGGAAAGGAGTTGGGTGAGATTTTGTGGTTGTTTGGGTTAAGGGATGTGGGTGAAGGTGGTGGTTTTTCTTATTTTAGTGATAAGGATACTGTGCAATCTATGGTTGATTTTTGGTTTTCTTTAAAAAAATTTGCAGTCGGGATCTTTTACCATCCAACGGGAGCCTTTCTCGGATCATGGTCGGATCGAATGTGTTGAGTATGGAATCGGAGGTAATGTATGGTAAACGTGTGTGGAAGTTGAATGTGGAATTGTTGGAAGATGAGGGTGTGAAAAGAGAGTATGTTGAGTTTTTTGGGAGACTTAAAAGGAGGAAGAATGATTTTTTTAGTGTGATTGAGTGGTGGGAGTGGGTGAAAGGTCAGACAAAGAGTTTTTTTTGTAAGGAAAGGTTGCGAGATTGCGAAAAAGGAACGCGAGGCGTATGAATGGTGGCTGAAGAGATTGGAATATTTGGAGGAACTAAGGGAATGGGGAGATAATGTGGGGTGTGAATTAGTGGAAGCAAGGGGGAAATTGAGAGTTTTTATGGAGCGGAGAGTGATAGAGGTTATTTTGCAAGCTAGGATGGTAGTGAAGGAGAAGGATGAGAAATGTACACGTTTTTTCTTTAAAAAGGTATATGGTGGGAAGGTGGATTTGTCAAGTGTGTTGGATGAGAATGGACAGGTAGTAAGTGCAAAGGAGAGGTTGGGAGAGGAAATCTGGAAGTTTTATTCAGATTTATATATGGAAAAGAAGAGGGATGAGAGGGTTGAGGAGGAAGTATTGGAGCAGGTGGAGATGTGTCTGGATATGGAGGATCAGAGTATGTTAGGAGAGAAAGTGAGCAAAGGTGAAGCTGATGAATGTCTTGGAAGTATGAAGAAAGGTAAGACACCTGGGCGTGATGGTTTGCCAGTTGAGTTTTATTGTACATTTTGGGAGGTGATTACGTGTACGAGATGGTGATGAAAGTTTTGGAAGAGGGGAGGATGCCTGAATCTATGTTAAAAAGCGAGATTGTTTTATTGTATAAAAAAGATGACAAGCGAGAGTTGAAAAATTGGAGGCCTATATCATTGTTGAATGTAGATTATAAGGTGGTGGTGAAGGTGTTGGCAATAGGTTACGTGCGGTGGTGGAGAAACTGGGAGGTCTATTGCAGAAAGTTTGGTGAGCTTGAGGGATGTGTTATGGTTTTGTAAGGAGAGGAAGCAGGAAGTGGCAGTGTTGGCTGTGGATTTTGAAAAAGCGTATGACAGAGTGTCGCATGATTTTATGTTTAAAGTATTGAGGAGGATGGGGTTACCTGAGGTTTTGATTGGGTGGATTAAGTGTTTGTATAGAGGTATGGTAAGTAAGGTGTTGGTGAATGGGTGCATGATGAGTGGTATAAGCATTAGGTCGGGAGTGAGACAGGGTTGCCCTTTATCGCCCGTGTTGTTCATTTGTGTGATTGAACCCTTGTTGAGGATGTTGATGAAAGATAAGTGTGTGAAAGTGGTGGAGGTGCCAGGAAGTGGTGGCAGGGTTTTGAAAGTGATAGGATATATGGATGATGTTACAGTGATTTGTAGAGATATGGCAGGGCTAAAAAGAGTGAAATTGTTGATTGAGATTTTTTGTATGGCAAGTGGTTTTTTTTGTGAATATGGGGAAAAGTGAGTGTAAATTGTTTGGTGTATGGAGGGGGATTGAACAATGTGGCTGGAAGTTTTGCGTGGGAGGAGTGGGGATTTTAGGTGTCAAGTTTAATTCTGATTTATATGGGAGAGAGAGTTGGCAGGATGCGTTAGTGAAAGAAAGTAGAATTTTGGTCTTTAAGGATTTTATCGTTGAAAGGGAAGGTGTTGATTGTGAAGGCTGTTGTGATGCCGATTTTGTTATTTTTATATTATGTGTTTCCAGCTCCAGATAGAGTGATGAAACAAATTGTGAGAGTGTGCTTTTCCTTTTTTTGGTCATCTAAGATGGAGAAGTTGAAAAGGGAGAAAGTAATGAAAGGGGTAATGAACGGCAGGAAAGGTATGGTGAGTACTGAGAAATTTCTGGTGGTGAAGTATGTAAGTATGCATGTGAGATTAAGTGAGAAAGAGAACGTTGCAGGGTGTATGGTAAAATATGCATGTGGGAGTGTGTTACGGAAATATAAGTTGTGTGAAGTTGATTTGAGGAAACCTGTATGTTTTGTTGTGCCTTGGTTTTATGTGAGGATTGAAAGGTGTATGAGGAGGTATGGGTTGCAAGAAGTGACACGAGATAAATGGTGTGAGAGTAACAAGATAATGCAGATACTGAAAGAAAGGGAGGAGGTGGAAGGAATAGGTGGTTTAAGAGTAGCCGAATGTAAGAAAGTCTGGAAGAATGTGTGCTGTAAAGGAGTGGATAATAGACAGAAGGATATTGCGTGGATGGGGGTGCATGGGTATTTGCCTACAAGGGAGTTTCAGAGGAGGAGAAGGTTGGTGGACAGTGAGGTATGCCCGAGATTGGGGTGTGGGGGGGGGTTGAGAGGGTGGTACATGTGTTTTGAATGTCGCTATGTGAAGAATATATGGAAAAGGATGGAGAAGATGGTTGAGGGATTGACTGGTGTGAATAGTGTAACGTATGAGATGGTGTTATATAGTTTGTGTGATTTAGGGAGGAATGAAGAGAGATTGTTATGGATTGTTGTGAATTGTATTAAAGAGTGTTTGTGGGATGTTCGGAATATTTTGATTTTTAGGCAGGAAGTGGTTAAAGTGAAAGAATGCGTGGCTATGGTCCGAGGAAAGATTTATAATTATGCATATTATGACTACAAGAAGTTAGGAGAAAATAATGCAAGAAAGTTATGGAAATTGGAGGAGTGGAAGCAATGGTGTATATAATGTAAATATTGGGATTATGCTATGTTTTATTTTTGAATGATTAACCTTTTTATTTTTGTTTTTCAGGGTGAGTGCAGGTGGTGACAAAGGGACAGTGTGGAGAAGGTATATGAGAGTGTCTTTTGTTTGTGTAGGGATAGGGTGGAGGGATAGTATATAATAGGGATAGTTTGTTGCTGCTTTCATTAATGAAGGGTGGGAACAGGTTTTTTGTAAATAGTTTTGTTTTCTTTATTGTTGATTGTTTTGAAATGTTTGTGTTATCTTTATTGTTGTTATATGCTTTTTGGGTTCTGTCAGTTTAATATCTGATACGTCCCCTATCTGGGGACCATATATTAAATGGATTTTTAGAACAGGGAGATGGAAGAAGAGCTTGCTCTGTCCACTCCACGCATCGACCTGGTATTGCAGTACCTAAAGGACCGGTGCACCCCTCTCTTATGCAGTTTCAAAAAACAGATTGAACAACAACAAAAATCTTCCTTTTGCTTGCTCACTGATTGCAATGTTGTTTTTTTTTGGCTCACAAGCTGTTAATTCTTGCAATAAACTTGCATTTAACCCCTGTGTGTATTGGTGTTTTTGCTTCTTGTCAGTTTCTTGGCCTCTCTCTCTCTCCCTCCCTCCTCGCTCCATATTATTTGGGTCAGGAAGCAGCAGCAGGTAAAGTGGCAGTTGCAAGAAGCCAAACCTATTAAGTCAGCAAGTCAGTAAGTAGACAAGACATTTCGACAAGACAGCTAGCTAGCTAATGTTCTATCAATATATCTCCCAAGGCCTAAAGCAAAGCCTTCCACTCCAGTGTCAGTTTAGAGAGGCAGCAGGCCCAGGCCATTTCAATAGGTCTGACTTTGCTCCATCTCTGTCCCTTTGCTGCAGCTAGCTAAAAGTCAGTCCATGCATTCCTTTCCTCATTTCGCAGCCTGTGTCTCCCTCTAGTGGGTCCCCGTCTCATCTTCCCCATCCACGTTACCAGGAGGCAGTGCCATGCAAATGATTTCCCTCGTCGGGCATCAACGAGGAGCAACTGGATGTGTGCAATTAGTGCTCAGGGCTGCCTAATTGTCAGTTTCAAGCTCAGAATGGGCTGCAGGTGGGGAGGAGGTGTTAGAGAGGTGTATTGAGGGATTAGGCCTCAAGCCCGGGTAGGTGTGAAAAGTTTGCGTGTCTGTGGCTCCGGCCAGCCTAGACGGGCATCTCTCAGCGAGCTCTTTTCTGCCAGGCTGCCGCTCGCTCTGAAAAGAGAATAATTGGGTTATTGCTTCTCAGCCTTTTGGCTAAGATCTTAGGATCCAAACTAAGAGTTTACTGAAGGCACCAGCTGGGCTTGGCCTTGTTAACCTGTTCCTTCATTGGTCAGGTTCTTGCTGCTATTGGGCTCAGCGCTGCCAGAAGTTCCATGAGTGGCGATCAACAGCTTGGGATTCATCTCAAGGCTGCAATTTGAATATTGGATCGTTGGATTGGACAGAGAAATCGAAGGCTCATTACCTATTAGTTTTCTGGACGGAAGGCTCATTACTTATTTGTTTTTTAAATGGATTTCCAAAAAAGAAGAGAAGAGGTGAGATCGCCATGAGTCTTCTTCATCGGAAGTTAAACCTTTAAAGTTTTTAAATTGGATGTTATATGATGCTGATCAAGAAACAACATGGTTAGAACCTCTTTTTGTATAATACTATGATGTTTATGTCATGTAAATATAGAATACTGTGTTATGTTTGGTCCATACGGTGTTATTTTGCATTTTGGTCTTCACTTCTGTTTTTTATTTTTCCTTTTCTTTCATTTATATATATTTTTTTGTTTACAAAATGTCTTTAGACAGATAAAGTACCTCACTATCAGCCCCTGAAGAAGAGGTCTCAACACTGATAAAACCTCGAAATGCATCAGGCTCCACTGTACAGCTCTCCTCTTGCTGGAACAGCCTATGTGGGGTTAAGTGTACCTATGTGAAACTGTCATGTAACATTGTATCACCATCAATTGAAATCTTGGCATCCGTTTTTCCTTCTTTTATCGATTGTTATGTCTTTTTTAACTTTTTGATAAATAAAACATGTAATTATTATTTACACTTCGTTGATTTATTGTGTTGAGACTCCTGCCCTTTAAAGTGCCACAAAGAGGAAATTCTCCATTGTGTATCCATATAGGGATGTGGGTAAGGTGTCTCTTTCCACTAAGTCCCGGTCACTACTCTAGGAGCTTGCAAGAAGGCTTTTTCCCTGTACATGAATCAAAATGATGACTCTATTTTAAAAGGAATTAAAGTATTGCCTCTATTCCAACATCAGGCAAAAATGGTTACGGTACATATGTACAACCCATTCATTTCCTAGCTGGAGGTGGAACAATTCTTGTACAAGTATTGTGATAAAGTCACCTTCCAAGGAAATGAAAAAAACACCTTTGGTGTATGGAATGGTAAGAGGCGGTTCCTTGTAACATTTAAAAAAGATCCCGATGGCGGAGTGTGTAGACCGCCACCTATTATTTTCATTAACTGGATTAAGGGATGTTTATTTTTTGCCGGCATGCCCATATACTGCAAGAAGTGTGCGGAATATGGCCATGATGACAGTTCCTGTCCAAGATGCTGGAAGTGTTTGGGGCAATCACACACAAAAGTAGATTGTCCTAAGAGGAAAGTTGAAGAAGAGGAAGAGAGGTCCAAGTGGCACCAGGTAAAGAACAACCTAAAGATCCCACGGATGTGATCCAGGTAGTGGAAGAAACAGAAAAAAAGTGGGGTTTCAGAGGTACCAGGTGCGGATGTGGAGAAGAGTGAGGGGCCGTTTGAAGAAGGAAAAGCAAAGGAAAAAAAAAAAGTGAAAAGGAGATGGAAGTGCAAGTGACTCTGGAAACATACAGGTAGATGCCATGTCTTTAAAAAGGGGTTCTAAAGAAAGACCAGAGGAAGCAGAAGAGGAAAATGAAGGAAAAAGGAAAGTTTGAGTGGTTGAACCAATCATTGGGGATATTTCTTCAAGTGAGCCTGAAGAAGAAAGCCTCAAGATTGAAGAATTTCCATCAGGACCGGAAGAGGGCAGTGAGGAGAGCCCTGCTATCACTCGGCTAACAACATGACAAAAGTAGCATCCCTCAATGTTAGAAGTCTGAGGAGCCCAAGGAGAAGAGCGGCTCTGTATGACTTCTTGGAGATTCAGGGTTTTGATATTTTTTTACAAGAATGTAATTTAGAACAAATATTAACTTATGAAGAAATTAAAAAATTCTGGAAGGGTAATGCTGCCTTTTCTGGAGGGGATGAAAATAAGTGTATAGGAGTCGGTATTTTAACATCAAAAGAATGGGAACTTACGCCATTGAAGATCTTTGCCCTGGAAGACTCCTAATGGAAACCCTAAGGAAAGGAGAACAAAAAATAAAAGTGTTTAGCGTTTACGCTTCTAATCAAAAAAAGAAGAGTGAAAAGAATTATTTGAAATCTTGCAACTTTTTTCTCTTGGATCTGACCCTATAATTATTGGCGGAGATTTCAATTGTTTGCTGGATGACGATCAAAAAAAGGATAGCTCTGTTAGCAGTTTAAAAGAAGTGATATCTTCCACAAATTTAAAAGACGCATGGATGTTTTGTGGAGCAGATCTAAGCCACAAGCAAACATGGAGTAGTAATAGAGCTGTATCCAGAATAGACTACTTCATGTCGGAATCCATCAGAATAAGAGAGTTTGAAACTAAAGACAATTGTTTTTCGGATCATAAATTAATTCTTTGCAAGGTGGAAATTGGAGGTGGGGTGGAGAAAAAAAATCACCTTACTGGAAAATGAATACCTCACTACTAAAATTAGTTGTAAAGACAGAAGATGCATTCTATGCATTAAGATAAAAAACTCTGTGTGGGCTGCTGCTAGGTGATGGGAGGAGCAGACGTGTGAGGTGAGAGCTCCCTCACACACCCGAACCAGAGAGAAAGAGCTGCACCTGACATGCCTGATTAGAAGCAGACAGTCACAGCTTCAGCTGTTTTTTTTTTAACATAGAGACAGAAGGTGAAAGGAGCGAAGGAACCATTGCAGGGGAGAAGAAGATGACCACTCGTAGGCGCACAGCCCTTCAGCCAGCTGGGAGAGGAAGCAGGAGTGTGACTGGCGGACTGAGGGCGTACATGACGCCGCAAAGAGAGGAGAACATCGGAGGAACGGCAGGAGCAGGGATGCGCCTGTACGGAAGCCCTGATACTGGAGGATTTCAGGGCAAAGCCGGTTGCGGCTCACCCATGATACATACTGCACATATCCACAGCCCACAGAATTGGAGCCCACCAACAAATGGGAGAGGCAGGCGGATGTCTGGAGGGGGAGAGGAATGGATCAGAGGTAGCGGCAGTGAACATACAGTGCCCACCAAACTGGAACAAAAGAAGCAGCCCATAGACATCCAAAGCTATGGAAGAAATTTGGTGGGGAAATAACTTAAAAAAGGCAAGGAGGTACAATATGAGCTGGTGGACGCCCTGATAGAACAAAAGTTGGAGATATCAAGGCCTCTTAAGGATACAGAGACACTAGTAGCAAAGAAATTGGGAATCACCCCGAAAGTAACCCCAAAAGAAAGCTCAAGTGGCCCACTAATAACTGACACTCCATTAGCAGATCCAGAAGGAGATGACCAGGGCTACGCGGAGGTAGAGGTGGGACCCCTAGAGACAGATCATAAATTAGAAGAAGGAATAACATCACATGCATTCCCTGCTTAGCTGATGGAAGGCGCCGCTAAGGAGTATATATTCCGCACAGAGGACAATGAGACAGAGACAGAACCAGTAAAGAGCGGCAATGAACAGGACTTTAGAGATATTAGAGAACTGATAAGAGCATTACCCACAAAAACAGACATACAAGAACTGATATCCACAGTGGAAAGGTCATGTAAGCAAGCAGTGGAAGACCTCAGGGAAGAAATAGTGGCAGTGGTAAATAGAGTGGAAGTGCTGGAATAAGGCCAAGATCAAATTAAACAAGCTATGGGAGAAGTTCAGGATATCATTAAACAGCAAGAAGATATGTTGAATACATATAGAGACCAATTAGATGATATCGAGAACAGGGACCGCCGGCAGAACATAAGGATACGGGACCTACCTGAGATATATAATAATAAAGATCTGCTAGCAACAGTACAGAAACTTTTCTCACAGATTTTTGGGCCGAGCATGTTGGAACCAGTGGAAATAGAGTCCACCGTATTAACCCTCTTGTAAAGCAGAAGAAAGGGATGTGATATGTAAAATTCATAAATACTCTGAAGGAGATTATAATGAAGACGTTACGGGACACACCCTTAATTAAATTTGAAGAGACACAAATTGCTTTATTCCCTGACATAACACGCAGAACTTTAATGCAACGCAAAATGGTGCATCCATTACTGGAAGAAATGCGGAAGGCTGAAATTAGATATAGATGGGGATTTCCTTTTGGATTAATAGCCAAACGAGATGGGAAAATGGCGGTACTCCATACAAAAGATGATTTTAAAAAGTTTGTGGAGATATTGGACCTTCCGCTAATTGACTTTGCAGATTGGAGAAGAAACAATATAAATAGCATAATACAACACCCTGAACCTTGGTCTCAAGTTCCAGAGAAAAAGGACTTAAACAATTTAAATACAAATGTTCTGAAGCATGGGGAAGGAGACGGGGGAGGGGTGGGGGGATTATCTTTTTTTTTTTAACCCCCCCCCCCCATTTTTTCCCCCATTTCTTTCCTCCCTTTCCTCCTCAGTGCCAAGAATAGAAAAATTGTAATAGAATGAAAAGGAAGCAGCTATATAAAAAGAAATTAGAAAGAATGGTCCGGGGTATAAATGAGGGAAAGGGTACTCTCAGTACAAATAGGTAGGTCCTGATGAGGGATTGGATAATCTGCATTAAGCAGAGGGGTGGGAGGGTGAAGGCAGGGAATGCCCGAGGGGGATTACCCTCCTGGTAGATGGTACACCCTAAGTAGCAGTGTATTATGTTGTGGTGGATGTGGATTTTTAGATTTTAGTACAAATTCCCTAATAGAAAAGGAAAAGATAATAGTTGGCAATGGGTTAAAAAAGCGTAGATTATCTATATTTTTGGAGAAAATATTTGATGGATAACTCACTGAAGATTATGACATAATGTAGGGGGGTTGAGTTCACCCAAAAAAGGGGCCACCTGTGGCAGGAGGTGCGTCACCAGGCGGTGGATATAATCTACACGCAGGAGACGCACTTCATTTCGGGATCGGTTCCTAAGCTACCGTTATCTCACTATAACCAATGGTTCCATACACTATCTCCTATTGCAAGGGGCGTATCTATAGCTTTTGGGAAAATATGTCCATTGATTTCCACAGCAGTACAAACCGACCCCGAGGGGAGGTTTTTATTTATTAAAGGAGCTTTGTATGGGTTTTGTTATACGTTTGCTTCCTTATATGCCCCAAACAATGACACGGTAGACTTCCTATTGAAAACGTTAAGAAAGTTGGAGAAGTTCAGGGAGGAATGCGTAATTTTGGGGGGGATTTTAATAGTATTCTGGACCCTGAATTAGATACTACATCAAGAAAAACAGTTTTCTCATTTAAAGCACTTAAACAATTAAAAAAATATTTACGAGGTCTCCACCTGGTGGATGGTTGGAGGGTCTTAAATGAGAGGTTGAAAGACTATAGCTACTACTCAAAGACCAATAAAGTATATTCTAGATTGGATCTATTCATGGTGGACCAGTATTATCTGGAATATGTAAGAGCCGTGACAATAGAACCAATAACAATCTCCGATCATGCACCTGTGGGGATAAAGTTTCTTCCGGTATCTGAGTCAATGGGAGCGAATATGGTGATTAAATGAGTCATTGTTAGATGAAAAGCAGATAGCGGAGGATATACGGAAGAAAATGATAAGTCATTTCAAAGAAAATACAGCAGGAGAGGTATCAGAACAAATGATATGAGAAGCCCACAAGGCCATCATTAGGGGGGAGCTGACAGCTCATGGGTCGCAAGTTAAGAAAAAGAAAAGGAAGGAGATGGAGGATTTATTAAGAAATATACATGAGTTAGAGATCAAACATAAAAAACAGTCTTGACCATGAGGAAGCTAAACAGCTGGAAACACTTAGAATAAAACTCTCCACATATATTGATAGAAGGGATAAGGACAAATATAGATTCTTAGCGCATAGGTTTTATGGACATGGGAACAAATGTGGTAAACTAATAGCCAGACAATTAAAAAAACAACAAGAAATTTCCTACGTTCATAATATACGAATAGGTAATAAACAGATAATAGACACAAAGTCAATAGCTATGGAATTTGAGCAGTTCTACAAGGGCCTATATAATATCCAACCAAATTTGTCAGGATTAGAAGGGATTCAAGTGGAGGAAATTAGAAATTATATTAAAAAATCTGCATTATCACCCATCACTTCGGAAGTGGTGGAGAGGTTAGAGGAGCAGATTACGGTAGGGGAAATAAAAAATGCAATAAAAAAAATTTACCAATGGGGAAGAGTCCAGGGCCGGATGGTCTAACAAATGCATATTATAAAAAATGTATTAATATCTTGACTATACCAATTTGCAATTATTTTAACCAACTTACAGCTACCAACCCATTACCCCCAGAAGCTTTGCTGGCTTTTGTGACAGTAATACCAAAACCTGGGAAAGACCCACAATACTGCGCAAATTATAGACCTATCTCCCTTTTGAATTCAGATACCAAATTACTATCAAAAATTCTAGCAACTAGATTGCAGGATAAAGTAATACAGTTGGTACACTCTGATCAAACGGTGTTTATGATGGGACGAGAAACTAAGGATAACACCATCCAGGCCCTTCATGTTCTCCATGGAATACAGAATGGACCTAATAAAACACCAAGGGTAGTGCTATCAATGGATGCGCAAAAGGCTTTTGATAGAGTAAACTGGATATTTATGATGGAAGTACTAAGAGGAATAGGGCTGGGGGAACGGATGGTGGGGTGGGTATCAGCTCTATATGCTGGACCAAGGGCAAGGGTAAAAGTTAAATGGGACCCTATCAGGAGGTCTGGATATACGAAACGGTACAAGGCAAGGGTGTCCACTGTCCCAAATATTATTTGCCCTCGTGTTAGAACCTTTCCTATGCAAAATAAGGGCAAATAAAGGAATAAGGGGAGTAGAAATAGGACCTAGAGAGTACAAAGTATCAGCTTACGCTGAGGATTTTTTATTTTTCCTTTCAAAACCCCAAGAATCCATTAAAGAAGTGATGCAGAGGTGACAAAGTATGGGAAATGATCAAACTTTTAAATAAATTTGGAGAAATCGATATTACTACCCTGTCATATACCATCACCATTAACTACATCTCTGCAAAACAAATACCCGTTTATCTGGAACAGGAAATCTTTGTTTTATTTGGGAGTACATAAATCTGCGGATGTAAAACTACTATATGAACAAAATTATAGTCCCTTACTTGCCAAAATAACAGAGGATTTGCATTGCTGGAAAGGACATGTTAATGTTTGAGAGGATCAACACCCTTAAAATGAACATAATACCTAGATTATTATATATACTGTACACAGTACCCATACCACTCCCCCAGGTAAAAGGTACGTAAAGAATTCCTGGCCTTCATATGGAAGAATGGAAGAGCTAGAATAGCATATAACATCTTACGCAGAAGGAGTGGAGGGAGGGAGGAGTAGGGTTGCCAGACATTGCAATGTATTACAGAACAATGACTCTGGTACGCATCCTAAACTGGTGTCATGACTCTGAAAACAAAGGGTGTTGATTGAAAAAAACATGGCAGAAAGGAATTTAGCGGGGACACCATGGATACCAGCCAAGGACAGGACAGGACTAAATTGACATCTCCATTAACTCGAAACACACTGGCAGTATGGGATAGAATTAATAAAAATGGGTAAATATGCTCCTAAAATATCTCCTTTAGCCCCATTGGGGGGTTATCCATGGTTCCCCCCTGGAGAAGAAAAGGGAGTGCTAGGTCCATGGGAATCAGGAGGGAACACAATGTGTTTAAGATATGCCCCCCTATGCACTCTTATGTCCCAAGTAGAATTGATATCATTACAAGGAGACATGAAGATGGCAGGATGGAGATATAACCAAATGCAAAACTTTAAAAAAAAATAGAACACCAAATAAGGCCCCAAAATATATTAACCACATTTGATAAGATGTGTATGAGGATATCAGAACCCAATCATTTATTGCCACAGATGTATAAACTAATGCTTAGCGAACAAGAAACCACAACACCATATTTTATTAAAAAGAGTGGGAAAATGAACTGAACTGTAAATTTACCCCATCACAAAGAAAAAAATTAATAGAAGTAACACACTCATCATCTGTAAGCTCATCTATTCAGGAAATGTCATACAAATGTAGCAATAACTCTCGGTGGAGCTGCTGGTTTAAAGCGGGCTGTTACCGTCACTCTCGCCACCTCTGTTTCACCGGACCGGGTCTAGGGTCCAGTTGAGTTTACCTCCGAACAATGTAGGCACCAAACACTTGAATATCTTTTCCAATGCTTTATTGAACAGGTAATAAAGGAAGTAGCAGGAAAGAGGAAGGAGGAAAGTTGCAGGGAAGCTCAAATTCCTTTTCGTAGTGTTCTTTAGTACATTGTTAGGAATTGAACACTTGTAGTTGAATGCACTCCCCTGGTGGGATTCAATCTTTGCCCGCCTGGATAGTCCTCTCTCACTTACCTAGCAGCCAGTATGTAGCACGAACAAAAGTCTCTGCCACAGACTTGTTTGGAACAGAACCGGTACGATCCTCTGCCACAGGATGTAATGGTTTACGATGAATATCAGACACAGCACTTGAACCTTTAAGCCAACCCGGCAGTACTATGCAGTAAGATTATTCATGATATGTCCTCCAACTGAGTCACCAGGCCCCTCTCCAGACCAGCACTCTGCATGATCCTTCCATGATGGGTCCTCCCCTTGGATCTCCTCAGTTGTCCAGCTTCTTCTTTCAGGATAGACAGCCCAGGACCATTCCTCTGCCGCTGTGGTAGGCCCCAGACAGGCTTCTGGGCCCACCCACACGCTGCAGCGACGTGGGCCTCCAGAACGGAGGACCACAAAGTGGTATTCCTAATGCATACCTGTCGGCCAAGAGGGCCAGCAGGTGGATGGATAAAGACCCCCAAACATGGCATCTGTCCCATAAATACCCTCTCCCAGAATGCAACTCGGAGGACCACCTCCACCGAATTGTCTCCGGGACAGAGGAGCACTCATACTCTTCAACACGTTGCCTTTCCAACACCGGCCCATGGGGACAACGACACCCACCGGCGCAGTGTGGAACTGCGCGCAACTCAGCCAAGCTGAAACAGAGGCAAATCTAACTTCACCTAACAAGTAACCCACTAAATTTACCTATCAGTAGTAGATTAAAAATCTACCCACGCTACACAAATTTTTGACTAGATGGTACAGAACCCGGTGCGATTAGCACAGATATATCCAAATGCAGATATTCGTTGCTGGAGGGGATGTAAAGACAGGGGTACATATCTTCATATTTGGTGGACATGTCCTACGATCAAGGTATTTTGGGAAGAAATAGCCCCATGGATCAAAAGAATGTCAAATAAATGTAAAGAATTAAAACCAATACTCTTCCCGTTCCATGGGACTATTGGATTCACAAGATCTTATAAAAATAGCATCACACCGCATTTACTAAATGCAGCAAAGAGGTTAATACCCAGGTACTGGAAACAGGCTACATGCCCCACATTAGGAAAATGGAAAAGGGAGGTGGAGGAGATGATGGAGGCAGAAAGATGGGTTTATAAGACCAGAAATAAACAGGACAGATTTGAAAAAATATGGGCAAAGTGGGAAAACTGATAAGTTGTTAGATAAAATAAATTGGAAGCCATTGCCAGAAGTCAAGACAAACTCTAAAGGGGAATTTGATAATGGGGAAAAAAGTAGGGAATGATCCACAACATTTCTTTTATATCTTTTTTTTTCTGTATTTGTTGTTTGCTGATAAGACTATTAAATTAAATGAGTGATTGTGTGGTGTATGCTGATTATACAGGATGGCTCCCTCTGAGGCATTTGCTTACCTCTTCCACTCTCCCCCTTCTCTTACCCCTCCCTTTTTTTTTCCTCACGTAATAAGTTAATAATATACACAAAGCACAAGCACTTGAAATTTTTTTGAATTATTATAATATACTCATAAATGAGGGGAGGGTTTATCCCCGCTATCCCCCTCCCCCTTTTTTTTTTCACATTTAATAGGTAACAACAGGTAGAGCACAAGCACTTGATATTTTTGAATTTTAATTTAATCAACTAATAAATAGGGTAAGTTTTCCCCTCACCCCCTTCCCCACTTTTTTTTTTTTTTTTTCACTCTCCTTTTCACGTAATAAGTTGATAACATACATGAAGCACAAGCACTGGAAAATGTTTTGAATTATTTTATAATGCATTTATAAACGAGGGGAGGTTTTACCCCCCTATCACCCCCCCCCCCTTTTTTTTTCACACATAACAGGTCAATATATATAGAGCACTAATATTTGAAAAATTTAAATAAGTTTTATAACACTTTCATAAAATTGGAGTTTTTGGTTTTCCTTTCTTTCACATGTAATAAGTTAATGACACATATAGAACACAGCACTTGAAAGAAGGTCTTTTCCCTTTCTTTCAATTTTTTTCCCCTCTCCTTTACAACGTATTAAGTCAACAATGTACAAAATTGGAAAATCTTAAATTATTTTTATAGCACTCTTATAAAACTGGGGCTTTTTTTTCTCTTTTCTTCTCTTTTTTTTTTTTAGGGTATAGGGGAGGGGGTGTAGAGGGAGCCATCCCTGTTCTTGGCGTGTATATATAAACCAGGATATTGAATATTGTCCTCTGTCTTGGGGAGATGAGTCATGTAAATGTTTATTGTAATAAGAGAAAAATGCTTAATAAAGAATGAATTATATATATAAAAAAAAGAAGGGAAAATAATGTAATTAGGAAGGAGTGATGGGAGCGACGGTAGAGCCTGATGGTAAAGGGCTCTCGCCAAGCTCCCTGAACTTCTATTTGATCCTGAAATCAAGTATGTAACTGTACATCTTTATAAACCCTTTTTAGAGACTAACCTTGTACGTACTTTTTTGGGGCGCTATTGTTATGAGGTGGGTCCAAGAGAGAAGTTAAAAAATACTTTTGGTATTTACCGAAGTAAGGTTAAATTTAAAAAATAGGTTTCAGAAGGATGAGGATGGCTATGCAGGGTTTTGCAACCCCCCGGCAGTCTTCACAGTTGCAGGCCAACGATGCTCGCTGTTCTATGTAGGGCAGCCACAGTTTTGTGGACAGTGCCATAAGTATGGGCACGTCAAGGAGGAATGTGGGGCTGGAGTATGTTGCAGGCTGTGCGGGGAGTCGGGTCACCAGGTTGTCGATTGCCCTAAACCTGCAACGTGTGATGTGGTAAGTCAGGTCACAGAGCCCACAATTGTTTTTTGGCAAGGGGTGCTAAGGTTTTTTCCTATGCCGATGTGGCAAAAGGCAGGAGAACCCCACCACCCAAAAGGATGCCTCCAGCTGAAGAACAAACCAGTAGAGAGACAGGATCTCATGCCGAGAGTGCAGAGGAACCCATGGCTGAAGGGGAAAGCAGACAGAGGATCTCAACCAGTAGTGAAGAACCAGTACAGGAGGAAAATGGAGACAGGAGTGTGGGTCAGGAAGAGCATGCAGAAGTGGCAGGGCCCAGTGGAGGTGAGGCAGGAGGAACCCTGGAAGTGGTAGCCGCTAGAGAGGAAGTGGAGTCCAAAATACATGCGGGTGACTTAGCCATGGATGTAGAGGAAGAGGAGAGTGGGAGGGAGAAGGTTTCTTTGTCTGATCGTTCTCTTACAGCAGCTCAAAAAAGTGCATTAAGGGAGGAGAGTGAGGGGGATTGTGCAAACAAGAGGAGTAGGATTGAGACCTTACCTGAAAGTCCATATAGTAGGGATCTGATGATCACGGGGGATCTGGCTGTTACGGATTCGGAAGACTCTGAAAAAGAATCATTGCAGAGGAAAAGTAAAGGAGATGGAGGGACTGGTTCTGCCATCACCTAAATGTTTCGTGTGTCCTCAGTGAATGTGAGGGTCATTGGCTCCTCCATTAGGAAGAAAGCTGTATTAGAAGAACTGAGTAGAATAGGTGGCGATGTGGTTTGTGTTCGGGAATGCATGATTAGCAATATTTCTAAACAAAATGAATGGAAGTATGGGGAATCAGTTTGGTCCATGGCATGTACCAATAAGAATGAAGGGGTTGGTGTTTTGCTTTGGGGTTTGAACTTCGCCTGTTTAACTGTTATGCTCCTGCCTCAAGGAGTGAACGACAGATTTTTTTTGAGACATTAGTGCTGCACTTGCCAGGAAGATGCCCCACAATGGTAGTGGGGGACTTAAATTGTATTAGAAGTGTGAGTGACAGGGAAAGTAAGTCAGAAGTAACCCTAGATAGCCCTTCTGTTCTTTTGAATAATTTAATTTTGGATTTTAAGTTTTATGATGTTGGGAAAGAGATGGGGACCAAAGAGAATAAATATACTTTTGTTTCAGATAAAGGGACGGTTATGTCCCGGACTGACTATTGTTTGATTTCAGAAACGGTTGTCCCGACGTCTTTTGAGACTGAAACTGTCCTTTTTTCAGACCACCGGGTAATTAAGGTGGAGGTGGAACTTAACCTTAGGTCCAAATATGGGCGTGGCGTGTGGAAGTTAAACACTCGCCTTTTGGAAGAAAAGAGGGTTATAGAACGTTTTGAGTCCTTTTTTAACCTTTTGATTAAATGTAAGGGAGAGTTTGTTGATGTTTTGAGTTGGTGGGACTGGGCCAAAGTCGAAATAAAACGATACCTTATGAGATGGAGCATGACAATAGCGCGGGAAAAGAGGGAGAGGAATAAGGAGCTGGTGGAAAGGATGCATATGTTGTACAAATTAAAGGCAGTAGGGGTGGAGGTGGGTAGTGAACTGGCTAAAGTACGTGAAGAACGTAAGAAAGTCTTGTGGGAAAAAGGGAAAAGAATCATTTATAACTCAAGAGTGGAACATCTGGATCAGGGGGAGAAGTGTGCGCGTTCCTTTTTAAGAAGTCTTTTTAGAAGTGGGAGCCAATGCAAACAATTTTCGGACCCCAAGGGGAAGTGGAGGGGGATGAAATGATAAGGGAAGTAAGATCCTTTTATAGGAAACTTTTTCAAGGGGATCAGAAGGTGGGAAAAGAGGAAATGGAGGAATATTGTAGTGTGGTCAAGGGGAGATTGGAATCTGAAGATATTAAAAACCTTGAAGCCCCGGTGAATGATGAGGAGGTATTTTTTGCAGTTAAAAGGCGTGCAATAAGACACCAGGGAAGGATGGTCTTCCTGCCGAATTTTATAACAAACTATGGCATGTAGTTGGTAAACATGTGTGTGAGGTAATAAGATTTGCCTATAATAAAGGTAGGATGAGCAGATCCATGGCAGAGGGAGTTATCACCCTAATACCTAAAGCGGGGGATAAAAGGGAGTTACGGAATTGGAGACCTATCTCATTGCTGAACTCTGATTACAAAGTTTTATCCAAAGTCATTTCTAACCGGTTAAGGGATGTGGCTGCCAAAATAATTCGAGATCACCAGGTATGTGCAGTTCCAGGTAGGAGAATTGTGGATAATTTAATTTTATTAAGGGATATGATTTATTTTGCCAATTCTCATAACAGTCCTTTGATAGTGGAAAGTATAGACCTAGAGAAGGCCTTTGATAGGGTCTCTCATGCCTTTTTACTACAAGTGTTGAGAAGCATGGGTCTTCCTGTACCCATGATTAAGGCAATCAAAGGATTATACAATAACATCCCTAGTCAAGTCCTAGTGAATGGGAATTTAAGTGAACCTTTTTTAGTTAAGTCAGGTGTGAGGCAGGGGTGTCCACTTTCTCCCCTAGCCTTTATTTCTGTTGTAGAGCCTCTACTACAAAGGATCCAAGAGGATAAAGTTCACAAGGGGTTTGTGATACCAGGAAGTGGTGCCTTAAGTGTGAAAACCATGGCTTACATGGATGATATTGTGGTGGTGGGAATTTCGCAGAGGGACTTGGATAGAGCCAAGCTACATTTAAGGATTTTTTGTAGTGTTACTGGGATGGCAGTTAACTGGCGAAAATGTCAGCGATGCCAGTTAGGGCGGATAATCCCTATTAAATCTGATGAAATTCAGGAGGTGGAGGAAGTGAAGGTTTTGGGGGTACACTTCGATAAGAAATTGAGTGGCAAGACGAGCTTTAAAAATCTGCTTGCAAAGGTGAAGAGCAAAGTGGGATTTTGGAAACTGAGGGACTTGTCTCTGCGAGGTAAAGTTCTCATAATTAAAGCGGTGATCCTGCATTTGCTTCTGTACACTTGTGTTGTGTTGCCTCCTGGCAAAAGGTGGAAGCAGATGATTATGAAGGAACTTTTCAGTTTCCTTTGGGGATCACATATGGAGAAAACAGCCCGAGAGGTTGTAATGAAAGGAGAAGGTAATGGGGGACTTGGTTTCCCCAATATAGATAAATTTGTGAAACTACATTACTTATGCCCTGTACACACGGTCGGACTTTGTTCGGACATTCTGACAACAAAATCCTAGGATTTTTTCCGACGGATGTTGGCTCAAACTTGTCTTGCATACACACGGTCACACAAAGTTGTCAGAAAATCCGATCATTCTGAACGTGGTGACGTAAAACACGTACGCCGGGACTATAAACAGGGCAGTGGCCAATAGCTTTCATCTCTTTATTTATTCTGAGCATGCGTGGCACTTTGTCCGTCGGATTTGTGTACACACGATCGGAATTTCCGACAACGGATTTTGTTGTCGGAAAATTTTATATCCTGCTCTCAAACTTTGTGTCGGAAAATCCGATGGAAAATGTGTGATAGGACCTCGTCGGAAATTCCGACAGTGTGTAGGCTCCATCACACATTTTCCATCGGAAAATCCGACCGTGTGTACGGGGCATTACTGTTGGTAAACCGGCTGATCCACGGAGGTAGTAAAGAGGCTTTTCTCGCAAAATATCTGGGAGGGTGGTGTTTTGTAAGATGGAAATGGGTGGGGAAAGATCTCACAAAACTACGTGCTCAGGTGGTCCCTCCATTCTACTTATGTCTAGAGGCAAGTAGGAAGCAGTTTGGCTTGGAAGAAGCAGAACCTAAAGAAATGGTAAAGGAGGTAATTATTAGAAAATTAAGAGGAAAAGAAACTGAGTGTTCTATCATGTATTTAAACTCTAATCAAGCTAAACTTACCTGGAAAAGATTTGAAATGGCAGGGATCTCAAATAGACAGAAGGATATTACTTGGATGATGTTACATGGGTGCCTTCCGACGAGGGTATTCATCAAAAGTCAGGATTTGAGTAACACAGACAAATGTCCACGGGTAGGATGTGGAAGTCCAGAACATTTGAGTCACTTATTTTTCTCATGTCCTTTTACTGTCAAAATTCGAAAGATATTTTTTCTTTTCTTTCCTGTAATTTTAAAGATAAGTAGGAAGTGAGGTAAGGGTTCCTTGGCTTTTCTTTGCGGTTTTTAGAGAAGCTGTATGGGATGCCAGAAATGTGTTTTTCTATAAGAAAGAAGAATTGTCTCCTGAAGATGTGGTGAGATTAATTTTAGCAAGGCTATATACATGCTATATGTATGAGGTCCAAAAGATTGGAAAACAAGATGCAGATAAATTATGAAAAGTGGAGAGGTGGAGTTACTTTGGTATGTTTGTTTTTTTCTGGTTTGTGAATGTTAGGGAAGGGGGGTAATAAGGCTTGAATTTGATATATATGGGTGAATGCCGAGATTCTGGGAGGTGGGATTAAAGACATGCCTTATGTTTACTTTATTTAGGTGAGTATGTGGTAGTGTAGGTTTAGTTTTTATGATTTATAGTGCAATAATAGGATGGTATATGTGTGGTATTTGTATGAATGATGTATGGTTGGAACTAAAATGATGAAGGGAAATGGTACTGATGGAAGTCTTGTGGAGAGACGTGTAATGTTATGTACCTGATCCGTTTCTGAATAGTTCAAAAAAGGGAAAAAAAAAAAAAAAAAATCGACTTCAGCCCTTAGGGGTGTCTCTGCTTCACAGCTAGGACGTTGAGAACCACTTGCATCTATCCAAGCCAATTGGTCCTTGTGGGGTACCCTCTGCTCGGCCTGGTAGGATCGTTGATTAAATTCAGCTTCACCTACTTGCTGCTTTTGGGTTAGAGGCTTAGCCCCCACAGGGAACGAGATTGCGGTCTTCCCTCTTCCCCCACTCCGCATTACTACCTCCGGGCAGTAGATGCTAGAGCCTTTGTAAAGGCTACGAAAAGAGCGAAGACGTCGAGGAACCAGAAGGAAGCCGCCTAAGAACACCTGAAGTGACATCCAACTCCTCGACGATGGGGGGGACATCCAGCACCTGCAGCCTTTCTTCTCCCTGGGATCATCCGCAGGAATCCTTTTCTACCCCGGCATACCCTACAACTGTAACAGGTGTGGGCAACCGGGACACATAGGTAAGGATTGTACAGAGCTTGCTTGCAGGTTCTGTAGGGTTACAGGCCACGAGACCAAGGACTGTCAAGCCTGCAACCTTTGTGGATTGGCAGAGCATGTCTTCAGACACTGCCCCCAGAGGACCAGGACCTACGCTGGAGCCCTGAGCCAGGGTAGGCCACCCTCCAGCACCGGCAGGAAGCTGCCAGAAAAACCAAAGAATCCAAAGGAACCTCGAAAGGCCACAGGTAAGTCCACTCCCGCCCCCCCTGCCCCAGCCCCATCCCCTACCTCCAGCACACCCCCCCACCCCCTCTGTGCCGGAGGATCCCCTCCCCCTGAATCTGTCCTCCCTGGAGGACTTCCCCACCCTCCCGCCCCCCTCCACCCCCACCAGTGGCCCAAGAGGAAGCCATAGCCGGAAACGGAAACCAGAAAGCCCAACAGCTGAGGAACCCGCCACCTCCACCAAACGGCCCAACGGGGTCCAGCGCGATAGCGATGGAACAGAGCAAGTAGTGGAGGACCTAGAGTCTGCAGGGGAAGAGGGGGAGATCATGGTCGATCCTGAGCATGACCTCCCCCCAACGTCAACATAAACCAGCAGATGATGGAGGCTGTCCTCAAGGAGCTGGGCCTAGCCCAGAACACAGGACAAACAGAAGATGCAACGGAAGAGCCCCCCCCTCCGGGGAGGTAAGTTCGGACCCTTGTTAACTAGACCCCCATACCCTTTTTCATTATGGCTGAGATCCCAATCTTTTCCATTAATGTATTAATGTGAGGAGTATCAAGGATACATCTAGAAGGCAAGCGGTTCTGACCTTTCTTTCTACTCAGCAGAGTGATGTCTACATGCTTCAGGAGTGCGCCCTTCCTCCCTTGACGAGGTACACTCATCTGTCCTCCCAGTGGACCCTTGGTCCCTCCTACTGGTCCAGGGGTGGTGACTGTAAGTCTGCAGGGGTAGCCATTCTGGTCAGGAGTGGGCGCTTCACTGTTGACTCTATCCATGAGCTAGTCTGTGGCCGTCTTTTGGTCATAGACGGCTTGTGGGTGGAAGAGCCAGTTAGGCTCATCAAAGTGTACGCCCCCCAGACAAGAATGCGCGACTGGAACTTTTCCAGACCCTGCGGACCCAATTTGTCACCACCAGAACAGTAGTGATCGGCGGTGATTTTAACTGTCCGATCGAGGAGGCGCAGCTCCAGCATATACGCAAAACTTGATGCTACTTCTAGGCTGATCAAGGAGATGATCTCGGAGGCCTCCTTGCAGGACACCGTGGGATCCATAGGAAAAGGGACCGTGAACTATTCGTGGTGCCGACCCGATGGATCTGTGCGTTCCAGGATTGACTTTGTGCTCACTTCAAGAACATTAAAGCATCGTGAGTTCTCCATGGTCCCTTGCTTTTTCTCTGACCACAGGGCTATTCACTTTCGGGGTGACCTGGGCGAGGGCTTTGCCCGTGGACCGGATTCCTGGAAGCTGAATAGCACCCTGCTGGAAAACAAGGAATTGATGGGGGAACTCCAGGAAGCCTATGCTACCTGGACGGAGGAAAAGAGATTCTTCGGAAGGGTAAGTGACTGGTGGGAGTTTGTGAAGGTTAAGCTGCACAGCTTCTTTCAGGCAAGGGGATGCCAGCAAGTGTGTGCCAGGAGGAGTGAACTCAGGAGACTGCAGCGTTAGTTGCAGTCCCTGCAGGACCTTCATTACTGAGGCTGGGACGTTAGGCAGGGCCTGGAGGACACCAAGAAGAGCCTGAAAGGACACTTCGCGGAAGAATCCAGGCACATTGTCTTCCATGCCAAGGTGGAGAATCTTGAGAAAGGTGAGAAGTGTAATTCTTTCTTTTTCAGGAAACTTCACTCAGGACACACACCCTTGTCAGAGCTGCGTGAGGAGACCGGAACACTCCAGAAGGGGAAGAAGGTTGTGATGCAAGTGGTCAGCAACTACTACACCAACCTCTACTCCCCGAAAGAAATGGACACACAGGCGGCCGACAGGTTCCTGTCAAGTATCTCTAACCAAATTGATCCTGCAGGTTCATCAACCGTCAATGCCCCCTTGGTGTTGGAGGAGCTGCACTCTGCCAATAAATCCTTTAGGCGAGGCAGGACCCCGGGCTGCGATGGTCTCCCAGTTGAGCTCTATGTATTACTGTGGGATCTCGTGGGCCCGGACCTGTTCGAGCTGTATGAGGCGTGGCGGAGGGCAGAATGCCTCCAACACTGAGGGAGGGGATGATCACGATTTTGTATAAACGGAAGGGGGAGAAATCGGATTTGAAAAACTGGCGTCCGATCTCTCTCCTGAACGTGGACTACAAAATTCTTGCCAAGGTTCTAGCCAACAGGCTGAAGTCTGTCATCAGACAGATCATCCACCCGGATCAGACTTGTGGCATTCCTGGTCGCAGGATTGTGGACAGCCTCGTGCTTGTCCGGGACACGGTCCAGTACATTCATGGCCGCCGTGTGCACGCGCCCCTGGTCAGTCTTGACCAGGAGAAGGCCTTTGGCCGTGTCTCCCATGAGTTTATGTGCAGAGCTCTGTGCAGGTTCGGTCTTGGGGAAATGTTTTGTTCGTATGTGAATATAATGTACAATGACATTTCTAGTTTGGTGTTGGTAAATGGCTGGAAAACTGACCCCTTTCCAATTTTGTCTGGGGTCAGACAAGGCTGCCCTCTTTCACCTCTGCTTTTTGTTTGTTGTATAGAGCTCTTCACCCGAAGCATCAGACAGAACCCAGAGATCAGAGGGATCACCGCACCAGGACCGGAAAGACGGGAGGTCAAGTGCTCACTCTACATGGACGATGTGATGGTATTCTGTGCTGATCGGCGCTCCATCGACACACTCGCCCAGACCTGTGAGGACAAAGGTCAACTGCGGGAAGTCAGAAGTCATGCTCTTCGGAAAGTGGTTCCTGCCTTCTTCTGCACCCATTCCTTTCAGCATCAAGACGGACTTCATCAAAATTCTTGGGGTCTTGTTTGGAGCTGAGGGCGCAGCCCTGAAGTCCTGGGAGGAAAGACTGTCAAAGATGCAGCAGAAGTTTGGACTTTGGAGCCTCAGAGAACTCACCATCCAAGGTAAAAACACTGGTACTCCGCAGCGAGATTCTCCCTGTGTTGCAGTACCTCGCCCAGGCCTGCCCCCCCGGGTTAACACCTTCAAGGCCATCACCAGGGCGGTGTTTCACTTCATCTGGAGATCCAAAATAGACAGAATGAAGCGGGCGGTTATGTTCAAGGAACCCCTCAAGGGCGGTAAGGGCGTGCCCGACATCGCTACTCTACTGAGGGTGTGCTTTGCTTGTAACTGCATCCGCAGGACATTGGTTGACAGAACTGTGGACTCTGGTGGTAACTCCATGTCCCGTTTTTTCCTCCTGCCTCTTCGGAGGACCCTTGGATGGGACAAATGGGACAGCTCCATCCCCTACAACTGGGACACCCCTTGGTACTACTTGGACACCTTCAAGTTTATTAAGGAGCTGGGGCTACATGGAGTAAAACCCGACTGGTGGAAGCCAAAAACTATCCACAAGTTGATTAGAGCATCGGACATTGCAGGTGGCTGAAGGGAGCCCTGGAACAGTCTCAACAAAGTGGTCTGGAGGAATGTTTCTTCAAGGAGACTCACCAACAGGCACAAAGATCTGGCATGGATGGCAATCCAAGGGAGGTTGCCACTCAGGACATTCATGCATGCCAGAAACCTGTGCAGATACAGGCACTGCTCCTTTTGCATCATCCAGGAGGAAACTGCTTTTCATGTTTTCTGGGCGTGCCTCTTTGCACAGGACCTGTTGAGGGCCTTGGAACCTGAACTGAAAGGCTTTGTACCACAGACTGCTATCACACACTTTGGTGTGTTGAACGGACTCTTCTGTGGAACTCATTCACAGGAGGACATTGACGATGCCTGGCGGATGTTGTGTTGCTTTAAGGATGTTTTGTGGTGCGCCAGAAAGCGCCTCATCCACCAGCGGGAGAGGATGCCCATCGAGGACTGTCACAGACTGGTCCACAGTCTGCTCAGAGACTATCACTTGATGGACTTCAAGGAGGAAGAGGAGGTCTGAAGATTTCCCCTTTCCCCCGTGTATCCTTTGGCAGTTCAATAACACTTCGGGCTTGTGAACTCTTTTTCTCTTTCCCCTACCCAATCTCCTCCACACCCTCCATCACACCCGTCGGCCATTTGAACGCTATCTGACAGTATATGACTTTTTGTGACATGTTTTTGAAGTATTGCATGATGTGATGTTTTGGGGTATTATTACGCTGCACAACACATCAGGCATCATACCGCAGGATGAATGTAATTTATTTGTATGCTTGGAAATGTATTGTTATGTAGTGTATTTATGCGCTGCGTCGCAGTACAGAGTGGAATGTACCCTGTTGAAGTATTTGGTTTTTTGTATATTTTCTTGCAAAAAAAAGTATACATTTTTAATCTGCTTGCTTGTATCTTGGTTGAAAGGTGCCCAGGGTACCCGACAGTCGGCCTTGGGGAAAGCGTCCCTTTTTGGAGGGCCCCCCTTGCTGCTATTGGCCTTAGGTTTAGTCCCTGGGCAACGAGGAGCGATCGCCCTTTTGAAGGCGGCTCTATCTTTGGGTGGTTGGCGGAACTGTGGGGGTTTCCCCTTGTGGGGGCCTCCATAGAAAAGCGGTCAGACCTGAAGGTGACTGGTACATTTTGTGTGCCAAAATGGCGGTCCGAGGAATTCACAACTCGCTTCGGTTCCTAGTGAAGCCAGGTTTTGCGGATGTGACGTTGAGGACCGTGGTCGTGGATCTTTTGATGGGCGTCCTTGGCCTACGGGTAAGAGACATCTTGTGTTTACAGGATTTTCCTAACCAGCGCTTATATGTCACCTTTTCTTCAACTGAGGTCTGCTGGAACATCCTTGAGAAATTCAAGTCGATAGAAGAAAACGAAGTTGGAAGGAAGTTTGCGGTGCAACCTTTATTTATGCAAAAGGAAATCAAAAGGTAATCACAGTTCATCTATATAATCCTTTTGCGGATGTTAATCTGGTGAGAGCCTTCCAAAGTAATTAATGTGATGACTTAAGAGGTGGGAATAAAGTGTTCAATAACTTTCAATTTGGTCGGGGAAGTACAGTTTTTTTGGTACTTTCAAGAATGACTCTAGTTGTGTGGAAGGAGTCAGAAGACCCCCCACTGTATTCGCTAATGGAGGGGAAAGGGTTTTTTTTTTACCCAGGTATTGCAGAAAATATATTATGTATGGACATGTCAGTAGTGAGTGTGATCAGGAGCTCAAGTGCCGGTTTTGTGGGAAAGGAGGACATGTGGCACGGGAATGTAAGGAAGGAAGAGTGTGCAATATCTGTAAAAAACCTGGACACGTGGCTAAACAATGTGGGACTTATCAAGCTGCAAGAAAAGAATGGCTATCTAGTGTTCTGACCCCGGGGAAGGAGAAGAGAGAAAGCAGGCGGCGGAGGCCGCGAGATGGTGCAGGAGGGAATGCTAAGGGGGCACTGCTGACATACAAGCGGACCCTCCTGGTGTTCCACCTGAGCACCCAGCCAGCCCCCAATGGGCGGGCAGGTGATGGGGCAGGAGCAGATGGCACAGCCACGGCTACTGTGAGTAAAGTGGCAGGTGGTGGTGTCAGCTCTGGTACCGCTGATGCTTTGCCGGGTGAAGACGGTACACATGAGGATATTGGGGGAGTTCCATGTCCCCCATGTGAAATGGAAGAGCAGGAAGATGGAAGACAGAATGATGATGCTCCTTCGGGGGTCGACCAGGAAGTGACTGTACCAACTACAGGAGAACTAGGCCTGTCGCCACTCCTGGGTAGTTTATCAGAAAGTGACTCTGAGGAGGGTGACATGGAGAGTGTCAGTAGCACAGAATGCGGCCAGAGGATGGATGATTTTTCTGGTACACAAGACTTACCTGACACTGCTGCTAATAAAAGGTCTAGGTCGGATCTGTCCTGGTCTGGAGGGGTGGAGGGTGATGGAGGAATCTTGTCTGATAATGGGGATTCTAATGAGGAATCCGCCAGCTCTCCGGTTCCCCTGAGGAGGCTAAGGAGTCAGCCTGAGATGGGTGAAGGAGAAAATAAGATGAACTTTTAAGGCTGTAATTTTTCTTTGTTTTTTGATGGCTCTGTCAGTAAGGTCAATGTCAGGAGCATTTCTGCAAAAAAGTATGGAGGGTGGCCGTTTTTGAAGAAATTAGTAAAAAATAATGTGGATGTTTTGTGCCTACAAGAGTGTGGTATGATGTGTGATCCTGCAGCTGATTGGAGATGGGGTCCTTCGGTGTGGGCACATGCATGTGAATTTAGAAGTGAGGGGGTTGGAGTGGTGGTTAAAAACCCTAATGTCAAAATTGTGACGCACGAGGTGTTTGTTCCTGGGAGGTTACAGGTGGTGACGATGGTGTTTTTGAAAGCCAGAGACCTGGTACGGAACGGAAGGTGTGTGAGGGATGGATGTGGTGGTATGGAAACTGTAAGGCACATCTTTTTTTAATGTAATTTTGTGAAAAATGTATGGGGAAGGTTGGTGGGTTTTGTGAAAAATGTTTTGGAGTTAAGAGATGTTACACCTGAGTTATGTCTATATGGTTTGGTTGGTGGTGGATCTGATATGAAGAGGAGGGGGTGGATTTTATTTGCAATTGTGAAGGAAGTGGTTTGGGAGGCAAGATGCGGTTACAAGAAAGGAAATTTTTTGGTGTCTGAAGATGAATGTAAAGACTGGGTGTTGAGCAAATTGTATTGCGTTTTGTTATATGACAGGAAAATTTTAGGAGTGGAGGAGGCAGATAATTTTGGAATTTTGGGAGGTGGAGGATGTGATGAGGTGATGGGAGGTGGTGGGAAAGATTTTTAGTGATTAATATATTGTTATCCTTTTAAACTGTCATGTTTTATATGAAATACCTGAATGATGAAAGGAACGCTGCTTGATCTCTGGAGAGTTGATTGAAGGAGTCTTGAGTATACGATTCATGCTGAAGGGTAAAAAAAAAAAAAAAAAAAAAAAATCTGTTCTTATCAGTTTAATATCCGATACGTCCCCTATTTAGGGACCATATATTAAATGGATTTTTAGAACAGGGAGATGGAAGAAGAGCTTGCTCTGTCCACTCCACGCATCGACCTGGTATTGCAGTACCTCCAGGACCGGTGCACCCCTCTCTTATGCAGTTTCCAAAAACAGAATGAATAACAACAAAAATGTTCCTATTAAAGCTTGCTCACTGGCAATGTTGCTTTTTTTTGCTAACAAGCTGCAATAAACTTGCATTTAAACCCTGTGTGTATGGGTGTTTTTGCTTTGTGTCAGTTTCTTGGCCTATCTCTCTCCCTCCTCGCTCCATATTTTTTTGGACAGAAAGTAGCAGGTAAAGTGGCAGTTGCAAGAAGCCAAACCTATTAAGTCAGCAAGTCAGTAAGTCAGCAAGTCAGTAAGTAGACACATTTCGACAAGATAGCTAGTATTCTATCCACCTTTCTCCTAAGGAAGGCCCAAAACCAAGCCTTTACTGCCAGTGTCAGTTTAGAGAGGCAGGCCATTTGAAGAGGGCTGACTTTGCTCCATTTCTGTCCCTTGTTGCAGCTAGCTAAAAGTCAGTTGAAGCGCTCTTTTATTGCGCAGCCTGTGTCTCCCTCTAGTGGGTCTTTGTCCACGTAACCAGAAGGCGTGCCCAGCCATATTATTATGCGTTTCTAAGTCGGTATCATTATGTATCCTTGGATGCCCATGCCCTATGTGGAATTGTATTTGTAAACTTATGACTTATTATTGCACTTGTTCCATACCACTGAGATCCAATTATCATGTCCTCTATGACAAAGTATTTTCTTTTACACCCCCCCTACTATGTCGAGAACCTCATTTAAAGTCCCAAATTTCTCCCTCTTTTTTCTGAATACTGATATTAGGGATGGAGGCACATGTATATGTGCCTCATTTAAAGTCCCACCCGTGTTTTTACACTTCCCCCCTTCTTTGCATACAAATAGGGATGGAGGTTCTCTGACTGAGATGACAGTGTTCCCCTGCCACCTTAGTGGGAGGCTTTGGTTCCGGTTGGTGATGTACCACATCTGGGGCCTTGCTCATTAGGGTCACGTCCCTTTATGTCCATGAGACTATGTGGCACGTGTATCATATTCTTTCTTTATTTTTTAGTTGGGTGGGAAGTTATTATTACTATCATGTTTACCTGTACTATGGGCCTCTATTGTTGTCCTTGCCCGGAAGCTGCGATGCGCCCTGTATGCCCTCCTCTTCCTCCTCCCTCTCACCTGATTCAAGAGTGCAGGGTTTGGAGGACTGGGTCGGGATCCATAGCACATCGACGTCACGCACAATGTCCCGCATGTGACGTCATTGGCGTTATTACGCGGTACATGAGCTATACTAATCACAGCCGTTACAGCTGGGGAGGTTGGTCCCTGCCGTGGGCGGTGGTTCCCGCCCTGTTTGGGGCCTCTCCTCGCACGTGTTCGAGCTGGCGTGACGTTGGTATGAGCTAGCGTGAGGCTGTGCGGCAGGTATATATTACGCCGCCTGCACATAGCTACCCGTGTCATACTTTGTAAAACGCCATATTGCACTGGGACTTAGTTGTTCCTCTGGCATTTAAGGAAGGTAATTTTCAGGGCACCTAATACGCTACTAAATCTGCTCTACTATAGTTACAATATGTAATATATATTATATTTACTCATCCAGATCCTATGGCCTTCCTTACCCCCCAATTATATGTTGGTGTGGTATCAAGACTTTCTACGTCTGCTTTGGGAGTTTTTGTGGTTGCGCCCTACTTGCACGCGGCCCCCCATTACCTCAACTTCCAGGACGGACACTCTTTTTGCGGCCCTGGTCTCATATCCTACACACCCCCAGCATCTACTTTTTGCATGCAAGTATCCAGGAACGGCATATTTGTGCCTTCCTGTTACGCTTAGTATTAGATTAATTATACTCCTATTTTTCTAGATTCTCGGGAGCATCCGCCCCTGATGAGTGTTTTTTTTTACAGGAAACGCGTCGGACAATTCAGGATGCCTACACACATTCCTATGAGTTATCAATTTAGTCTACTATTAAGCAATCATGCCATTTCATTTCATTTAAATAAGATGGGTTTTTAGAGGTGAGCAGACAACAGGAAGATCTTTGCAAGATGTGATTTATCAACAGGGAGTTGGTGGGAGAGGCTTGGGGTCTTTTAAAACAAGCATGTGGGGAAAGGAACTTGTGTTTGGCTGGAAATCATTTTGGTATTGAAATTTAATTCCAGTTGTTTTGCAAAGTTTTATACTGTAATACAGTTTTGGGTAGAGAATAAACGAGAGGCATCCACGTTATTGTTGTAACATCTAGGTACAGATAGAAGCCATAATATTGTTTTGAATAGTGGAGAATTTCATGGTGTTTTGTAGTTGTCTGACGAACGTGTTTAGAAGGCTGTATATCGCGAGACCGGTTGGGCTATGTATAATAGTTGGAATTCCAGTGTGTGATCGTATTAGCATAAAACGTGAGGATTAGTTCTCTAGCAGCCCCGGTCAGGCCGTGTATAATAAATCGGAATTTCGGGGTTGGTTATAGTAATAAAGGCGCAAACAATAACCACTCCGAAAATAAAGCGCAGGGTTCTCTGGGCGCAGAGTTAACCAAAAAGAGCGATTCGAATCGTATGGGCAATGGGCTGTCAATGCAGGGGTGGGAACCAGGCACCCCGGTCAGACAGCTGCATAGTACATGAAATCTGGGTATGGGGCTAAGGCCATTAGACCCCTTAAAGATTGGGATATATGGTCAGAGGGTACAGTAAGGTGTATTCCTTTAGAAGGTACTTTTGTACGAGACCCCAGTAAAAAAAAATGCCTTGGATCTAGTTCAGCTGTGGCTTCAGAAATCTGTAATGAGTGGGCTGATGGATGTGTAGTACATGTTTGTGTGGTTAAAATTCTCATACCTGTTTTTGTACTTTGTGTGGCTGCCCCATGCAAGGTTTCGAGCTGCTCTTGTGTTTTTCCCATTGTATTTTTTTTCTATCGCTAAAATAGTGAAGGCAGCATTCTGTCTGGTTGTTTTATTTTTTCATTTTTGTTTTGGAAACTATATAATATCTCCCTCACATTTGTATCTAAATGTTTCATGTTTTAGTCTTCTCATTGTTTGTATGTAAAATGAATGTTTGAACCTACCGTGGCGGCCCTCCTACACGTCGTGGCCATTGTATTTTTTTAGGAACGTGAAAGTAAGGGTTACAGAGGGTTTCTGTCGGTTTTGAGGAATGTCAGTGACAATTTACCAATGAATGTTGTATTGTTTACCATTCTTTGCAGGTTAAATATGAATGATAGAGTAATAGCTTTTGTATAAGTACTTTTTCAGGTCCAAGGAGTTTCTGAAAGTGTATGTACATAGAAAGCAGGTGTATGTAGATAGCTGTACACAGGCATAAATACACACGCCTCTATTTCACTGTACCATTCTAAACCCTGCGTGTCTTCCTCCAGTTTTCAGTTTGTAATAAGGAAGAAAATGGCGGGGATAAAAAGGTAAGAATGACAATTTTCAAACCAATAATACTAACTGCTCTAATTCTATCCAAGTTTGTGACCCAGTAGGATGACATGTTCCACGACTGACTTTCTTTGATGGAATTTGAATCAGCAAGCAGCAGTCCAATGAAGGAAGCTCCCATCACAGATGCTAAGGACCTTTTTGTCAATGGTTCCAGGTATTACAACTCAGATGGTAAGCCACGCAGTGACTGAGTTAGGTTTATTTGGAGGTCAACCAAAAACAGGGTTGTACTTTCCTCAGCAGCTGTCTAAATTCTCAGCTGATGGGGTGGGTGCAGTCACTGTAACATGAACTTAAAAAAGGTCCACCACAGGGTTCATGAGTCCCTTCCTGGACCCTGACCTAATAACCGGTTTACATTCTTTCCAACCAGGTGACTGGGTCATTGTAAAGAAGCTTGATGGATGAGACAACTGGATCCACGCCAGCCACTGCAAGAAGCTGCTCAACTACACCAAAGGATGAGGAGTATCTTTGTTTATTTATATTTTTTAGTTTAGTATTTTGGCAAGGGTAATGATGAAAAGCATCCCAACTTATTGTTTAAAGTGTATTCTCCACCTAGCTAAGAAAGCGAACAGGACCAATTGTTGGGTCTACTCTGAATCTCCACCGAGCTTTAGTACCCCAGCAGTACATGATATATTACGTTCATACTGGGATGAGGAGTTTTGACAAACTAGTAAAAAAAACAAGTTCTATTAACAAGTGTCTGTTTGAAGTTAACGATACATTTCTAGAGGGTAAAATTAGTTATAGTTTTAACAATATCTTTGGTTCTTGCCAATTTGGGTATCAGGACAAATAGGTAGCTCACAAGTGTGCTTCAACTTTAGTTTGGTATTTATGCGGATCTACAGCTTATAAAAGGTAACCCCCCCAATGCAAGAGGTTCAAGCGTGGTGGTGAAACTCGTCCCAGCATCTTATGCCACGGCCGATCGTGAGGATCTTATGGCACGAGAGAAGATAAGAATGGCAGAGACAGCTAGAAGGGAATTGTTCACCAACCCTTGTTGTAATATGTTGGCCGATTTATGTATAATGCTGTATTGGAGTGCCATGTTGACCAGAAATTCAGTTGAGTTGTCCAAGCCAACTGAATTTTAATATCAAGGGGACAGCTGAAGACCCTTTGATAGGTTGATCTTATGCAAGTCTACCTAGGTGTGTGAGGTATGGCCTGTAAACCTAATTGAACATTCCAAAGGGTACATTGTTTAAAGGACCATAGAAGAAGTATTTATTGATGGTAATTTGACTTAAGGGGGTAACAAAAAGATCAGCGAGTTTTTGCCGGCTTTCCTTCCATGTTGGGAGGGCGTTTCCTTGGTGTTAGGGGCATTTCTTGTGTATTGGACATTAGTACGTATCACTTCCGGCGTGACGACCGACGTTATTTCTGGGTCACATCGAGGAGATGTATGGCTGCTGAGGGGTTTCTCCATTTCTCCCTGCTTTTCGTGCAGGCTCAGGTATCGATGTTTAAACTGCCGGCAGGAGGCGCCCATTTCTGTGCTTATAATGTTGTTCTGGGGGGAGGTGACACTGTTCCCGGGGTCTGTCGAGTAGTTGGGCTCTCCAGATTGTGCTGTTACCCCGGCCTGTTGGTTTCATCTGTCTGTATTGGGTATTAATGCATGTTTAGAAGGAAGCAACAAGCACTGTTAGCAGGGTCAGACCACTGGCTAGCAGCTTGCTCAATGTTTAATCAAACCATTCTTTACTTATTCATTTTCATTACTCAGTTTCCTATACTTCATTTCCCACCAAATACATGTCAAACAAGTGTCGATTCGGCTATTTTGGAAAATAAAAAAAAAATTATTTTCATGTGGTGCTCAGTGTTACTGGGTGTCTGGAGCGGTGCAACTGTGCAGCCTCATCTATACTTTTCACTGGTATCAGCAGCCAGACCGTTTGTTCAGAGGGGTCATGCATAACGATCAGATATTGTGTTCATCACATATCCCCAGGCTCTAGCACCTCGCTACATTTCACGTTTTTTAATAAGATTTTGGGCATTCGTTTCTCAATCGTACTACGATGTCGCATTTCACGCATATTCTCTTTTTCCCCAGGAGCTGGTTGGAATGTGTGTGAGATCAGCCAATCTGTTCTTTTCTCTATTTATCAGTAAGCTTAGTAAGTTCCTGCGCTTTCTTTTTGGGTACCGGTCTTGAGTTTTTCACTTATAGCCACAGTCCAGTTACAAGTCCCAGGCATGACGCACACACTTTTCCCACGGGGATGCGGGGCAGGCTTCAGGGAGGGTTTGATTGGAGGGGGGTGTTTTTCTTTGTGGACCAAATAAGGGCTTTGTATCTAGGGCTACAGGGGGTGTGGGTTGGTTTTTAGCAGGGGGTTTCCTTACACCTCTACACTTGGTTATTGTCACTTGTTGTTAGGCTGTTGGGCATCATTCTTGCTCATAACGGTCATTACAGTTTCACTCACCACCTTTTTGTGTCCCCTACCTGTCCAGCTCATTTACCACATCAGGTGGGAGGGGCTCTCAGGGCACCTGCAGGTTCCACTTGGGCACCCACTTTCAGTTTTAAGGGGGAGGGGGGCACATTATGCATGGATTCCTGCCCTCCATCACCCGTAAGTCTCGGTGTCTGCTTTTACACAATCTTGCTTGGCTCAGTTATGTTGCTGCTCATTTCAGAACCTGTTTTCATCTTTGCTCCGGCTGAGCTCCGTAAGGTTATTTTTTGGTATGTTTAATTTTCCTTTGTGCTTTAGTCTGTTCTACGTACTGGCGAGCTTCCTGCATCTATTATTTTTTTTGCTTTACACTCTCGGCATACTTCAGGTAGGTATGTGATTATTTACCTTGGGTTTCATTTCAAATCGCATCAGGGCTGGGTTAGTCTCATTCGTTTGGGTTTCACGGCGTTACACCATTACTTAGTTACCTATCACGCTATAGGTATGAACGGATTGAGTTGAACATTTCTTATTGTCTTGTGTCGTGGCAAGTCCCCTCACCCGTTACACACGCGTCATACGTTTGTCATTTCACTATTCTATCTTACCTGACACGATTTTCAGGTTTACAGGGCCTTAGTGTATGTTTTTAATTACCTGCTACACCCCAGGTGGTGCAGCTTCTTTCCATTTCACTTACTGACACATTTTCCGGTACTCTTTCTACACAATGTCACAAGCTTACACAAAAAAATAAAAGGGAGGATGTATTTATTTAGGGGGTGTTTGTCATTTCATGGATTTATCACTCTCTCACCATTTCAATGTCACAGATGGTTATTGGTGCAGGCCTGACATGGTTGTTTTCCTAACCCACTGTCACTTGCATCAATTAGGTCATGTCTCAGGCGGCAGACCTAGAGGATTTTGCATCCGTCCCTCATTCCCAGGCTGGGGGTTCCAAAACATGGCAGCACGCCCTCCCTGAGGTCTTGGACAATTCCCAGATTAATGGCTGAACTTCAGCGTAGGGGTACATGCAAGGTGGAACTCTTTAGACTTTTGTTCCCTAGTGCTTCAGGCACCACCCCTGCGCAAGTTACCCTTCGTTCTGTCAGGGCATCCCTCACGTTGATCCACTCCTCTCTAAATGTGTTGGCAACATCTTTTCAGGAGTTACGAGCCAGGGTGGAGGTCTTGGAAAGCCCTCCTTGCCCAGCCTCGGTAGCACTTGCCATACCTGACACGTCAGCTGTCCCCGTGTTACCTTTGGTCGTTCCGATAGTGTCAGGTAAAACCGCTAGTTTGCTTTGTTACGCCAGCCCATTTCACCCCTGCTAGTAGCAAAAAAGACATTTTGGATGGCAAGGATGTCAATCTAGCCTCCTTTTTGATTGCAGCTCATGACATTGCGGACAATAAATTGTACGCTTGTGGCGATGTCTCAGTGGTGGTCAAAACCAGGGACCACAGGCTCAGTCGCAAACTTTCCATTCCTGACTTTATTCTGGCATTCAGCATCTTCAGGGATGTTGTTTGCTCAGTTAGTCCTCAAAGGAGGGCGGAGCTTGATCTCTATCTATACGCGGTAGTTGAGTTGGGTCAAAAAAATGGCGATTCGGCCTTTTATGACTACCGTCGGTCCTTTTCTGCTAAAGCTGTGGCTGTGTTTGCTCAGCACCAGGTGATGACCGACTGGAGTAACGTAGATACCGAACTGTTTTGTCGTCATTTTGCCGGGTTAAGGTCTCCTGTTTGCACATCATGCCAGTCTTCTGCACATACATCTTATTGGTGCCCCCTCATGGGACCCCCTGCTGTGCCAGGTACCTCCAGGGCCCCCTCTAGTTGATTGCCAACTCAGAGTCTTTCAACTTCCTTCGATTAAACTTGGCCGCCCCATTCAATTTCTGGGTAAATCACAGATATGTAATAACTTTACCAGGGTTCATTCAACTACAGCCAGTGTCGCCTCCTGCATGTCTGTGCCAGCTGCTATAGAGCACATCCCAAATCGGCTTGTTCTCTTAAACAGGGAAAGTCTTCATGGCTAAGCCAATGTCAATTTTTGGTGGAAGGTTTCATGCAAGGTTTTCATACAGGCTTCATCACGTTACCTCAGGGCACTTTTGAATGTAAGAATTTGTTATCCTCAAGCACAGACCTGGTGGCGGTGGATCGGCTACTCCAATCCAAGCTGGACAAGGGCTTTGTCATTGGGCCTTTTTTTTACACCTCCTTATCATAAGTGGAGGGTTAACCCCCTTGGCTTGGTCAAGGGGAAATTTTCTAATAAATTATGATTAATTTACGATTTGTCAGCTCCTCATTGCTCACATGTGCCTAGCTTAAATTCCTTAGTTCCATCGGAGGAATTTTCACCTAAATATGCCCTCTGGATCTAACTATCCAGTGCATCATCTCCATAGATAGGAATGCTTGGTTGTCTAAAGCTGACATTTCCGATGCTTTCAAGCTTCTCCCTATTCGGCCTGCTCTCTGGCAGTGGCATGTGATTAAGTGGAGGGGGGATGTACTATTTCGCTACTAAACTCACGTTCAGGTCCAAAAGTAGTCCTTGGCTTTTTAATGTGTTTGCTGATGCGCTCAATTGGATCCTCACCCAGAGGGTACTTTGTCAGGAAGTCATACATTATTTGGAGGATTACCTCCTGATCGAGAGTTCAGGCCGTGCATCCTCGGATCTACAGAAACTGGTGGCTGTGTTTTCTGCTCTTGACGTACCTTTGGCAAGTGAGAAGATGGAAGGCCCCGCTACCACTCTGACCTTTTTGGGAATCGTGCTAGATTCTCGGACTATGCAGGCTAGCCTGCCAGCAGATAAGTTGGTCAGAATCAGGGAGTGGATCCATGGGTTTTCAGTTTCTCAGGCCACTTCCAGGAAAGATTTACAGTCACTTCTGGGCATGTTGAACTACGCCATAAGGATCATTCCTCAGGGCAGGTCTTTCATTTCCCAGTTGCTGGCTTTGCTACCCACAGCCCCCGACTCTGATTCCAGGGTTAAGTTAGATTCAGCAGCTGTGTCTGACTTACATATGTGGGATGAGTTCTTCCACCACTGGAACGGCATTTCCATGTTTATTCTAGCAGTTTTGAGGTCTTCTCTACAGGTTGTCACTGATGCCACGGCCTCTAGAGGCTATGCAGCCATCTTTGACACATATTGGCTGGCAGGTCCATGGCCGAACGAATGTCGCATGATTCCCAGGTTTTTTCAGACATCTGTGTTATTTGAGGTTTACCCCATAGTGGCTGCAGCCCATGTATGGGGGCGTTTATGGTTATGTGTTTCACAGGCAATCAGGCAGTCTCGGAAATCATTAAAAATGGTAGATCTGGTTCATTGCACATAAATGTCTTTCATACGCAGGCTCATCTGGTTATCACTACAGTTTAGGTTCCACATACATTGCAGTTTTATTAGTGGTGTGCAGAATTCAGCAGCAGATGTCCTATACAGTTTTGATTTCTCATCCTTTTTCCATCAGGTTCTGGACGCAGACATCTCTGAAACCCCGTCCCAGCATTTATCGCTCTTGAGGATAGATTACATACACATTGGGCAGGCGCATTAAGGTTGATCGACAGGTCACTGTCCGTCAACACTAGGAGGGCTTACAGCACAGCCTGGAAAACTTTTCAGTCTTTTCGAACTTTGTACCCTAGGTCGAATTGTTTTGACAGTCAATACATTTTGGCTTTCGTGGCGTACTGTCATTCTCAACTTAAACTATCTCACAGTACAATCAAGGGTTACTTGGCAGGTGTCCAAACATTTCATTTCTCTACAATATCCCGGTTTGCAGCTCATTCTGTCAAAGCTATCCTTAGGGGATCAAAGTCTCGTACACTGTCCATCAGTCAATTATCCTGACCATTTCCTGTTACACCTGGATGCATGTAAGACGCAGCAAACTGGGGCCAGTACTGATGTCAGATATTTCAGGGTTGAGGCTGGTTGGTGCCCGGTTTCGGTCTTGGATCTACTCTTGGCCCAGTTGTCAGATAGACCCAGGAATAGTCCTCTTTTGCCATTTAACGGGGCCTCTCTCACCTAGTCCTACTCAGATCATTCTTTCAGGCTAGGGGCAGCTTCCGTGGCCTCGCGCCAGGGGGTCCCTGTGGAAGTCATCATGCTATTCCAGGTACATCCTGGAGCCACTCTTGAAGATGTCTCAAGCATTCCTTCATTTGGCTAATTGTTATTTTGTTTCAATAAACTTCCTTTGCATATGCATATTCATCCTACTGTCTTTTGTTTTTGCCCCCTTTTAGGCATACTGACCTCGTGACCACAGCACACCCCAGGTCACCTTTTTCAGCTTCTTCTGTTTCCCTTCCCCTAGTTACCACAAGAGTCTCTGAGTACAAATGTATGTTGTCAGTTTTGCTGTAATACGCTCATTCAAGCGTGTTCGCACAGACGATGGTGGAAGACCACTGCATTTCCTTGAACACGGCA
Source organism: Lithobates clamitans (assembly GCA_037952925.1). NCBI lineage: Eukaryota > Metazoa > Chordata > Amphibia > Anura > Ranidae > Lithobates > Lithobates clamitans. Next base: position 8,111,080 of record JBBGZY010000352.1, read on the forward strand.
GGTCTGTTTGCTCTTTTAAGGCTGATCGTTTATGCCTCGCCAAGAGACTGACCACCTCATGGCGACTGCATGAACACTCCAAGCAGGCAGATCTGCGTACATGGGAACCGTAGCATAACCATACAAAATTATGGCCCACTGAGCCATGATAGAGTATGGCTCGCGTCATTGGTAGCAGTGGAAGTGTGCACACGATCATGTTCAGAGCCACGTAAGTAGTGTTCACATTGTGAGACACTTTGTGTCTCACAGGATGCTTGCGCATGGCTCCGCACACGACCATCTGCAATCGTCACTACTGGAATTCTATTTCAATATATACATGTGTGATTAGTTCTTTTGAAAGAATTGGCTGATTCTGAAGCCACCACCTTCCTTTGTTTGTTCATGTTTACTGTATAAATAAAAGCAGTAGAGCATTCTATGGCAGGATTCTGCTAAGCTCAACGTGATACAAGCGTCTGTGTTACTTGGGGATATACAAGCGCGCTTTCCTGTTATAGCCCTAGATAGCACTTCTGTTCTTTTGAATAATTTAATTTCGGATTTTAAGCTTTATGATGTGGGGCAAGAGATGGGAACTAAAGAGAACAAGTATACTTTGTTTCAGATAAGGGGACGGATCTATTTTTTTTTTATTTCGGGGACGGTTATCCCAGCATCTTTTGAAACTAAAACGGTTGTTGTTTTTTTCAGATTATCGTGTAATTAAGATGGAGCTTAATCCCAGGTTAAAATATGGGTGTGGGGTGTGGAAATGAAATACTCACAATACTCACCTTTTGGAAGAGAAGAGGGTGATAAAGCAGTTGGAATCCTCTTTTTTTTTTCCTTTTTAATAATCTTTATTCATTTTCTTCACAGTTACAAATTGTGATATATAAAAATATCAAAAATAGCCACATTAAAAATAATACAGGATACATTTGAGAACATTTCACAGTATTTACCCCTTTATCCCCTTATTTTATTTGCTACTCCCTTTTATGCCTTCCCTCCCCTCCTTACATATATTCTGGGTCTTACTTTCTCCTACTCCTGTATATTAATTTCCACAGAGCCTCCCATAACCTTTCTTTTAATGCTTTACATAGGATATCCCATCTTCTCCAACCAGGGTTTCCACATTTTTTAAAATTCTTTAATATTTCTTCTCCTTGTATACATTGTTTTCTCTCTCCATATCATTTCTGTTACTATGCTGACCCAGTCTCTTACCGTTGAGGATTTTTTTGCTTGCCATCTTTGAGCTATTAATTTTCTTGCTTGAAAAAGACACCTCAGCACTGCTTTAGTTACACCGGGCATACCATCTATTCCCTCTCCCAAGCCCAAGATGCAGAGTCTGGGATCCATCTCCAGGCTAGACCTATATATCGTTTTTATTGTTTCAAGGATCTCTGACCAATAGTGAAACAACTTAGGGCACCTCCATATCATATGCAGCAAATCCCTTGTGCCCTGACATCTAGGGCACCCCAAATCTACTCTCCATCCAAACTCAAACATTCTCTTACGTGTATAGCATGTCCTGTGAACCAGCATCAAAAATGAAACCTTCTGTGTGGACGAGACCGACACTAAGTGTCCTCTCTCTAATACCTTCCTCCATTGGCCGTCCGATATCGCCCCTAGATCCTCCTCCCATTTCCCCCTACTCTTAAGGGATTCAGGGCTCTCAATACTTCCTCCACATAAATCTAAATATATGACGGATGACGATTGGGAAGAGGGAGTCCAACAATATATTCCTTTGATGATATCCGCCAGGGACAGGTACATCCAGTTAAAATTCCTTCACCAGGCATACTACACACCCCAACGGCTTGCTAAAATATACCCCTCTCACTCTGATAGGTGCCCAAAATGCAATACGGATATAGGCACTTTCTTACATGTGGTGTGGTCGTGCCCCCTTCTTCAACAGTTCTATGTGGTGCAGTACATCAATTTAATTGGGAACCTGACACTTACACTGGATCCCCGGGTCCTTCTCCTGGGGATCTGTGATACCCTTATCGCAAACACCCATAAGAGGCTATTCGTTTTCTACGCTCTATTCTATGCAAGGAAAACCATTTTATTTAAATGGAAACAGACAGACCCCCCAACAGTGGGACAGTGGAAAACACTCATTGATAAGACCATCCCTCTATATAAGCTCACATTTATGAGCCGGAAATGTCCCAAAAAGTTTGAAAAAATTTGGGGTGCATGGGTTTCTAGGTGAATGGCCACTGATGCGGATCCCCCGGGAGAACTCACTGAACTTATACACCACTAGTTCGGTTAAGAAATATTTAGAATACACTTAAAATTATCATTAAAATATACTTTTTTTTCCTTTGAGGAGGAGGTATTTCTCCTAAAATACAACTTTGCAGTGATATGTATACTTGCAACTAAGATGTGAACTGATGTGCCTTGCTTTTTGATGTAATACTTGAGACTATTTATCCTAGATTGTCACTTTCCTTCTGGAAATGGTTCTTCTTTGCCTTTTTTATGTAATCCTCTCTTATTGTCCCGTTTTATATCATTATGTATATGTATAGATATATGTACATCTATATATATATTTGTGAACGTACTTCTTTTTTATCTTTGTACTGAAACTTTTCTCCGTTGGAGATGAATAAAAACGTAACTGTTAAAAAAAAAATATATATATGTCAGATATAAATCCCTTACTCTTTCCAGGGCCAGCGATTTTTTTTGATACAAAGGGGTATGGGGTCCACCAGACCGGACCTTGTTCCTCAAACTGGGCATTTAAAGCATGTCTAATTTTTAAGTATTTATAGAATGTATGTTTAGGTATATCATATTCCTCTCTCAATTCAGTGAATGTTTTTAACGTTCTTCCCTCGTAAAGTTGGACAAACCTATCTATTTCTTTCCCATTCTTTAATCCTCCCTATCTTCTCCAGTTCCTGCAGATTTTTTTTAGCTCCTTGACTAAGTGTAAGGGATAGTTTGTTGATGTTTTGAGTTGGTGGAATTCGGCCTGGTAGGATCGTTGATTTAAATTCAGCTTCACCTACTTGTTGCTATTGGGTTAGAGGCTTAGCCCCCACAGGGAACGAGATTGCAGTCTTCCCTCCTCCCCCACTCCGCATTACTACCTCCGGGCAGTAGATGCTAGAGCCTTTGTAAAGGCTACGAAAAGAGCGAAGACGTCGAGGAACCAGAAGGAAGCCACCTAAGAACACCTGAAGCAACATCCAACTCCTCGACAATGGGGAAGAGCGACAAGAAGACCAGCAAGGAGAAGAAGAACCCCGTTCCAGCCACTTCCTCCGAGCCCAGGACCAACCAAACCAGACCAGACCAGCCTGCAGACGGGCTCCCAGCCCTGGAGCCTTGGATGAAGCAGACGGTCGTGCTGCAGCTGAAGGAGGTGGATGGAAGAGTCCCCGACATGACCCCGGAGATCTTCGGAAAGAAGATGATTCTGGAACAGGGGTTCAGCAAAGCGGAGACGCTTTCTGTGCAGGCCTTCACAAAAGGTATGTTCTTTATAAAACTTTTGTGTCATTTCAGGTCTGCAGAAGATACTGGGAGATGGTGAAGATCAGTGGCCCTAAATCCCCTTTCCGGAAGTTCACTGCGAACTGCCCCATAACACGTGACGAAAAGCGGGTGACGTGGCCATGAGGAACCCCCCATACCAGTGGAAAGGACGTAGCCACCTACCTCCAGGAGGTTCTGCACTGTGGTAAAGGACCCGATCCAAATCCTCGATGTCAACGGCTTCTGGATAGGTAAGTGGTCTGTGCTCTGCAAACTGAGGAAAGACCCTTCGGGGGACATCCAGCACCTGCAGCCTTTCTTCTCCCTGGGATCATCCGCAGGAATCCTTTTCTACCCCGGCATACCCTACAACTGTAACAAGTGTGGGCAACCGGGACACATAGGTAAGGATTGTACAGAGCTTGCTTGCAGGTTCTGTAGGGTTACAGATTTGACGCGACTCGAACATCGGGACCCTTCCTAGTGACAAGCCAGGGAACGAGCAGGCCAGTGGGGTGAAGCTTGAGTAGTATCTGAAATGTCAAGCTAGGGACCCAGCAGAGATGCAGAGGTAATGCTTAAGGAAGATACCACCATGAAGTTTGGAGGAACTCAAGGGATTCAGTGGTAGTGAATCAGAGTGTCTAGTGTGGGACCAGGAGCTTAGTGGGCTGAAGAACTACAAGGAGAAGTTATAGTGAAGGTGAAAGAAATGTTATGCTTTACGTTTGGCAACAGTCCCTTAGGAGACAGCATTCCTGTACATGCAGATGTGGCGTCTTGCTAGAGGGCCTTTTCCCTGCACGGATGACCTATTGAAGTCTCTGAATCTGCTAATTGAACTTGCAACTACTTAAGGGTGTCCTGGCCCTAACCCCCTTTCCCCAAAAAAGTTTGTAAGAGAAAGAAACATCTCTTTTGCATTTAAGAAGTGTCTGGCGCCCAATAACTTTATCCACCTTGCACCCACTATGCCTCACAACCTACCACATACAGAAGAATGTCAGCTATCTCTGGCCCTGGAGGTTCTCATTAGACTTAAGGAGGTCAGAGACCTTGCTACAATTATATATTCTGTTTTTTTTTTTCATTCTTACATATTGTGGTGGAGTGGTACCCCACCAGTGTTTGGATGCAGGATTTTCAACCAGGCAGGTTGAAGGGCTCCAGTTTATTTTCTTATTTGGGAGGAAACTTGCTTTTCAGTTTCCTCATTGTTTACTAAAATCCGTTTTGGGATCTGGAGCCTGGGGATTTCTTAGAGATCCGGGTGGGATGAAATCCCCAGTCCTGGGTCCAGGTTTTGGGACTCCCCGGCACACTGATTGTTCAGGTGTGTGTGGGCCTGATAGCAGAGTCAGGACCACGATTCTGGGCTCCACCCAAAGAGACAGGAGGTCTCCAGGCTTGCAAGGGAGTACCCAGAGAGTGCAGGGGTGCACTGAAATATCCAGAGAGTGCAGGCTGTAAGGTAAAAGCCAGAGACCTGAGGTTGCTGACAGTAGTCAGGAGAGCTCCATGTGGGAGCCTGAGCAGTGGTGTGTCTGCTGCTGAAGAGCCAGGTGGCTCTGTATTTTTGCTTGCAATGCTGCATGTGTAAGCCAGGAGGCTAAATATCCTGTTATTTAAAGCTGATGGTGAAAACCCCAAGCCAGGGGAAACTACTTTTGTTTTCATTTCTGGAACTTTGATTTTCTTTAATAGAAGTGGGCCAAAAAAAAGCCCTAAAAAAGGAATGATCTGTGTGGACTGTTCTCGCTAGCGGGTGCTACACTTGAGCTAAACAACTCCAAACCTCACAAAATAAATATTATGTGTATATATATATATATAATGCACAGAATCAATGTCACTATTTTTTTCTATTACTCTTAACACCTTTCAGCTGTTTATAGTAATTAGTAGGCTAGTGCATGGCACAATAATATGGTTCGTACAAAACAAATCAAAATGCATAGCATCTCCAAATCAAAAACTGCACAGTCTTCATTACACTGACAGCCATACTGGATGGCAGCGCCATGATGCCATTACATCACATTTACATCCCATCTTAGATGACAGCACACAATTCTACATGGCAAGTATTCCTGTACAAAAGAAGCAAACCAAGTGGTTTCTTTTGTATAATTGTTGCTTTTTTTTTTTTTTTTTTAGGTTGTAATATGATTTTGTGCTCATATTAGGAAAATTAGCTTTATACTGTATACATAAAGACAGGTAAGCAAAATATACTTTTACCACTTTTATTACAAACATTCAATAATATTTGTAATTAACACTCATACACTGCAATACAAAAAATACTTCAAGATATGTACTAAGATAAACGTATCACAAAGAGAATATTATTCTTGCTTAATTGCTTCAGACAAAAGGTAAAACGGATGTATCAAATTTGACCTGGGCTCATATCTGTAGTGTTTTTTATATCTCTCTCCAAGGTCCTGAGTCCCAGGTGTTTCTTAGTTCTGTTATCAGCCTGATAACTTCTGGTCAACCAAGATAAACCAGAGTCTGCCAATCTATTTATAGCAAGCTCCCACAACACAAATTTCAGGCTGGTTTGAACTTGTCAGATGTAAAACACCTGGAACTTAGGGCTTTGGAGAGAGATATGAAAACACTACAGATACATTCAGGTCCATAAATATTGGGACATCACAATTCTAATCTTTTTGGCTCTATACACCACCACAATGGATTTGAAATGAAACGAACAAGGTGTGCTTTAACTGCAGACTTTCAGCTTTAATGTGAGGGTATTTACATCCAAATCAGATGAACAGTGTAGGAATTACAACAGTTTGTATATGTGCCTCCCACTGAAGGGCCTGGTATGGACCAAAAGTAATGGGACAATTGACGGCTCAGCTGTTCCATGGCCAGGTGTGTTTTATTCCCTCATTATCCCATTTACAAGGAGCAGATAAAAGGTGCAGAGTTCATTTCAAGTGTGCTATTTGCATTTGGAATCTGTTGCTGTCAACTCTCAATATGAGATCCAAAGAGCTGTCACTATCAGTGAAGCAAGCCATCATTAGGCTGAAAAAACAAAACAAACCTATCAGAGAGATAGCAAAAACATTAGGTGTGGCCAAATCAACTGTTTGGAGCATCCTTAAAAAGAAAGAATGCACCGGTGAGCTCAGCAACAGCAAAAGACCCCGGAAAACAATTGTGGTGGATGACCAAAGAATTCTTTCCCTGGTGAAGGAAACTCCCTTCTTTTTAACTGGGAATATCTTGGATACAATGAGGCAGGGTTTCATCACTCTAATATATAAAAAAGGTGAAAAGAGAGATCCTAAAAACTGGCAACCAATAACACTGCTTAACAGATTATAAAATTATTGCTAAAATAATTGCAAACCGCATCAGGGTAGTGAAAGACATGGTAGGCCTTGAACAGATATGTGCTGTACCAGGCACGAGGATCTCAGATAACCTTATGTGACCTGATTTACTAGGCCCAAATAAATAGATCAAAAGGCTACGCAGATTGTTCCACAACAGGCATTGTTTATCTTGCCACGTGCCGTTGCGGCGCTTTCTACATTGGTAAAACTAAACGCCCTTTTGCAAAAAGAATCCAGGATCATTTATACTACCTGGATGCTGGACTTCTATATACTCCTATCTGCAAGCACATTGGCCTTCATCATAGTTTTGATCCTAGCTACGTCTCGTTCTTTGCTCTAGAGGTTATATCTAACTCTGAGAGGGGAGGAGATGTAGATAAACGGATACTTCAGAGAGAGGCAAGGTGGATTTTTGGCCAGCAGGCCACGCATCCACCAGGCCTCAATACAGCACTCTCCTACAAATCATTTTTGTAATAATAATGCGAGCCTTAGGTGGCATTTTTGTCTCTCTTTTCCCCTCTTGCTTTTCCCTTTTTTTTTTTCTTTTCCTTTTTTCCATTTTGTCAATTGAATGGCTGCCATAATCTCACTCATGCATACCTGGTTGGTCTTGAGGGGAATGATCCCTGCATGAGTCATTAGCATATATCTATTGTAAATGGCTGTCAGATTCTCACTCATGCATACCTGTTTGGTCTTGAGGGGAAAGATCCCTGCATGGGTTAATATCATGCTTAACATATAAGACATCTAATGTTTTACACGCTCAGTACGTCTTTTAAAAAATATAAATATATATAGTCATTTGTGGGACTATATTTAAACCAAGCACGCCATCTGCTGGAGTATTCGGGTACTGTACTGCTGCTATTGCCTTAGATAGGGGGATTCGGACGTCCCCGCGCAACAGGGCGGAGTTTCCCATGTCCGCCCGGTTTGCCCATACTGTGTCACTCTTGTATGGGCAATGCGCGCGCATCCGCTGACGGGTATTACGTCTGGCGTGGTGCGCGCGCGTCATATGCAGGGACGTCCGGACCGGAAGTGATGCCGGAGGTCATCACTGACCTTTTCACTTCCGGTGGGACCATACTAATAGATGGAGCCGCAGCTGTGTCTATAGACGCAGTCGGCCTCACGCCATCTAGGCTGACAGAACGGTACTGTGTGATCGAGGAGCCCTTACCACTGAGCCCCACAGGTAAATTTTCAAACGGAACCCATATTCTTAACTTCCCCTGTATGTCCTCCTGGACTATCCCCTTCATTATCCCTGGGGACTATTAAGTTGTATTTCGTTGTATCTGGTTTCAATTAAAAGCATGGGCAGTGTGATGGAATTATTGGATATCATATTTATATCAATGAGATTCAAGTGGACCATTGCAAGGACTCCAATTTAAACTGCCTTGCCCCATAGGATGTGTATGTGTATGTATATATATATTTTATATATGGGAATATGTTTCTTAATATCATGATAGAACAAAGCTCACCTTAAGAAATGTAGTTACCTTGATTTGAACCCGAGAAGCCCTAGAGGTGTTGATTAGATCAAAGGTTATTGGCAGACCTTAAGGCATTCATTCTTCAGGGGGCCGTTAACATGCTTCCAATACACTGATGGGAATCAGGAAAGGTCCCCTAGGTGGTAATCAACTCACCAGGGGCCATTAACATACTACGGTCGGGACTGTTTGGGCTGGGAGATCAAAGGAGATTGTTCATTAATTCATAGACTGGTAGGCACCAAGGGGGTCGCACTGTAACAGCAATGTCCGAGCATGAATTTTGAGACATCTCTTTCATTTGTGGCATCTTCTGATTGGTGGAGAATGCATATAAAAGGAAGTGGGCTAAATGGTTACAGGCAGTCCAGCCCGAGAACATCTGAGGGGCATGCTGTCTGTGTAAAGTATCTATGTCTATCTTTCTTTCTAACCTTTTTTAATCCTAGGATTTATCTTATGACTTTGTATATCTTGTATATGTCCATTGAAAACATTTATGAGTTTATGCCTGAATTAACTTTGAATTAACTTTGCAGCCTAGAGCCAACACTACACAGATATATGATAAATTCTAATCATTCTAACCTTCTTTTTCTGTGTAACTAAATGTAATTTTTATCTTTTTTCCCTGTTATCACTCGTTTTTATTTTTATATAGACAAAGGTTTAATCACTTATATTTGTATCGTTAATCGTTTAAGTGAGGTATAAATAGGGCCGAAACAAATGGTGCCCTGTGTGAGGAAGCTTCACGTTTGAGTGATTTTGCGGGTGGAGGACAAGTCTAACTCCAGAAACGGTAAGCATTTTTATGTCTTTGTATGTCTGTCTCCCCCGTATGAACACCCAAACTAGCAAGCTTCTTTGAACATTGTTTATATATATATAACCTTTTGTCTGTACTAATACTTTGAGACTGATATGAACAGTATAAGTGAAATAAAATTGTACTGAGAGTGTATGAGAAGGCATCCTGCTGGGTTGGGCCAACACTGCAGGAGGGTGTCTGCGTGAATGATGAGGGGTTCTGATTGGACGTTTGAAGGCAGTGGAAAGAAGTAGGATCTGGGCCTTTCTGCCAACAAGCGCTTCTGGTTGAACCTTGCATGAGTCTAGGTCAAGACGCTTCCCGGTCTTTAAGATCGAATTGCACCTGTGGGCCTAGTACACACTGAATGATCTTCGATGTATGTATCTATCTTTCTGTGTAAACTACTAACTGGGAATCGTAAGCTTAATGTTGTAACTCCTACAAATCGTATTGCAATAAGGCCCCTTTCACACGATCGGACCGTTCAGATCCGCCTGTCAGTTTTGACGGCGGACCTGAACGGGCGATCCATGTTAGCCTATGGACCATCGGATGTCAGCGGAGACATGTCCGCTGACATCCGACCCCGTCCGATCCACCAAAAGCAGACGTATGGGCTCCACGTCCAGATCCGTCGCTGGCGGATCGGATCGGGTGAGATCTGACAAACGGACACGCTGTCCGTTTTCGTCCGATCCCTCCATAGGCGGCAGCGGCGCCTGACAAGCCCCTCCCCGCTCAGTGAGCAGAGAGGGACCTGTCATCCGCCGGCTCAGCGGAGATCAACGGACAGATCTCCCGCTGAGCCGGCGGACCGAGGCGGGCTCCGTAGAAACGGAGCCCGCCTCGTGTGAAAGGGGCCTTAGGTGTGCATCAGTTCTAATAATTCTTGATATAACAGAAGTAAAAGCCTTTCGTTAAGCATTTCTTTTGGAGTACTTCAGAAAAGTCCACGGGGGGATTAAACTATTATGTAGTTTGGGAAATCTCCAGGCTAATTTTTTGAAGGACTATAGCCAGGACAGGGAATTGGCCTGACAAGTAGTGAAAAAAAAAATCGGCAAGGGTGACAGGGGCGGTACCTGTCAACCCAATTCTTGGTCAGAGAGTAGCTACCTCTGAAGTAAAGGCAACCTGTAAAAAGGTTGGGGAATCAGTTCAAGGTCCAGTGTCCGTAAGGATGGGTAATCAAATCGCTTCAAAGAGGGGGTCTGAATGGAGTCAAATGACCCCAAGGGAAGAGATGATAGATAAATATGGACCTTGGGTTGTAAAATATATTCAAAATTGGGATCGCTGGACTGGGAAGAAGTATTCTAAGAGAGGTACTTTTAAGCCGAAAGTATGGGAAAGTCTGTACCGTGCTCATCACAAAAAGATGACACAGCCATATGAAAAAGATACTTGGGCTATATGGATGCTTGAGTCGGTGAATAAGACGGAGGAAATTAATGTTTTTACAGTGGGAGTTAAGAAGAAAACACACCAAAATGATGCTGAGTAGTAGGAACAAGCAGGGACAGCCACTAGACCCACATCCCCAGAGTAGTGACAGTGATAAACAGGGGGAAGATGAGGAATTGTCAGGATTGGGGCCTTATACAATCGCCCGGTCCTTGTTGGCAAAATACTCAGAAGCTGATAGGAATTGTCATCTATCAACAGATGACAAAAAGGGAAGCCACAACTGGCTGCCAAGTTTAACCCCCCATTTAAAACCCCCAATGAATCACAGAAAAACTCTTTATGTGAAGAATTGAAACAAAAGGAAAGAGAGAGTGCAGCAAGCCAGGGGAAGGGAATGCTGGAATCAAGGGAGAAAAGTCTCCCCAGTTCCAGAGACCATATTACTGACTGCGAACCAGCATTCTCCCCTAGACGTCAGTTAACTAGCCATTCTGCTGCTGTAAGCAATATGGGCAGTTCTGCTACCGAGTACACAGCCTACGTACCTCTATACCCCCAAGTAACTAGCACCCCACAGCAAGGACCTGTGTGGTGTCACTCTAAGGGTGAAAGGATATCACCCAATGTGGGCACACTGGTGTACCATGGGACTGTTAATGCCACCCTTCAGGGCACTTTGCAGTTGGATAAAGTGCCCCCACCTGGCAGAAACAATCTTCCACAGTCTTATTGGGATTCTGTGACAGAATCCCAAAAGACCAATCCACAACTGATATCTTTTTCAGATGACTTATCCGTCTATCCTGTAAGAGAACAGGTGGTTTAGGACAACAGTGGGAGATCCACGGGAAAGATGACACATCACGTGCCGTGGACTCCCTCTGAGATGAAAGGATTTCTGAGTGTTATCCCCCATCCAAGGACAGATCCCATTAAATTTGCCAAAGAGCTGCTAGACATCCAGGCAAGCTACAATGCAAACTGGGGTGATATGCTTCAAATAATGAAAAGGGTTTGTGGAGATGGGGACGTGGATGAAATCCTCAGTAAAACTTATATTCCACGGACCCTGTATGTTGACTCCAGCCATCTAGGAGATATACTCACTAAGCAATTGGCGCAGTTGATTAAAACAGTCTATCATCCCCAGTCTTGGACCAATGTGTCAGCAGTGATCCAAGGTCCACAGGAAGATTGTATGACATACTACAATCACTTTAAACAAGCCGTGGAAACGGCTGGGGAGGACATTACTAACAGTGCCCTATCACCCGTATTGATACATAGCTTCATGACCGGGTTGAGAGGAAACAGAGAAAAATTGATGACTGCAAATCCAGACTGGAGAGATAAGCCCCTCTCCTCTTTGTTGTCACTTGCAACTGCTATTGAAAGCAACATAGCAGATTGGGAGTCACAGAAACCTCAAAGGATCTGCATTGTCACTGATCAGTTGAACAGTGCAGATCTTGGAGAAAAACCAAAAGGGAAACCAGTTTGCTTCAACTGCCACAGACCCGGACACTTCAAGAAGGAGTGTACAGCTCCAAGACAGAGTAGGCCACCACGACATGGAGAGGAAATGGCCATGCTGGCATTAAGGGAGGAAGGTCTCCAGGCAGGAGGGACACTTTCTGTCCTGCTGACGGGAGAGGATGTGAAATTAAATCTCACTGAAAGAAGCTATAATAAGCGCACGGGAAAACCGCCGCTAATCTTTGCGGCCAGGTGGTTAGCAAAACAGTATGAGCATTTGAAAGTGCAAAACACATCCCTAAAAGAAGAGCTAGAAATCACCAAAGGTAACATCAGTACTTTAGAAGCGTCCATGTCAAATTCAGAGGCTATCCACCAGCAATTAGTACTAGAAAACAAAAGATTACAGGAGGACATTCTCCAGTTGGGAAAGAGACTGAAAGATGCAGAAGGTAGGGTGAAACCATTATCTGTCAGCTGCCAGGAGCCCTTGGATCAGTTTTCAGATAGAGAAGATAACAAGGTAACTGATTTGGGTAGGTCTGAATTCAGGGGGACATCCTCCACACCTAAGGTATGTATCAACAAGAATAAATCCCAGGAAGGTAAGAGCTCTTTAAAAATTGCCCCTATATTTTGCAAGCCGCAGGTAAAAACTACTAATCCAGAAGAGGCCATCCCATATTCACAGTCATCTAAAACAAAGCCCTTTGTTAAGAGGTGTTGTACCACTTTAAATAAGATAAAATGCCACTTATGCGGATTACTGGGTCACATCGCGAGATTCTGTCTATCCAGTTCCAGCCAAAAAGTCGGTAAGCATAATCCATATAGGACCACAAGACGTGATTTTGAAGTGTACTCTGCACGCTTCGCCACATGGCCTAGAGGTAGGAAGTATGGACCACCTGGGTCAGGGGTCCCATTCCAAACTCCTGAGAATGCGTCCATACAGGCTGAGAAGGGGCTAACGAAATGGGATGGATCTCTGAAAGAATTTCAACCTTACCAAACAGATGTTATGGGTTTAAGAAGAAGTACAGGGTATTACAGAAAACATGCTGATATGTGTGATGTCTAGAGTTCATCTATAACCTAGCCATTTGTGTGTGTGTGTGTGTGTGTGGAATATGCAATATATTTTGTGTTGTGTGACGTTTGTTCTCAGCTGCTGACAGCCCACCCAAATGACCCCCCTTCTTTCTCACCAGGTCTGTGAAAAGGTACAGCGAACTGTATTGACATGCAAATGACCTGAGCCAAGATAATTATCTGTACTAGTGAATTGAAAGATACATGTATTAAAATGACTTTGTTTTTCAGGAAAACAGTACTGGAGAGGTTCTTTGTGATGAGGTATTATGATCTGTTGACAAATGGTACTGCTAAAAGGTTTTTTACGGATTGCTAATTTTTTTTTCAACCATGGTGAATACATTTTTTTTTTTTGGAATTATTGGTATACCATAAAACAAAAAATCCACGTGGTATTAATGTGTATTAAGTAATACATATTAATAAGTTGAGCTCAACAACATGCTAATGTATTGTTACAGGTATATAACCATTGGATTATTTTGTTTCTAGGAGGAAAATGGAATATTTATTACTAAATTTTATTGGTGTTTTATTTCTCAGATTTGATAATTGGGTTTCCTGGCTTTAAAGGGCACATCGGTCGGCTCATGTACCCACTACTGTTCAGTGATCCCTCAGTGCTGCAAGGGATATTTCTTTGCCCTTTGGCCAGTTGTGTTTGGTAGCAGAAGTTCCTTGAGTTGGATACACATTATGCAATTTTTGTTTTCCAATTTCCTTCAGATTTACCTTCAGATGTGTAGTATGAGGGCCTGCCTGATGGCATACAAGTTGAGAGTGTATAGTTTTGGGAGAGCCTGGAGAAGAGTTGTGCAGGAAGATTGTGTAAGATATTGCACTCTGTGTTCTGGATGGAGAGGTCATTGCTGGGAAGGAAGCACCTGGGTATTATTTGGGACATAGACGAGTTTGTTTCTGGGTCCTAAGGAATACCAATGTAACGTTAACCAGGGAACTAGAGGGTTCCTTGAACCTAACCATAGGTAGAGGTGCATTGTATACCCTGGGCATGGTCTCTGAAATCCAGGCACCGGGATGGAGTTGTGTGGGCACGCTGTATTCTCAGTGGATACCCATAGGTGTCCTTCCTGTCCTAGACTCCTCGGTACCTTAACTAGTGGTCTGTGTCCTGCATGACAGGAAAACCAGTGCCCCAGAAGGTGTGCAGCCTCTATAAAGAAACTTGTGTACCTAGTGGCAGGTGGTTTTCAATCCGAGTATTCTGACTATTTCCCATCCTTAGGAAAGAGAGGCTTAATGGAGACTGTCTTTGGAGCTGGAGGTGGGGCACTGGGTACCTTAAAACACTATGGAGCTGGAGATATTCAGGATCACATTGGGGGGGGTCTTGTGCTACATACCAGGGAAGGGGTTAGGAAAGCCAACTTGCTCTGTCCAGCATCACTTTGCAAGGACAGACGGGGGGGGGGGGGGGGGTAGTATCCAGGTTGCCTATGAGTCGTAATAGATTGGTGGATGACTCAGTTCCAGGATCATCAAAAATCTTACTCGCACTGTTCTCATCCCTAATGGCAGGAATGGAACATTGTGCAGATATCACGGTCAATCTGGATACTATCCTATCAGACTCTACTGGATCACACCCTGGAGTCCATCTTGTTCTGATGGTTTGAGTCTGGACAGCCTCAGATGACTGGTACTGATGAGTGCTAGAGGAAGGTAGGGGTTGTGCTATTGGAAAAGGCAACAATGCTGGCACGGGGGGGGGGTCATGTCTAATGGATGTCGGGGTAGTGTCCCAACTGGTCCTAAACAAAGTTAAAACTACTTGAGACTGGAGACCAGGGTACTGGTGCTAGTATCACATGTCTAATGATGCACCGTCGTCAGCATCAGATTAAATGGTACTCAGCAGGGTACACTACCTCGGGGAGTCTATAGTACACCTCCTCTGGCCCGTGGCATGGATATAGCAGGAACAACGGGTTGTACCCCGATCACCCCTGAAGAAAGGTTTTATAGCAAACCTGACATCCCCTTACACCTACAGAAACTTCCTCTGGTATTTGGGGCTGAGTTAAAAGCTTGGCTGGTGGATTTCGGACAACAGGATGAAATATTAAATGCACTAGGAGATGCTGAAAAACAAGCCACCACACGACTCACCCATGATCAAAATAGACTGATCCAAGTATCCCACGCTTTAGACGCAGACGCTAGGATTTCCTGGTGGGAAAGTTTATTTGGGTATAGTCCGAACGCTACAGCTTTCCTAAACATTTTGCTCCACCCTGTTGTTGTCCTAACCTGTGCAGCCTTATTGCTTTTCCTGATGCAGGTAATAATGTGCGTTACTATCAGGAGAATGAATGCCAAAGCTATGAGAATGTGTACCTCAACAAGGTATCTTCTCTCAAGGAACAGAAAGGCCACTAACTCAGAAACAAATCTCTGAGGAAGCCAGATCCAATCCAGACCAGTACTTTGAAAGTTGCACATGTAAGAGAGGACCCTAGAACTATATTTTTCTTGTTCCAGGGATAAGCCTCTTCAATTTCCTTTTCCAGCCAAGGCTGAGGCCTGATCAAATACTTGACAAACTGCGACACCCACCAAACAGCCGGGTCGCCATGTAAACGCATCAATCTATCTGCAAGGTCTTACGGTACTCCAAGTGGCAGGTAAGGAGGCCTCGGATGGAGACTGTCAACAATTGGCAACTCCACAACTTGAACATCTTTGTCATTTGCTTCACCTGACCAATGCCCTGTAGACGTGCCAGATCTATCTGTACATGTGTTGCTAACTGGCTTAAAGACAGTTTCCCATCCACCCGTTGCATATCTCCAGCTCTGTGACTCCAGGATTAGAGTTCTCTGAGTGCCAAAGGCAATCATGAAACAGTAGACAACATGGTGTACTTGGCAACCATATCCACAGCCCTTGTTGATGTTACATACTAGTTTCTTGGCTTTACTGCAATCTATAGGGTTCTGGATATAGGAAATCCTCCTTTGCACAAACTCTGTTAAATCTTTGGCCTCTCTTTCTCGCCAGTCTCCTGCGCCATCTGTTTGACTGAGGTAGTAGAGATCTGTCATAACGGATCTTTGCTGATCACCCATATCTACCAATAATTCATCCACATGTCTTTGGAGTTCATTTCTGCCCATATTTTTCAGCTTTTTTAGTTCACTTTGAACAAAATACCAGAATTCCTTTGCCCCATTTTCAATGGCCCGTCTCAAGATTTCATGGTCTTTTCCAATGCCAGCAACAGAACTACTGGATTGCTGTTTGTACATTTCTATCTGTTCTTTGGCTTTTAACAGCTGTAACTCTAATGCTCGTATCCTTCCTGCTGCAGCTCCTTGCTCGACTGGACCATCAGGTATCCTAAGGGATTCTGCCATTCTTCTCAAGTCTTGATTTTGCTGTTTTAACCGTTCAAGCTTAGCCAGTATTTTAGCCCCGACCACTCCAGTAGAGAACTGTCTATCATTGTCTCGTACCAAATGCCCACCAATGTAAAATAACGTGCCCCAGGCACAAAGAATGAGCATTATCCGAACCAGAGAGAACCCCCTATCGGGGCTTTAAAACAGCCAATGATGTGCAATGAATGGTTGAAAAAATTGGATTTTATTGGTACAAAAAAATATATATAAATAACATTAAAAGAGAAAATTCATAGAAATGAGTACTGACTATTAGAGTCAGGACACGAACTGAGTATGGTGTACATATGCAACAGACAGCAACTTGCAGTGAAAACCAATGTATGACACAATGTATACGGGGGCAGCCTAAGTTTCCCCAATTATGAGCGTTTTAGATAACAATGAATGCCCCTAAATGAAGACAATAGGCCATACAGTATATGTGGGACAACAATAATTGTGTGTAATAATCCTGACGCGTTTCGACCCTTCCTGGGTCTTCTTCAGAGGATGGCTGTCCACACTAAAAGAAAGGGGGTAACATATATCAAACATAGCATCCAATTTCCACAGTACCAGAGACCATGCAGGCATACCCTGTAATATGACTGAATAAATTGTATAGTTACCTATCACAGAAAATGTGACACTACAGTGTCATTCTTGGCATTGCAAAAATGTTTGGGATAATACACTTATTTCTTCGCTCCCTTGTCTCCCCCGTGTCGGACCAGTTCCCCCAGGGACGGGTGATGGACCAGATGAGCCTTACGAGAGATCACGCTTCCCAACCCCCCATGTGGGAGAGGGAGGGAAGGGGGGGGGGCGAGACGGGCAATCCAGAACCGCACCCAGATAGGATTCACGTTAATGCTACAAATCGAAATTGGAAAATAATGAAGGGTCAGTTGGTTCATACCATATAGTTGGGAAGTTTACCAACCATGGAGTTCAATGTGCTTACTGTATTATGAGTCCATGGATCTGCAGGAGGGCATTGCAAGACAGTGAAGGAGAGAAGGGAAAAAGGGGGGGGAAGGAGGGGAGGGGAAAGGGGGGGGAGGGACAAGGGGAAAGAAGGGACGGAAAGAAGGGGAAAGGAGAAGCGTGTGAGGAAAGAGTGAAAAGAGTGAGTAAGAAAAGTGTGAGTGAAATACGATGGAACTAGAAAATAGCCAATGCCCTGCTGACAATTGTTCACCATGCGACTTCAAGATGTGCCAGGAAATTGATGGGGTAAAAGCACCAACGAACCACAAAGAATGGGACAAGTGAGCAAAGGGAAGAAAAGGAGGAAGCAAGACAACAGTGTAGGGTAGGGCGAGGGGGAGAGTGTGAAACAACGAACAGACAGGGGGAAGGGGGGGAGGAAAAAAGGACAAAGGGGGGGGGGGAAGGGAACCGAAGGGGGAGTGCACACCAGGGAGTGGTGGGTGAATGGAAAGGAGTGAAAAGTGATGAGAAGGGGAGTGAAGGTGTAAGAAAGGGAAAGAGGGGGAATGGGAACAGTGTGGAGATAAGTGTGGGATACTCAATAATGGTATTGGGGGGAGGAAGGAAAAGGTGCGAAAGTGAGTGGAATGAAATATCAAGTGATTAAAACACACACAAGTGAACGTGACAAGAACACCAAAAATCAACAACACAGTGACAAGTGCAAGGGTGGTGGTGGGGCTAATTACCCAGTCAAGCTGAACTGAATAACTGTGTGGATACATTCGTTATTCTGCAAGAATTAAATTATGCCGCGTACACACGGTCGGACTTTTCATCTACAAAAGTCCGACAGCCTGTCCGACAGACTTGCGGCGGACTTGTTGCAGACTTTCTAACGAACGGACTTGCCTACACACGACCACACAAAAGTCCAACGGATTCGTACGTGATGACGTACACCGGACTAAAATAAGGAAGTTGATAGCCAGTAGCCAATAGCTGCCCTAGCGTGGGTTTTTGTCCGTAGGACTAGCATACAGACGAGCGGACTTCGGCGTCCGTCGTAGTTACGACGTAAAGATTTGAAGCATGTTTCAAATCTAAAGTACGTCGGATTTGAGGCTAAAAAAGTACGTTGAAAGTCCGGAGAAGCCCACACACGATCGGATTACCAGCCAGCTTTAGTCCGTCAGCGTCCGTTGGACTTTTGTAGCTGAAAAGTCCGACCGTGTGTACGCGGCATTAGGGATAAGAAGTCATGGCAAAGTCAGGAATAATTTCAAAAAAAGAAAAAACGAATTGCTGGGCAACTTGTATGAACACATTACCATCATTACGGGTACACTTACCACTTTGATGGATAGGTCAGCACCTTGCCTGGCGTCTCTGCATCAAAGAGAATCCAATAAAGTGCCTCTAAAGTTTCCTCTATTTATAAGGAGTGTCAATTGACTAACTCCTATCAGGTGCAAGTATGTGGCCGCCCCCCCTCCTCTCCTCCCCCCGGCCCACCCCCCGCCTCTCACCACAATGGGGGGGGAGACGAGCAACACAGCTGTGTGCTCAACGTGACCCCCCCGGCGTTCCGGAGAGGATTACTCCTCCGGGCATCCCCGTATACCTCCGTCGCAACTGCGCAGGCGCCGCTACGTCACGTGCGCGCGCGCGTGAGCACGGCGTCCGGAAGGGATCCGGGACGCCACTGGCAGGGCAAGAGGTGCCCACCAACGGTGCTGCCACCTAGTGGGCACGTATAGGAGACGCGGGCCCGAGCATCTCCCCTCTCACCCTGCCAGGAAGGCACATAGGTGCACCCCCGCCCCCAGAGGGGGAGGACAGGCACTGAAGGAGAGGTGGCAGCGAACTTCACACCATACAGTCGTACATACGATATTCTGCAAGGGTCTCTAATGTAGAAACAATATTAACGATCCGCATCACTTGTTCACAGGGTACTGCATGCATGATCCATGCAGGGCGGATTAACTACATGCTGACCATACCATATACATCGTTCATTACATATCATTGTTAATTTAAACAGGGTTATACACTTATAATAGCATCATCCGCTTGCAAATACATATTTACATCACGTATAGAAAAAAATATATAAATAAATAAAATTTGCATAACATTGCATGTTATGTAAGAAACTTAGAACTGTGTTTTAGGCTAGATTTTCCTCAAAAAGAAAGAGCGTTTGAACATGTGTGGTCCATTAACGTTTGATGCCATAGCCTACACGACCGTATGCACATCATACATCTAAACATAATGGGGAGAAAAGTGGTGACGTAGGTGATCGTACATGGGGAAAACCAGGCAGTATGAGTGAGACTGGGAACACTGGATAAGTGAAGTAGTGGTGGAGACTTCCACTGGGTCAGCATGAGAAGAAGAAAAAGAGAAAAAAGAAAAAGAAAAACAGGGGAGCACAGGAAAGAAAAGAAAAGGAGGGGAAGGGAGGGAGGAAAAGGGGGGGGGATGAGGAGAAGGGGGGGGGAGGGAGGGAGGGGAAGGAAAAACACAAAACACAAAGGGGGGAGAAAAGGAGAGGGGAAGAGGGAGGGAGAGGGGAAGAGGGAGGAAGAGGGGGGGGAGGAAAGGGAAAGGAGAGGAAAGAAGGGGGGAGAAAGCAGGGAAAAGGGGAAAAGGGGGGGGGAGGGGAAAAGGGGGGGGGGGGAAAGAGGGGGGGGAGGGGATGGGGGGAAGGAGAGGAAGGAAAGGAAGGGGGGAAAAACGGAAGGAAGGGGGGAAAAGGGAAGGCAGGATGGAAGGAAAGGAGGATGGGAGGGAAAAAGGGAGGAGGAGGGAGGGGGGGTGAAGATAAGGTTGAGAATGGGAATGGAGAAAATGAAAAGGAACGGAAAAAAAAAAAAAGGAAGGAGAGAAGGAGGGGGAAGAAGGAAAGGAGGGAGGAGGGGGGGAGAGAGAATAGATAGATCCAAGCGGCAAAAAGGAATAAAAACGAAAACTTTATCCTCAAACCATTATTGTGTCTTCCCAGATGAAAACCCCTGCAGGAAAGGGGCATATGAAATTGATTCGTTTAAGCCTGGTGGAGAGGTGGCCTGCAACTGGAATATCCATCTCTGCTCTTTCTGCAGCAGAGACTTATTCCAGTCGCCACCTCTAATAGGAATCTGTATTTTATAGAGGGCCACAAAGGTGACTCTGGGGACACTATAGTTGTGTATGCTGATTATATGGCCTCCCAATTGGGAGGAATGGGTTCCCCACCTCCATGCTATAAACATGTTGGGAGATACGCTTCCAGAATTCCTGCCTGGTTTTCCCCACGTAAAATGCACCACATTCACATTCCATCAGATATACAATTCCGCGATTCTTACACCTTCACTCCCCTTCTCATCACCTTTCACTCCTTTCCATTCACCCACCACTCCCTGGTGTGCACTCCCCCTTCGGTTCCCTTCCCCCCCCCCTTTGTCCTTTTTTCCTCCCCCCCTCCCCCCCTTCCTCTGTCTGTTCGTTGTTTCACACTCTCCCCCTCGCCCTACCCTACACTGTTGTCTTGCTTCCTCCTTTTCTTCCCTTTGCTCACTTGTCCATTCTTTGTGGTTCGTTGGTGCTTTTACCCCATCAATTTCCTGGCACATCTTGAAGTCGCATGGTGAACAATTGTCAGCAGGGCATTGGCTATTTTCTAGTTCCATCGTATTTCACTCACACTTTTCTTACTCACTGTTTTCTTCATTCTTTCTTTTCACTCTTTCCTCACACGCTTCTCCTTTCCCCTTCTTTCCGTCCCTTCCTTCCCCTTGTCCCTCCCCCCCCCTTTCCCCTCCTTCCCCCCCCCCCTTTTTCCCTTTTCTCCTTCACTGTCTTGCAATGCCCTCCTGCAGATCCATGGACTCATAATACAGTAAGCACATTGAA